>OY751322.1:8323162-8923162 GCA_963564615.1 Rhorus exstirpatorius | reverse complement strand
TGTGACCGCCTCTTCGGTGTCCTCCTTGCTGATTTCATCGGAGAATCAACCAGCTTTGCAATAATATTTTTGAATTTATCGTTATCTGTGCGAATGGGTTTGTTCGGTTTATAGTATTTGTGATGAGCATTCGTGCTTGTGATAATTGCACCATAATTATCCATATCTGTTGCAGTTATGATCTCTCTGTTTGGTGACTTTTTGAATATCAATTCGAGCAAACCGGGGGAGAGATCGTAAGTATTGTTCTGCACTGACATGCGCTTGTCATCAAAATTCACCGGCGAATCACCGATCTTCAAAACACCACCCGTGAGTTTGCGAACACCGTATACGGTATCAAGCTCTTTTCCTTCAGTCGTTTCAAACATATGCAGATACTGCTGGACAAGTGATTCACTGGGTGTTTCATGTATAACAGACGAATCCTTCTCGAATGACGCATCTGGTACTTGTCGATAATCTTCTTTGTTAGATGTTTCATGCACAACAGAAGAATCCTTCTCGTATGATGAATCTGATACTTGTTGATAATCATCATCATCATCATCATACGCAGTTCTAAAAGAGCTATCAAGATCCCTTTCTATCTTCAAGGCAGGTTCTTCCTTTTTCAGTTTTTTCTTAATATTCTCCAGTGTTTTCGATTGATCAACAATTTTCTGAAGAGGAGTCACCACGGGTCTGAAAACTTGATCCATGACCCGTTCCGTGGTCTCTCTACCCGATTTTATAAGTTTATGCTTTCGTCGAATCGCATCACTCGCGGTTGTGATTTTTCGTAAAACGTCTTTTTCCTTGTTGAATGTTGCGCTCCGCATGTTGACGCCTTTCCGTTGGAACGTTGACTGTTCTTATTTCTCTGATGCGCTTATATTTATAAAGCAATCAAATCCTCGGCGATATCGACCATCATTCATGTCTCCATCTTTATCAATCACTACGAAAGAATATTTACTATCGTTCCAGCATGCTGAACACAAATCTTTAAACTGTGTATACGACATGTCGGTGTTCACATGATCATCATAGATATGCCGTAAATTCATTTCATCTTGACGAAAAAGTACCAGCAAATTAGTATTGTCACGAACTAGGTGTTTTGGGATACGAGCGTACGTTTGACAGAGATAGAACGAGTCAACATCGCGGTGTCGACCCATGCAAAAGAAAGCTCTCATATTATCCTGCTTCTCACAGGCTACATCGTCGAAAATCATGATTGAATTTGGTCGAGCATCTTCGGGCTTGATTACTTGCTCATGATCATCAAAAGGAAAATATCCCACTCCTTTTACAGTTCCGAGTAAACGCTTGAGAAGTTTGTACTTTGGTTGATTCAACGATTTAGAGTATACATAAACGTTTTCAAATCTCAACCCGTTAGGGTGGGTTATGAGGGTAAAAAGTGCATTCGTTTTGCCACAATTTGACGGTCCACAAATCACAGCACGCACACTGTTTGGCAGCAGAGGTCCATGGCGTCGCTTCTTCGCTTCTCGCTGTGCAAGTTCATCAAAATTCATGACAGACAATTTGTCAGGTTGTGTCTTGAACTTCATCTTGATAACGACTGATAGAAATAGGTATAAGTAGGGTGCTTATAAAGATCAGTATCTCAGTAACGAATGTTCTCTCTTCCGATACACATGTGAAAAAAAAAAAATGAGTAAACGATACGATTCAAAAAATCCCATAACTGACAGTTTGAAGAATTTCACGCAAGAACAACATAGACAGTTTCCTCCTCCTTCCACCAATGACAAACTGAAAGCTGAAAAGATTCGAGAAAGTCAAAGATTTACGGGTGAAGTTGATTCAGGACGATACGGCGCTGTTGGTGACAAGCGGAAAAAGTATTAAAAATGTAGAGTGAAAAAAGTATAAATAGGGCAATCGTAACCTGTAACTGCTCAGTCAAAAACATTTCGTGCTATGGTGATGATCATTCGGGAGCGTACGAAAAAACGTGGAAGAGGATTTGTCAATAATTTGATCAATAAGCTCCCCTTTGAGTTACATATACCGGGATATCAGTACTGCGGTCCCGGTACGAAATTAACAGAGAGACTTGCTCGAGGTGATCCTGGTATTAATCCTCTGGACGCTGCTTGCAAAGAACACGATATCGCATACTCGAAAAATCGTGAAAACCTTTCGGCACGACACGAGGCAGATCAAGTGCTTGCGAAAAAAGCCTGGCAAAGAGTTTTTGCAAAAGAGGCGAGTATTGGAGAAAAAGCAGCAGCTTGGGGTGTCACAAACACAATGAAAGCCAAAACCAAGCTAGGTATGGGTGTGAAGAGAGCACAGAGAAAAAAAAATAACACGAGGAAGATGACGCTGAGGCAGGTAGTCAATGCGGCTAAAGCATCAATGGGCGGTGCGAATCCTATAAAATCGGCTCTCAAAGGCGCACGTGACGCCGTGAAGAAGGCAGGTGGAAGGAGAAAAGTTAAATCACCACGTGTCCTGCCTGTACCCACGAAAATTGGTGGTTTTCTACCATTTCTCATACCGATTTTTGCTGGATTGAGTGCCACTGGAGCTCTAGCTGGTGGTGCAGCGGGTATAGCAAAAGCCATAAACGATGCTAGCGCCGCTAAAAGACAATTGGAGGAAAGTAAACGTCACAATGAGACGATCGAAGCTATCGCGTTGGGTAAAGGACTTTACCTGAAACCCCACAGGAAGGGTATGGGCTTGCACTTGAAACCCTACTCGGCAAAAAACGCGTAAGGCTACCACACCGAGCTCTCACCGATGCTGATTTGATAAAGTACGCCGGAGCTATGAAAATTCCATATTTCCGTGGAGTTTACATGAGAAACGAATTACCCGAGAATGGACCTCGAAAATATGAATCGGCTATTGTGAATCTCGATGATAAGGATGGTCCTGGTACACATTGGGTTGCATACAAAAAAATCAACCATGAAGTCATTTACTTTGACAGCTTCGGTAATCTTCAACCACCTCAAGATCTGATAAACTATTTCGGTGTTGGTAGCATTATCAAATATAATCATAAAAGATACCAGAACTATGACACTGTTGTGTGCGGACATTTGTGTCTAAAATTTTTGAGTGGTTATCTATAAAGTGGGTACTCATGTCCTAGGACGCATCAGTTGAACGTTAACCACCATGAGTGATTCTTTCACATTGACGCTTTCGGGAACGAGCTCCATACTGGAAGCTTACTATTTTCCATCGATCGAACTATCGCCATTCAAAAATTATACCCTCGGACTCGTTGAATTGCTGACATTCAACTCAATACCAAACATTGATGTGGGAAATAATAAGTTTCATGTGGGAGAGGAAACAGTAACCGTACCCACTGGAAGCTATGAAATCGAGGATATCGAGCGATACTTACAGAGCGTACTCTCCAACAAAAATATCTCCATCGATCTGAGACCAAACAACAATACTCTGTGCAGCGAGATCAAGTGCAATCGAGAGATTAATTTTATACCTGACGATTCCATCGGTCGTCTATTGGGATTCACACCACGTGTATTAGCAGCTAATATAATTCATGAATCCGAGCTGCCAGTAGCAATTCTCAAGATCAACTCTCTGCGAGTCGAGTGCAACATTACCACGGGCGCTTATATCAACGAGCAAAGAGTCCACACCATCCATGAATTTTTCCCAGTCGTTCCACCAGGATATAAGATCGTTGAAGTACCCTCACACATCATTTACCTTCCGATCGCCACACAGTCAATAGATCATCTTCAGCTCAAACTTGTGGATCAAGACGGACAGTTGGTAAATTTTCGCGGAGAAATCATAACCGTACGATTACATGTTAAATCAGCATAATGGGTATTGTGTTTGACACGAAAGTTGGACGAAGCTATAAGACTGAATCAAGATGCCGAGAAACAATCAGTCGTCGAGCACCCCTCAAGGAGCTAACACGTCGAAACATTCAGTTTTTGAAGACTCTGAGATTGAAAATCAAACCCCGAGCAGGAAGAAAAAGTGGACAATAAAAATTCGCTTCTGCTGTATTGCTTGCATCGTACCATGGAGGAGATCTTGACAATACAAAAACCAATCATCTTCGATGAGTCTATCGCGCACTATGAGATTCATGCGCATCAACCGTTTGCATCGGCAACCTTCAATAACAACGATGAAATCCGAATTGCCGTTCAACATCAAGACTTGTGTTTGCTACCCAGCAGAAGCTCATTGCACGTACATGGTCGACTAACGAAGATTAATGGAACTGCAGTTCAAAATACGAAGCTAATCAATAACGCTATCTGCCATTTGTTTGAAGAAATACGATATGAGCTAAATGCCATTGAGATCGATCGAAGCAAAAATGTAGGCCTCACGACTCTCATGAAGAATTATGTATCCCAGAGCCCTGGACAAATGACTCTGATGGAAAATGCTGGTTGGCTCAATGATGATGATGAGGCTACGTTGACGGATGAGAATGGATACTTTGATCTTTCTATACCGCTAAATCTAATACTCGGATTCGCTGAAGATTACAATCGAATTATCGTTAATGCCAAACACGAGTTAATCCTGACAAGATCGAATAATGATACGAACGCCATTGTACAAACACCTCCCGAAGGTCAGGCTGCTGCTGAACAATTCAAGATTTCATTGAATAAAATCGAATGGATGGTGCCGTACATCAAAGTTTCCGATCAGCGAAAAATCCAGCTGCTCAGCTTTATTGCCAAGGATCCATCGATTGCCATGAGTTTCCGTACGTGGGAATTGTACGAGTATCCACTACTACCGGCTACCTCGAAACACGTGTGGGTCGTTAAAACATCGACGCAACTCGAAAAACCTCGATACGTAATAGTGGGATTTCAAACTGCGAGGAAAAATAATGCAAATACGAATGCGAGTCACTTTGATCACTGCAACATTCGCGATATTAAGCTGTTTTTGAACTCTCAGTGTTATCCTTATGCGAACTTGAATCTTGATATTCCTCGCAACCAATATGCTCTTCTGTATGATATGTATGCAAACTTCCAAGCGTCATATTACGGCAAAGAATCTGAACCATTGTTGAGCAAAGCCGATTTCCTCAAATACGCACCATTAATTGTTATCGATTGTTCGAAACAAAACGAATTTTTGAAATCGGGGCCAGTCGATATTCGCTTGGAATTCGAGTCAGCGAATTCTTTCCCACCTCAAACATCGGCATATTGTTTGATTTTGCATGATCGAATCGTTGAATACAATCCAATTAGTGGTAATGTTAAGAAATTAGTATAATTTTTTTTTGCTTAAAACTATGATGTATTGGTTTTTGAATAAAAAATAAAACATGGTATATTTTCGAGAGTATTTTATTTCTTTCCATTATCCCTTTCCTTACAAATCATCACAAATTCTTTCATTTTTTTCACAAGATCGTATAGATTTTGAGTATGATCTATTACAAGGTTAACAGGTTCATCCTCGAAAAATACATACTCATTCGCCTGTATTTCACGTTTAAGTTGAAACAATTTCATGCTCAAATAGCCGACAAAGTGATATAAATCTTTAACGTGTTTATCAATAACATCGATTGAATCACGCATGACGTTGCACTCGGAACACGATATTCGATCTTCAGTATTACACTTTTTGTCACACTTCAAAGTTTTCACATTTTTTTCGAAGTCAAATAAGTCACAGATGAAATCTTGAATATTTTCCGGTGCAACATCCCCGAAATGTCTCTCGATAACTTCATCGCAACTGCTGGCGTATGGTGGAATTGACAGCAAATGCTGCTCTTCGTTCGGCGATAATTCGTCCATGATGACTGATTGGCTGGTTGGAGAAGTCTTCCTTTATATAGCTCTTTTCCCCCACCCTCCGTTTCGAGATCGTTATTAAAAAAGTTTTATTACGCCCTATCATTTTTTCGATTGGACTTGAAATGCGTTTATTTTTTTATTTTTTTATACATAGCATGTCTACACGTGGAACAATTTTTTATTAGTGGTATGGGTCCATCAAAATCATCTTCGCTTATTGCCTGATGGTGTTTTTCACATCGGCGATACTTCATCATAGCTTCATCCATTTTCATTTCTCTAGGTAGTCTATCCCATACATCATCGATATCGTTCCATGCCCAACTGAGAATGAACTCTTTCGAGAGATGAGCAATATCTTCAGTCCTCATGTCTCGCAAATTTCCCAATTTAGAAAATAATTTCACCGATCTTGAAAATGATGGAGTGCCATACTCCAAATACAATTTTCTCAACCTTAGGACATTTTCGAAGGCGCAGTTGTATCGACGCACCCCATTATTATATTTGTGATGCCAACATGTTGGTACTCTCAATTCTTGCAATGCGGGACACACCAAAGCTTCCATGTTCACAATTGGTTTCCAGTGTCCTATGATATCCTCGATCCACTGTTTTTTTCAAGCCTTTTTACATAAATCAAACTTAGAACCCTCAAAATGATGTCGAATACGTCTTTTAATTTAGCGTAAGGAATATCTCCAACGTTCCAGGGAATACCGTGATAATTCCGTTCACACCACAAGTTCATGCATTTATATTTGGCTGGCAACTCATCCCATTTACAAGGTGGTTTAATGAGTAAACACCCAATCTCCTCATAACCCTCTTTATTTGGATGAATTTTAGCTGCTGCCAGCTCCTTCACGATAAACTCATTGATGGGTTTCTTAAAACCTTGTACGTCCAAAATTATTTCCATGTCAATGCTATTTTTTTTCCGTACAACGAACCAGAACAAACTGATCGATTATAACGCAAAAATCGGCTTTTATAGAACATACCCCCACCATTTGTATTCGAGATCAAATGCTCCTGAATATTTGCGAAAGATGACGTCATCTTTCTCGAAGCTTCTAGAATATTCGACAAGGATGACGTCATCTTTCTCGAAGCTTCGGCGATATCACCCCTCTCGCCCTTCTACAAGGATGACGCCATCTTAACTGTGTAGATTATGATTATTATTCGAAGCTTCTAGAAGGATGCCCCTCGGCTTCCCCTCTCCCCCTTCTATAAGGATGACGTCATCGTAACTGCGTAGTTTATTATTATTATCGAATCTTCCAGAAGGTTCGAGAAGGTTCGAAAAAAGATGACGTCATCGTAACTGTGTAGTTAGCATAGATTATAATCATCGTAACTGCGTAGATTATTCGAAGCTTCTAGAAGGATGACGCCATCATAACTATGTACATTATTATTATTTGAAGGATGCCCCCTCGGTTCCCTCTCGGCTTCCCCTCTCGCCCCTTCATTCCTCACCCTTGATCCAGAACCGGTATTTTTTTTATTTTTTTTTATTTTTTTTTTTAATCGAAGCTTCCAGAAGCTTCTAGAAGGATGACATCACCCAACTATCTCTCTCTCTCTCTCTCTCACAACCATTCTGTATATTATCCGAATATATTGTATATATGTTGCATTAAATGTTGTTTACAATGTATTATAATGTATTATTGTTTACAATGTATTATATTGTATTATTGTTACAATGTATATATTATTGTTACAATGTATATATTATTGTTACAATGTATGTATTATTGTTACAATGTATATATTATTGTTACAATGTATATATTATTGTTACAATGTATATATTATTCGAGAAGGATGCCCCCTCGGCTTCCCCCTCGGCTTCCCCCCTCTGCTACCCCCCTCGCGGCTTCCCCTCTCGCCCCTTCACCCCCTCGCCCACATTTGATCCAGAACCCGCCTTGTATATCTACTGTTGTCATTTTGTAGTCTTATAATCTGGTAGAGTTATTCTGGTAGGTATGCTTTTTGGTAGAATCGGTCAAATGGAAACTGTTCTCCAGACGATGTTTCAGTTCTACATGTTAATTGCAAGCACAAAAAAGACAAACCAAGATTCAGAACCTGCATTTGATGATAATGTTGATAATGACGAAAACTCACTTTTTGATTTTGATGTTGAAATACCTTCACAATTTGTACAAGAAGTTGTGAAATATACTGCTGGATACATTGTGTGGAATATGTGTAAGCTGTGTTTTAGCGCAATTTTTGGCGATCCTGGAATATATGTGCCGCCCTCTCATTTGTTTCTAAATAAAAAAAAAACAAAAATTTTGAGCCCAATATGCATGTCCTAACTTGTTTTTTAGTATCCCCTGTAACGACGCAAAGTTTTCCATTATTTAAAATACACGTCATTTTTATCTTCTGATGTTATTATTTTGCTGAAACATCTAATCTTTGACGAAAAAAATTAATTTTATATGGAATTGATGGGGATCGATATAGTACTTTCAAAGGGGGGAAATAAAATAAAAAATGTATTGGCATTCTAATATCTAACATTTAACATCTAATAAAAAATCTAAGGCATTTTTACCCTGCTTATTTAAATATTTTTCTTTGTTTTAATTGAAAATGGTAGAAAAAAAGCAAGATATCAGTCATATCTGACGTTCATTTTACGTATTCAGGTTATCTAGAAATATAATATGAAGAATTTTATGTTCTAACGAAGTCATCAAATTTAAAAATATCTCTTAAGAGATATTTAGGTATAACAATCATCCGCTTTAAATTTAAAAAATAGAAAATTTCAAACAAAAAAGAATTGTTTTTCGAGATCGATTTTTAGATTATTTCGAAAAATATTTATTCAAAATATGTAATGTTTCATGTATAATTACTGTTATGTATTATTAAAAAACAGAAAAAGATAAATATTTTGGAATCCATAACGTGCGTCGACTCAATAAAAAAAAATGCTAAAAAAAATACAATTTGAATTGCGTTAAAATCAGAAAAGGCTTATTAAGGAAATGAATTTAAATTACTTTTTTTTAAAATTAAAAGCGGATGATTGTTATCTAAATATCTCTTTGATGACTTCATTATAACCCAAAATTCTTCGCATAATATATTTCTAGATAACCTGAATACGCAATAAACGTCAGATATAACTGATATCCCGGGAAAAAATGTTTATATATGAGTCAGGCATGAACCAGATATGTTCAGATATGTTCAGATATGAACATATCTGGTTCATGCCTGATTTATGTATGATTATGTATGATCATACATAAATTATTTATGTATGATTATATATGAACATACATAACGTCATGTAAAATCGAATAGGATTACATATAACTGTATATATGATTATATATGACCATACATAACATCATATATGAATATAGTTCCTATATAAATTCATGTTTGTTTATATATCAACATACATAACTTCATGTATAATCGTATATGATCATATGTAGCATTATATTATATAATGCTATATATAATTTATATATGATCATATATAACCATGTATAGTATTATATATGACCATGTAGATCATATATACATTTATGTTTGATTATATATAAGCATATTGGGAATCAACACGGAGGCGGGGCCTATCCAATATGGCCTCTTCTCTCCAGTTCGTTGCCAGTAGCCAGCTCTAGTTAGCATGGGGCAGCATAGGGAACAGCTGTAAACACTGAATTATCGCATATTTTTCGGCAAAATGCGATTTTTGTAGTAAGATTTTACAATGGGGTTTATTACCGTTGAGGATTATGCGTGGATAGAATCCACTGCGCAAATTGGATACGGATCAAGTGATTATCGCCATAAGGATTACAATGAACCTACATGACATCCCATGTTTAACCTCAAAATTTTTTTAAAAATTCCCGTCATTTTTCGGCTAAATAAATGCGTTCGAACAATAAATTATTAGTTAAAATATCAAGCTATCGCATGAAAAATGTTTTATGTATAAAATATTGTCCATATTTCATAAGTTATGAAATTAAAAGTCACGTCGCTTGTGTTTACACGACATAACTAAAACGATTATTCATATTCTGCGTGTGATGAAAATCTCATGCCCTCGCATCAAATATCGACTATGTCTTCTCGATCTTTATTTATAATTTATTTCTTGTAATAAAGCAGCATATTTTGAATTATTGTTAAAAAGTGACAAATTTGCATGGTAATTAAGGTGGCTCATCAGTGAATTAAAAACCGGCGATACGAATGAAACTTCGGGAGATGAATGAAGAAGATGCAATGAACGCTCTCTCAAAATTTCAGGGTATGTTGCCAGGCAAATTATTGCGAACGAGTAATTTAAAATTACCTATTTTAGCATGGGTCTTATGGCAGTTGATTCCATTTTCACCGGAAGTGACATGATACCTTTTGATAAAGACGAGAGTTCTTATTCAAATTTTGAGTATTGAAAGATGAAATCGTGAACTTTCCAATGGTATTTAAAAAATTGTGTCTTGCCAGGGATTTTTCCAAGAAATTTAATCGCGAAAGTCATCGTGTGTGCAAATCTCGGATACAATATATGTCTGTTATTCTGCACGCGAGGAAACATATGAATATCAGCTATCGTTTTCGACTTGATCGCTCTGACAGCGTTAAATACTTTTGTCAGTTGAGACTTTATTTATAATATTATTTATAATAAATTATGAATAAAATATCACGGGAAACGTCATCGAAATTCATAAATTTTATTTAGACAGAGTATTTCGAAAATATTATGATTGGTTTATGATTTTTTTTCACGTCACAATTTTTGACTAGTGTTGTCACTGATGGGCCGCCTTAATGGTAATCATCAGGCAGTAACTGGAGAGAAGTACTTGGAAATTTGGCCGCCAGAGGTCAGGGTGACATTTGTGAGTTCCCAATAACATTAGATATGAACATGTATATATCATATATACATTTATGCATGATTGTGTATGAACATACACAACATCATGTATAATCGTACAGGATCATACATGAAGTTATGTACGTTGATATATAAACATACATGAATTTATATAGGAACTATATTCATATATGATGTTATGTATGGTCATATATAATTGCATATAAAGTTATATAAGATCCTATACGATTTTATATGATATTCTGTATGGTCATACATACATTCATGTTTGATTATATATGACCATATATATTATAGATGAACATGTGGATCGTATATAAATTTATATTTATGGACTATACAGCATAACAATACATATAATCGTTTAGGATTATATAAAACGTATTATATATGAACATATATGATCATATATGATCATATATACATTTCACAATCAAAAGCGGATGAATTCACTCTTTCATTTTCAAAATCCGACCCCAAATAAAATGTTTCTCATGAAGTCCATCAAAATCTGGAAAAAAAATTATTTTTACAAATATAGATTCATCCGTTTTTGACCATTTATAGATCATTTGGCATGAACATACACGACTTGGTATGATCATCCACGACTTGATATGATCATCCATAACTTGATATGACCACACTGCAAATCCAAGTGTGTTATGTTACACGCAAAAGATGTGTAATTTTTTAAATAACACGTGTAAATGGCATAATGTGTTTCAAAGCAACACACATATGCGTGTTATGCTACTTTTACCCGCATTTTCTGTGTAACTTTACACGCACGGTCCGCATTAAACCTTTACACACTTTATGATTCGTGTTAAAATAACACATTTATTGGTAAATCACACATTTTGCGACATTTTACAACTATTATTATCATTATTACATAATAAAAATTATTATTAAACAACATTACTATTAAACAACATAATAACAATCATTATTAAACAAATCCATTTGTTAATTAACAATTGAATAAATTTTTTCACTGCATATCACCTTTTTACTGAATAATATCACGCGATTCTATCCAGCCATATTACATAATAACAATTATTATTAAACAAATCCATTTGTTAATTAACAATTGAATAAATTTGTTCACTGTATATCACCTTTTTACTGAATATCACGCTCTTCTATCGAGCCCGGTGAGACAGTGCTTTTTCATTAGAACTCGTATACTAATATCATTTAAATACAAGAAATTCATAAGGAATCAATAGCGTAGTGGTAGAGTGTCGCTCGTTAGGTAGGTCGTTAGGTAGGTCTCAGGTGAAATCTCAGGTAGGCTCAAAATTAATTTCGACGGAAAAACGTCCGGACCACGAAGCCGGAAACACTCGTAAAAAAAAAATTCTCAAAATCTTTAATTTTTTTTTTAATGATTATTTAAGGATCGAAAGTGCTGAATTCGATTACTGCAGAGGATCGTGGGTTCAAGTCCCGGTCAATGACTTTTTTTTTTTCAAAATTTACAGGATTTTCGAAAATAATGGAATAACAGTTTTAAGCTCGTTCATCGATCATTCCTAATAGCTAATTCATAAATAATAAATAAACTATTACTACTACTAAACACTTGGATTTGCAGTGCATACATGACTTGATATGATCATAGACGATTTGATATGATCATACACGATTTGGTATGATCATACACGATTTGGTATGATCAGACATGGCCACTTTTCTGGCATGAGTCATACATGACTACACTGTAAAAAATGTTCGTAAATTCATAGCACAACTTAATATTAAAATTTAGAACCGGGTGTATGAAAGTAAAATTAATATAAACGGCATTGTAAATTTCATAAACTTATATGAAATTTATTTAGTCAGGTTTGAAAAATATCATACTGGTGTATTAATTTCTTCGTCGATATACTGGTGTATGAAAATCAATACACAGTTTTGTAAATACAAAGACCGAATAAGGTTTGTAAGATCTTTCTTGATATTGAAAATAGTGGTCAAAGTTGTTGAAAATTAAGTTAAGGCACTTGAAAAATCAAGCAACAGTGTCTTGTCAATTCTCCCCACACTGGTGCATTAAAATCCATAGATCGATTGAGAATTATAAAATACTGGATTGGAATTTAAGGTACCGTTCTGGAAAAATGATAGCAGAGATAATTTATTTAGCACACTGGTATTTTCTGTTTACAACACGTGATAGAAATTTACTATACCCGTGTATGGGTTTCGTCATTAATGGATTTGCGTATGAAAATCATTATACAGTTTTGTAAATACAAAGACCGAATTAGGTTTTTAAGATCTTTCTTTATATTGAAAGTAGCAGTAAAAGTTGTTGAAAATTAAGTTAAGGCACTTGAAACATGAAGCAACGGTGTCTTGTTAATTCTCGCGACACCGGTGTATTAAAATCCATAGATCGATTGGGAATTATAAAATACTGGATTGGAATTTAAGGTATCGTTCTGGAAAAATGATAGCAGAGATAATTTATTTAGCACACTGGTATTTTCTGTTTACAACACGTGATAGAGATTTACTATACCCGTGTATGAGTTTTGTCATTAATGGATTTGCGTATGAAAATCATTATACATTTTTGTAAATACAAAGACCGAATTAGGTTTTTAAGATCTTTCTTTATATTGAAAGTAGCGGTCAAAGTTGTTGAAAATTAAGTTAAGGCACTTCAAACATGAAGCAACGGTGTCTTGTTAATTCTCCCGACACTGGTGTATTAAAATCCATAGATTGACTGAGAATTATAAAATACTGGATTGGAATTTAAGGTATCGTTCTGGAAAAAATGATAGCAGAGATAATTTATTTAGCACACTGGTATTTTCTGCTTTCAACACGTGATAGAAATTTACTATACACGTGTATGAGTTTCCTTAAAAATCCTCGAGAACAATGTTCAAGTGAATTCTATATAACCCTTTGCGGCATAGTGGGACATACCAGAGTCCCACCTTTTTGATTCACAACTTTCCTCGGTAGATTTAATGCTTTCGAAGTAACATCCACGAATCTTTGTACTATAATAGTAGAAGCATCGTGGAATGTGACAAAAATGATGATACATGCAGTTACGCAAAATTACAAACAATTATAAATAAATAAATGTCAAAAATCGTTCATTTTTTAGAGAAAAAATAATTTCCGAACGAACTTTTTGGTAAATTGCAATCAAATTTGGTACTCTGGGGTTTTGGGGGTCGCTGATTACGAATCTGGGGTCATTTTTTAAATTAAAAATGGCGGATTCAATATGGCGGACGAATTTTCGAAAGTTCATCGGATTCACATGAAACTAGTTACTCGGGGGTTTTAAGGGTCGCTGATTACGAATTTGAAGTCCGTTTTTGGAAATTAAAAATGGCGGATTCAATATGGCGGACGAATATTCAAAAATGCATCAGATTCATTTGAAACTAGTTACTCGGGGGTTTTCGGGGTCGCTGATTACGAATTTGGAAACAGTTTATAAAAATTGAAAACAGCAGAACCAATACGTCCCAAACGTTCCGCTGTTTTCAGTTTTTATAAACTGTTTCCAAATTCGTAATCAGCGACCCCGAAAACCCCCGGGTAACTAGTTTCAAGTGAATCCGATGAACTTTCGAAAATTCGTCCGCCATATTGAATCCGCCATTTTTTATTTTCAAAAACGGACTTCGAATTCGTAATCAGCGACCCCTAAAACCCCCGAGTAACTAGTTTCAAGTGAATCCGATAAACTTTCGAAAATTCGTCCGCCATATTGGATCCGCCATTTTTTTTTCAAAAACAGACTTCAAATTCGTAATCAGCGACCCCGAAAACCCCCGAGTAACTAGTTTCAAGTGAATCCGATGAACTTTCGAAAATTCGTCCGCCATATTGAATCCGCCATTTTTTATTTTCAAAAACGGACTTCAAATTCGTAATCAGCGACCCCGAAAACCACAAGTCCGATAGTTTTCGTAAAAAACCGTTCGTCTGAAAAATGTATGCCTCAAAGGGTTAATTTTAAAAACCTGACTGTCGATTCGAAATGAATAAAATTTTTCCCGTATAAAGAAGCTCTATTTCGTTTATATGCTTCAAAATCTTTTCGTCAAATGATAATATTCAATTTTTTATAAGTGTGAGTCAGCATGCAACTTATATCTCGAATTTGATGCAACGAAATTAAGTAGTAGTCAATAGCGTAATAGGTAGCGTCCCGGGTTAGTAAGCAGGCATTAGGTAGGAAACTTGTGGGTAGGCGGTTCGAATCCCGCTTCAGACCGAAATTGTGTAGTGAGTGAATATCGACGCAGAACTTTTTTTTTCTTGTTATATTATTTCTGATATCATAATAGGTGCATTATAGTTTATTACTAATTTTTTAGCTTGAAATTTAAAAAACGATTTATGCACAAAAATGGGTGTATTAATTTTAGAGCACTTTTTTTCTTGAAATTTCATGTACCTTCTTTATAAAATTTCAGCGATTGTATAGTAAATTTCAAGTACCTAATTATTGTAATCCTACGTTACCGTCATGATTTTTCATATACCGGCACATTAAAATTCCAACGTACATGCGCTTGAAATTACATGTACCTTCGCCATAAGATTTAAGTGACTGTTTGGTAGATTTCAAGTACACGGTTATTGTGATCGTGCATTACCGTCTTACTTTTTCGTAAAACGGTACATTAAAAATCAAATACGGTCTTCTATTAATGTCAACAGATTTTTTCCTTAATAGTAGCACACCAGCACTGTAAATATACAATATGTATGCATATAAAAATTAATATACGGTATATGCATCCGAGCTTTGTATACCGGTATACTAATTTTCGCACAAAAATTTTTTACAGTGTAGTTATATATGATCATGTATGATCAGATTTGATTATTTTTTTCCCGGGATGATTTGCATTTGGGGAGTGCGATATTACAATAACTTCCTTTTTTCTCTGAAAGAAGAGAAACGGAAAATTAAAAACCAGCACAGTCTCGAACAAATCTAAACAAAATTGCACAAGATTCAATATACTTTATTTTATAAGCCAGTAAAGTTTCAACGGCATAAAAGAGAAACAAAGAGTACGTTTACACGACGCTCCAAATCAGGTGTTACGAAAACCGGTTTAGTTAAACCAGGCGTTTACACGGTACATAACGCCCGTTTACGTCTAAAGCGGGTGTTAGGACCCGTTTACACGCACTTTAACGCCTGATTTAGCTACACCGGTTTTCGTAACACCGGAATTGAAGTGTCGTGTAAACGTACTCAAAGAGGATTTTGATATAAATATCCTCTTCGTAAACGGCGATATAGTTATTCAGGATCTGTAATTTTTATGGAAGTTGTTCCATGGTCACTTGACCGGTCAGATGTCAGTACTAAGCTGGCGCGCGCGCGCGGCGCGCGACTACGGTGCTGCCTATTGTCGACCAATCCGGATTGGTCGAACGACCGGCGTAATATCCAGAAGGCTGTGGGACCGCAACACGTGAAAGCTTTTTCCCCCCGTTGAATGTTGAATCGCATTCAGACGTGTGTCGTGTGTTGTACGTTCGAACGTTCGTCGCGCGAGTCGAGTGAAACGCCGGTTATTCATTTTTTTCTTCTATAAATTCAATGTGGTTTGCTTAAAATAATCGTCCAAATGTATAATCAGCGAGGTGATAAGATGGCCCAAATACCATCATTCTCCTTCCCAACGACAAAGCTCAAGAACATTACGTGTGTATTCTGCGGGCATCAATTTTTCGTTTGAGGTAAGCCGGCTATAATCTCATTCTTTGTCTTACTCGGCTTTTGATTTTCGTCAAATGGCAATTATTTCTATCAATTAACGATTTCGGTATGGGTTTTTCTTAAAGAAGAAGAAAAAAAAAACCTTTGTACCGTAATTGATGAACAAAGAAAAAAAATAATAAATGCTAAAGAAAAACGAGTTTCATTGTTTTACGTGTGCAAAGTGTCTCGAGCTCTCGACGAACGTAACAAAGCCCGGCCTTTCGACGGGCACGTGAGAGAGGGGAGAGCGATCTTCTTTGTTTTCATTTCAACACAATGCCCTCATATATATCTCGTATATTCGTTTTTATTTCTTTGGCTCTGGATTATAGCGACTATACTCCCGAATAGAAGAAACGAAAAATATATCGTAATTGTTTTTTTTTCTTTTTTTTTTTTACACAAATTCCATCTCGTGGTTGCATGGCTGATATCGTTGATATTATTTTCATATAATTCTTACAATTATGTCTTCCGCCGAGCCTTCCGCAATATTCATTGTAGACTTGAGTCATCTGAAGGGTTCGTACCTTCCGTTGCTTCTGAGCTGCGGTCATGTGTCCTGCAACCGCTGCGTCTTGAGCCACAAAAGGGATCCTTGTAAGTTGTGCAGCCCTTCGTTAGAGCCGCCAAGCTCCCAAAACGATTCTTTGCCACCCATCGATATTTACATAATCGGCTTGATAGGCGTGGATAACGCTCGTCCTGCGTATGGCGACGAGCCTGACATATAATTTTCTCTGACGCTCAATGCTAGAATGAAGCAACGTTCGATCGATCACGATCACTGCTATGAATGCGGCTTGCGAGCCGTTCTACGTTGCCGCGAATGCAATACTCTCTTCTGCGTTTCCTGTTTCAACAAGGTTCGTTGAAATTCCATATTGACGTTTAAAAGAGGGAAAGAAAAAAAAAAATTCAGGCCCCGCATGCTCTATGCTCAGAGGGGATATGAAATTGCAAAAAAAAAAAAAAAAGAAAAATATAGATATATAACGAATTATATATATAACGAACTTATAATTATAATTTTTACCGACATAGATAAACGATTACTTTAGGGCCTTGTATACTTTCTGAAATTTGCGCGAGAGAGAATTAATGAAAACGAGCTTGAGATTTCGAGCTCGCGCTGCGATTGGTGGGAGACCCGAGGTGAATTCAAATTAGATTTGAGAAAAAAAAAGTCGCAAAGCGAAGCTGCATTCGAAACGGGTAGAAAAAATTCACTGAGGGTAGATTTTTTGAAAAAATTTTGCTCCTTCACCGAGGATTCTTTTGCTTCGTAAAAAAAAAAAAAAAACCGAGTTTTTTTGTTGTAATTTCCATTTCATGCAAATTATTAAAGATTATTACAGTACTATAGATTATTTGGGATGAGTGATGAGTTATTTCCTACTGGGACATTTGTGTTTGAGTTATTTCCTACCGGGATATGTTTGAGCTTATTATTTATGTTTGGGATTATTTTGTCGCAAGTTCATCAGACATGCCATCCGTCACAACACCCCTCGGTACCAGGGTAATTTTATGCCCGGTTTTTTTAAACGTAGGGTAATCTTCCCGATATAATTATCCGCTAAATGACCCATGTTTAAAGGATAGGACATTCGTGGGTGAAAAAATTTGCAAAAGTAAATCATTAATGCACAAGTGTGTATAATATATATTACAGTGTATGCTAAAACTTGAAAAAAAAAAAATCAAGGATACATGAAAGCAACATCTGCAAATTAACCAAGAATAGATTTAGAGATGTTCCTAATGCAGATAAACTCTTTTTCTGGTGTTGATACAGTTGTGTTATTGCAACATCGTACAAAAAAATATTTGCACACTTTCTTCGATTGTTCAAGTACATTAGTCACCTTTGAACCCTATTTACAGGCTACACATTCAAGAATTACGAACATTTTTTTGCGTTAGGAACGATTGGCTGCTTTAATTTATTAATTTTACCGCTAGAGGCGCTGCTGCACTCGGATGTTGTGACGTCACTTTCACGCGACATAAGTTTGAAATGAAACTCAATTTTCAACCTGGTATAATTAATTAAATGATGATGAGTAACTGAAAAAACCTGTGCAAATGATGTTTTTGAATAATTTTCTTTTAATTGATTTGAAAGTTGAAAATAATACGAGTTTTCTATTGGGCGCTCAACCTAACCTAACTGGTTCGGCTATATAGCGATGTTGCCGTGCTTATCTCCTCTTTACATCCCTTTACTGCGAATCACTATGAATTCATCGAATAGTATTCGTAAATTAAGTACACAATCAATACGATTTTTGTCATGCTGCTTTATTCAACCATACTGTATTGAAATAATATTTTTTGAAAATTTTCTCTACATATTCTCCAGAGTTATAAAGGTGCAAAAATTGCACATTCTGCTTACGCCATAAAAACGCGCGTTAGAAGAGCCTCGTCAGACACTAAATTTTCATGTGAATGGTGTAGGTGAAAATTCCAAAATAATTCAGGCACGTTTCTACAGTGGTAGTGAATATGTCATAAAAAATTCAGATTTTTCTGTACATTTTGCTCTGCCTGATGAACCTCCTTAACTTTAGCGAACGCCAGAGCTTCGCGTCAACCGCGTGCCTGTCTCTCGGTTTATTTTCAAATTCGATTTTTTAAATTAATTTTATTATTGCAATTTTTTATGCTTTTTAGTCTGAAGTTTTTTTTTAATTTTTTGATTTATTTTGATTTTTCATATTTTAAAATTCTTTCCATATAGGTACCACTAACGCGCATTGCGATAAATGAATGTAGATTGCCATCAATGAGAAAAACAATTCTGAACCCTAGAACCCACCTATCGATTTTTTTTAACGTCAAACCCTGTATACTAGGGTACAAACATTCCCTGACCATCTTGTTACGTATAATACTTCCCATATGCGATGGTGCAATTTATAAATCTCGTCGTTTTTAAATAACGACGAGAATGGTGCATGGTAGAGTCAAATTTGGTAAGCATTAGGATGTTTAAAAAAAAAAAAATTTGATTTTTCATGCTCCTACCCCACAAAACTTGAGTTTTGATAGAAAAAAAAACGTCTCTGGGAAGAGGGAGTAGCTTAAGTGGAAGCCGCCGCTCATTGGACGTTTCGAATTATAACTGCCAATTAACGTCTCTGACGAACTTTTTGGAAGGAAAAATTCGAGACCATGAGAATTGCATTTCGAATTAAGAAAAAAGTATTTCATATGATACATTTTTTTTTTATTCATAATTTCTAATTGCTTATAAAAAATTCTAAACAATTTTAGGTTGAACATTTTTTTCTGACATTGTGTTGTAAATAAAAACGTAGATCGATTTTATTCATAACAATAATTTTGCGATTAAAACTTTTTTATAAATTGTAAACAATTCGTATCTGGTAAAATTTTGTTCTCGCTATAATTTTTTTTCTTGACTCAAATACATACTCCATGGTTCTTTATTCTCTTGCTGAAATAGGAAATCATTAGTCTCAGGGACGATAGTATATAACCAAATTTATTCACCTTTAACAATTTTTCTGCTATAACTTTATGCAAAAAAAAATAACGCAAAATGTCATTTATTTATTTATTTTCGGTAAAGATTGATGCCCATGATGCCTTTTCACACGTGGAATACATCTTTCTAATAATGAATTAAATTCCACGCATAAAGCTACTTTTCTGAAATTTTTCCTTCCAAAAAGTTCGTCATAGACATTAATTGGCTGTTATAATTAGAAGCGTCCAATGAGCGGCGGCTTCCACTTAAACCACAGAGCTCTCTCTTCGCTTTTTTTTTTTCTATAAAAATTCAAGTTTTGAGAGATGGGAGCATGAAAAATCAAATTTTTTTTTTAAACACCCTAGTAAACATACATTACTAACCATGCAAATAGTGTAAACGGCAAAGTGTCGAAAAATAAAAAAGTATTTTTTTATAAAAAAAAATAAGAACTTTTTCCTCAATCGACCGTTGTTTTACAATTAAAATCACATTTTATAGAGGACGTCTTGGACTATCCGAAAAAAAATCTAGAAGTGCAGTGACAAATATCGAATGTGATCCATATATATCATCTTGTTAACGGACCTCTCTCGTATTTTGCCCTTCCGGCAATGCGCGCATCAAGTAACCTTGTGTGTGGCGTATGCGTGCGTGCGCGCGCGCGCGCGCAAAGGTGCGCGGAAAATGAATCGTTTTAAAGAAGTTTATGCCCCTTGATGGCTTTGCGGTGCGCGGGTTGCCGGGTGGTCAGTGTACGAGAGAGAGTTCCAAATTACAGGACCCCAAGTGTATATGGGGCATTCCACGCCAACTCGACCAGTGTTAAACCCTGACCATCTCAAAATCATTTCATGTTTTTTTTTCTAACATTCTACTCGGTGAAAGACGCGACCTGACTTTTTTTCAAATTTTTTTATTAAACCGTTGATTTTTTATAAATTTTTGAAGTCGATTGCGAATGCCCATTCTTGAAAATCTGTAAAAATTCTCAAAAATCCAGAGAATGACACAAAAGATCCCCCGTCAAGGAAAACGTGGGCCGATTTTTTTTCTATTTTTTTTATCGCTTAATTCAGAATTTTGAAATTTTTAAACCCTAAATTAATACAGGATCAAATCGTAAGCGTCAAATAAGGGTCGATTTACTTGTAAATGTTCGGTTTCACCAATTCGATGATGCGCCACTCTAGTTAGTAAAAGACACACAAGTAAATTGACCCTTATTTGACTCTTACGATTTGATCCTGGTGTTAAATTTGGGTTTAAAAATTTCAAAATTTCGAATTAGGTGATAAAAAAAATAGAAAAAAAATCGGTCCACGTTTTCCTTGACGGAGGGTGTTTTGTGTAATTCACTGGATTTTTGAGAATTTTTTCAGATTTTTAAAAATGGTCATTCACAATCGACTTCAAAATTTTATAAAAAATGAACGGTTCAATAAAAAAATTTGAAAAAAAATTCAGGTCGCGTTTTTTACCGAGTAGAATGTTAGAAAAAAGCATGAAATGATTTTGAGATGGTCGGGGTTTAACACTGGTCGAGTTGGCGTGGAATGCCCCATATATATTGTTATTATGCAGCGCGAGCATGCGAGTCTCTTTCATTAAAAAACCATGCAGTAAAACTTGTTCCCGTTGGTCACATTATCATCTTGAATATGTGCTCCATTAATTTTTGGTTTTCATTAATAAACCGATAATTTATAAAGCGATAAAAATAGATGGGTTTTCATTAATTTCTTATATTTTCATCTGACATAAACAATCGAAAATCGCATTGTGGACTAACGTTGCTATAAGAGCCTGTGTATAAAAGCGTATCTTTGTCAATTTTTCCCTCAAAAACCGTGCATGAAAAAATTCTGAAAAAAATTTACGACACACATTCATAGGCAGAAAACAAATGGTAAAAATTTCAACGTCACGGTATATATTGGCCGACAGGCATAAACCTCTTTAATTTCGATAAAAGCTTAAGCTTGGGCCAACATTGGACACACTAGTAGTCAAATTTCCCTTCAATAGAGATCAGATACTTTTGTTGCATTGAATCTAGTGACTGACTTTTTATAACATTTTTAATTTCTCGACGATGTTAAGAAATTTCTCTAACTTGTGCAATGTTTGAGATATCAGGCCTTGATTCGGCACTTAAATTGAATTGAACATATGGATTTCCGATTTATGAAATTTTTAATGATATACATATATAATATACATAGATGAGGCAGTACTAAATTTCACCTGAAAAGCTTAAGCCAGCGCAAGATTTTTCTTAATCGAACGGTCTATCACAATCAATTATGAACTAAAAATTCCTTTTTTTTTCTAATTACCCTGGTGTTCTTACTCGATTTTTTTTATCCGAGAAAACATTACTCAAGTCAAATTGATAAATTTCTTTTTTATTGGTTTTTTTTTGGTAATGATATACATTGTCAAAGTAATTTTTTACATTAAAAAAAACAGCTATCCGTATTAATATGATCGAACTGTTCGAGAATCGATACGAATAGCTCGACTGTGATCGATTCGACAATAACATCGACTGACTTATGTACAACGATCGAAAACAATAAGGATCAGCGAGAGTAAGAGAAAGAGAGAGAGGGAAAGAGAGAAAAATAGAAAGAGACCGTTTACCGCGTGGATTTCTTCGCGAAATTTCGAGCACGTTTAACGACCACGCACACCTCGCTCATCAGTTATCGTTCGGGACTCGTGCTGGCACGTTATAGTTTTTATTTCGCCGCATCCATTTCTACTTAATTCTTCCCATATTAGAGTAAATTAACAAAGAATTTTAGTGATAACGTGAAACGTTTCCTCGTTTCCTACTTCCTTTTCCTGATCCTTTTCCCCACGTCATCTTTGTCCGGAAAGTAAAGAAAAGAAAATTTTTTTGTCGTGTCCTCGTGGTCATTCGCGCGCCATATTGGATTTCGCATTTATCGCGTTGGGAAAGAAATGTCGCTTCAAGATGCGCTTTGAATCGCTATTATCGCAAATTTCATCAAACGAGGCGAGCAACGCCTCTTTGATACAATTGTGCAACATGTTCGATGAATACGATCGGAATAACAACTTCCAGCCATGGCCTTAATCGTAAGTATCTCATTTTATTTATTTCAATAATTATTCGTCAAGATTTTAGACATTGAAAAAATAAAAGAAGTCTTGTAAAATTATGGAAAATCCCTTGACAATCGATTTTTGAAAAAAAAAAAATCGAATTCCCCAAAATTTATTCGTTATTCAAAAATTGATCCCTATCGAAAGTTCTTTATTAGAATTATTTAGAGCAAAAAATAATATTTGGCTTTTTATTTTAATTGACAATTTATTCTGTATTTTCAACTATTCATTCTTTGATTTAATTTACTCAATTTTTTCTTCTTCGATCGGCTAATATTTGTCTCTGGTATACATATTTTCGCGAATAAATTCGTGCTCGAATATTCATTCCAAAACGGTATCTCTCTTTGTCACGATCGGTTGTGTGTACATTTCTTAGTAAGCTCGATGTACTTGTACTCGATGGAAGAAAAAAAAGTTTTTTTTTCCTCTCTTTCGAGTACAAACAGACTGAAGAAAGAGATTGAGAGAGAGAGATAGAGAGATTATGATCCGGGGAAATGAGATATAATGAAAATTCAGCATATCTCAGTGAGCCGTTTTACACTATACGAGCTCTCGTTTAAATCGTATAATCTTTCTTATCTCAATTTTCAATTTACCAAATAAATTTAATTTGTCGTAGCAATATAATATTCGAAAATTTCTCTTACTATCGAATTATCAGTAAAATATATCGGCACGAGAGTACAAAAAGCTTACAGTTTAATTCGACTTTATTTCGTCTCTCTCTCTCTCTCTCTCTCTCTCTCTCTCTCTCGTTCTCTTGCTCTCGCTCTCCTACTCGTTTTTTGTGCATTCACTATCCTTTTTTTTATTTATTCGATTCCCTGTACGAAATTGTAATAAATCAGCATCGATCGGTACGTCGGACAGGTCGGGAGGTATTTGCGAGGCTCGACCGAAATTTACGGTGGCCAGCATCGTGTTATCTCGGTGGCGAGAGCGAGTTTGGAGGGCGGAGCCGCGAGTGCTGCACCGCTATTTGGCGATAGAGATAGAGAAGGGGAGCTTTAGTGAGAGAGACAATGAGAGATGAGAGATATAGAGAGAGTTGCGAGAGAACAAAAGAGTAAGAGGGAGAGAGAGAGTAAAAGAGAGCAAGAGAGAACTAGCAGAGAGAGAAAGAGAGAAAAAGGAGCAGCGAGCAAGAGCAGGAGGGGGGAAAGCTCGGATGGAACACACGAATGCTTTTCTCGCTCCGAACAGGGAATAGCGAGTGAATAGCGCAAAAAGATGAAGAGAAAACGCTTGAGAGAGAGAGAGAGAGAGAGAGAGAGAGAGAGTGACTTTAGTCGACATATTATATTATTAGTCGACATAAAATTTTCGAAAACCGAAATTTCAAAATGGTAAGAAAATTTTTAAAAAATTCTTGTGTAGTCAGAAAAATCACCGAATTCATTGCACGTGTCAAAAAAAAAACATTCTCTAAAAGTTTTTTAAACAATGTTTTGTTTAAATAATTTATTGATAACTTTTTGGCATTTTTATTATTAAAAATTAATCTTCTTATTGTCTTTATTGTGGGTGAATTTTTTCCGATTTTTATCTTATCATGAAGTATGCAATATTGTCGACTAAAGTCACTTTTGGTTGGGAAAGTACGTCCAATACATCCTTAATCTATATTGCCCCGAACAATAATAATGCCACGAAATTATTTCTAAATCATTTTTGAAGAGTTTAAATGTTAAATATATTACGAAATTATTTCTAAATCATTTTTGAAGAGTTTAAATGTTGAAATACATATTTTTTTTTTAATACACAAAAACGTAATTAAATCAATTAGCCAATCTCAGAATATAATTATTTTCGGATCCCTCTAAATGTTTTTTTCGAGTTATTACTCTTAATCATTACTATTAATTATTACTATTATTTTTTTCTCAAGTTGAACTGGTCATCGAATGATTGCGAAACTTTTGAAGTATAATACGGAGCCATATAAAAAAATTCATGATTTATTCAATATATATATATATATATATATTAGGGTGTGTCGAAAATGGACTTTTTTTTCGTCGCTCCTACCACTCAAAACTTTAGGTTTTGACATTAAGGTTGTTGTGCTGGCTAGAAAGAGGGGGTAAAAAAGGGGGGTGTGCCCTATGCTTATACATTGAGTTGACCCACTGTTACCACTCGTATGCTACAAAAAATCGAAATATTTAACATATGTTTTCGGACGATTTTTTAAGCGATATTTATAAAATAATGCTTTTGTGAATTATCGGTGGTTGCAATAAGGGTTTTTTTTTTATCTTATATAATTAATTTTAATAATTTCTTCTCACATGAGATCCCGAGATGATTTGGCAACGTCGCAAATCATAACACGATAATATTCAGGTTGGCAGTAATGCCGCGAAGTTAGAGAATTCCGTAGAGAGTATGCGTCCCGTGTATAACCTAAAATCTCGTGAGGCCGTTACAAGTGACAGCCACTTCTCAAGTTCGCGATTCGCGATAAAAAATGAAGATGTTTGTGATATATCACAAAGATTGTTTTTAACGAATTTTTGAATTACTAAGAAGATGAAATAATTTTCTTTATTAATTGTCCCGAATTACTCCTCCTTTCCGACTCACTCTGATACCGAATGTCGATAAGTCAGGTAGCGTATGTGCCGTCTACGACGTTGCTGTCTTGCGACCGCCTGTTTTTACATATGCTTGATTTTCGGCCACATTTCCTAATAAATTAATTAATAACTTGATAACGGTACTGTGGATCCTCATTTGAACGTCGCCAAGAGTTAATACGATAGTTCTTCGATACGTACACTTTTTTTGAGCTCATTGGCACCATTTTCTTGTCAGATATTACGTAAATACTGCAAACATTATCAGAATTTCTCTATCATAGGTGCAGTTAACCTACAAAACACGTCAACTTTCCGAATTTTTTTTCTCAAAAACGGTACTGTGAATCGTATCCAAGTTTTACAGGAACGTAAGCAAAGGTGTTATATATATTGTGGAAAAATTTGGTTTGCGTGGCATCATTTTGAAGTATCGTCACAACAACCTTAAAGAGGTCTCGTTCAAGGAGGGCGCTGCAGCTTGAAGTTTAGTAAAAGTTGAAGGTCGCTCAACGAGAATATAGGTTTCCTATCCAATTAACACGTAAAAAAATATTGTTTTCCGTTCAAAATGATGTCAGGCAACCAAACAATTGGCGATGTCTGTGTTTCTTGGCTTATTTGAAAGCCTGACTCATCCCCTAAACGATGATAAGTCGTTTTTCGACTTACCTTCTTCCAATTTTTTTACGCCACTTTTCGACCACAATAGTCACTTTTAAAGTTTACAAAGTCTCCAAAAGTATCGATGAGTCTAAAATGGATTGCTACAAGTATTGATTGTTGATTCGAATATAAATAACTAATTCCAAAAATTGGTAAAACATACAAAATTTCTCAAAATAAACATGGTTTTTTTGAATAAAATTGAAGATACTGAAATACGGATTTCAATTTTATTTTTTTAAATACATTTTTTTTTGTTTTTTGAATAAAGTTGATTTTTTGAATTTTGGTTTTTGAGCATTGTTTTTTGAATAATTTTTTGAATTTTGAATGATTTATGAATTTTGTTTTTTTGAATAAAATTGAAGATACGGAAATACGAATTTCAATTTTATTCAAAAAACCATGTTTATTTTGAAAAATTTTTTATGTTTTACCAATTTTTGGAATTGGTTATTTATATTCGAATCAACAACCAATTCTTGTTGCAATTTATTTTGGACTCATTGGTACCTGGAGACTTTGTGAGCTGGAAAAATAAGTAACGATTGTGGTCGAAAAGTGGCGTAAACAAAAAATTGGAACGTTAAGTCGAAAAACGACCTATCATCGTTTAGGGGATGAGTCATGCTTTCAAATAAGCCAAAAAACAGACATCGCCAATATTTTTTGGTTGCCTGACATCATTTTGAACGAAAAACAATATTTTTTACGTGTTAGTTAGATGGGAAACCTAAATCCTCGTTGAGAGACCTCTGAACTTCAAGCTACCTAATAAGAACAAACGTATAAATTCAGGAAGAATGTCCGCCTAGAAAACGTTCATTATACGTATTATACGTATAATATTTACGTATAATACGTAATTGAAAAATAAATAAATACGTATTTATCATACGTATTTTGAGCAACGGAGCTCAGGCAACTGAGAGCCGTACATACGTGCCTCGCATATCTATGTACATTGTACATATATGCACGTAGATGTCGACTGTCGGTAAACAAATGGGTGCAGTCCGCATCCTCTTGGATCTAGAATCGTGTGGCTCGCATGCCCTTTTGTTTGCCATCTGTTGATCGGTTATGC
Source organism: Rhorus exstirpatorius (assembly GCA_963564615.1). NCBI lineage: Eukaryota > Metazoa > Arthropoda > Insecta > Hymenoptera > Ichneumonidae > Rhorus > Rhorus exstirpatorius. The sequence goes on along the minus strand of OY751322.1, from coordinate 8,895,692 downwards.
ACGTGGCTCTCCAGGGTGGCAGAGGGAACCGCGCCTCTGAGATTAAACGCGTAAAGCTAATTAACCGACGATACGGCAACAGCATCAGTCAGTATTCCGAGTAATTCGGGATCGCAGCTATACGTATACGCAGAGAGATGAACCACCGGATACCGATGCTGCAGAGAGACCTTGAGAATTGTGGGAATGAGCCAGAGACGCAGAAATTACGAAGAACGAGTTGTAGGTATAGGACTGTGCCACAGTTCTGGAGCAATGAGAGAACTGCAGTTTTGTGACCGCATCCGCAAGTTCCATTGCGTTGGCCTCTCTTGGTTTGTACATGTATACGGGAACGAGACACACCGGAGTCTACGTGCTCGCAAACTCAAGAGTATTCTTCTCGCCTTCTCTCAGCTGTGTTGCTGTGCAACCACGTGAGCCTCGCAGCGTGCTCCGCGCGGTCGCCTGTGCAGTTTACGAAAGCTTCGTGAATCAGCCTGCAGCTGGTGAACATTCAGTGCCCTCGCGCGACATAGTTATATTCCGTGGAGAAGTGATGACACGAAAATGATGAAAGGTAAATGGATGTCTCGTATTTTTGGGATTTCAGGAGCTTCTTATTGATCAGTAATTTGATCAGTTTTGTCGGTAAAATTTACGTAATTTGGGCTCTTTCGACCCTGCATATATATTTACTAATTTACAAGTTTAAGTTTGTTTTTGTGCCATGAGCACCTCATTAAAATAGGATAGAGCAAAATGTGTAGAATATTTCATTGTCTTGCGCGATGGTCGTTCGATCGTGATGTTTGAATTTCAGAATTTCATTAAGTTCTGTCTATTATAGTCCTAAATGATATAAAAATGTTTTTATACATACAAAACTAATGATAGCAGACAGTTTTCATAAGTGTTCTATTCATTACTTCAAATCATCTTGTATTTATTCTTGTTCAAGAGATTTAAATTCATTGTAATCTTGATGACACGTTCAGAGTCATATTTTATGATGGAATATCAACGCTTCTGTTGAGTTGTTACGATATAACAATGGTGAATCACCGTAGAACGGAATACGTATGACGATATCAGTGTCAACTGACGAGGCTGGTGCATTCGACAAAGACACCGCCGAGCAATCAGACCCGGGTCACGTAGAAGAAAAATTTATTTTTTCGCTCTCATCGTATTCTATGTATACATATACTCTGTATATATACGTGTCTATCTCCCCAGCTGTGTGTCTCCCTGTCGTCTCACGAGCGGGTACCGCCTCGTGCATAACTCAAATGGACGGGTCGTTATGAAAGTTTTACCATTACAAACTCGAAATATAAAGTAGTCAAGAGAGCGAAGGGGATGCATGAGAAGATCTCGCCCGCCTCTACAGCCAGCCTTCTTTAAATTGTATTGCAAATTGCCGTGTGGCTCGCCACGAACGAACGAACGAATCAACCAACCATTTCAACCAACCAACCAACCAACCGACCGACCGACCGACCGACCGACCGACCGACCGACCAACCGACCAACCAACCAACCAACCAACCAACCAATCAACCAACCAACCAACGGACCCGATCTCACCCTCTGCCTTTCACTCTTTTTCTACTCTCTCATTTCTTCTTCCTGTACCAAACTAGTGTAACGCAAATAATTCAACCTCCTAAGAGTAGGAAACGAACCACACCCTCTGGGGTGTCTGTCGGGTGTACACGGTTTAGTTATGGCTCGTTATACGGCACTTTCGTCCGTGGACAGATTTGCACCCTATGATGCACCGTACATGGCAGCAGAACCTTCACAGTAGAAATGGAAAATTCTGCAAGCCGTGGAATATTTTGAAAAGGGCAAAATGTTTTGCAACCCCTCGGCGTTTCAATGCGATACCAAAAATTTTTAAATACTTTTAACGGCCGAGATTGCTTGTCTGCTTCTTTTCTTTCTGTTGATATCTAAGGACTCTGATTTAATTTCTCAGTCAATTTCAGCCCGAATTACGTCAATTTCTAGCGAAGATCTGTCCAAAACTATATATTTATTTTTTTGCTATTTATGTTTAATTCCTGTATACATCAGCTTAAAAGTATCCACTTATATGCAGGTATATACGCTCCAGGACCTGAGAAACTCAGGTATTCCCAGTTTCCAGACTGGTCCACATTAAAACCAACTCTTCTGTATATAGGTTGGCTTGAGCCACTGAAGTGCTGCCTCTCTTTCTCTAGTGCAGCCACGACGTATAGTCTACCCCGATGTGCTCCCGTAACACAAAGGTCACCGTCCAAACGTCGATTGCTTGGTGCGCTTGAGTAATTGGTTTCGAAAATTAAAATCGACTGTTTCTCTCTCTCTCTCTCTCTGTCTCTCGCAGAGTAGCAAAACAACGGAGGCTCTACTCTGCTGGTGATCGCGAGTATATTGCACCCCTGTTTCGCTACTGTCTATCATTCGGTGTCACCAACACACACAAGCACACACACGCACGCACGCACGCACGCACACACACACACACACACACACGCACACACACACACACACACAGTCCAGCCACCAACTAATCTCGAGATGTCTCTACATGTAACCCTTGTAACCCTTGTACCCCAGATACAATCAATGCGAATTAACGTTTACTTCCTCGTTAACCGAGCCCCTCCTCAAGCTATGCCGGAACATTCACAAGGGTCGAGATATGGCTATGATAGATATCTATATATACTCTGACTCTCAAAAAAGCCAATCGATCATATTGCAATCAGTGATTAACGAGAAAGATTTAGGTTAAATTATAGTTTTTGCGTTAATTTTCGAGTTCTCTCTCTCTCTCTCTCTCTCTCTCTCTCTGTCTGTCCTCTGTCTCTCTTTCTCTCTCTCTTTCTCTCTCTCTCTTTCTCAACCCAGCCCAGACATTTCTGTAATATTGAATACGCTCTCTCGGTGTATACAGGTGACTATTCATAAATTCAAATCCGTAACTTCTCTCCCCATTCGTAAAAATTCCACACACACTCCACTAAGCCACACCGTTCTGGCGCTTGGATTGTATGCGTATTTAAAATACAGCTCTATCTCCCAACTAGCCTATGTACGTTGATGTACACAGTTCCCATTCGGCGACTCAGCACTCGTTTTTCTAGTAGAATGGAAATAAAACAACGCGAGAAAACAGCGGAGGGAGACGCTACGTCAAGTTTATGTGAGTGCGAGAGCGGGAATGAGAATGTGGAGACTCTGGCCGATAACATTGGTGTATGATACCAAATGTACGGCCCGACAGGGAAATCCAGGTCTTGCGCTATCGTCCAGGGACCCTCTCCAACACTTTTATCCTGTCTCAATTCTCATTCAGGGATATTCCATCTTCCCGTGCGTACCATTCACAGAGAATGGAATTTTCTCGCCCATGTGGTAACGACACTGTTACGAATGCTTGCTTCATAGTTCTACAATCTTACCGATCATCGTGAACTCTTTCTGTCCGATTCGTTATAAAAAACCATTTTTCCGCGGATGGTCAAGCCCACGATCACGAGAGTCATTCGAACGAATAACCATTTATAATTTTCTTCTTTTTCGGTAATTTTCAGTGTCAATTGTACTCAGGAAATAAATATTAACTTTTATAATTTTATGACTTAGATCCATATAAAAACGATGTTACAACTTTGACCGGGCCATTTACGTTATCAGGCTGACTTTTTTTTTTTATCATTAGCACTAATAAAAACAATTATTTGTGAAAAACTTTCCTCCCCTTTACGTTTACTTACTTTCGATGGTTTGGAGTTTGAATCAGGTGGGCCATGTTAGGACATCCTGCCACTATCCCGTGCAGAAATTTCGGTCGGGATCCAGGTGGATTCTGAGAAGGATCCCTATTTTCTGATAGGGATCCAGCTGGTCATCGGATCAGATCCCATGACTGAATGTAACGTTTGCACATTGAAATCCGACAGGGACCCCTGACTGGATTCCAATTATGGTATCCAGTCAAAACCCGATCAAAATGTGGTTTAATCTGGCATATATATAAAATCCCGAATAAATATTTATCTTCCGCAATTCAGGTTATAGGCAATTGTTTATTATTATCTGAGCCATAGAAAAAATTTAAACAAAAAAAAACGTCGACACCGGGGTTTGAACCTACGACGTCTCACTAGCCTTCGTTTGCGTATTGGACCCGAAATGAATGACAAAAAAAATTATATTTTATGAACATTAATGTTTTTGACATTTTTTTATTGATTGTTGTTGTTCCGAGGATGATTCCGGTCGTTGAAAATTTATTTGCTAACCCGGAAAATGATTTAAGGACAACCTACCTACCTATCTGCCTACCTAATGAACTAACGCTCTAACCACGACGCTGTCGAATGCTTGTACATTTACTTTATAAATATCGTCTATACACTATACATGAGGCTGAAGCTAGCAGCGGTAGCGAGAAGCCAAAATTCAGAAAAGAATACGCATGACGGGAAAAATCTGAAGAAATTAAGGAGTATTGTCTATCGATCCTGGAACACGATCGCGTTTCAACTTTTGAGTGGACTGACTCCTTCGTTGATTTGTTTGTTAATTAACAATGGCTGCTGATAATTAAAATCGCACACATGACGGGAAAAATCTGGAAAAATTCAAGAGTATTGTCTATCGATCCTGAAACACGATGGCGTTTCAACTTTTGAGTGGATGGCCTCCCTTGTTTATTTGTTTGTTAATTAACAATTACTGCTGATAATTAAAATCGCACGCATGACAAGAAAAATCTGAAAAAATTAAGGAGTATTGTCATTCGATCCTGAAATACGATGGCGTTTCAACTTTTGAGTGGACGAACTCCGTTGTTTGTTTGTTTGTTAATTAACAATAACGGCTGATAATTAAAATCACACGCATGACGGGCGAAACCTGAAAAAATTCAGGGGTATTGTCTATCGATCGTGACTTAAAGTATATATTGCGCTTGAAACTATCCTTACAATTAATAATGAATTAAATTCCGCGCACAAAACTACTTTCCGTTCAGCAATATCCTTTACAACTTTTGAATCATCGAAGGTTCTTTTTATTTGAAGTACAAATAATGGTCTCAAATTTTTCCTTCCAAAAAGTGCGCCACAGACGTTAAGTGGCTGTTATAATTAAAAAAGTCTAATGAGCGGCGGCTTCCACTTAAGCTACAAAGCACCCTTTTCGCGATGATGTCTTTTTTTTTTATCAAAACTTCAGTTTAAGGGGATGGGAGCATGAAAAATCAAAATTTGTTTTTTTTATGAAAAATGCACAAAAGTGGCTCAAAAATGTAATTTTCGCCACACTGCTAAGTGGTTAAGGTGGTGGAGGTTCTCGATCATGAAATGACACGTAATGACAATTAATATATAGTAATAATAATGGCATTTACACCACCACCACCACGACCACACGACCACACGGCCACACGACCACACGAACACACGACCACACGAACACACGAACACACGACCACACTACCACCACCACCACTACTCATTATTTTTATTATTATTATTATTATTATTATTATTATGCCAATCGAATAATGTGTCAACAAGCTTTATTCGGAATATGACTGGGCATTTCGCAAATTAAAATTCTTCGATCATCCCATTAAATCATCGGAGGATACTCGTCTTGAGGAGCTCTCAACAAATCCTGATTCAGAACAAACGTGAGATTGGGATTCAATCGGTACACCCTGAAAGAAAGTGGCACCATAACTTACAAATTTTGCCACATCCACCAATCCGATTACGAGACGGATACCATATAGATTCCTATGGGGATACCGGTTTTGGGGAGTCCATGGACAATCCCGATCGGGATATGGTCGGACTTAGGGTATCCCTAAAAAATTTCTGCACGGGATGTAACGTATGTATTAGGCATATACCTCTCATTTTTATTGCTACTAACACATGAGACATAGAAATAATTATGACGAGAGTAATATCGCAACTGTGGAAGCGTCGGAGTTCGCGTAGCATTTGAGCGTTGTACCGTAAACAGGTACACTTCAAAAGAGCCTCACTTAGTCTCCTCCTCGTCATCAAAGCAACACTTCCACTACCTCCGTTGGGTATAGCAGAGAAGCAGAAGTGGAGCATCAGCACTACCAAGATTTTTTTTATACACCCATTCTGTATATATATATATTTTCACTGTATCCTTTACTGGAGATAAAACTAATCAGATGTTGAATTCGCATCGGTGACTTTTTCCCGGTTTCAGGAGCGTGTATATACGGGAGAGTGTACTCCTCTACTCTTCTTTATATACCTGGGTCTAGTTTCTTTTTTGCCTTCTTTCTTCGGAATAAATCACTAACCGGGCATGGCTTTGATGACGGAATGATTATCTGGCACCCTTCTTCTATCTTTTCCTCACCAAGAAACATTATTTTTCAGTCCTCGACTATCTTGCCTCGTTCCCCTTTTTTTTACCCATTTTATTTATTTTTGAATCGATTTTTTTATTTTTTTTTTCATTATCTAAAAAAAACATTTTTCGAGAACATTTCTTCCCTAACCACTGACATAAACACAAGATGGAGGGTTGGCGCGTGAAGCGCGCAGGGGGCGAGGCCCCCCTGCATATCGATATATCGAACCGTGTCAGTAATCGATATATCGATTTATCGAATCGTGTCGAGAATCGATAAACTGATATATCGCTATATCAAATCGTGTCAATAATCGATAGATTGATATATCGATATATCGAATTGTGTCAAGAATCGATAAATTGATATATCGATATATCTAACCATGTCAAGAATCAATATATCAATAAATCGATCTATCAATGAAACCCAAACTCATAACCCAAACCCAAAATATATCGATATATCGATAGAGTTTTGATATATCGAACTGCTTAAAGTATCAATATAACGAATTGTTTCAAGAATCGACATATCGAACCTTGTCAAGAATCGATATATTGATAATAGAACCGTGTCAAGAATCGATATATCGATATATCGAACCGTGTCAAGAATCGATATATCGATATATCGAACCGTGTCAAGAATTGATACATCGATATATTGAACCATGTCAGTAATCGATATACCGAAATATCGAATCGTGTTAAGAATCGATATATTGATATATCGATATACCAAATCATGTCAACAATCAATACATCGATATCTCTCTATAATATAAAGATATGTCGCCGCTGCCGCCGCCGCCGCGGCCGCTGTTCAGGATTTGAGCTTATACCGGGTGTCCAATTTGAAAAGGATGACAAACCCAAACCCAAAACCCAAACCCAAACCTAAGTGAGGGCGCGTAGCGCCCTACGCACCCCTAGTATATATATATATATATCAATCAAACCCAAACTCATAACCAAAACACAAATATAAACAATTTAAAAAAAAAAAATTCCAGAATGTTTTTCTCTAAACACAAACACAAAACGGGGGGTTGGCGCGCGAAGCGTGCGTGGGGGGCTTCGCCCCCCTATTATATATATATATATATATATATGTGGGGCATTCCACGCCAAATCGACCACCATGGAACCCGACTCCTTTCAATTTCGCTGAAATTTTTTTATCCGTTTCCACCTCACTACAGACCTTTCTCAGAATTTTTTAGAATTTTATTACCCAACTAAAAAAAAAGTTATGCATTTTTCAAAGAAATGGCTTTTTTTTTTAATAAGCTATAACTTTGCATCTACTTAGAATCCGAATTTCATACGCAGGACTACACTGCGTTAAGTGTGAACTTATATGTTTGCGGAGAGTATCCCAGCGTGGCTTGGACATTTCATTCCGATGAAAAAATATAAGCTACTCTGGGTATACGAATGAAATTTAAGTTTCTTAGATTTCATAAAAATAATTCTTTCGTCCACCGCCTCGTATGTCGATTTTCCACCACGGCCAACACTTCAAGGGAGATTGTTCCGTTTCCACTAGGCGTTGTAGCTGCATACAAACTTTTGCATTGTACGGTGGAGACGGATATTTAGAGAGGCACTTTTTTTTTTGTCATCCCCGGAAAACCACGATGCTGGCACAACGTCGATATCTGCTGCTATGTTTTGGTTTCGACTTTCAGAAAATTGTACAAGTTGACGTCGGTACTCGGCATCGTCATCGAGGTCATTCCTCATGCAACACAATGCGGCTGGTTATTTTCTATAACCGAGGTTACTTAAAGTGAAATAGATTATATCGCAACATTTATGAATTGATAAAGCTAGGGAAGCAGTCATAACTGAAATAACATAAGCAGCTTATGCCTCCTTATAAACTAGTAGTACAGCTTACAATAAGAAAGGAGAGAAAGCAAGAGATATATAGATCGAGGCATGGAATAAGAGAGACAGGGTTACGCGCATGCGCGTTCTGTTAGAAAAAAGTGTAACAGTCAGCTGTGAGCGTCGTGCGTCCTGTGTGCCTCGTGTTCAATATGATGATTTTTTTTCCAATTTCTATTGATTTCAGTCCTCTTATATTTGTATAAAATGTATAACCACCAAAGAAGTTCCACTTCCATCAGGTCCATTGAGATGCATGCACAATTTTTCATTATTATTTTTTGGAATTAATTAAAAGAATTTTAAAAAACTTTGAACTCAAAATATTTATTTTTGTATTAATAAATAATATTGATCAACTTTTTATAAGTCATACAAATTATTGAGAATTATTACTTGAAGTTGAAGCATTCCCTTCGGCATAACTTTGCAACGCATGACGAATTTCCCTTTGTACTTGACCATGACGACGTAAATACATCGGGTCTTTTTCACGTTTACTCTGCTCTTTGTCCATGATAAATAATAACTCACTATGAAAGTAAATTTTTTGACAATATTATGCGATGAACTATATGTTAATTGAGAAAATTGTCACGGTATCAAATTAAAGTAAATCAAGAGAAATAACCTCACTGGCGTCGCACGACGCACCATGATCACGTACACAGCGCCATCCACGCTCTGCGACCATCGCAGGGCGTAGATGGGCGGGACCCAGAAGGATCATCCTCGTTCAATGAATGGAGATTTACGACAGAGAGCGCTAGTACAGAGTCACCGAGAAAATGCTATCCGCGCAATCTTGTCATTGAAGAACAAACATTGTTTTGTGAAAATACATTTTTTTTAAAATTAATGTCGTTAACATCCTTACAGACAGGGGTTTTTTCCCCTTTTACATAGCTTCTTCGTATATATCTCTTTGAACTATTTTACGCTTATATGCGTGTTTGAAAAAGATGGAAAAAACAAAAAAAAAATATTTCACTTTTTTTCCTACAGTTACACAATACATGTATACAGCATATTTATGTGAACTGTATTTTTTTTAAATTAATTAATATTGATTAATATTAATTTGTATATCATTTTTGTATGATATTTACACACACGCGTCTATAGCGTGGTGGCATTTCTTCCATAAAAAAGTATATAGAAGTTTTTAAACTGACCTCATCACCGCTTGCCGCAAGCAACTTTTGGGTCACAGAATATACATGCACTAGTATAAAGTAAAAGGAACGAACTTATCTTGAGTCGCAACCGCGTCTCGATATATTTTGTTGAAATAGCAATCGCCGAGTCCGATAGCGAGACATTTTCTGATTCCGTCCTCACAGTTACAGTTACGACTTAGCGATTGGTACCCGTATCCCGCACTGTAAAAAGTTTCTGTATGAAAATTAATACACATGTATAGGAAGCTTTTATGCGGATACCGCTTATGAAATTTCAAATTCGGTACTTAATATTACAATACTCGTATTGTAAAAGTGAAGGTATCGAGCAGTGATATTACTACACAGATATATTGAAAAGTTATAACCTTTGTAGGAATTTTCAACTTAAACTTTAATAAAATCAAGACACATTTACTGATATCCATGTAGGGATGTATATTAAATGTACTACCATGTATATTAAAAATAATATTACCGCATGGAATATCAGTACACTTGTGCATTTGAAACGTACGCAGTCTTGATTGAATTTTCAGTTCAACGTTCATGAAAATTAATAAACGTTTGCTAATATTTTTTGTAGCAAAATTTAAACAAATACTTAATATATCACTTGAAAAATAGTTACAAGCGCATATTTTGTGGTTGCTAGAGGTCATGGAGGGTTACTCTGGAAAAAAAAAAATCATGCACAGATTTCTCGACAGAATTTTTTTTCTCCTCGACCGGGACTCGAACCTGCGACCTACCTACCTATCCTACCTATGTACCTAACACGCTACCCACTACGCTATCGACTGCTTATGAACTTTGGTAATTCATATCATGTATTTGACACGCCAGAGAACACTTGATCAGTTGTATGTTGGGAGCTACTCAAAGAATGGTGGTCGTAGCGTGTTCAACCCTTTATTTAGTATAATCATGTTGGTTTTGGAAGCAATAACAAAATTAAACGTGACGAATCCAATATGGTGGATCGAAAATTCTAAAAATGCCATAACTTGTCAGGTTCACTCTAACTATCTATTCAGGAGTTTTTTTTTTTGGTTGGTAAACACAAATTTGAGGTCAAAATTAAAAAATGCATCATGACGGATCCATAGAGGGGTGGCTCGAGAATTCTCAGAATGACATGACTTGTCAGATTTCGATTTAACTCTGTATATAGGGGAATTTCGGGTTACTGAACATGAACTTGACGTCAAAATTACAACACACACACACACGCGCGCGCGCACACGCACACACACACCTACAATCATTTTCACACACGCACGCACACACACACGCATGCACGCGCGCGCGCGCACACACACACACACACACACACACACACACACACACACACACACACACACACACACACATACACACACACGCGCACGCATGCACGTACGCACGTACGCACCGGTGTGCCCGCATGCACACACACACACAGCACACTTTCACACATAAATAAACGTGAATGCACACACACACGCGTACGCATGCACGTAATTCTCATCTCAAATCTGTGTTCAGTGACCTCAAAACAATTGAATAGAAAGTTCGATCAAAATTTGATAACATGGCATTTTCAAAATTTTCGATCCACCATAGTGGATCGACCATATTAGATTTTGTAATTTAGAATTTATTGTATATGAAATTTCGATTTCAGTTCCCAGATAGAAAGTCATGATTATCATGTCGTGCATACAATCGATGAAGGAAATTTCACAGCATATTGACGACATATGTTGTGATGCAAAGCCATGTACTCATTTAGTATCGTGAATTTACAAAACATTTTGATCTCAATATGTCGTTTACAAATGCATCATACGCTTAGAGCACGTCGAACTCATATCGCTGTGCTCAAGTGTCCGCAAATAATATTCGCAGATTTTACGTCATATTGAAGTCATGTGTAGACATTTTGGCGTGTATTCACTATGGTAGCATCAATTGTACTCATGAATTGTACTCAACATGAACGCAATTTCGTGTACGTTTATGAAGACATTTCATGAGCTCATATAGTATTACGAATTTGAGATACATCGTGACTTAAATTTGTCGTTTCAAAATGCATCATCCGCTGACTACAAGATGAACTCATGAGATGGCAAATTTGAATTCGACAATAAATATTTGCAGATTGACGTCATATAGAAGTCATGCAATGATTTTTATTGGTGTATTCACTGGGTTAGCACTGGTAGTAGACATGCTATGCAAGCAATATGACGGCGATATGCACGTTTCTCAGTGATACATTTGATGAGCACAATATGACGGCGATATGCATGTTTCTCAGTGATACATCCTATGACGGCAATATGCATGTTTCTCAGTGATACATTCGATGAGCGCAATATGACGGCGATATGCTTGTTTTTCAGTGATACATCCCATGAGCGCCATATGACGGCGATATGAGTTCTTTTGCAGTAGCCTTTTTCACCGTCTTACGTGTCGCCACGAGTCCACACGGTCCATTGTCCATAATGGATGGAATGGGTGGGAATGGACAGTGTCCATTCCCACCCATTATTGTCTTGCATCATCGCGTCCACGCATCGTCGCGGTAAACGCGATGAAATATACATATTTCCAAAAAAACAATTATTTGGCGAAAAAAAAGTGGACAAAGTACGCTGGTCAACACATTATTCGATTAACATAATAATAATGATAATAATAATAATCGTCGTCATCATCATCATATAGTAGCAACAATAACAAAATAAACACCAATAATAACAGTAATAACATTAACAATAATAACATCAATAATAATAGTAACAACAATAATAACAGTAATAATAATATTGTGACTTATTTTTACTATTGTTATTGTTATTATCATTATACATTTTGTGGTTCTTATTATTGTAATTATTATTGCTATTATTATTATGACGAGAACCTACACCACCTGAAAGATAAATTTTCTAGACACGATTTTCATTATAATTCACTATATTTTCTTTTCTGGTGGTAGCTCCCCAACACACAACTGATCAAGTGTTCTCTGGCGTGTCAAATACATCATATGAATTTCCAAAGTTCACAAACAGTCGATAGCCGAGTGGGTAGCGTGTTAGGTAGATAGGTAGGATAGGTCGGTAGGTCGCAGGTTCGAGCCCACGTCGAGGAGAAAAAAATTCTCTCGAAAAAACCTTGAAATTTTTTTTTTTTTTTCAGTATAACTCTTGTATGACCTATAACAACAATAAAATATGGATATATTTCGTTTTTGTTTATATTTTGCATTAAAAACTGGCCAGAAAAATGGAAAACGGGCCAGGTTCTGGCCAACGCCTATTTTAGCGTCACGCCGTGACGCCAATATGAGCCCCATATGAGCACTACAATTTCCTCACGCCGTGACGTTCATATGAGCTCCATATGAGCACAACATATTACGTCACGCCGTGACGCTCATATGAGCCTAATATGCACTCACTTATCAGAGACTAGTAGAGAGATCGCCAACGCAGGTGCTCGAGGGGGTTTCGACTAGCCGAGGTAGTGGGGGTAGTTCGCGTGGACATTGACTCGGGCGGTGTGGCAGATTTTGAGTCAGCTGTGTGCACATTGGCCTCCCGGGTAATGCAGGTTGACTATGCGTGGCGTGCACATGGTATCGAGCGAAAATGCAGATATATGTTACACGGACCACGGACTGTGAACCGCTATAGCACAGTCTGCTACCCTGTCGGTCTTGGGATCGAAACTACACTACATACTCGCATTTTTTTTCGGAATTAATGTTTCGAATATTTTTTTTTTTTTATATTTAGTAATAACGATGTTTTAATTTTAGTAAATAAATGGTATATACTGTTATTATAACGAATCTTTGCTACAGGAAATATTTTTATTTTATTACTCTGTATTCTTCAAATATTCCTGTCAAATATTCCTCAAGGAGTTTGCACACATTGGCATCCCAAAAAATAGGCCTATTTATTTTATATCCAAACATAAGGAATCTTTTACCAAATCTTTAACCCCACACCCCGCAGATGTACGGAGTAAAATATACGGTATAAATGGTAATCTCGAGAAAATTACCGCCATTAAATTTTTTAGACCAATAATAATTGGGTCCTCGAAGTATAAAAAGTCTATTTATTCATTTATTTATTTACATTTATGCAAACACCACGCGCAATTTTTTTTTTAATAAATATGTTTTTCAATATTTAATTTTTTTTGTATTTTGTAGTAACAATATTTCAATTTTAGTAAATAAACGGCACCTACTGTTAATTTGATGAATCTTTTTGCTACAGGAAATATTTTTATTTAATTACTCTGTATTGTTTAGATATTCATGTCAAATATTTCATAAGGAAGTTGTACACATTGGAATGCCAGAAAATAAGCCTATTTTCATAATTCATTCATAAGTATAAATCGATCTTATATACTGAAACCTTGATTATTTGGTCAATAAAAAAAAAATTCATACAAGTCTAAAAAAATTGAATCTAAACAACCAGGCAAAGGTCTAAAACAACCAGCTGTTTCTACACTTTCGAAGGACAATATGACATTGCACCAAAATTTCATCCCCCCCACTATTGTTGCTCCTCGAAATAATGATTAATGAATTTTCAATTTTACAAAAATTATAAGTTTGTAACTGCTGATCGGATTTAAATGATTAAAAAAGGATATTTTTTATCTTTGTTGCTCTTAAAAAAAAAAAATACGCCGTCGGCGGAGAAAAACGTATTAGACAGTTTTCGGGGTAATTTTTTGATTTTTTTGTTCTTTCTACGAAAGGGCTACCCGGAATTCCACTCACTATTTTTTTTTTCCTGGTAGAAGGGGCAAGACGCAACTCCACGGGATTTTTTTAAGATGGAAAAGGGCATCAGTGGAGAGGGAAAAATTGTTTTTTGTCAATTTACCCCGAAAACTCTCTAATGAGCTTTTACCCGATGACGGCATATTTTTTTTCGAAAAGGGCAAAAAAATAAAGATTTTTCCTTTAATCGTTTAAATCCGATCAGCCGTTTCGAATCTATGATTTTTACAAAATTGAGAATAATTTATTAGTCATTATCTCGAGAACCAACTATAGTGGGGAAATGAAATTTTGGTGAAATGTCGTGTATATATTGTCCTTCGAAATGCCTATACTGAATAATTTTTTCGAGGCGAAAAAAACGGGATGGTTGAGTCGACGTGGAACGCGACATATGTATGTGTGCGTGTGTGTGTGTGCATGCACGTTTGACTTTATCACATACAACAATAAGATGCGAGAATGGAAAATAAATAAAAAATTTTGAACTTTTTTGGAAAATTCTAGAGCTTGCTGAGGAATCATGGAATGTGCCATATGGACATATATAATATGTGTGTGTGTGTGTGTGTGTGTGTGTAAGTTCGACAGGGAAAATCACGGTGAAACGTGTTCGATAATAGGCTCCTATAGTAACTGTCGAATGATGAGTGCATATTATTTCCCTGGCATGCCCCTGATATACGATTTGACGCTCGTTTCGATGTGTACTTCTTTTTTATCATATAAATATTGTAATTTGTAAAACGCTCGTAAAAGGGTTTCTATCCGAGAAATAAATAAATCAATCAATAAATAATATAAATAAATAGATTAATAAATAGACTTTATACTTAGCGGATCCAATTATTATTGGTCTAAAAAATTTAATCACGGTAATTTTCTTGAGATTACCATTTATGTCGTATATTTCACTCCGTTCATCTGCGGGGTTAAAGATTTAGTAAAAGATTCCTTATGCTTAGGATATAAAATAAATAGGCCTATTTTTTGGGATGCCTCCTTGAGAAATATTTGACAGGAATATTTGAAGAATACAGAGTAATCAAATAAAAATATTTCCTGTAGCAAAGATTCGTCATAATAACAGTATATACTATTTATTTACTAAAAAAAAGAACATCGTACTAAATTAAATATACAAAAAAAAAAGTATATATCAATTCCGAAAAAAAATGCGAACCGTGGTTTCGATCCTAAGACCGACAGGGTAGCAGCCACGGACGCGATGACCACTGCCACGACCTATGTACTGTATATGATGGTGGTTACCGGATTATGTTGATCTACAGGAGGCTAAACCGCCAATTAATTTAATTTTATGTCACTTTGGTCGAGTTAGATATGATATAAACAACAATATTGCCAAAACGTGCATGCTAGAATGAAAAAGTCGTCTCTGACGCAGTAACGTATTGATAAGCATATTTTTCCGCAATACAGGCACGACAATTTTTGTGATACATACTTAAATGAATGCTTATTATAACTAAATTTTGAGATAAAGACTCGTTTTTTGTCATCAAGACATAATCTAGTGTATAAATAAAGGGCAGCTCTCACATTTTTTGTCTTCTACAACAAACGCGTGAATCGCGGTTCGAAACGGCCAAAACGGTTCACAGTCCGTGGTCCGTTTAACATATATCTGCGTTTTCGCTCGATACCATGTGCACGCCACGCTCAGTCAACCTGCATTACCCGGGAGGCCAATGTGCACACAGCTGACTGAAAATCTGCCACACCGCCCGAGTCAATGTCCACGCGAACTACCCCCTCCACGACTAATCCCCCCTGACCAGCTTTACACCCGCAGGGCGACCGTTGGCGATCTCTCTACTAGTCTCTGCACTTATTGTTGGATATTGGTGAGCCGATTTTGCTAGTGCTCATGAATTCGCTGCATGCATACTCGAATGAGAACAACTTTGCTTCATTTGGATGTGTTATTGTGAATCATCATGTGATGCAAATATTACTTGAAGGTGAGCACTCATAAGCGACGCATAGCTGTGAGCCTTCCTGTGCCTCATAGATGATCTACATATGATGCCAATATGAGCTAAATGTTTCTATCTGGGTTTTGCTTTACAATATTAAAAGATAATTATTGCAGATGTATTTGTACGTATCGTAATATTCATTTTCACGTACATTGTATTTTTCATTCGGTTGCAATTAAAATTCAAAGTTGTCTTGTTTTTGTAATACATCGTTACTGATAAATGATTTCATATACAAGAATTTTGATTATTATAACAAAAATTGTAGCATTACATAACGTATTCGAAAAATTAGTATACGGGTTTTCAGTATTCAAACTTGTGTATATTAAATTCCCCATAGTATATTAAAATTAATATCACTCTATTAATTTAGCGATACGATGATATGAATTTACGTTTCATACACCATGTTTGTAAATTTCAATTACTTGGGTACAGTAAAAGTATTGTAAATTTCATAACATTTTTAACAGTGCGTGTAGAAATTGAACCGTGGCAGTAATCGGGCTCTGATATAGCATTCCTCATTACAAATGGGGCCCAGATCTGGCTGGTTTGTGGCAGCCCAATATATAGGGGCATGGCTAGAAAGTTGCTCTTTTAGATACGGCGCCATGTTGGAGCCTAATCAGGCTACCAATGATGGCACCGTATCCGCGGCACAATTCCGCCCATACCATACCCCTACCGTACATAGCTCATACAAGCTTAAGTTGGATATGCAAAATTCAAATATTCCGTTTTTCGAAAATTTAGTTATTTATTGCTTTCGGTCAAATAGTAAGTTATTCCTTATAATCATATTACAAAAACAACTGGTTTTTAAAATCATCTTTTAAAAACGAAGAGTAAGAAAACACGTTAGCATCAATACAAATAATTTTTCATGATCACATTAGATAATACTATGGATAGGTATATTTAAAGCCATTTTAAACTAAAAATAGTAAGGTACGTTGAGCATCTCACAGTGCTTTCTTATAATCATGTTATAATCACATTATTGACGTTCTTAAGGAGAGACTTGGGTTAAATCTTTAGCAAGAATCGATTTAAAAAAAAAGTTGAAAAAAAATACTCAAGTATAAACATTAGGGTGATTCAAATAAAATCGATGTTTTTTTTTTTTCGTATACATTTAATAGCTGTTAGTACTTGTCAAAAAAGTAACTCTCTCCAAATTTGAGCTCTTAAAAAAATTTTTTAGAGGTCGCGCAAGTGACTTTTTT
Organism: Rhorus exstirpatorius; assembly: GCA_963564615.1. Taxonomy (NCBI): domain Eukaryota; kingdom Metazoa; phylum Arthropoda; class Insecta; order Hymenoptera; family Ichneumonidae; genus Rhorus; species Rhorus exstirpatorius. Next base: position 8,878,183 of record OY751322.1, on the reverse strand, counting down.
ATTTTTTTTTTCGATCGGGGCTAACAATCACGATTTAAAAATTTCTGTTTTTCCGTTCTGCATAGAAAAATATCAGTACCTGATGAAACAGTGGTTGTCCTAAAATTTGGGCTCATAAAAAAAAAATTTAATGGCCGCGCAGGCGATATTGAACTTTTTCGTTTTTCAAATCAGGCTGAAAATCATGATATAGATGTTTAGATTTTCCGGTGTCACGACAAGAGATATCACTACTTTATAAAAAGTGAGTTTCCCGAAATTTGGGTGCTAGAAAAAAGTTGCGGGGTTGAGCAAGTAATTTTTCTATTTTTATAATCAATTCTCGTTAAAATTCATGATATAGAAATGTCGATTATACGCTGTGGTAACAACAATTATTGGTACCCAATGGATTAGTTGTTCTATAACAATTTCGGTTCTTGTAGAAAATGTAACAACTGTCGCAGGCAAGTTTATAACATTTTTTTCTAAATTCCCATGATGATGTTTGTTAAAATCATGATGAAACCGATTTTGAACGGAGAAAACAATAAAAAAATACGATAGGAAATATTTATTCCAATAAATATGGCACACATTTGTCGGAATATTATAATAAATTTTTAATTAATTAATTTTTTTTTTTTTAAATTAATTCGCCGCTCGATATAGAACTACCTTAAATACTTAAATATATTGATTCGATACTAGAATATGTAATCCTAACAACTTGGAATTCTAAAACACGTACGCAATGTATTATATCGCGTGTCAATAACGTATAAATAACGTATCAATAAAAATTTAAAAAATGTTGTTCAACGCGTTATTTTTTAAATTCTTAGCCAAATGAATACACTTACATCATTATAAATTACATGAAAAGTTAGTTGTTAGTTGTTTTTTTTTAAATAAGTGCCAACATCCTTTGCTGCAGCAATGAAAAATCGAAATATCTATGCTACAAATTTCAGCGAAAAATGAAAAAAATAAATTTAAGTGACATGCACGGCCATTAAATTTTTTATTTATGAGCCCAAATTTTGGGACAACCACTGCTTCATCAGGTACTGATATTTTTTTATGCAGAACGGAAAAATAGAAATTTTTAAATCGTGATTGTTAGCCCCGATCGAAAAAAAAAATAAAATAGTCACTTGCGCGACCTCTAAAAAATTTTTTTAAGAGCTCAAATTTGGAGAGAGTTACTTTTTTGACAAGTACTAACAGCTATCAAATTTATACGAAAAAAAAAAAACATCGATTTTATTTGAATCACCCTAATAAACATCTTTCCATTAAGTTTTGGATTATGGTATCTTGTCAAGAATCGAAAAAAAAAGATTAAAAAAAGTACTTGAATATAAACAAAAATTTCACAAATTTTTGGATTATGGTAGTATATGCATTGAAAAAAATTTTAACCCTCTGGGATGTAAGTATCCGCAAGCGTTTCGCAGAAGATCGTACAAACCACTGCGAAAGGATCTGGGCTCATACACTTTCATCAACAACCTCTGGAAAAGAAATTATCCATTTTTTACCTAAGTGTAAATCGTGTATGAAAACTAATTCATAATAGTATTACGGGAATATATACCAATCATGATTTTGCAAAACTTCGTATTTTTGAAAACCTCTTAATTTCTCAGCAACCTGTTTGACGGCTGTAAAATCCATACATACTTCTCGGCCAACAAACTTCTTTATAATGTTTGTAACGCTCTTTGCTACATGGTTCTCCTGATCTATGTAAAACAGCAGTGAATCTGCCTGAAAAAAAAACTTCTGAGAAAAAGTAATATAGGTTGAGATAGAAATTGAGAGAATACAGAAACCTAAAAATTATTTCAATTTCCAGTTCAAAAGAATTTCTAGGTACTAATATAAAATCACGCAACTTCTGGGAAACATTTTTTAGAATTAATGGCGGATATCGACTAATTCTACTAATTTAAATAATATAGGCAGAGCCGAAAGGTATGATCAGATTTTTTTCCATATTCAGTTTTCAATAAAACTTACGCATTGCTGTCGATTCTTGACATCCTGTAGTCAACAATCAAACTTTTGGAAATCCTCATGGATTTTGAATGGCAGTTCGATGTCAGTTTCTAAACCAAGGGCTCTTGGTTTAGCGTTTGCTTGACCGCAGAAGCTTTATTCATAGCGTGAATCTTAGCGCATAGGTTATTAATAGCATTAGAGTTTTCTCTCAGGTCGGCACTAAGTCCTTTCAGAGTACGTAATATCAGCGAGGTATCTAAAAGTGAACATGTTTTTTTATTTATATATTTATTTATTTATTTTGTCATCTATTCAAACATAAAAGAATGATTGTCTAATAATTAATTTGAGATTTAGTGGTTTACAATTACCTTGAGTGTATGTATTTTCTGTTTTTCTGTTATCTGAGACTTAGAGACTTTCATCAAATTTGAAAGTCTTCGGTAAACGGTATTCTTTTGATTCTCGTTTCTTGGTCGAAGATGCCGCTACAAATTTTATAAATACATTTACCATTTGATGAAAAAAATTCTTGATACGTGTTTCGTTATCAAGACCACAAATTTGAATAATTAATGATTTTTCATACATACCCTCTGTCCCATAAATTGAACTTTTATCCTTTCTTGATGAGCTTTGCTGTTCATGCAAAAGGTCTTCGATTTCGAGTTCTCCTGATTCTATAAAAATGATGAAATGAACCGAATAACGATGGATACTCAAATTTCAGATAGCGAAAAACGACACTAATTCAAACTGCTTGAATACGCACTTTGTATGACGTATGCACCTTCCTGGATATCTTCATTAGTATAGATACTTCGGGATGAAGACCATTTTCAGATTTGCCTGAGATGATATTGGAAGTACTTCCTTATTGAAAAACTGATTTTTGTTTGACTTCTGATGGCGTTGGCTTCAAGGATTTTAAGACTGAAAAAAAAACCAATCAACAGTAAGTATTATTCCGAGATAACTGCACAGTTGAAAAAATCTAACATCTTTTACCTGTCCCAGAAAGTCCACATAAATATTTCTATCAATTTAACAGAACCCATTACTGTTAAATGTTGACCGGAAAAACCTGTCAATTATTTGACAGATAAATAGCAGATTTTCTTGGTCATGCGACAAAAAAAAAGTGTCAGCGCAACAAGAAAATAATGTTGTTTCAACAAAATAAAGATGTTACATCCTGAATGCGAAAACTGTTACAAGGTTGGACCTAACATCTATAAGATGTTGATTCAACAAAATTATTTTGTTAATAATAACAGTAATTCTTGTCAATACTTTCAATTGTAATGGAAATATCTGTTGATTTTGCATAAATTTCTTTTTAATAGTGACAGTTAAGGACGTTCACGGGTGAAAATCGGAGACAAAAGTTCGGCACACGCTCGGCTTGGCTCAACTGCGCTGTGTAGAGCGCGCCGCTCCCCTCTAGTCCAAAACTCTTAGCACGGACTCTACGCACCAATGCAAATAAGGCTGTGGCGCGCCGTATACATGTACACTAACACAAGTATCCCTAGAGCGACGCGAAGAGCTGGCAACGCTGCTTGCCCGCCCCATGTTTCAGCTCAGTAGAGAGACGCTATCATGGCGAGTAACAACATATCCCTTGCGTACCGTCGGGTAGCAGCGTTGCCGCTACGCCACAGTGTCTATCCCTTCCATCGCATTGCACGCTCGAAAATACTGTCGAATTTATAACTTTGAATCGCCATTACGCAAGAACGACACCGCTGAGTATCTCTTTTTTTTTTGACATTTTGTTCCTAATATCATCGTCTATCATAATGCAGTTTTTTTTATCAAAATCTATAGAAAATTCTAACTGCTACGAATTAAAATGTCTCTCGAGCTCATGCCTCGGCTATCTTTACGTGTATAAACTCGTAATTTCAACAACAAATATCTCCATTTTGGTACCGGCAAGGGCCTTGAAATTTTGAGAGTTCATTAAGGATGTTCTAAATAACGCACGGTTAAAATTTAAAAAAAATCTATAGAAAATCGGTTTACTCGTGAACGTCCTTAATACTTGTTAAACCTCCTTACTTTACTGGCATATCCTGTAAAAACCAAAATATTTTTGCTGTTACATTTAACATGAATAAAATGTCATTTAATGCCACGTGTGTAGAATTTTATGCGGAGCGCTGTCAAACTATGGTATATGACAAATGACTTATCGTGGTCTTCTGACGCTTGGTATTTTAAGTGTAGTAACCACAAGTGACAATGATTACCGTACTTATATTACCAACCCTCAGAAGGCCGCAATAAACCCATCATCCAATACCAATATGACAACGGTTCATGAAAATTTTCAACGTAATTGATGGATCCAAAAAAAGATAAACAGATGCAGTATTTTTAATTATATTATGGTATTTTTATTTTCTTTGTCAAATCTTTTGAAATTATATCACAGAAAATAGTATTCTAGTATTATGTCACAGAAAATAATAATATTATTCTCTTAGGCAAATCTTTTTAATACAATGCCCACCTACTGATTACAAAACTGATGTGGTATAATATGTTATGTGATAATAATTGATTATAGAAAGTAATCAGTTATTGTCACATATTCATTATTATCACGAAAGTTGTATGCTTCGAAGCATCTTGTATAGTGAAGTTCATTGACATTCACTAACATTAAATTATCGCCATGTTTAGCGATAGGATAGCCCAAAGTTTTTTCTGAAATTGTCAGAGTTTTCCATTCCTCAACAATGGCGCACACGGTCGATTTGACATTGAAGAAAAACAACGTTTTCCCAAAATTAGGAAGAACTGCACTATGTGAAAATGATAAGCATATCAATTTATCTAAAATTAGGGAACTATCTCGGTGTATTAAATGCACTTTTACCGATAAAAATGTTTGTATCAAGTGAAATGCCCAAGTTTTCAACTATAAAAAAGCAATAATCATTTTTTTAACAGACACTCGTGAAACTTTTTTAATTGTGGGAGTTTCCCAAATGACAACTGATGTCCCCAGCAGTAATACTCATTTTGTTGATGGCGCATTGGTAACTTATATGACACGTGTCTTTCCAATTTTTCAGTTTTCTAAACTAATCGATAAAATAACCGTGTTTACTTTCATATCTCATTGCCCAGAATGATGGTAATGGTCCTATTCTCCTAATTATCATGGGGTAATGTGTAATGAAATGGTGTTTTGGCTTCAAGTGAGTATTATATACCCTGATGTAGATAGAGCGATGTTCTTGTATCAGATCTGTCAGGTTTTGCAACATCTTGTGAGTTATTCTAGGAGCAAGACAAATCTTCGCAATCTTTATCAGAAGTAGAATCGTCTCCCATTTCTCGCGAGTAACTTCAACAAATTTAATTACGAAGTCTTGCAATATGAGCGGTAGAAATACTAAGAGACCATGTTTGAGCAGTTCTCTGTTTAATTTTACCTACAAGTCTATCCACGCGAAGTGAACTTGGCCTATTAGCCCGATTGCACAATCCATAATCAAAGACATGGATCCTATGATTAATTTCTTCCACTGAAATGATTTTAATGTCACTTAGAGTTTTATTTCTTCTTGAACGGTACCGTCTAATGAATCGAATCGTGCATAGCATCAGCCGTCGGATTTCTTCCTAAACCATAATGCTGTAGTTCACTGAGTTTACTCTTGTTCTTGATTCCGTACACATTTGTTACAGTCTTTCTGCGCGTACCATTCGTTGTATTTTCGATTTAACCTGAATGGTAACGAAATGACTCATCGTTTCTGATTAACTCTTCAGTACAACTTGTTTGCGCAATACTTCTGTGCATTAGGCAAATCCTACAGTAATAGTCTGCATTGAAACACTGAACCATTCCGAATAACGTGGCACCACCTAAGTTGTCATGGCTTAATGATACCAATGTCCTTTTTATGTGAGCATTTATTCTTTCACAAAAAACCCCGTCTCTTTCCAAAGCTTTCAAACCGTCAACGATCACCTCTAATACAGGATCCATTTCAAAATTTTTTATATCCTCGTTATAAGTTAGTGCCAGTAAATGAATATTATTCAGGTGAGAGTTCAAGAGTGTAGGCAGATTATTGATTGTGAAAGATTACAGATTTCGAATTCGTCAAAGTATATTTGAATTTGAATAGCGCAAAGATTATCTTTGAAGAAATTATTTTCTTTGTACATTTCGCCATCAACAAAATGAGTATATGCAGAAGAATTATACTGATTATTTCTCAAAACGTACTCCAATACGAGGTCCTGTTTCAAAAGGTAACTCAGATTTTCCAGAATTGGGATGTATGAAAATGTACAAATAACAGGTACTTATTTGTACATTTTAGCGTGTTCGTCGTAAACTGAATCGAATCTAATTGCATGTGCTTTTTTAACGGGTTGTACCATTTGTTGCGTGAGGCACTGTCTTCTTTTATATTTTGTTAATTGACTCCTAAATGAAGAACGAAATGCATTGAAAAAAGGTTCACAATCTCCCGACTCTGCAAATTCTATAAGAGCATCATCCAGAAATGGAAACAGCAGTTCTGTTGTACATTGCAATATTGTATCGATCTTTGTATCAGAAAGACGTAACGAATATAAAGTTGAACTGAAACTAGATACTTTCTTGTCAACATTAATTAAAACGTCATCGTCAGGCGAACGTACCCGATCATTTTCATCAAATTTTTCAGTTATGATTTCCTCAGGACTTTCTGCAATACTTATTGTTAGTGCATGTGATGTTTCAGTGACCTGTATATTCGCTGAACTATGAGACAATGTTGTTTCACCATAGCAGTGTGAAAGATGTCTTCGGAACCCACTGTACGTTTTACAAACTGCAGGGCAATTGCAACAATTTAGGCTTAGATGCCGTCCCTCAAACAAAAAATGATCTGTTTGTAAATGGTTATAAAGTTTTTTTACATCAGGAAAATCTAAGTCACATTTGAAGCAGCGCTGACTCATTTTTATGTGTATGATAATGGATGAACTTGAAAATGGTAGTATCGAAGGTTAAACGTTACAAAGTATATTAAAAATGATAAGAAAAATTGAACCAACAATAGTACATAGTGTCAGCGAAATTAAAAAAATTCAAGTTTAAACATCGAAAACTGCGGTCTGAGATGGCTCATAAGACTTTAAAATTGGCTGTAAGTGAGCCCATATTATAGCAGGTGGCGCAGGTGAGGTGTTTTCGGACACTGTGCAATAGAACTGTGTGGCTCCTTTCGTATAAACCACGACTGTATGGAGACTTGACTGAATTCGAGATCCTCCAAATTACCATCTATCCTATATTTTTTTAAATGAATAATGGATAACAATATACATTTTATGATTACAATTAAACGAATAAATTAATAATTATTTTATTCAATCCATATCATCGAATGTCATTTACCCAATTGGTGAAAAATCGGTTTCCCCATTTTCTCACAAGCGGCTTATGTATTCTATGGGCAAAAGAAGAGCGTCATTCTCTTCGTCTTTTGACGGAGAGGAAAATCACACTTTTATTTTCCTTAAATAGCAGTCTATTTCGAGAAAATAGGGAAACTCCTGATTTAGAAATTATCTCATATCTCACCGTGTGTAAAACTTGAAGCAGATTGATCGTCCCAAGCTCGAAATAATTGCTATTAAAATCAGCTACTTTAACACGAATCATCCATACCGAACGCATGCCAATATACCGTAGTTTTTCGATGATTTCATAGGATTAAACGAAACAGCATAAATCGGTTGAGGGACTCCTACCTCTGATATTTTGTGAAAATTCCAAACGGACCGATCATCCAGTTTTTCGGATATCATTAGTCGAAGTAACTCGCTAGCCACTGATATAGTTACTATAATGATAATCATTGGAAACTCTAAAAGATCATTTTTCAATAAAATTTTGCTCGACTCTTAACTTAAATTAAGATAAAATTTAATTGAATAACTGGATTTTTATGATGAATTTTTTGTCAGATTTTTGTGCATATATCAAATGCGAATATATTTTGCAGGATATCGTCTCGAGCAACAAGAAAGACAATCGAGGAAAATCGTCGAGGACCATTCTTGAGAAATATCGTGGAAAATGGCAAAGGAACAATGTTTGAGGAAAGTCATCGAGGAATCGCAACGATTTGGTCACAAATGGGATGGTATCGTTAATTTTTAAATCCCTCCGGACTCCAATCATACCGTAGGACGAAAGGTCTGATCCGGTATGGAGTTTCTGGTTGTAATTTTTTTCTCATTCCCACAACGGTTGATGCATAGTGACCGCGATTCTGATCCAAGTATCGAGATGAAAATGATCGATATGACGACTAGACTCGCGAGTGGCCCAATATTTATTTTATATTTATGTTTAGCTGGCTAGGGCATGCTCTTCTCGGACTTTTTTTTCCTTCATTTTTCTTATAAACAAAAATTTCATACCACGACATTTTCGCAAATATCGAAAAATCGCGTTTAAAAAACTTAGAATAGTTCAATGCGTTTGCGCTTGTGCGAAGAAAATAATATTTCTACGATTTCGAAGATGCCTTGAGTTATTTTCATATAATTTTGTTCATTGTCATTTTCTTATTATTATTAAAGTCGAATGATCGGTGAAAATTTAAAAAAAGTCAATTTTTCTCGCATGAAATAACTAATTTAAAATTTTTTAAATAATTAATATATTGATATATTTTTATTATTCAACTCTATCAAGTTTTCAATTTATCGAGTTTACGAAAAAATGGGTAACCTTCGAATTGAAACAAAAATTCTTGTATTTTACTTATTGGGTATTTTTCCCCTTTTCATAAAGTTTTATTTATCAGAAAGTATTTAACATTTTCATTCTAAACTCGTTTCTTCATGGAAACTGATTTTGTGATTACATGAAGTACTAATTTTTGCAAGATCTTTCGATACAGTGCTCGCGTCGTACATTTATTTTTCATGGATCGAATTGCAAGTTAGGTCAGGTAGTTGTTTTTATTAAATGAGCAAGAGTTTTTGTTCAAACATTTGTCAGTTTCAAGGAGCTTGAAAAGAATAGCAGGGTTTTCGGCCAAAATTGAGTAATTTCTTACGGTTCTGGTCGAAAAAAAAGTAGTAGCTGAATAGATAACGTCTGGCCAAGTCTCACCATATCATACTTTTTTTTAATGATCCGACTCATATCTGGGAAAAAAAATCTTGTTGCTTGCATTCAAGAATCTTTAGTTGCTTCAATAACTTCCTTTGTAGTACTAGCAGCTGTTTGAATTTTTCTTGCAATTGTCAAAAAATGTTTAGAATTATTATTTAATTGAGTAATGGAATCATTAAAATAATGTGGAAAATTGGATTCTTGATATTTCGTTTCCTCGTAAATGAAGCTTTGTGAGTTGAGAAAAAAGGATGGCACAATTTAGAAATCTTACTGTTGCATCTTCTTTCCCGTTTGTTCGGCTGGATATTTTTGGGATTTGATTTAAATGGAAATTAAATGTTGGCTATATTATTTTTGTTAGCCAAAGTTCCGTTACTTACGAATGTCTTTGAAAATTATAATCAATTTCAATACAGAACTTATGTAGAAAGTTTGAATTCCATAGATAAAAATATAGCTGCAACATTTTTTGAAAAAACTTAGAATTTAGAATATGCGCCATCCTTAAAAAATATGATGCTGGATAATTTATTATTTCTTTACGCACGCGCATACCACTATTTTACTTAAAATTATTATTTTTTTGTTTTTCATTTTCAATTAATCATCATTATTTGCTGAATAATTTAACAAGTTTTTTTAAAATGTAAATTGAGCAATATTATTTTTAGAATTGCTGTCTAATCGATACCGAGAAGAGCTTTCGCGGGGCACAGTGGCTTGTCAAAGCGATTTAATTAATAGTGTATGGTAACTTTTGAAATTCAGTAGTGTCTTCGTTTTGACTCGTTCACCAATGCCAAGAGATTTCAAGCTCTTCAAGCATGCGCCTCCACCACGGAGAATCGCACATGAATTTGGTAATTCGCGATCGAAGAATTATGCTCATAAAGCCAAATCCATGACTTCACTTTGAAGATCATCTTCCACTTGAAAAAAAAAGTATCATTAATGTTTTTCTCGCGCTAGTGGCAGGATTAGGACATTTCGAGTCACCGTTTTGACATTGTCTTTTATAATTATCAATTAAAAATTATTCGTAAAATGCATGAGATGTCCTGAAATTTATAGAGTCTATAGTATGCTGCTTCCACTCCATCTCGTTTTTTCGCTAATATCTCAATAAAACTCGCGTCTTGTATGATACGAAAAATCTCGGCAAAGCTTACCTATGCCCAGAAGCTCCTAGGAGAGCCTCACTCTTCTTGGAGAAACAGTCTGCTTCATACGATTAATGACATGAGCAGCTTTTTATAATTATTTCAATTACGAAAATTGTTAATGAAATTTTAAAGACTATCTGTCAATGAGATATGGGAACTGCACGAGGCAGCGTGCTCGCGATCATTTTTATTAATCAATGAGCACTCAAGTTGCTCGTAGAGTCATTGAAAGCTAGCTCAGAGTTTCGAATCTCTAGATCGCTTAGAAATTTTTACTAACTCGTTTGAGGCATTTCAGAATTTAGCTTTAAGACACACGGCCTTCAAGAACTTCAGTAGTTGATAAGTGGTCAACTCGCATCGTCCTCTATGTGGCAGTCGCAGGGTAGCTTCTGCGATTGTCACAGAGCTACGAAGCGAGTTGATGAAAAGTATGAGTGCGCGCCCTCCTTGAGCAAGAGGGCCCGATTTTACCAAGTGTGTACAAGCTGGGGTGTCGGACACGTCCGGACGTGGCGCCGGTCAATGAAATAGTGACCAGCTTAAATGCCCTAGTGTTAGGATTTATTTTTGCGCCGAGCGGAATGATTGAGAACCGTGGAGTGTTTCGTAGATGAGGCCCAAGCCTCTGGGTGTAGGGATCGCGATGTCGCGTTTTTTCCTTTGCTTTTGAATTACTCGGGGGATTTAAATGAAAATCAGGCAAGGCCTTCCGCATACTCCTGTATAAGTAACGTAATGTTCGATTTCGAGTGTGATTGCTAGTAAGTAAGCAGGAAGGACAGGAGACGGCAAAGAATGTTCGATTTTTTTTCAGAACTTGTTCATTCCTTTGCTCGTTTCCGCGTAAAATTTTAAGGCATGAACTGATGATTTCTCGATGGAAATACTTATTGAAGCTCCAGCTGAGTCTGTGTGGCTCAAGATACCACCCAGATTTCAACTCGCAGCCGAAATGATTATAGTACATCTTTTATTATCAATCAATTTTTATCTCATCAAGAGACCGATTGATACACAAACGCAACCGTTGACCATTCGTCCGGACATGTGCGAATTGCTTATGTTGCTCAAAGATTTTTTTGCCAAGTCTTGTCTCGAGTGCGAAGGTTTCTTCCGTGATCTGGGAGTCAACCCTGGATTCCAATTCCTTGATGTAATTTTGACTTACTTCTTTTAGATTTATGAAAATCTTTGAGTAACATATCCTCACAGAACATCGTGGGATATCATCGAGGGACCAGTGTGGTTACATATACTTTCGAACGATCGCATGCATATCGCTTCGAGGCTATATAATATGGCCATCATACGGTATAATAAAAGACCCATCCACGGAAGTCACTATGTATGACCCAAAGTCACAATCGTGTGACAACCTTTGCGAATGAGTTTTTTTAATCGAATAACTACATTATTCATAAAAGAAAAATTGACCTTGACTGCATAAAAATTTCCATCAGTCGTAGAAGCTCATCGGTGTAACGCAATGATTCAGCGCATTCCACCGATGAGCTCTTGCGACTGATGAAAAGTTTAATGCTGAGTTCGTTTTTTTTTCTATAAATAATGAGGTTATACGAATGATTTTTTTTACCTCCAAAGCCTTCTAAAAATAAAAAAACAATCGTACAAAGAAAAAAATTAAATATTGACTGCATCCATCAAATTTAAAATTCAAATCACAAATTTTGTCAATCCAAAATTATTTATAAAAAACATTATTTATAAAAGAATATTATTATAAAAGAAAATATTATTTATAAAAGAAAAAATGAACTCGACTGCTTAAAACTTTTCATCAGTCGCAGAAGCTCATTGGTGTATTGCAATGATTTTTTTCTTCGCACATAATAATTTATGTAATGCAATATGCCGTGAAATCGGGGAGTAGCGGCACGGGGACACCACGGTGGCGCTACGCTCCGTCCCGCTGTGTCGCCACCGTGTCGCCATGTGCACCCTCTTCTGACGACACGGTGGCAGTACGGCGTACCGCGGTACGTTGGGGCGACACCGTAGCGACACGGAGACAGCACGTCGTGCTGACGCCTAACGCCACTGTGGTGGCACAAATGCGGTACAGCGTGCTGCTTCAATGCTCTCCGTAACGCCAACGTAGCGGCACGGAGACGGCACGCTGTGCTGCTCGCTCTTACCGCGTGACGCCACCGTAGCGGCACAAACGGTGCACAGAGTCCATCTCCGATTCGCTCCGCAACGCCACCGTAGCGACACGGGGACTTTACGCCGTGCTGCTCCGAGCCTCTTCGTATAGGGGGCATCCATAAATCACGTGATCCATTTTTAGCCTATTTCCGACCCCCCCCCCCCCCCCCCCCCCTCCCTCTTCGCGACCGGTCGTGAGGTTTTGGCGGACCCCTCCCCCCGTTCTCGTAATATCTCTCTATTATTTATAGAATTCAATGAATAAACTATAATCAGTATATTTAACGAATGATAATGTTGCACTATACAGACTAACTTCAATATCTTTGGAAACAAATCTCTCTCATGAAACAGTAGAAATTGGGAGTATTTATAATTGGATCCGAAGGCGTTCTTTAGTTTTCGATTATCGTCAGAAATCCAGGCATTTCCGTTACTTTCTTCGATAGTGACAAAAGCTGTTATTAATACATTTTTTTATTCAGCTTGAATAATCATTGAGAAAATTTTAAATAATTTTTTTTTTTAATTAATCATTTTAAGTAATTTTTTGAAAAGAAATCCTCAAAGACGATGAATTTGTTAAATTTTCTTCCATAAATCTGAGTTGCATCGTTTCGATAATCACGAAAATTCCCGATAGTTATATTTTATGATCGCTCGAAGACAGTAGAGAATTCTTTCACTGAACATTTTTTTCGAGATTTTCCTTCCTCCATGAGTCACCGGTGACTCGTGAAAAAAAAGAACCATAAAACATGAAGAAGAACCGTTTTTTTCCAAGTGTCCCAAAAAAATTTTGATGAGTTGAAAGAAAAAAAAGAATGCAAAAAAATTCGCCGCAAATATGTCAAAAAAAGTCATTAAACAAAAAAAAAACAAAATTATCCAGGGAATTCGTCGAGCTTCAATATAGTTCCAAATTATCCTGACTCTAAAATTGGGTGCCTGGAATGAAAAATATTGGAAATGAAAAAATTTATTTTTTTTAATTTAAAAAAACCATAAAGTATACTTTGGGGTAGAAAAAAAGACCTCGACAATAATATCCTCGATAAATCCGACGATTCAAACGACAGGAAAGAAGAAAAATAAGATTATTTCACTGACAGTATAGGGGTAGGCATCAGGATTCACCATGAGCAAACGATCGCCTACAGGTAAGTGAAATGTAACAAGTAAAATTTTGTTATTGATGCATTGAATATATGTTTTAATATATGTTTTAATATATGTTATCGAATATTTTTTAATATACGTTCCAAGTTATCTGTAATCTACCGCAATATCAATTTATTTATTTACAAATAAGCACATAAAATGAGGAATCGTTCTTTCATTTTTTTTTGTGGGGTATAACATTGTTTACAAATAATGAAATCATATCTTATTATTATGCGTTATAGTCCTTCGCTCGATGATCTCGCGCACGTGATTGAGAGTACCGAGCCATGTGGAAGTTGCACTCATCTTGAAATTTACGTGGATGCCAATTCCCTATGTGCCCGGTACAGCGAAATCGCGTACGCTTGCGCGTACACTTCGGACCCGCTTCAACCGGGCCCAATTATCGGGCTGCAAGCGTACAATTGACTTTGCGTCGTACATTTTTGCAGTTAGCAGCTACAAATCTGTACCAAGCACAGCCAATTTTCTACTGGCGGCCCGCATTCATAACGCATTCACACATTACAATTTGAAAATTTAATGAACCGCATGCTTGCTGACACAGTACCCGCCACCAATAGACTACTAATTTTTTTGATGCAATCTTCTTGCGAAAAAATTGTAATTTGATTACAAAAATTACAATGATTCAAAATAAACCGAATTTCATCGAAAAAAAACCGTTTCTTTGAAACAGTTAAAATTTTCGAAACAACCAAAATATATTCAAGTAATTTGAATTTGAATGAAAAATTTAATATTCGAAATAATGATTACTTTAAGAGAAAAAAAAGTACAGCTGAACAAAATAATTTCAAATTGATTGGAAAACATAAGAAATCATCGAAAAAATTGTAATTTCATTAGGAAAAATTACAAACTGTTTATGATTACGAATTTTATGAGAAATTTCGAACCAACGAGAGAGCGAGCGAGTGAATGAATAAACGAACGAGAAACGGAGCGAGTGAACGAATGAACGAACTTGAAACGGAGCGAGTGAACGAACGGGACAGTTAGAAAGTGAACGAACGAGAAAGCGAGCGAGCAAGTGAACGAGTTGATATTGATGTTGACAGTGAAAAGAGAGAGAGCGAGCGAATGAATGAATGAACGAACGAGAAACGGAGCGAGTGAACGAATGAACGAACTTGAAACGGAGCGAGTGAACGAACGGGACAGTTAGAAAGTGAACGAACGAGAAAGCGAGCGAGCAAGTGAACGAGTTGATATTGATGTTGACAGTGAAAAGAGAGAGAGCGAGCGAGTGAATGAATGAACCAACGAGAAACGGAGCGAGTGAACGAATGAACGAATGAACGAACTAGAAACGGAGCGAGTGAACGAACGGGACAGTTAGCAAGTGAACGAACGAGAAAGCGAGCGAGCAAGTCAACGAGTTGATATTGATGTTGACAGTGATAATTATGAGTGAACGAAAAATGAGGGTGTCAACGCGTGGCCAAGCCATCGCTTGAACATGAATATTATTACAACAAAAGCAAGAAGCAGAAAATAATAATAACCGTTCGGACAGAATAACATTACCATCGTAATGTAAAAATTGTAATTTCATTAGGAAAAATTACGAACTGTTTATGATTACGAATTTTATTAGAAATTTCGAACGAACGAGAGAGCGAGCGAGTGAATGAATGAACCAACGACAAACGGAGCGAGTAAACGAATGAACGAACTAGAAACGGAGCGAGTGAACGAACGGGACAGTTAGCAAGTGAACGAACGAGAAAGCGAGCGAGCAAGTGAACGAGTTGATATTGATGTTGACCGTGAAAATTATGCGTAAACGAATAAATGAGGGTGTCAACGCCTGGCCAAGCCATCGCTTGAACATGAATATTATTACAATAAAAGCGAGAAGCAGAAAATAATAATAACCTTTCGGACAGAATAACATTACCATCGGTATGAACTAAGGATTCCTTTCTATGGTTGATGAAACAGAGATTCGATATGTTTCCTTGGAAATTCACCGCCGTGTACCCTAGTAATATACCTCCGAGGACATGGAAATAACAACGAACTCCCCATTTGCTATCTCTTGGTTGTCTTGCTCTTCTCGGTAAAGTGGCAACCAACGAGGCATACGATAACCTTTGTTTAAGACGTCAGCGAATTTAATGGCTACTAATTCTTCTTCAAGCTCGGAGCACTTATAGCAGCCGACTAATGATGAAGCAATATCAACATCGTACAATGACGTTACACGAACGAATTTTCTCGCCACCAAGTATATTTCCTCGTTCTTCACTACAACATTGGCGACTAAATATATTGACCCATCTTTCATGATACAACAACTGTCGCGCTTTGCTGCAGTAAGAACGAACTGTTTACACTTAGCGCGGCGATACTGCTTGATTCCGGGACCTGTCATTCGAAATCTTTCAGCCGGGAGTGGTCCGTCACTGTGCCGATTGAAGGCGACAGGAGTATTGCATGAATCGTGTTTATGTTGCCTATTATCAATCCATTTTGCTTTCTCGGCACGTCTGTTCGCGATTTGCTGTAAGGTACAATCCGGTTTTCTGCAGTAGCGGCGGAACAGCTTGATATTATTTTCGTAAGGAAAAGCAGAATACGCGTCAATGGGACCGAGCAATTTGACGTCATCGACAAGATGAAGAAGGCAATGCACGTTATAAGACATAAAATCATCGCCGTACAACTGTGGGCAGCATTGAACAAAGATGCGCAATGCCTCTTCGGCGAAGAAAAATAGTTCATTCGATGGACAGTTCGTGGTTAAAATACGCATCGAGGTGTGCAACAAGAGAAAATGATCGTGACGCTCACGGTTCAAGATCCCCTCGAATATTACTGGACCCGTATACAGCAAGGTCTGTCGATGCTCAGTGGCCTTGGCTGTACTGTAATATTCGATCCTGTCAGGACGACGCGAGAACTCGGTTGGACAATAGTCAACCAAACGTTCCCGTCTCTCCGAAATCAGTTGAATTTCGTGGGCGGATAGCTTAGCCAATATAGAAAACTTGCCATCTACCATGGCCATCAACAATCGTTTCATTACCCCAAGACAAACAAGATGCATATACTCAAAGGGCACATGCCTCACCATATCCATTGGTAGAAGCGATAGAGGACTTTCACCCTCCTTGTGGTGATCTTCATCAACTCTTCTACGATATTCGTCATCGGTTCGAGGAGTATTTACAATGCTTGCAAAAATCATTCGTCGGTTACCGTAATTCCCAGTGATTTTACACTTGGAGCACGGGTTGTACGAAGTATGACCCCTGTGGTTGAGGATGAACGCCCTAGCGGGTGCATCAGCAACGAACGACCTCAGAGTGATGGGTATTTTTTTTTCGCAAAATGATATGCCACCGTCCCGTATTATTTCATTCGCCTCTGTTACGAATGGAGTGAAAAAATCCATTGCACTCTCCGGTTTCCGGTTCCCACGGTACACACCGATTACTTCAACTCGACTGCTGTTGATATTCGCAATCCTGCATTGTAATGACCAGATTTGGTTTCTCGATGACTTCCCCACCGTAGCACCATCCATACTAAAATCGATATGTAGAGCAGCAGGGATTTCATCCGATCGTACAGTTTCGAGAATACGCACTATCGCAGTCTCGAATCCCAAGTGAAGATATTTGCCAGGAGCGACGTCCAGTAGCGTCGATGGACAATGCCGGGTACCCAACAGTGTTTTAGTGGATTTTGGAAGTGACGTGAAACATCCGTGCTTGCGCAATACCGCGAGTATACGATCGCCAGCCATCTGGCTTATATCCGTTTCCACGAAGCACGCTGCCAGGCTCTCTGCAAAGGTAGCGGCATTTCGTTGCAGCGGGAACGCTTCGCACGTACCAGCCGCTTCGCCATCTTCGTCAGACGACTCCAAGAACGAATCGCTGTCATAGACATTAGCCTCATCGTCCGTCTCGTCATCACAGATATCGTTCGATGAACTCGATGAAGGGAGGACCGAGTCGAAAAGACATTCTACGGAACTGTGCTCTGCTAATGCATCGTGAGGCAAAGAAGTACACGGAAGTATGAACCCCGACCCACTTGCGATTTCCTCGTTGCAGTTACTTGCTCGTTCCGCGAGTTCATCCGATTCTTTTAGTTCGTCAAGTATTTGCAGTCCGTCAGACACTTCCAGGTCGTCAGGTACTTGCAGTCTGTCGGGTTCATCAGTTTGACGAAGGATACTCTCGCGTAATCGATTTGTAATTCTACGACGCCGCTCAGCCGATAACATGTTTCGGGGCACGCGCGCAAGCGAGACCGTTGTAAGACGCTTCATTTTAAATGAGCACACCAAATACTCCGCCCAAATTCAACGAAAATGAACTTATTCAAAATAAATTAGACCTATGTATTAAAATTGCCTACAAATTCAACGCTTGATACTTCCCTTGATCGTTAGCGCTACCCTCAGCACTGTTGTCAGCAGACGAAAGTACAATCTTGTCAGTACAATCGTTTGATCCTGCTACAAATACAGAAATACAGAAATGCACAACGGCAAAAAGAATGTTGTAAGCTCTTCGCGGAGAGCAAAAAATTGCTCAAAATCGATTTTTTTGTGTTTGTTGCAAGGATAACGAAAAAAATTGTAGAAGGCAACATTTTATATTTTCCATGGTAAAAACCAATTACAAAAGAAATCGAGTTTTGGACGATTATGACATTTTTAAAAAATTTGAAATATTTATTTTTAAAATCCTCGAACTTTTTCAAAATGAATACTACTCTTTTCAGATGGCGAAAATTAATGTAAAGTCTCAGGAAATAAAACATTGGAAAATAAAAATTTTATGCCAAATTTTAAATAAAAATGTCATATAATGCGAGTATATTTCTAAATAGATTTGCGAATATTTTGTAAATAAATATTGAGAAATATACTCGCATTATGTAACATTTTTATTTCAAATTGGCCAGCACCGAAATGTTGCAGCAACGTTGCTGCAAACATTTGCCAACGTCAATATTTGAGGTTATGGTCAATAGACACGCTGTTAAGCGGCAAGCACCCATATACCGTACGAATGAAATCAAAAGTAGCAAAAGAAATCGCACAGAATTTTGCGGAAGACACAGTAATACATTCATATACTTGTTAATAATAAAGCCGGGAGAATTCCGGCGGTAAATCACAACCGCGTAAATGCTTCACCATGCTGCGTATCGTGGTGAATTCTAAAGAGTGAGGATCATATCTTGTCTCGATTTCAAAATTGTCTCTTTTAATTTCCGTTAAGCATGGAAGAAACAACGAAAATTTTAAAATCATGCATTGCTGCCCGCCAGGGTGGAATACCCCAGGAGGTACTCGACGATGATTTATTCAAATTCACGGGCTATTATATTCCTTATCTGAGGCTCGGTTATACGAGCCCTTATGAGTGTCTCGGATCGATTCCGGATATTACGAAAGAATGAGCAACATCGACCCGTGTATCTCGTTAATGCGCCGAAGATTGCGCACATAAACGAGATGGTCGCGATCACAACCGCGTAAATGCTTCACCATGCTGCGTATCGTGGTGAATTCGAAAGAGTGAGGATCATATCTTGTCTCGATTTCAAAATTGTCTCTTTTAATTTCCGTCAAGCATGGAAGAAACAACGAAAATTTTAGAATCATGCATCGCTGCCCGCCAGGGTGGAATACCCCAGGAGGTACTCGACGATGATTTATTCAAATTCACGGGCTATTATATTCCTTATCTGAGGCTCGGTTATACGAGCCTTTATGAGTATCTCGGATCGGTTCCGGATATTACGAAAAAAAGGAACGAGCAACATTGACTCGTGTATCTCGTTAATGCGCCGATGATTGCGCACATAAACGAGATGGTCGCGAAGCAATAAAATCCTTACACGGTTCCTCGTTGCACCAGGAACCACACGGGATTGAAAAATCAAGGAATGAGTCGCGATACTTTGAAGCGGAAGGCCACGAGGAATAACAATGAATGATGAAAAAGCCAAAATAAGAGACGAAAGCAAGACGGAAGAAATCAACCAAGACGACAGAATCCAATTTACGATCGGGAATCTTCCATCGAGGAGGGTGATTTTGAAATTGACGACATGGACCGGTGGTTTGAGGACGAATACAATCATCCGGTCAAGATTGAGACACCACAAAAAATGGACATCGTATACCAGCCCATAGTCAATGGCAAGCAGCTTATAGTCGATAACTTTTTCTTGCAATTGGCTATACGTAACATCGGCACACCTATCAGGATTAATGGACTACGTGGAGTCAATTTAGTTCGGCATGCCTGGTACGCTTTGGCGACCCCGATTATCAATATGCGCTGCGGGCAGAAATCCAAGGATTGGAGGAACCTGCTGCTGATTACCTAACCTCTTTGAGAGGATTATTTCTTCCACCCGATCGCGCGCGGAACGAACGACTAGTGGGATTGGGTGACGTCAGAGCGTCGAGCTCGAATGCAAAATGCAAGAGTGAACGCGATGCGCTGCATGGTGAGAAGCGGTTGTGATTTAACGCCGTAGTTATCGCAGTTTTTTCTTTACAAGTAAGTATATGAATGTATTACTATTGTATCTGCTGCAAAATTGTGTGTGAATTTGTTTTTTTACTTTACTTTGTTGAATTCGTATTACGGTATATGGAAGGCTAAACTGAGACACCCGAAGCATGTACGTACGCTATCATACTGACAAAAAATATAATAATACTTTGATTATAGTCAATTGATGATCGCTATTTTTCATTTTAGTAGTAAGAAATGTACACTGTCTCTAGAATATACAATAGTAATGTACAAGGATCTATATCACATAACTACACCAAGGTTCCTATGATTTTAACTTTAAGGTTGTTTAGAACCAAATCACGCTTAATGAAAAAAATTTGAAATTTTTACAGTGAATAGTCGAACATGTGAACTATGTCTCTGTAAAATTTCAAGTTGATTTGGAACTTATTTATGGAGAAAAAAAAATCACAAAGTTGTGTACATTCGAGCGGCTGACTACAGTCTCCAATGGACAGAGCCGTGCGTGACCTCAGTAATCTTACAATAAATATGACCGTGCCATTGAATTTTTTTTGAAAAACCAACAAACTATTCTCTGAAGTATTCCGCGTCGATCAATACCAAAATGATTAGCCTTTGGAGATTTTCCTCTAAAATATTACAACATATGCATGACAAATCGGGTCAAAACTCACTCGAAGCGGCCGAGTATCTGCCAGTACCGGGATTCCGTAACTCTCTAGCGACAATTATCGCTGTCGCTAGCTATCGATAGCCTATGGGAGTTGCGCCTTTCCCCTGGATCGTCCTTTCAATTGGCTATCGATAGCTAGCGACAGCGATAATTATCGCTAGAGAGTTACAGAATCCCGGTACAGGCACGGCAACACAGGACTTTCGAGACAGAGAGAAGGGGTGGAAGGACTGAGCTAGCGTGGATATCGAATCCGCGCGCGAAATTTGAAAAATTAACAGCATGCGTGACGCTTTAGAACGGAATAATTATAAACATACCGAAAAATAAATTACAATCATCCCTCCCAGTCTCACTCGTCTTTTCATCACGCTCACTATTCATTATGATGTCGTTACAATAATCAATTCGTCAATCAAAACATTTCACCGCTGTGTTCTTTTTTGAGGTTATGTCACTCACATCAGCAGGCAATGAACTTTGAGCCTACGTTACTGGAAACGCGGGCGACAAAAGGGGCCCCAATGTTGCCGCGATTATTTGTGATTTAAACATTTTTTATTATCGATATGTTTAACCATTTAAGAATGAACAAAAATAAAATATGATAGCTTTGATACAATCTCCAACTCGTACGAATTTAAATAATAATTGACGAATAAAAAAATAATAATAATGGATGGATAGGCTACAGGGCACAAAAAAAATTGCTGTGGCGCCCAATGTATAAGCATAGGAAAATCTCCCCCACTCTGATCCATCCCCACCATGCTTCTAAACAACCTTAAGTGCAAAGATATATATCCTGTGTCGTTGCATATCGTTGCCTTTTTTTTTGGTATACTAATTTTTACTTCTATATTACCAATTTGAAGCATCGTACTACACCAAAGTTCCGATAATTATATAACTTGAAGTACAATAATAATGGATATCATACATATCTATTATTCAAGCATCGTACTACACCAAAAAAGGTTTTTGTAATTGTGATTTTATACTATATGAATAAGTGCAAAGATATATAATATAATTCTCCTAATTTTAGGTGTTTTTTTCAAATATGCATATTTTTTTGATGCAATTTGTGTTCTGTACAAATTCTATACCCTATTTGAAATAACTCGACGGAATCATATCCTCAGAATTACAGCCGTCGTAGGAGCAGTCGTGAATAATACATTTATTTCGTTACGATAAAATAATTGAAAGAAAGGACAATGAAATATTGCGTGGCTCCTGGCTGCAAAGAATCGTTGAGCTTCAACTCAACGGAGAACTGGGACTTTGTTATTTCTTATTTTGCAAACTTTTATGTGCGTAGAGTCTTAAATTATTGAAAATAATTTTTAAAGAATCCCAGTTCTTCGCAGTCTAAAGACTACATATGGAAAATTTTTTCAAAATAAAAAATTACGAAATCCCAGTTCTCCATTGAGCTTCAACTGAACGGAGAACTAGGATTTTTTAATTTTTTTAATACTTTTTTCTTCAATGAAAAAAGTAAAATATTGCCTTCTACAATTGCCGCCCATGTGGCTGTATTAACTCGGATAAATTGTGAAATCGGTCAAACCTTACTACCAGAGAGGCGCATCTCAACTGCAAAAAGTTGCTTGCTTACGTCTTTGTGGCAGTGATAACTTTTTTACGATATATTTGGGAAATATCTAAAATGTTATATTGCAATTTACATATTTCGGAGATATTTAAGAAATATCGATAATTTTATATTGCTCCGACGTTCCCATTCTTGCGATTTTTCTACTAAATCTACAAACATGCCCGAAGGTTGAGTAAATTCGGCAGCAAAATAAAAGTAGTGTTTTTCGAAGAAAAAAAAAACATTTTTTACATTTTCGTAACCAAATCTAGTTTACAAGGACGATAAAATTATAATACCGATTTCATTGAAAAGGTGATGAAAAACTACAACTTTTACCTCGGATCATTTTTTTTTCTGCGATCTATATTTTTAGAGATATGTTTACTTGAAAAAAAATCCATTATTTGATAAAAAAGGTACGCGATATTAAAAATATAATTTTTGGTACATAAATAAAAGTATAATCTCGCAAATAGCATCACGAAAATTTCTAAAATAATAATGTAATATTTGTTTCTTTTCCATTGTTCTTCTACGATGACAGTGATAGTTTTCAATTATCAGATCAATCATGCATCAGTAAGTATATCCTGATCCAGAATTCTGGTGTCCGAGTGATACCAATTATCTCGACTCCAACGTTTATCGTCTTTTGGAAATGAAAAAGAGAGGCGCATCTCAACTGCAAAAAGTTGCTTGCTTACGCCCTTGTGGCAGTGATAACTTTTTCCGATATATTTGGGAAATATAGAAAATGTTATATTGCAGTTTACATATTTCGGAGATATTTAAGAAATATCGATAATTTTATATTGCAATTGACATATTTCTGAAACATTTAAGAAATATCAAAAATGTTCGATTGCAATTGACATATTTCAGAAATATTTCGAAGTTATGTTATGAATCTGAAACGGTGGAACATTTCTTAAATATTTCTGACATATTTTGTGTCGTGTGGGAATAGTCCAAAAATCGATTTTTATTTTTTTAATAGTTTTTTTCAATGAACATAGTAAAATCTTGCCTTCTAAAATGTGTTATCGTCATCCTTGCAACAAACACAAAAAAATTAATGCTCAGCAATTTTTCGCTCCTACATTCTATTTCCATGCAATAAAATCAGGGAGAAAAAACAAGCAAAAATCGCATTTTCCTGTAATGTCACTCCCATCAATGCCACCATACATTAAATACACATCAATATTTTTGTTTTAAAGAGTACTATAGCATATGTCGATTGCAGAAAAATTCAAGATATTAAGGTTTTGAAGGTGAAGATATTGAGGTTAAATATATCAACAATGACGACTAGAAACTTCGCCTAATTTAAGTTTCTATTTTTCAATTGATCCGGCGCTAGTTGCCAAGGGTTGTGTATCAATGTTTTGTCCTCTCAGGAAGAAATAAAAAAGTTTAAACCAGAATTCGAGGTATGCCGTTTTTCGAATAATCGAGAACGTTGAGATGAAAGAAATTACAGCAACAGCAAATCTGGGCGGGGAAAAAAATTGATAAACAGCGGTACATACCCCTGCTGTAAACTCACCTTCCGATTTTCGATGATGTCGACGATTGGCAAATTTTCGAACACTTTTTCGTTGAGTTTAGAAAAATTAAAATTTAGCGACGGTAAGGGTATTGCGTGGTTGGTATAGCGAGGTAAACGAGACTCGAAGAACGAGACTCGAATGAGGAGTCTCTTCGCGGAGAGCACGCTCGTCGCTGACGCGGAATATATACAGAGAGTAGGGGGACGTAGGACTCGGAACGCTTTTCTCGGAATCGCGTCCATGTTCCCGCGAATAACAAGATTTTTCGATTTCTTTTTCATCCTAACTAGGGACGCCATAAAAAATCTCACCAAAACAAGCTGAATTAATTTTTCAACATATTTACAGCTTACGAAAATTTCGCGGCTATTATTTTTTGGAACGGATTTCCTCGGAATTTGGACTCACGTTTATCATGAGTAATCGATCATTTTCCGGTGATATTATTGTTTTTAAAAAAGTTTAGCTCTCGACAGTTCTTTAATTGACAATTACGACGTTCAACTTCATTTTTTTTTCTATTTTTCAATTTGTGTATTAGTCGTGTATTCTTTTTTTTCAAATGCAATAGAGATTTGTTGAAAATATTACAAGCATTTTTTTTACCATCGTCTATGCATTTATGGATTTTGAAATTGGCAAATGCATTTTTTTACAAAAAATATCCAACATAACTGAAATTCCATGAAAAAACCCAACCTTTCGCAGTGAAGATTCTATCATATTGAAATCATACCATAGATCTTTCGATGAAGAAATTTGTTGTGTACTTGCTCTAAAATTAACTATGGCCTCTTTCGTTGTGAAGATTATTTCGAAAGAGGTGGAAAAATCGCCCTTACCAGTGAAGGATTTATTCACCGGTCGAAAAGAGAAAGAAAAAACAAACAGGATTAGGAGACAGCATGTCCCGGCCCGCACAGTAATGACACTGCCGGTATTGTGTTTTCGGGAAAAACCCTCCGAGACCCAGTGGCATCATCGAGGAAAGAGGCGACAGACGATTTTCGTTCTTCGCATCGACAACGAAGAACGCGTTTGGTGCGACTATTAGGGTGGAGCAAGACAGCATATCCGAACGATTTCACTTTATATAACCGACTTGCGGCTACATTGTTTTGAAGGAAATATGAATAAACTCTTCAAAAACTATCTACTAATATATTCACTTTGAAAGTACATAGTACACCAGGGTGCATACGGAAACCGAAAAAAAACCCCAATTTGAACTTGTGACTTGTATATTATTTTCCCAAACCCAATGTTCCCTTATCCCCTACGCAAGTTCGAGTTTATTTTAAGATTCCCATAATATCACCATTATCATGGTACCTTTCGTTCTACGATATGCAGTTATCATTAATATTTTTATCATTACGATTGCTTTGATTACTTCCTTGTAAAATCATTCCTACGCCAAATTACCAAAAAGTTCCGATTTCAGATATAATTGTAGAAAATTGTAGAAAAAAATAATATAATAATAATAATAATAATAGATAATGTGGATTGTAAAAATCACGGATTAGAATTTCATAAAATATCGTAACAGTTGTTACATTCCATAAAATAAAATACGAATTTTCGTCCAAAAATTTTGTGTATATGGTAAAACATATTGAAGTATCGTCACAAGAACATTAATAGGCGTTTCTTCTCATATATATATATGTATATATATATTAGGGCGAGTCGAAAATTTCGAAAACTGTTGGGGTGCCCTCAAAAATCAAAGATATCACTGAAATAAAGTTTTCCGTGCAATGATTCCTCTCTCTCTCTCTCTCTCTCTCTCTCTCTCTCTCTCTCTTCTTCTTCTTCTTCTTCTAACCCGATCGGGACTGAACGGTGGCCAGTAACGCGCTGGGTTTTGCGGCGTCGCATTGTAATAACAAGTATTCACTTCAAAACACACATATGTACGTGATAATTTGATAGCCCTGGTTTCTCCTGCCGAATAGTTGGAGCGTGTTTATCGCAATCACATTTACGACGTCGTAAAACTGTTACAATCGAAACGGTTCCCAGTTCCGAGAGAACCTACGACCGTAAAAAATTCAAGCAGCGAGTTGCGACATATGCATTCGATTATCACAATCCACCGATGCTCGAACAGATGATTCTTTTTTTAGAAAATTCCAATTTTGTTTTTTTACAGAATTCGGAGCTGATAACAATCATTTTCGTCATAGATCGAAAATGAGGCAAGAAAATTTTTTTTTTTCTTTTTCCGAGTCATTTTTAACAAAATTCGGATTTGAACATAAACGTTCCAGTCTCAGTCTGAAAATGAGAGAAGAACAATTGGTATTTTTTATATTTTTATTTTCCAAAATTCCAATTTTTGGAATATTACGGATGAAGCAGCTAAGGCGAGGCACTGGCTCTCTTGTTACAAACTGTACCTCTCTCTCTCACTCTCTCTCTCTCTCTTCTTCTTCTATTCCTCTTGCTCCTATACTCGTGTTCGGCAAGGGGAATGTATGGTGCGGCGCTGGCGACGTGAGGGGCAGGTTGCGTTCGGCATTTGTTTCGCCCAATATATAACACATTTTCATTTGATTAATTTGCCATTATTCACGCTAGGCGTGGTGAATCGCGTTTATTTTTTTGTAGGGCTTCGTAATAAATAAGTTTATATTCTCCTGAAATTTTTAAACAGCCGCTACTTTGTCGTGGGCCTGATATCGACCGATTCTTCACGTCATAACGGTTGATGTCATATGACCCTATGTCCTTCCCTGGGTTTTCGGTTAATTTTATTTTCTACAATTTTTTGCGCGTAACCTTTTTTTTCTTCCGTAACGAAGTAGAGGATGAAACAAACAAGCCTCTTCGTCCCTAAAGACTTGGGAAAGACTTTTCCTCGAGTTACGAGTACGTGCTCACTAAATGTCGTAAAAATAGTATATACATAATCCTCAAGTGCTTCCAAGCCGGGAATACTTTGCCGCACATGTTGTTTTTTCTTGAATCTTAGTGTTGTCTTCACTTGCAACGCGCATCGCACGCGAAGGAAGAGGGCGAGCTCAAGGGACGTGGAGACAAATGTAAGGAAAACTGCGCATTTTTGACGTAACGTGATTTTTCCCATAGGTCGATGGGAGGGTAGCGTGTCTTCAAAATCCCCTCTCTTGGTACGAGGGCCTTCACAGGACGCCGCGACGATGAAACGACGATGAAACGATAATCAGATTTTCTCGCCGAAAAAGTCAGTCGATTTGCGACACTGAACGAATTGAGTCTCTCACTCACACCATTACGTTGTCACGTGCCGTGTTGCCGTATACCCATGTGGTATGTCAGCGGCGCGGGGCGTGACACTAAACACCTATGATAATGATATGAGGCTCATCTTATATCGTGGACTCAGACGGCGGCCTGAGCGTGCGAACGAATATGTCGCACGGACAGGACTGCAGACTGGACTGTATTTGTCCCCACTTCCTCACCTGTTGGTCGCGAAATTTCCAGCGGGGGAAGCGCGGAGGAAAGAGTTAATCTCTAAGAGTACACGATGGCGTAAAGCTTGATCTCAGAGCAACTCCGCCTAGCGCTTCACATAGCGGCAATAATCCTCAGATGGTAGTTCACCGATTCCCGTGCAAGGTCGCCGTTGTAAGTCGACCGGAACCGTAAAGAGACCCCTGAGTTGCGCGCGCCGTGTATTAGTCGATTTGCGTTAATATATTAATCGATAATTAACTTCCGCCACGAACAATCCGTCGTGTAGGTTAAGATTTATAGAGTGTGTGAATCCTGCGGTTGCACGGCAATCGGGGGAAGAGCGTATTGGGAATAATAAGAGTGTTCAACCCGTGTGTCGACGACCCGGCTGCGCCGGTACAAGCAGGCGAGTTATCTCGATGAAAGAGGAGAGCGAGGTAGATCCGAGTCGACAGCGATAATTGTCAGTTGTTCGGCATACGAGTGAGTACTATACGTATGTATGTATGGATGAGTAGGTTGCATCACGAATCTCATATTCGTTCGAGCCTCTAATCTTGTTATATTACCACTGTATCTTAAAGGGGATACTTGGGATAGTTGTATTAAACGGTGCATGACATAATCCAATACATCGAAGAGTTCTCACTTTAATTTTACCTGACAACAAGAAAATTCCTCTTCAAAAATATTCTAAGGAGCGGGCCCGTAGGGGACGCAGTCAGAAAACTTATCCTAAACAAAATTAAATATAAACCCTTGTGCTTCGCACAAGGGATTTACTTCGCCATTCGTGCAACAACGCCCTGCACGTCACAACGTACTGTTGAAAAACCCAATCACATTCATTTTATCATATTTCAATAGAGCACAAATTCATTTGATATATATTCGACAATTCTTTAATACCTATAGATAATTTCATTTCATAAACTTTGCTTTAATGTTGATTGATACATTCGTTTGAAATACCCCTCCTCTCTCCTTCTATTCCTCTTTGCTCTCCTTCGGGACGACGGTGGACAGTATAACGCTCTGGGTTTTGCTGCGTAGCCAGAAAATATTCTGAATTAAGGTTTTTATGACGATACTTCAAAATGATATATTTGGTCTACATGAAGACCAAATTTTTCCACAATGTATATAATCCTTTTACCTACGTTTCTGTGAAACTTGGGTACGATTCACAGTACCGTTACTGAGAAAAAAATTATTCGGAAAGTTAATGAGTTTCGTACATTAACTATACCCATGTTACAGAAATTCTTCCAATTTTTGCAGTATTTGCAGTATTTACAATTTGCAGTATTCACGAAATAAAGTACACAATAAATTGTGCACTGATATCGGTCATAATTTTATACAATTTATTATGTGATTCATCATGTACTTTTCGACATGATACATCACATAAACTTTTTGCTAATAAGCTGAAAAATATGAATATATTTTGTCTGGTTTCCGTATACTCCCTGGTGTATATATAGTATGTACTTTCAAAGGGAATACCTTACTATATTGTTTTTGAAGGGTTTATTCATATTTCCTTAAAAACAATGTAGCCGCAATGCGGTTATATAAATGGAAATCGTTCGGATATGCTGTCTTGCTCAACCTTAATATATAAGTCGCACCAAACGCGTTCTTCGTTCTCGGTGCGAAGAACGAAAATCGTCTGTCGCCTTCTTTCCTCGGTGGTCCCACTGAGTATCGGAGGGTTTTTCCCTAAAACACAATACCGGCCGTGTCATCACTGTGCGGGCCAGGACATGCTGTCTCCCAATCCTCTTTGTTTTTCCTTTCTCTTTTTGACCGAGTAATGAAACCTATCCTTCACTGGTAAGGGCGATTTGTCCACCTCTTTCCAAATATTCTTCACAACGAAAGAGGCCACAGTTAAATTTAGAGCAACTACACAACAAATTTATTTCTCGAATTTTTTTACAAAATTCGAATTTTGTTTTTTACAGAATTCGGAGCTGAAAATAAACATTTTCGTCATAGACCGAAAATGAGGGGAGAAAAATTTATTTTTCTTCTTTCAAGTTATTTTTAACAAAATTCAGATTTGAACACGAACGTTCCAGTCTCAGTCTGAAAATGAGAGAGGAACAATTGGTATTTTTTATATTTTTATTTTCCAAAATTGCAATTCTTGGATATGGACGAAGCAGCTGAGCCACTATGGATGGCGAGGCACTGGCTCTCTTGTTACAAACTATACCTCTCTCTCTCTCTCTCTCTCTCTCTGTCTGTCTGTCTGTCTGTCTGTCTCTCTCTCTCTCTCTCTCTCTCTCTCTCTCTCTCTCTCTCTCTCTCTCTCTCTCTCTCTCTCTCTCTCTCTCTCTCTCTCTCTCTCTCGTAGTTCGTGCTCTACAACTCGGGGTCCCCCCCTGTTTCTCCGCCCAATTGACTCTACGATCGAGTGTTCGCGGGTACTCTGGTCCTTTGCGGGCTCCGGCATCTGATCTCGTCGTACCGTTCTACCGCACAGTAGCGTTCGAGAGGTCAACGCTGGCTAGTGCCACGCGTTTGTGGAACTCGCTACCGCCTGCTGTGCGCGACGTATCCTCCCTTGCTGCGTTTAAAAAATTGCTATTCGAGTATTTAGTAAGCTTAGGATAGGTTCTTCTCTCAGCTTCAGTCAATATTTAAACGCAATTCACTGAATGACTTCTTATTGTTATTCTTATTGTTATTCTCAGTTATCGTCTCAAACTCGTTATTATTATTACTATTTTTAAGTCTGTTCTCTCAGCTACAGCTAACATGCAAATGAAATTCTCTGAATGACTTCTTATCTTTTTATTCTTATTGTTATTCTCAGTTATCGTCTCAAACTTGTTATTATTATTATTATTTTTAAGTCTGTCTCTCTGTATTTTTCTCTGTTTATACTTTGGGGTGCCCACCCTGGTTATAATAAAAACACGTTCTATTCTATTCTATTTCTCTCTCTCTCTCTCTCTTCTTCTTCTTCTTCTTCTTCTATTCCTCTTGCTCCTATACTCGGGTTCGGCAAGGGGAACGTATGGCGCGGCGCTGGCGACGTGAGGGGCAGGTTGCGTTCGGCATTTGTTTCGCCCAATATATAACACGTTTTCATTTTATTAATTTGCCATTATTAACGCTAGGCGTGGTGAATCGCGTCTATTTTTTTCTAGGGCTTCGTAACAAATAAGTTTGTATTCTCCTGAAATTTTTAAACAGCCGCTACTTTGTCATGGGCCTGATATCGACCGATTCTTCACGTCTTAACGGTTGATGTCATAAGACTGACCCATGTTACAGAAATTCTTCCAATTTTTGCAGTATTTGCAGTATTGAGAATTTGCAGTATTCACGAAATAAAGTACACAATAAATTGTGCACTGATATCGGTCATAATTTTATACAATTTATTATGTGATTCATCATGTACTTTTCGACATGATACATCACATAAACTTTTTGCCAATAAGCTGAAAAATATGAATATATTTTGTCTGGTTTCCGTATACTCCCTGGTGTATATATAGTATGTACTTTCAAAGGGAATACCTTACTATATTGTTTTTGAAGGGTTTATTCTGACTGGTGGTGGCACCTGCCTTGCCCTATCGGGCTTAAGGCTCCCTTTATACACTGGGCACATAGTTTTTCTGTTCATTTACGGAACTATTAGTTTCTGTTGGTTTCGCAACCTCTTCGATACCGGCCCAGTGTATTTGGGAGAACCTACAATTTTAGGTGGGTTTCGAACCGCCGAGCTCGCAGAAAAAGCATTTGGAAAAATCCATTGGTGCCGGCCGCGGGATCGAACCCTGGCCGCCTGCGTGGCAGTCCAGAGTCGGACCAACTGGGCCAATGCTCGCTCTTTGAAGGGTTTATTCATATTTCCTTAAAAACAATGTAGCCGCAATGCGGTTATATAAATTGAAATCGTTCGGATATGCTGTCTTGCTCAACCTTAATATATAAGTCGCACCAAACGCGTTCTTCGTTCTCGGTGCGAAGAACGAAAATCGTCTGTCGCCTTTTTTCCTCGGTGGTCCCACTGAGTATCGGAGGGTTTTTCCCTAAAACACAATACCGGCCGTGTCATCACTGTGCGGGCCAGGACATGCTGTCTCCCAATCCTCTTTGTTTTTCCTTTCTCGTTTTGACCGGGCAGTGAAACCTATCCTTCACTGGTAAGGGAGATTTGTCCACCTCTTTCCAAATATTCTTCACAACGAAAGAGGTCACAGTTAAATTTAGAGCAACTACACAACAAATTTATTTCTCGAATTTTTTTACAAAATTCGAATTTTGTTTTTTTACAGAATTCGGAGCTGAATCAGGCTAATTATTTTTATCATCCTCCCTACCCCAGATTACTCGGAGGACGTTGAAGAAAAAAAAAAAAAAACCGAAGAAAGATCAGTCGTAACGTTCCGAGACAGAAAAATCATTCCTCGCATGCGCGCTAGGGACTCGCTGCGAGGAAAAAAATCTCTGCGCATCGAAGACATTGTCGCCGTTTCGTTGAGATGATGTCCTCATCGGAGAATCGTAGAGCGTGCAAAAATTCACCGATCTCTGGGTACGCGCATATTATACGTGGGGCATAAATATTGCCGGAGCCAAGGAATAAGGAGGGCAGGAAGGAGAGATTTGTTTGAATTATTCAAATTAGATACGAAATTGAATGCGTGCACTGCTCGTGTGCAGGTAATGACGGCACTTGCATATAAATGGTAATTATTGTCATTATTCTCCACGAGGTAATTGTGTACCGGTGGGTACCGTTTTCCATGTGTGTGTGTGTGTGTGTGTATGTATGCGTGCGCATATGTTTCGTACAAATTTTTTCATGCTCCCACCCTTAAAAAATTGAGTTTTGATGGAAAAAAAGATCCTCGCGAACAGGGAGCTCTGTAGCTTAAGCGGAAGCCGCCGCTCATTGGACGTTTCTAATTTTAAGCGCCAATTAACGTCTGCAATGAACTTTTTGAAAGGAAAAATTTGAGACAATGAGGATTGTATTTCGAATTAAGAAAAAAAAATTTCATTTAATACATTTTTGGTTTTATTCCTAATTTCTAATTTTTTATAAAAAATTTTAAACAATTTTAATTTGAACAGCTTTGTCTGACACCATCGTGTTCTAAATAAAAATTGAGATCGATTTTATTCATATTCAATTAATTTTGCGATTAAAAATTGTTTATAAATTTTTCTAAACAATTCGTATCTGGTGAAATTTTTTTTTTTCGCGATAATTTTTTTTCTCGACTCAAATATGTACTCCGTGGTTATTTTTTCTCTTGCATGAAATAGGAAATCATTAGTCTCGGGGAAGATAGTATGTAAGTAAATTTATTTACCTTTAACAATTTTTCCGCTATGACTTTGTGAAAAAAAAAAAAAACGCAAAATGTCATTTATTTATTTATTTTCGGTAAATATTGATGCCAACGACGCCTTTTTTACACGTGGCATACGTTTTTCGGTGGAAATCAGCGACTGAAAGTATATATTGCGCTTGATCTCTATCCTTTTGGTTAATAATGAATTTAATTCCGTACACAAAGCTTACTTTTCGTTTAGCAATATCGTTTACAACTTTTTGATCATTGAGGATTCTTTTTATTTGAAATAGAATTCCCATGGTCTCAAATTTTTCCTTCCAAAAAGTTCGTCACAGACGTTAATTGGCTGTTATAATTAGAAACATCCAACGAGCGGCGGCTTCCGCTTAAGCTACAGAGCTCCCTTTTCGCGAGGATCTTTTTTTCCATCACAACTCAAGTTTTGAAGGGTGGGAGCATGAAAAATAAAAAAAAAAATTATTTTGAAACACCCTGATATCTATAAATATATTGCACGACCTATTCGAACAATTAAAATTGGCTCGGACAAAAAAATGAGCCGCCTTTTGGTTTTAAGGGTTAAGGGATGTATGAGCCACATAATTCGAGTCGAAAAAAGTTTTAGTGAGAATTTCAAGTACTTCCGCGTTAAAGCAAAAATTTGAAAAAAATCAACCATATCGAAGATGATAATAATATTGATTACCAATAATAAAAATGACGAAAAACTATCAAAAAATTGTTTAAACAATACATTGTTGCAGAAATTTTCCGTAAAAATGTTTTACGATTATACGTAACAAATTCTTCGATTTTTCCGGAAACACATGAATTTTTCAACGAATTTTCTTATGGTTTTTTTAAATTTTTGTTTTTGAAAATTTGTAATTTTGAAAATTGCATGAAAAGTGATGAATTTTGGATATTTTCTCGTACAAAGGTTCTATATTAACTTCACGAAGTATCCGGCTCATTAAACGAATACTTTTATGAATACAATTTTTCAAAATTCTAAAAAACAAATTAAAAGCCATCAGAAAATTCTTGAAAAGTTCATATGTATTCGGAAAAATCGAAAAATTCGTTGCATACAATCGAAAAACATTTTTACAGGAAATTTCTGCAACAATTTATGGTTTAAACAATTTTTTTGATAATTTTTCGGCATTGTTATTATTGTAAATCGATTTTTATTATCATCTTCAATATGGTTGATTTTTTTTTCAAATTTTTGCTTCAACGCGAAAGTACTTGACAATTCTTACCAAAACTTTTTTCGACTGGAATTATGAGGCTCATACATCCTTAAGGCGTCGTGAAAGTTACGAGGTCTTTCACTATATCACTTGACAATTTATATATTTGAGATTTTACTACGTATATCAATGTCCAACTCTTTTGTGTACACACGAGTCTTATTTTTCGTTTATTCGCCATAATATAAAGATATCGCCGCCGCCGCCGCCGTGTCAAGAATGTATGGGGCATTCGGTCTAAAATCGACCTATCTAAAAGCCTCATATATAGGGCATTCCGTCTAAAATCGACCTATCTGAAACCCTGATATATGGGGAATTCCGTCAGATATCGCCGCCGCCGCCGCCGTGTCAAGAATGTATGGGGCATTCGGTCTAAAATCGACCTATCTAAAAGCCTCATATATAGGGCATTCCGTCTAAAATCGACCTATCTGAAACCCTGATATATGGGGAATTCCGTCTAAAATCGACAATCCAAAAGCCGGATATATGGGGAATTCCGTCTAAAATCGACCTTTCTAAAAGCCTGATAATTCTGTCTGGTGATTCTGTCTCAACTTGATATATCGATATGAATCGATATATCGATATAAATTGATATACCGATATGAATCGATATAAATCGATATATCGATATGAATCGATATATCGATATGTATCGATATATCGATATGTATTGATTCATCGATATGAATCGATATATCGAATATCGATGTATCGAATGTCGATTTATCAAATATCGATATATCGAATATTGATTTATATCGAATTTTGTTTTTTGATAAATCGATATATCAATCCGTCTAAAATCAACCTACCTAAAAACGTGATATATGGGGAATTCCGTCTGCAATCATCCTATCTAAAAGCCTGATATTTAGGGAATACCGTTTAAAATCGACCTATCTGAAATCTTGATATATGGGGAATTCCGTCTCAACTCGACTCATCTAAAAACCCGATATATGGGGAATTCCGTCTCAACTTCACCTCTCTAAAAGCCTGATATGGGGAATTCCGTCTCAACTCGACCTCTCTAAAAGCCTGATATATGGGGAATTCCATCTCAAATCGACCGTGATATATGGGTAATTTCGTCTCAATTCGACTTATCTAAATACCTAATATATGGGGAATTCCGTCTCAACTTGACCGATTTAAAAACCGGATATATCGGGAATTCCGTTTCAACTCGACCTATCTGAAAGTCTGATATAATAGGAATTCCATCTCCTTTCATGTATATACATATGTTATGTATATACTAGGGTGTTAAAAAAAAAAAATCGATTTTCCAACGGGCCACACCTAAAATAGTTAGTTTAGGTAGAAAAAAAATGTATGTCGAAAGATGAGAATTTTAGGT
The DNA here is from genome assembly GCA_963564615.1 of Rhorus exstirpatorius. Taxonomy (NCBI): domain Eukaryota; kingdom Metazoa; phylum Arthropoda; class Insecta; order Hymenoptera; family Ichneumonidae; genus Rhorus; species Rhorus exstirpatorius. Next base: position 8,842,763 of record OY751322.1, on the reverse strand, counting down.
TGAGTGGAAGATTCGCCGCAATTGAATTAAAATTTTTTTTTTTTTCATTTTTATCGAATTTATAATAAAATTTTTTTGATTTTCCAATGGGCCACACCTGAAATAATTAGTTTGGGTAGAAAAAAAATTTATGTCAAAAGATAAGAATTTTAGGTTGAGTGGAAGATTCGCCCCGCATTTGAGTTGAAATTTTTTTTTTTTCTTTTCATCAAATTTATATTGAAAAATTTTCGATTTTCCAACGGGCCATACCTGAAATAGTTAGTTTAGGTAGAAAAAAAATGTATGCCAAAAGATGAGAATTTTAGGTTGAGTGGAAGATTCGCCGCATTTGAGTTGAAATTTTTTTTTTCCCTATTCATCGAATTTATAATGAAAATTTTTTGATTTTCCAACGGGCCACACCTGAAATAATTAGTTTGGGTGGAAAAAAATTTATGTCGAAATATGAGAATTTTAGGTTGAGTGGAAGATTCGCCCCGCATTTGAGTTAAAAATTTTTTTTTTCGTTTTCATCGAATTTATGATTAAAATTTTTTGATTTTCCAACGGGCCACACCTGAAATGATTAGTTTGGGTAGAAAAAAAAATTTATGTCAAAAGATGAGAATTTTAGGTTGAGTGGAAGATTCGCCGCATTCGAGTTAAAAATTTTTTTTTTTCCTTTTCATCGAATTTATAATGAAAATTTTTCGGGGCACACCTGAAATAGTTAGTTTAGGTAGAAAAAAATTTTATGCAAACACATGATTATTTTAGGTTGAGTGGAAGATTTGCCGCATTTGAGTTGAACATTTTTTTTTTTCTTTTAATCGAATTTATAATGGAAATTTTTTGATTTGCCAACGGGCCACACCTGAAATAATTAGTTCAGGTAGAAAAAAAATGTATGTAAAAAGAGGAGAATTTCAGGTTGAGTGGAAGATTCGCCGCGTTTGAATTAAATTTTTTTTTTTTCTTTTCATCGAATTTGTAATGAAATAGTACTTTTACCAGAAATTATTCATCATAAATTCGATAAAACGACAAAAAAGTTTTTTTATTCAAATGCGGCGAATCTTCACTCAACCTAAAACAGAATCGTTTCAAGAATCGATAAATTCATATATCGATACGTCGAATCATGTCACGAATCGATGAGTTGATATATCGATATACCGAATTGTGTCTAGAATTGATGAACTGATATATCGATGTATCGAATCGAGTATAAATATATCGAAATGTGTCAAAAATCGATATTTCGATATATCGAACCGTGTCAAGAATCGATATATCCATATATTGAACGGTGTCAGAAATCGATATATCTATATATTGAACCTTTTCAGTAATCGATATATCGGTATATCGATATTTCAATAAAACCCAAACTCATATCCCAAACCCAATGAACACAAATATAAACAATTTTTTTTCAAAACATCTTTCCAGAATGTTTTTCTCTAACCACTGACACAAACACAAAACGGGGGGTTGGCGCGCGAAGCGCGCAGGGGGGCGAAGCCCCCCTAGTATATATATATATATACTTATATATATACGTGTGAATCTATATATATATATTGTCACGGCCTTTTTAACGTGGCCGGATGATAATCAGGCGCACCTGAGCTGCGATGGGAAGAATTTCGGGAAATACCAAATGAACGAGATGAAACGAAAAATAAAAAAACAGACAAATTCCAATTTATTCAATCAAAAAAAAGAAAAATGTAAATTAGGTTGTTGGGCGCCAGTCGTCGCTCGGACGACGATTCTCGATACAAAAAAAAACGGGGTAAACGCAATGGAGATTAAATAAAGAAAAATGAAAAAAAAAAAGGAAAACTATATTAACTATTCGGGGATCCTCAGGGCTGAGTTTACCGGCTCGCGGGCCTCTTAATTATTGCCCGTGTCGGGCTATCGTCAACGGCGATATAAATCGAACTCAAAGGGGAAAAAAAAAACACTATTACGCAATTAACGGCAACGATTCTATTGAAACGGGGGATCGCGATGCGCCACCACACGCACGAACTTATACAAAACCAAATGGGGGGAAAATGTCGTAGACAAAAATTAATATTGGCGAAAATCACAAGAATAAGTGAAATTAACAGAACAGGAAAAAACTCACGCTTCTCGCCGAATGATACTCGGTAAGCCGAGTCCACTTGTCGCGATTTGCCGGTGGCTATCGCTTGCGTACAAGCGAAAAATCTCGCTTCCGTGGATCTCGCTTAATCTCTTCCTCTCCTTTTTTTTTTCGGTGCAACAAACGGTTTGCCGAAGCGCTCGATCCTACCTCACGATATCTCGTGGCTCGTGGATTCTTACTCTCTCTCTCTTTCACTTTGTACGATGGTTGACGCTCGCAAAATGGCTCGATATAATACTACGTTTTTCCTATGCCAGGGCTCACGTCGAAGTGGTCCTTCTTCGTCGTCTCTCTGCTCGTGGGAATTGGAAAAAGGGTAATTTGGGGGAAAGGGCATGCGCGATGAAAAATTGTGTCATAGGGGGATCGAGGATCGATAGATTATTGGTTATTCGGGAGCTGACGTCACGAGCGCGTTGCGCAGGACAGCAGATCGATAATCGATGACCCGTGCTGTGCTGCCCTCGGCGACCCGTGACGCAACTCCCGCTCTCCTGGCTGATGACTATACCCGGACGACGACGAGGGTCCTCTCTCTCGGCAATTATTGGCCGTTGGTGGCACACAGGGCCGGCGATGCTCCATGTACTCTTTTCTGGCACCACGATTCCTCGCCTCGCACGGGATAATTCGAAACGAGGGAGTTCACGGGTGCCAGACGATGTTCCTGGTGACGGTTGAGGTGAGGGCCACGATCTCGCCCGAACCCGTCGTTTTTATCGAGGGTTCGCTTGATTACGTGGGGAATTCCCTCACCCGCCGTCACCTTGCTGTTATCTTCGTGTCCGTCCCTGTGGCCACGGCGATGGGGTTGGCTTGCCTCCTGGCTCGTCGTCCGGGTCTCCGGTGATATATTTTTCCCGATCCTTGGACGGCTGCTCGTTGGTGAGGGGTTACGTGTGGCAGAGGGAAAGGGGGAAGGGTATTCGGGGGTCAATGGCATGGGAGAGGGATCAGCTGTGCTGGCTCGTGGGCTATGGATATGGGACGACGTTGGCAGTGGAAGGGGGAGAGAGACGACGCTCGACGACGATGAGGCATTATGTGTGAATTTCGCTGGTTATAATTATTTTCTTAAATTTAACGTACATGGGAACGGTTTGCGTGTGGTGACGGACTTCGACGGGCATTATGGCTGATAAATGTGACGCCGTGTCACAATATATATTTATATATATATGTGTCTGTGTTTTGTGATGCACTGGGAGTGCATCACAGCAGAGTGCATCGGCAACTACAGCGGCGCCGTAATTCCGTGTTCCCATACACTAGTTGAGATAATTATCAAAATTGTTTGATTGTTGATATAATTGCAATGGGCATGCCATTTTTGGCCTCCCCTTTACGCCACCAACAAAGCTCGCACACTCTCCTGTAGCCTCGTATACGAAAAAAAAAACAAATCACTCTTTCTTTCGCGCAGGCAGGGCATGGAATTTAATTTTTTTAATTTTTTTTTTAACGGATGACTATACAATGCCAAAAATTTTGTACTCGAGAACCTCGAAGCATTGTGCTCAATGCGAAAACAATGTCAGAATATCGCGTGTGTAATAAAATAAGGTCGTAAGCGCCAAAAAGATGATTTTTTTGCCATAAGGTTTAATTTTTTGTTTTTTCTTCCCGTCATTTTTTGTAAAAATCATTAAAATGCACGAATAATTGGAAATTAGAAATTTGAAAACTTAGACGCAGAAGAAAAGCTGGAAATGACCTTCCGGTTATAGGTTTCCCGTTTTAGAATTTACGGCCTGTACGACCTTCTGGTTTCAAGTTTCCTGTTTTTTTTTTAAAGATTTTCAGGCGTTTACGACCTTCAGGTTTTGCGTTTTCTTCTTTTTTTTAAGATTTACGGGTGCTTACGACCTTCTGGCTTTGAGTTTTCTTTTTTTTTTTTTTTTTTTTTTATTTTCAGTTGTTGACGACCTTCTGGTTTTACGTTTTTTTTTTAAATTTTATTTTCCCCTGGTAAAAACCGTGGAAATTGGTTATTTTGATATTTTTTTCACCTCAAATTAGAACTATAAGGTCGTATCCGTCAAAACTCATTTTTGGAGTTTTTTCCAAACTCTTCTTCGTTTTTACTTTTACTAATGCCAGAAAGTCGTATAATATCGCTTACGATCTTCCGGAATTAGTTTGCGTGATTATTCCTCCCTCGGTTAGGTCCAAAATAGGTCGTATATGCTTTTTTAATATATTTTTATGTGATTTGCGCATATAGATTTAAAAAAAATTGTATAATGGCACATATGACCTTATTCCGGCATTGTTTTCGAAGGGATAAAAGAACATTTTGTTGTTAAAGCTTTTTTTTTAATTTACTTTTATCGATTAAGCTGTCGAACTTTTTTCATGACCTACCAAATTCATCGAGTTTTGATCCATGTCGGAGTGTATTTTGTTCTTTTTTTTTTTGAGAAAATTTGAATTCTCATTTTGCAGAGAATTGAAAGTTTTTTTTCTGCTTCGAGTGTTCGTAGCTAACAATCTTCGGAAAATAAAAGATGGAGGGACGCGGGAAGGGAAAAAAAATTATGAGAAAGCAAAAGTCTTGATATTCTTGAAATAAAGAATTTTCTCAATATTTTTTTTTTTTTTTTTTATCGATGATCCTCGATCATCGATCTGACTAAAGTTACTGGTCCAACGAGTAAATCGCCGTACACTGATTGGAGAATTTTTTTCTTTTTTTATTAAAAGAAAATAGTTGTGAGTTAAAAATAGTTTTTTTATCGAAAAAAATTGATCGTGCGGGGAAAAAGTTAACGGGGGGCTGCGAAAAGGACGAAAATTTTAGGGATCGATTAAATTATCATTTTTGATATTATTCAATTATTTTTCAATAATCATCGCAAAACATTTTTCCTTTCCTGCTGACCAATCGAGTTAAATGTTATGCAAAGAAAAAAAAAAACAAAATTCAATTCAACTATGAGAATCTCATTTTCATTCTCCATTAGTATGGATAATTTTTCTCAATCAGGAGAGATTCTTTTCCTTTAGTTATATCTGTATTTTTTTTGTGCTGTTCTCCCGGGGAATCTCGAATGATAACGATACCTTGATTAGTGATCGTCAAATTGATGGATGATCTTTCGACGAAAAATATTTATGCCCTCTCGAGGGATTTTTAGCAAACATTTCGTTTCATTTGCAAACATTTTTGCAAATCTGAGCATATGCAAATAGAGTCCCTGAATAACAGAGTCTGGCCATTGGAGTCGAGCTCCTATTGGCGCGGCAATGTTGTAGACCTAATTCAACTGCGCCAATGAGAGGCTTGGCATACAAGGATCATTCGTTTTTGTTGACACTTGACACTTACGCCTTACACCAGCTACATACACATATACACATCGATACACATAGATACACCTACACACTGAGAACGGCGGCTATGTGTTAGACTAATGGCCAGACTCTCTTTTTCAGGGACTCTAGCGTAAGTTACCCCACCCTGCACAAGCCATACTCCCGCCTACAACCCTTCCTTCGGCTGACACGCGACGACCGGGAACCGAGGCTCATAACATCTCAGACGCTCACTGTTCACTCCTTGCGAGAATCGAGAGCAATACGTGTCGGAGTGATTTTTTCGGAAGTTTTTTCGTGCGTGATCAAATATTTGTTCTTAGCGTTATTATCAGGATATAATCGAAGACGCGATGGCAGCCAGGGATGAACTGGACGCGAGGATGCAGGCTATATTCGATGGAGTTGACGATGAAAATTATGTAAGTACCAGAATAAACATTTGAAAATTTCATTTAATGAATTCCTGATATTTTATTTGCGACAATTTTTGTAACGATTTTTTGTAGATAATACTTTTTCCAATTTATCATTTCTGATTTCATCCCCCTTTCTGATTCTATTCATTATTCACGATTTTTACAAAATAATAAAGAGTAACTAACGACCTTTTGAAAATGAGAAAACAAAAAACAAAAAATCGATAGTCTGAAATACTCGAGCGCGTCAGATTAAGATATTGGGGGTTGATTTTAGCGTTTTAAGACTAAATTTAACTAATCTGACGATAAGTCCTTGACGCCGCAGAGTTATAGGGTCGCGAAATTGTAAAAAAAAAACGTCAATCATGCATTCTCGAGCGCGATCAATTTTTCTTTTTATTTTGAAGAATATAATCTAAAACTTACTGAAAATACAAAATCTGCCGGTTTCCGCATGACCCGAAGTGTGGAGGAGCCATTTCGTCTTCCGAAAAACGCGTTGCGGCATATAAGTCGCGAACGATACATTTTACAAAAAAAAGTTTAAATAAAAAAAAAAGGGAATTTTATTTTACACAAAAAAGGTCTCTTTATATTTATGTCTAAAGTTGAAACATTTGGACTTAAAGCATCGTGAAAACTCAAACTCCCGGTGTTTTGAGTATATCTCGAAAACGGAGGGTGTTAAAAAAAAATTGATATGAAACAACTATGACTAAATTATGTAACTTCTATTATATCTCAAAATTGTTTTTTTCCTAAAGCTTCTCTAAAATTTTTGTGGACTCGGAAAAAGTTACGCCTATCTGTATACAAAAGTATTATTAACATGTACAGTTTCATTTATTTATATTATTCAATAGCCTGTTGGTCCTCAAATTGTTTTTTGGACGTACCGTAAGCAAAGAAAGGAAAAGAAAGAAAAAAAAACCCTTTCGGTCAGATTAAGAGAACCCACCAACATTTTAGGTCAGATTAAGAAAATATATGCTTTGAGGATACGGAGATAAACCTCCCCTATGAAAATCTGACGCGCTCGAGTATTTCAAAAGAATTTTTTTTTTTTTGCATTTTCAAAAATTTGTCGTAACTTATCGTCACGCCGAAATCGTCAGTTTTTTTTAAGGGAGCTTCCTTGGGGCCTACTTAACACCCCTTCCGAAAATGTGACGCTTTTTCAGATCATATTGTTTTTTTACGAAAAAAAATATACAAAAAAAATCATGGAAAATTTGAACAAAAAAGAATGATATAAAATAAAATAAAATCCATATAAATCTTCAGGGAAAAATTCTCTCTCACACAAACGTTCTATGTCTCTCTTTACCCCTCTTTCTTTCTCAACTGACTGCACGAGTGTGTGATATTGCTTCAAAAATGATCGAATATACTCATATATATCTATACACATTTTTAAATAAGATTTCTTTATATAACAAAGAAATCACGTCTGAGAAACAGAAGACACGAATTTCAAGAAATTTCACCCCGCTTCGTAAGGGTAAGTTCATTAAAATCGCTCAAACTGTTTTCGTAGACTCTTTTGATGTCCTAGAACCTATAACGAGGATAGAAACGAGAGCCTAACTTATGCAGCGCAAGATCCGATTTTTCGATAATTCATCCTTTCGTAAGGGTGGGTTCCTTATCATTTAAATGGTCCGAACTTTTTTTGTGGCCTCTTTCAATGTCTTACGGCCTATAACGATGATACAAACCGAGGCTTAATTTACGCAGCATGACAAACAATTGTTTAGAAAATTCACCCCCTCGTAAGGGTCGGTTCCTGATCATTAAAATCGCTTAAACTCTGTTTTGGGTCTCTTCAAAAGCTTCAAAAGCCCCAGATCCTATAACGACGATAAAAACGGGGACCTAATTTATGCAGCACAAGATAAGATATGTAAGAAATTTCAAGCCCTCGTAAGGGTGGGTTTCTGATCATTTAAATCGATCAAACTTTTTCGAGTCTCTTTCAATACACCAGAGCCTATAACGATGGTAAAAATGGGAACCTCATTTATACAGCACGAGATACGATTTTTTATAAATTTCACCCTCGAGTAAGGTTCGGTTCCTGATAATTAAAATGACTTAAACTGTTTTCGTAATCTCTTTGAAGAGCCCATAGAAATGATAAAAATGATGACCTAAGTTATGCAGCACGAGAACGATTTTATAGAAATTTCACACCCTCATAAGGGTGGTTTCTTCACAATGTCAATAGCTTAAATTTTTTTTTTCGTCTCTTTTAATGTACCGAGGCCTATAACAATGATAAAAACGGAGACGTTATTCATGCAACACGAGACACGATTTTTTAGAATTTTCACCCCCTCGTAAGGGTGGGTTCCTGATAATTCAAATCCCTTAAACTTACTTGGGGGTCTCTTTCAATGCCCCACAGCATATAATGATAATAAAAACGGGGACCTAATATACACTACCGTCCATAAGTATGGAAACACTCGCCCCAGATCCGAGCCACACATGAAGTTGTATCGCTCTTTGAAAAATGAAGATATCTTAATTTCCCGAGCAGCGTTCTAAAAAGGACATATTCAGCTTCATTTACCTTTTTTGGAAAAATTTTTGCGATTTTTTTTGAGCCCGGTACGCACTTTAAAAGATGGTGATTTTTTGGCTTTTTTTGGAGGGTGGAAATTTTCCCGCATATCTCGTAAAAAAAATTTTTCAACTTTTTTTTCGTGAAAAACTTGAAGTGGTGAGTACAACCTTCAATCTCATTTTTTGGAAAATTTTTTACGATTTTTTTTTTCGCAAAGATATTCAACTTTTTGAAAAAAACGACCATATTTATAAGGGGTAGTCTCACTCTGAAACTACTGGGTTTTCGTAATATTACTACGAGGGGAAAAAGTTGCATACAATCATTTTGGATGTATCACATTTGTTTCAGAATTAAAAAAACAAATTCGAAAAAAAAATTTTTTTTTCAAAAATTAAAATTTTTTTTTTTTTAATTTTTTCTTAAATGAACGAAATATTTTTTTGATCGTGAAAAAAATATTTCGTTGATTTAACAAAAAAATTTGGAAATTTTTTTTTTTTATTTTTGAAACTTTTCTTTTCGAATTTGTTTTTTTAATTCTGAAAAAAATGTGATACATCCAAAATGATTGTATGCAACTTTTTACCCTCCTAGTAATTTACGAAAACAAAGTAGTTTCAGAGTGAGACTACCCCTTTTAAATATGGTCGTTTTTTGCAAAAATTTAAATATATTTGCGAAAAATATTTTCAAAAAGTTGAAAATTTTTTTTTACGATATATGCGGGAAAATTTCCACCCTCCAAAAAAAGCCAAAAAATGACTTTCAAAGTGTGTAAAATATCTTTCAAAGTGTGTACCGGGCTCAAAAAAAGTCGCAAAAATTTTTCCAAAAAAGAAAAATGAAGCTGAATATGTCCTCTTTAGAACGCTGCTCGGGAAATTGAGATATATTCGTTTTTCAAAGAGCGATACAACTTCTTGTGTGGCTCGGATCTGGGGCGAGTATTTCCATACTTATGGACGGTAGTGTATATAGCAGGAGATATGTTTTTTTAGAAATTTCACCCCCTCGTCAGGGTGGGTTCCTGATTATTTAAATAACTGAAATTTTTTTAGTCTCTTGTAATGTCCCAGAGGCTGTAACGACTACAAAAATTGAGACCCAATTTATTCAGCACGAGTTACGACTTTTCTAAATTTCACCCCCTCGTAAGGGGATGTTCCTGATAATGGAAATCACTCAAAAATTCTTTTTGGTCCCTTATCAAGTTTTAGAGCCTACGACGACGATAAAAATGGAGACCGAATTCATGCAGCTCGAGATACGATTTTTTTGAAAATTAACCCCGTCGTAAGAGCCCCTTGTAGTCAAAAATTATAAAAATGTATTTGGGGTCTTTTTAGGGAATCTGGAGCCTAAATGTGTGCATAAGAACTTTAAAAAGATTATTTTTTTATGTCTTATTTTCGTTGTACTTCAACGATGCAAACTTTAACGTTATTTTTATCATAAACATCGTTGTAGTCGGTGATGAGCGATGTGCCAACTTTTTAAGAGTTGATATATTTTTTTTTATAAAAGTATATAAAAAATGTCATATTTTTTTTTATATACTATTGGGAATAACTGTTCAGTGTTAATGTGATAACATTAATTTATTATTAACATTAAATATCATTAATTTTCCAAACGTGGAAAATTAATGCGCAAAATAAAACTCGATCGGGACAATGGGTCGCGCTACGTCGCCACACGCACGAATTATACAATACAACGGGAAATGAGGCACGCGGCCAATATGGCGAACACGTGCTTTCGCGAAAAATTATTCGAAAAAAGAAAAATAATGCATCTCAGAAAATAGAAAATGTACACAATCCAAATATTAAATAAATAGATAAGGTGATGGAACGAACTCACTCGTATGCAGACTCGATTGCGTCCTCGCTCGGCACGCTTGAATTCTCAAAATCCTCGGTCTTTTCGTGATGGCGTGGATCTCGCTATTTCGCTTGCTCTCTCACACAATACAATTACTCGCTCTATATGGGACTCGATATAATACGACAGTTCTAATCAAGGGCTCTCGTCGAACTGATTTTGCTTCGTCGTCTCTCTGTTCGTGAGAAATTGGGAAAAGGGGTAATTTGGGGGAAAGAACATGCGCGATAGGAAACTTGGTAATAGGGGGATCGAGGATCGATGGATTATTGGTTATCTGGGAACTTACGTCACGAGCGCGTTGCGCAGGACAGCAGATTGATAATCGATGATCCGTGCTGTGCTGCCCTCGGCGACCCGTGACGCAACTCCCGCTCTCCTGGCTGATGACTGTACCCGGACGACGTTGAGGGTCCTCTCTCTCGGCAATGATTGGCCGTTGGTGGCTCACAGGGCCGGCGATGCTTCAGATAATGTATCCTGACACCACGATTCCTCGCCTCGCACGGGATAATTCGTAACGAGGGAGTTCACGGGTGCCAGGCGATGTTCCTGGTGACGGTTGAGGTGAGGGCCACGATCTCGCCCGAATCCGTCGTTGTTTTCGAGGGTTCGTTTGACCACGTGGTGAATTCCCTCACCCGCCGTCACCGTGCTGCTATATTTCCTTCAATTTCTTTTTCCTTCCCTGTGGTCACGGCGATGTTGTTGGCTTGCCTCCTGGCTCGTCGTCTGGGTCTCCGGTGATATATTTTTCCCGATCCTGGGACGGCTGACGGCTGTTCGATGGCGAGGGGTTACGTGTGGCAGAGGAAAAGGGGGAAGGGTATTCGAGGGTCAATGGCATGGGAGAGGGATCAGCTGTGCTGGCTCGTAGGCTATGGGTATGGGACGCTACGGTAACGTTGCGGAGCGAATCGGAGATGGACTCTGTGCACCGTTTGTGCCACTACGGTGGCGTCACGTGGTAAAAGCGAGCAGCACAGCGTGGCGTCTCCGTGCCGCTACGTTGGCGTTACGAAGAGCATTGAAGCAGCACGCTGTACCGCGTTTGTGCCGTTACAGTGGTGTCACGCGTATGAGCTACTAGCACGGCGTGAAGTCACAGTGTCGCTACGGTGACGCCACGGCGGGCAGCAAATGGCTGCACACCGAGCAGCTATTGTGCACTCCCAGTGTCGTCATGGCATGCCCAGCACGCCGTACTGCCACCATGTCGTCAGAAGAGGGTGCACATAGGGACACGGTGGCGACACGGCGGGACGGCACGTACCGCCACTGTGGTGTCCCCGTGCCGCCATTTTCCTGGCTGATGACTATACCCGGACGATGACGAGGGTCCTCTCTATTTTTCCCGATCCTGGGATGGCTGTTCGTTGGCGAGGGGTTACGTGTGGCAGAGGGAAAAGGGGAAGGGTATTCGAGGTTCAATGGCATGGGAGAGGGATCAGCTGTGCTGGCTCGTGGGCTATGGATATGGGACGACGTTGGTAGTGGAAGGGGGAGAGAGACGACGATTGACGATGATGAGGCTTCATATGTAAATTTCGCTGGCTATAATTATTTTCTTAAATTTAACGTACATGGGAATGGTTTGAGTGTGGCGACGGACTTCGACGGGCATTTGGCAATTCGTTAATGTGACGCCGTGTCACACCACATAGGCTCAACGATTACATAGGTATTGTAACAAATCGGTCTTTATTTAATACGAAAAATAAAGAAACGTACTTTCGATCTCAAATAATCCATCGGACATTTATTCGATGTGATAAATTTCACATTTGTCTCCTTCAACGCTCGGAGAATATAAACGAAATTTATGTTACTTAGGGACGACAGACTGCTTCGCACGAGAAATCACGGAATCTCGGGAGTCGGGTGAGATTCATTCGAGAATTATTATTATTATCGTATCGAGGATGACGCAATAATCGTAAGCGGGCTTTTCACAATAATATACTGGCGTACAAAGGAACGATTCGCGCGTGAGTCATGACTCGTCTTACCCACTCATTAATTCGCGCGGTTCTTCGTTTACATAGAATACGCGAACACAAAAAAAAAATATAAACAAAAAAGGAAAAGAGATAGACAATAAATCAATGTCATAATGCCCCGTAAACAATGGTAAGGCGATTAACACCGACACGCAACGATCATAGAATCGATTCGGCGAAAAGGATCGCGAGATCCCAAATTAATGTCCGCAGACAAATTATCACACGATGATTTTCCTTTCACACTATTCTTATACGAACATATATATCGTTTATAACGACTTGAAATTTGGCAAGAACTGAAACGAGTTTTATGACGAATATAAAAAAAAAAGAATTGAAGTGAGCAATAAATTTTCTAAAGAAACGGCGTAACCCGTCCGCATCGCGACGGGCAACGCTTAACGTAGCGAACGATATCGATATTTTATTATACGAGTGACTTAGCTTTGTCTCTCGGATTGACGAGAGAGGAGCACGCGGTGTGGCAACCCAAGATGGCGGATGGCGTCGCTTTTCGTAACGACGTAGTTGCTCTCTCTCTCTCTCTCTCTCTCTCTCTCTCTCTCTCTCTCTCTCTCTCTCGTGCTTCGATGTCCGTACTCGTTCAAGGCGTATATAGCCTCGTGGCGAGAGACAATAAGACTCGTCGGTGAATGACGAAATTAATCGTAATCTTATAAGCCTCCGCCACAGCGAAAGAACAGGTACAATAGATCGATCCCGCAGGACAAATATCGACGACGGATCCCCGCAGGGTCTCGGCGTTACGCTCTCGTGCGACACAACGGCCCAGTCACACTCGGGTGCTGGAACGTTTTATCGATGAAAATAAGAAACCCAAAAATATAGGAGACGCGAGATTCGACACGCCTCGACGGCTTACAATTTTAACGTCGCCGCCGGAGACCATGGTTTTACATACCTTTTAATCACACGCACAATAAATTGTCTCGTGGAGACCGAGGAGAATATATATAGATATAGAGAATTGCGAACACGTTAAAGACACGAAGGTGCTCTCCCCGAGACGATTCCGGATGGACTGGGGCGAGGGATTAGGCAGAAGGCCTGAGATTGCATAATGGGGGAAGACCACGTGGTCAAAGCCGGCCGGCGAGGATCGATGAGGAATCGATATGGCGTAAGATTCGCGAGGATACTCGCGAGATGGCTCGTCGAGGCCTATGTGGGCTCGTCGGTCGGTACAGTATGTACGAATAAGGTAAGTATTTTGGTAATGTATGCACTTAAGATTCAGTATTTCCGTTTATAACTGCAGATGCAAAGTTTGATATCGCTGTCAGCGGGCGATTATGAAATCGTGCAAAAACTTCTGATTCCTTAGACCAGCCCGCAGCTCGTCGTATTGTTTCAATGTCTATTCCGTTTCTGAAGGCTGCTGAAGTCGAGGCATGTGTAGTGCTATGTGCTGTAAATGTATTAGTATCTATGCCGCTTTTTTTCAGGATATCTTTTATCCACCTACTGATAGCTTGAGTTGCTGCCGCATGATAGGGCTTCTTATGTGTTAGAATGAGTTTATCTTCGTTTTCCGGTCGCAAGTTTTGTGTTGCTCTTAAGATAGTTCTAACACAGATCGAAAGTACTGTCAATTTAATGAATTTTTGTGAAAAACTAAAAAAAGTATTGAAGAATACTTCTGCGAAATTTAAGACTGTTTCACCATACTATTTTCAAGATATCGTTTATCAAAAATTGTGTTACACACGGGTTTATTTATCCCATGGTAACTTGTTATTGGTATTATTTTATTCGCTGAAGTCAAAGGCCCCGGCGAATGGATTCTCTGCCCTGTTTAAGCTGGGTAGCACCTCATCTTGTATATAGTTGTAATTGGTGATGATCAGATGAGCTGTGATGCAATGAAGGAGTACAGGTGGTTTCACACGAATGTATTTATTCAAGAACTCAGATCGATCAGTCACTTTTACAATGATAATTTAAGTTGTTACAAACGTTGAATGTTATACTCCGAGATACACTGACGCGCAATGCCGCTAAGGTAAATTGGCATGAACAAATATCATGGAGGAAGTGAAGCGCCTCTAAGGTGTTCCTTCACTTAATGAGTTCTTACACGACACTTGTTTAGAACAAGGGTTTGAGAAGATCACTTCAATCACGCCCGCGAGAACCTAAGTACGCGAACGGACTTGCCTCTAAGGAACGAGATCTCTCGACCGATTGCTAAGAGCGTCGTATTAAGACCAATTTGACAATCTGTCAAGGGAACTCTCGTTTGCTTAGGGCGTCCGGCTGCGAGGGTTCCGTGGAGGCGGATTGAGAAATCATCGATGGATGGAAGTTTCGATGATCTCGAAACCCGGTGGTGCAAGGGGTCGAGGAATCCAGGTCCTATGGTAAGGTAGCTTCCTAAGAGTCAGAGACCTAAAAGGAATCTGCTGACGCGCGGTTTGCTCGAGTATCCTTAGTGACTGTCGTAAGAGTCGGTGTCGTAAGGCTCTCCGGAATCTGATGACTCTCTTGTGTTGCAATGAGCGCGAGTAGCGATAGCTCGGTTCGTCACAACTGCGCATTTTGCATATGAGCAATGGCTTATACACTACGAAATGAGCACTTTCCGGATATGCAGTCACCAAAATGTATGAAGGAGTAATGAGAAATTCTTGAAATTTGGCACAAAAGTAGTTCAGTATATGAAGAATAATATATATTTTACTGCAAATTTTCAACCATACAGTAAAAAAGTATAGACTCTTGAAAAAATATTTTTTTGAGCCACGGGTACCGACTCTCTCTTGTCTCATGCATGCCCCGTTCACCGCGCGCTCCGCCGCGTCTACGTTTCCGCTAATCCCCCCCGGTCGTGTTAGAACTACCTTAAATAACTCCTCAAAGTTGAAGCAGCGCAAAGTTCCGGGTGCTGTCCAAAGTTTGGTATCTTTAGGATTGGCTGGTAGCGGTTTATTCCTGAAGTTTTTGTTTTTTCAGTAATAAGTATTTCAATTTTTTCCTTCGAATCTTTTATATTGCCCAGCCGTATTTTTGATAATGTTTATACGCAGTGAACAGTGCCAGTAAGGTCACCAATTTTTTAGTCAATTTTTCTAATGTAAGATTATCGTTAGGTGAAAAAGAGGACAAGTATGTTAAAACTGGGGTCGGCTCCCAGATGTAGTCGTATTTAGGTTTTTGTGGCTTCAATGCAGCAACCCCTTCGAAGAATCTCTTTGCTTGTGGGTTGCACCCAATATCACTCAATACATTTTAATATCAAATTTTTAACAATAAATTGTTAAAACAAAACATTGTTTGACAAATTTTTAGGGAATATTTTTTTTGTCATGTGAAATGAATTCGTTGATTTTTTTAACTACCCAGGAATTTTTTAAATTTTCTTATCATTTTGAAATTTTGGTTTTCGGAAATTTATAAACGTTGTATTTACGAAACTATTCGTTCAATGCCCTGGAAACTTCTTAATTCTAATATACAACGTTTTCACGAAAACATATCCAAAATTCACGATTTTCCTTCATTTTTCAAAATTAAAAAATCTTCGAAAACCGAAATTTCAAAATGATAAGAAATTTTTTTAAAAATCCATGTGTAGTCAGAAAAATCAACGAATTCATTTCACGTGTCAAAAAAAAAACTTCCCCTAAAAATTTGTTAAACAATTTACTGATAACTTTTTGGCATCATTATTATACAAAATTATTCTTATTATCGTCTTTATTGTGGTTGAATTTTTTCCGATTTTATCTTATCATAAAGTATGCAATATTGTCGACGAAAGTCACTTTTGGTTGGGAAGGTATGTCCAATACATCCTTGAATTTTTAAGTAATTTCTCTAATTATTTATCTGCTTATACAAGGTGAATTCCTGACGATGGAATAGTCAAGCTTTTGGACAGTTTTGAATGAATCCAATTGTGTGAAAGCTCATTTCTCGATTCTAGCCAACTTCACACTGTTCCATCATCAGGAATTCACCCTGTATACTTCTTATTTTGGTTACCTTGATTCAAGACTAGCCTTAGAGCTTATAATTTAAAAAAATTCATCTTTAGCTATAATCTCTATATAATAATAGAAAAAAAACGAATCCTATGCAGGGATATATAAAGTGCAGTTACTATCACATAACTGTAATCTTATTAAGGGGGCACTCTTTACAAATCGCCAAATCTTAGTCGATTTTCATGATTTTTTTAAAGAATAAGGAATGTATATATCTTTTTAGGGTCACAGGCACTTTTGATTACATAATTCTAGTTTTCAAAACGATTTTCGTTGCTTCAAAAAATTGAAAAATGGCGGAGATATAACTAGTCACCGTGAAGCTGTCCGGAAAGGAGGCCGAATGCGGTGTAGACTCCAACACCTCGTAGAATTATCGGAAACAGTCTGCGCAAAAAAACTGATTAGTATATGCATGTGGTCACTTGATGAACTAGTAATATTGGAAAAATAATGATAATTGGTTGAAGGGGAGGCCTTAGAACAAAATAGTTGATTTTTGCGGGAAAAATATCAAACTTTAGCCCAGCCAAAAACATGATTATTTTGATAACTTTTAGTCAGTCTTAGATGCATCAATTGGGCATAAGTAACATAAAACTGTGTACCAAATATGATATTAATCGGTCAAATAGTTTTTGAGTAATCGTGTACACCGATTTTCAACTCTTTGAAAAAAAAGTTTCGAGATAATTTTCTTTTCAATGAGTTTAATGCTGATCGCTGCCGCTAGACCGATACACACTACGTGCAAGCCAAGATAAGTGAAGCGATGTGAGGCAAGGATCTCTACCGCCAAAACCCAAACTTTTAGCGGCTTTTCATAATTTGAAACTAATAGAAACGAAAAAGAAAAAAGCAATAAAATAATTTTACTTACGCAACGTTCAAGTCTTCTACCGCCATCCCTTTTTTCCTCTTGCTTTTCTCGAGCGCTTTTCCCTTGCCAATTTACTTTAGTGTTTTATTACCATGTCCGGTTTCTCGGGCTCGCAGGATGTCGATGTGGAGGCACCGCTGTTGGCCCCGGCCTCCTCCAACTTCGGGTCGAACAGCGGCGCGTTCATTTCTTTCGCCTCGTCCCGTTACCCGACAGCAGTGACGGTGAATCGTCGTCCGTTTGTTCGTAAATCGTCGTCAGTTTGAGGGAGTGAAATTTATTGTTTATTCATTTATTTATATTGTCACGGCCTTTTCAATTCAGCCGGACTGGCTTCGTATAGGGGAAACTCGGGGAAATATAATAAATAAAAACGAGGTGAAAATAAAAAAATTTTAAAAATAACAATTGCCAATTTATTCGAAAAAAAATATAGTATGATGAAGAGCTTGCTTAAGGTAGTTCTATCGTGGTAGCTAATCCATAAGATTAAATTTTTTTTTTTAATATCTTCAATTTTAATATATTTATTCATTTCGCGAAACGTCAATGCCCCTTATCGAGCTAAATACGGCGACGAGGTACTCGACAATCTTGGTAATGATAGAATGAAGGAAAAGGAAGGGAACTCGCAAGGCGACGAGGAAGGGACGAATGATGAGAAGGGAATGAGAGAACACGACGAAATCTCGAGTGGAAAAAATGACAATATAGAGTGCGACAAGGACAAGGAAACAAAATGGGACGAAAAACTGGAATTACTAACTGAAGAAGTGAGAGCTGTGGTGGGACGCTCGGAAGCAAGAGCATATAGATTGTGGAAGGACGAATTGATAAAATTGAGGAACGAGTTTAAAGAAAGCAGTGGAGGAAAAGGATGTCAGTGTCAACACAAAATACTGGAGGATGCGAGAGTAATTGAAGAGCTAAGGGAGGAGATTAAAACAATGCAGTTCCAAAGAGACAGAGACATGGAAAGATGGGAGAAAGAGAGGGAAAACGTAACAGAACCGAGCCAACGACATAGTATGGAAACGGAGCGAGACGAGTCAATTGGTATAAGGAGCAAGGAGACGACAGCAGACAGACAAGAGGACTGGCAGTTGGTGGTGGGGAAAGGGAATAAAAGACCCACCCAGAAGAATGCGAGGAGAACTCGTGACGACAACAGGCGTGAAGTACGGTCGAGCCGATCGCACGATAGAAACGTAACAGATTAGGTTAACAACAACGTGGATATCAGCGGACTGACGGAGATGGAAAATCACGAAACAGCAAAGTACTCAAAAGAAGACGAGGTACAGGAAACTGAACCCGTAACACCCGGACCGATCCCAGAAGTTGCATGGAATTGGGAAATGGAGCGCAAAAAAAAATAAACGGTTTATAAGAATAAAAGGATTGAACCTGAGTAGCAACGCCGCTGAAGCGTTGAAGGGGATAAACTGAATACACTTAAAACGAAACTAGGTATTGATGCGAGGTTCGATTACCTGGGGAATCGTGGAGACATTGCCGTTATTCTCGGCCACCTCCAATTTTGTTGTCGACAGCGGGTCGGAGAGCTCGGATACGCCCCTCGGGGTCGTTTCCTCGTTCTCGTACTCGTCGTCACTGTCGACGTCGATGCAGCTGTTTTTTGCGTTCGCCATTTCTTTCGCAATCTGTCGAGGGAGTAAAATTCATTGTTCATTTATTTATTTATATTGTCACGGCCTTTTTAATTCAGCCGGACGATAACCAGGCGCACCTAGGCTTCGTATAGGGGAAACTCGGGGAAATATAATGAATAAAAGCGAGGTGAAAATAAAGAAATAAAAAAAATGACAATTTCCAATGTATTCGATAAAAAAAATATAGTATAGTACAGATGCGAGGATTTGAATACGGTCATGCCTGGCCAATTTGTCGTGTGCGATCTGATATGATTAAACATAATAAAATATATTATCAGATATGACGAAACTTAAAATATGATTAGATATGGTCATATCCAACCGTACATGATGTGATATGACCATATCCTAATATGATCATTAAATCTGATTGACGTATTTTCATGTATACGGGGAAAAGTGACATTGGTTTACCATTTGAAAATTCGCAATTCATTACCATTGATGAAAGGATAATGGTAAATGAATGGCGATTTGCCAAAGGTAATATTCACCATTAAAATGGCTTTTTTGTATGAATGGTAAATAAATGGCGATGTTGGAGTGGTAATATTTACCATTCATTAACCAATCTCATTTCGGGAATAATGATCGATGGCGAATTTTCGAATGTAACATTTTATATGAAATCGTTTTTGTTGTACACAGTTTAGTGACATCTTATCATTTAATACAATACACACTAATAACGGTTAATAATGGATAAATATTACATAACAGCCCATACAGCTCCGAAATGTTGCAGCAACGTTGCTGCAAACATTTGGCAACGTCAATATTTGGGGTTATGGTCAATAGACACGCGGTTAAGCGGCAAGAACCCATATACCGTACGAATGAAACCAAAACTACCAAAAGAATTCGCACAGAAGTTTGCAGCAGACACAATAATACATTAATATACTTGTAAATAATAAAGCCGGGAGAATTCCGGCGGTAAATCACAACTGCGTAAATCCTTCACCATGCTGCGTATCGTGGTGAATTCGAAAGAGTGAGGATCATATCTTGTCTCGATTTAAAAATTGTCTCTTTTAATTTCCGTGAAGCATGGAAGAAACAACGAAAATTTTAGAATCATGCATCGCTGCCCGCCAGGGTGGAATACCCCAGGAGGTACTCGACGATGAATTCTTCAAATTAACGGGCTATTATAGTCCTTATCTGAGGCTCGGTTATACGAGCCTTTATGAGTATATCGTGTTAAAGCAGAATAGTTAATTTGTATTAAGAGAATAGGAAGTCTGGTTTGGGTTGAGAAAATTATACACGTGATATGTTCAATATATTTTATATTTTATTTGACTGAGATCACACCTCCGTACTCTAGCGACTGTAGAAGAAGACTAAAACTAGTATGGCTACGGCGTCGATCGTAGCATTGCTAGCATACGCAGCCGAAGTTTTCCGAACGTCGCTCGGCTTTCTTCGCAAGCCAGCAATGGCCGACTCAGGCCCATACACCCAAGTTTTCGCCCCAGTGACCGACTCAGGCCCGTATGCCCGAGAAGCGTCGCCCCGAAATGCGATTAACATTCTCAATACTACCGCCGTTTGAGCATTTCTTTTGCGCTGCTTTCATATTTAATTTTTCGCACAGACCCCTGAATCTATCTCTCGGTATAGCTTTCGTTAATATATCTGCACGCTGTTCTTCGGACGGAACGTACTCTACTGCAACTATTCCCTCATCAGCCTTTTCTCTTATTAAATGATATTGAATGTCAATGTGCTTGGCTCTTTTGTGAAAAACCGGATTTTTGACCAATTTTATTGCGCTCTGGTTGTCTACAAACAGAGTAGTCGCGTTTTCACATGGACATCCAATATCAGACAGAAGTCTTCGCAGCCAGACCAACTCTCGTATCGCAGTCGATGCAGCTACATATTTAGCCTCTGTCGTACTCGTCGTTATCATTTTCTGCCTCTGAGAGGACCACGTGATCGCTCCGTTAGATAGACAGAAACCATACCCTGTCGTTAATCGCCTCGTCTCGATATCACCTGCAAAGTCGGCGTCGGAAAAACCTATCAGATGTTTATTGCTACCGCCGCTTCTGTACTCTATACCGAGATCTATCGTACCGCATAAATATGCAAAGATTCTTTTTACTGCTCGCCAATGATCACCCGTGTGATTATTTAAGTATTTGCTAACCGTATTTACTGCGAAAGCTATATCCGGACGCGTTACTGCTGCTAAGAACACTAACGAGCCTACTGCTTCGCGATAAGGCACATTGTTCGATCTTTCGTCCCCTTCCTCGTACGGAACTAATTTTACATTCGGATCTGCTGGCACGCATAGAGCTTTCGCGTCGACCATTCGAAACTTCTCGATTATTTTCCGCGTGTACGCGCCTTGATGAATTAATAGAGTCTTTTCTTCCCTATTTGCACGATTTGCATCCCGACAAATATAGTTGAGTCACCTACAGTTATTCGAAACGTGTCATTCAATCTTTTTAGTATTAACTCTAGAGTCTCTACTTTGTCCGATGCAATTAAGCCATCATCTACAAATCCTAAGTACACTGTTTCACTCTTGAATTCACTCCACTCTTGAATCTCGAAAAACCCATTTCGAGTCTATATGCTTCATTTTCGATGTCCTCGGCACAAGTGTCCATGTTCGATTTTCTTCGTGTGCTCGAAACTCCTCTATAGCAACTGCCCACTGCGTGGCTTCTGTACTATTTCGCGCTTCTTCATATGTATTCGGAATTGCGTACTCTGCAATGTTTGCTTCGTTGTATCTGCTCGGACGTCTGATATTTCCTCGATCTCGAAGTTCGTGAGAATTTTCTTGTTGAATTGCCGCGGCTCCGGTTGTGTCCTCTTCCGGGACTTCAGCATCTTCGAACACTTCCTCCTCTTCCTCTTCTTCTTCTTCTTCTTCTTCCCTATTTTCTTCATTTTCAGCGGAAACCGCAGGGAGCGTTGTCCCTTCGTCGTCGTCCTCCTCAGCTGTTCCTGTTGTTACTTTTCCGAGTTTTTCGTTAAACACAACATCTCGAGATTCACTCACTTTTCCCGTTGCCGGATCGTATAGTCGATAGTTCGGAGAGTTTTCTTTGTATCCGACAAAGATAAATTTTCTCGCACGTGCGTCGAACTTTTTGGTAAACTGTTTCGGAATGTTTACGTATGCATCTGATCCGAAAACTCTCAGATGTTTTAAGCTCGGGGCTTTTCCAACCCGCCTTTCGTATGGAGTAACTTGGTCTTGTGCCCACACCGATCGATTTAAAACATAAACTGCACAGTTTACTGCTTCCGCCCACAATTTTAACGGCAAATTTTTCGCGTGAAGCATTGTACGCGTGCTCTCAACTATTGTTCTATTATCCCTCTCTGATTTCCCGTTTTGTTTTGGCGTATAAGGCGCCGTTGTCTCGTGTGTAATACCACCTGATGCGAGATAGTCGTCCATTTCTTTGTTACAGAATTCGCGCCCGTTATCCGATCGCAGGATTTTCATCGGACGCCCGAATTTATTCGCGATTATTCTTTCAAAGATTTTATATTTTCCAAACACCTCCGATTTGTTCTTTAGAAAATAAACATGACGATAACTACTCGCGTCGTCCTTGAAAGTCAGAAAATATCGAGATCCTCCCGGTGAATTTTCCGACATGGGACCGCACACATCCGTATGCATCACTTCCCCGGCCACTGTCGAAACTTTTTCCGAATTTCTATTGAACGGCAATCTATGTGACTTTCCAAATTGACACGGTTCGCAAAAGATTTTACTGTTATCTGTCAACGAGACTCCGGTAACTAACCCTTTCTTCACCAGCTCGTGTATCGCACGTTCGCCCACATGTCCCATTCGTTCGTGCCACACATTGAGATTCGTCGTCGCAACATTTGCCTCTTCGACACTACCGGATTGCACTACTTTGAATATCATTCGGCATACATCGTTGTCTTGTTTTAACCCGAACGCTTCTATCTCATCACCGCACGTAATCTCAACGAATCTGTCACGAAAACACACCTCGTAACCCTTTTTGGTACAAGCACCGACCGAAAATAAATTCTTTCGTAACTTCGGTACCAACATCACATTTTCGATCTTCGAATCGCGCCATATGCCATTGATCAGCTTTTTAATCAACACGGTTCCTTCACCCGTGACGTTACAGACTTAATTATCCCCAAGTAAAATCGATTCATCTTGATTGCTCACACGATAATGGTTAGCCACTCCCGTCGATAAGTTAAGTGACGCGACGCCCCACTGTCGATAAGCCAGACATCACTCTGACTGGCGGACATTAGTTTCCGTATCTGGTTTCCAGTAGACTCCGCGCGCGCCACCGTCGTCGCACTCGGTGCTACCTGTCTCCACTATGAACGCGCAGTCGTTTAATCTCCCGCTCGATTTATCGCCGCCATCTTTCTTTCGACCTTTTGACTTGCACTCCCTCGCGAAATGCCCGATTTCATGACACTTGAAACAAATTATCTCGTCCTTCGATTTTTCTTTTTTTCTGTCACGTTCTTTTCTCGTCGCGGCAAGTGCACTCGCTGCATTATCATCCGCACTCAGACGAGCATCTTCTCTCATGAGTCTCTCCTGTAGATTGTCGATCGTCTGTCTCTCAGGATCAACACTATCCCATGCGATTTATAGCGTACTCGATGTAAGACTCAGTGCAGCCAGATCGCGCGTAAAACTTACCCCCTCTCTAGTCTCTTACGCGCCCATCACACAATCATAGTAGCGCGTGTACGTGTGAGCGAGCGACGATCGGGTATCTTCGGAAGAGTCGAGCGACGATCGGGTATCTTCGAAAGAGCCGAGCACCGTCGAAATTACTCACGCCCGTCCCTATGCCAAATAAATTGTAATCCATGAAAGCAAGCGAAAATATATTTCGGTCCGACCGGGCGCGGAAATATATTTATATTCATATTATTATATATATTATTATATATATATATTTATATGTTATATACATTATTATTATTATATTATATATATAATATTATTATTATTATATTTTATAATATTATATATATACATATATTGAAACGTTTCGTGAAATTCCCCAATTTAGATATTGAAGGAATTCACGATTTTTACTCTGTTTTATGTAATGTTATGATTTTTTGTGTTCGTCTGTCGTCCCGTCGTTTCGTCCGGGCGAACAGAAGGTTCGACACGGGCCCGAGGTCAGTGACGTTTTATGTAGGAGAGAGGTTTGCCGAATCTATGTGATAAATTTTACTGGTTTTTCGAGATTGCCTCAGATTGGTTGTTATCGGTATTTCCCATAGGTCATGTATGACCTGGGGATAACGTGACCCGTCATCATAGGCACGTAAAAAGTGGGCCACTTAAATGAGAGGAGAACCTTGAGAAGCAAGGTCTCCTTTGGGGCACGCAAAAGTTAAATCCAGCGGCAACTGGGCAATAAGGAATTGAACGGGTAATGAATGGGTGTGATTAATGGGGACTGCAATATGAAATGAATCTAAGATGTTAAGGAACAGTCTACGTTCGTATGTCTGAATCGAATCGTCGTATTGTCCTCGTTCGTCCGTCAGTCGTTATAGTCTTGCTTCGCGAGTTATGTGGCGCGAGACTATACGTAATCTTTCGAGACTCGGTGTGCTCCGAGACGCGACGTCTCTCTCTGTTGTGGTTCCTGTTTGCCCGTGTGACTGTTCGTTGGAGTTCAAGCGTGTATGCGTGTGTGTGTGAGTGTGTGTATTTTCTCAATTTTCACAGTGTTTCCAATCGGGAAGCGATTGGAAACACAAAAATCAATTTTTCGTTTTATTTCGAAAATTAATATCTCTTTGTCGGCTGACTGAAATCGATGCGTTTATCCAGCGTCCTGGGAGTGGGAGGCCACTCACCCAAATTTAAATGATTCTACTAATTCTCAATGCGTTTGTTCGTGATGTAGACAGATGGTCGGAAAGATTCAAGAATGATGATAATTTAACACGAGGATAAGTGAAGCTTATCACTCGTGGAGGGTTTTCTCCGCAAAGCGCCTTCTTCCTTGTTCCCGCCCTCAGCCACAGTGCTGAGGGTTTTTCCAAGGAATCCGGTTCCCTACCTCGAGGTTATTATTCTGAGACGATCACCTGATTCACTATCCAACTTCCCGACGCAGTGCGGGGGCTTCAAGCAAACCAGGCTCCCTATCACCTGAAATCTTTTATTGAATAGCGATTGAACGAGAGTTATGATTTGCTTAGTCTTTAGAAAGACAAGCAAGTACGTTATAATAGATTCGCCCTAAAAAGGACGAATCAACGATGATCTCGATGAGTCTTAAAAAAGACTATTCGAGATAGTTGATGTAGCCAGATGTCGTTCAGTTCGTAGTTCTTGATGCACGATGTGATACGAATGCGTTGAGAATCTCGACAAGTGTTGACTCGAAGTGGATATTGAAAGTAGACGAAATTACGTCGTAGAGAAAGAATGTCAAGAAATCGCTTGACACGAATAATGCTCACCGATAACGTTGATCAAAATGAGGACGAGGCTTGCTCGTCAGGATCTTAAATACTTTTCCATGAACAACCGGCGCCGTGATTTGATTGGTCGAAGGTTTTGTAGTAGGGCAATTTTGCCAAGCTTCTAGATCTTTTGCACACGGAACGATGGTGACGTCATGGGCTTCTCGGAAGGAGAGATTCTATTTTGGGATTTCGGGGAATCGCGAAATTGATCGAATATGGATGTAAACAATGGATGTCGAAATATGCTATATTGTAACGGTAGGCTGCCTAGTCTGTCCCGTTACAACGCCCCTCCAGAGAGTTTGATCTTTCTGCCATTGATGGCCGATAGTCAGGTTCTCTGTTTTAATTGTTTAGTTTTAATTTTTTATAGGCCCCAGGTAGTGTTCCAGCATATGAGAAGTTCATCGGCTTGAGACCGCGCCGCATTTTTTTCGGTGATGGACAAGTGAGCTTTGGTTGTCCTCCTACTTCCATCCGGTGCCCCTCTGAGGCCGGTAAGGTTGAGTCACGGATCCCTCGCTGTGTTCGAGGGTTGACTTGCCATAGTAATTAATGAGGTCAATAAGACCTCTTTGATTTTTCCTGTTGTTTTGTCGCCACCACTTCCGCATAGGTGCGTCGTTGTTCCGATCGATTGGCCTTTGTGGTGGAGGAATGCTGATGTTGAATCTCGCAGTGTGGCTGCGAGAGGTTGTCTTGGGATGTCTGGTGTGGCCTCGGTCCCTTTTCCGATGACATTTATTCGGATTCGATGACTCACTCTTTTTTTTCGATTGTAGAGATGTTTTTTCTTCCCCTTTGACCGTGTTGGTTTTCTGGTTGCTTGTCGGAAGGCGTGACAGGAAGTTCACGTGAGCTTTTCTGCTTCGTGAGCTTTGTTCGTTGTTATCAATCTGCTGTGCCTGGAGAGTCGGTTGGTGCATCTCCGGTTTTGACAAGCTACTGGGGTGATTCTGGTATTGAGCGTTTATCAAGGACTTGATATGCGCTTGCAGGGCCTCCATTTGCTGAGAAAATCGTTGTTCGCATTTTTTTATTTGATCGCATATTGCATCCGTGTCCCTCTTGAACTCGACCTTGGATTGGTCCAAGAATTCCCTTAAGGACTGGTTAGATCGGTCTGAGGGGTTTGGCTCGAGAGAAATTGACGAGTTTGTTGCTGGGTCCTTCTTCTGTCCGTATGCCACCGGTACTAGACTGAGAACTCCCCTCTCGTTGATATTTGTGAGTAAGCCAGCATCAATTTGTCCTTCGTCTCGATTACCGTTTATAGACGGACGACCATAGGAGGATCGGGGGGTGGAGATCTTTGTCTTCGCCCCTCCGTTTTCCCAGTTATCCTCTTGCGGGTTGATCATGGCGGCTTTGTTTTGCCATCAAATCTCCAGGCATTTGCACGGGAGTCTTTAACCTCGGGTTCCCTTATATATTTTTTTTTTTTTTTTTTTTTTTTTTTTTTTTTTTTTCCGATAGAGACTATTTCTCTCAAGCTCAGTACCCAGAGGCTCGTTTATCGTAATTATATATTTTTTTTTTTTTTCCCGTGAGAATGCTCGAGACTACGTTCCCGCTGTCGCTAGCTTCAGCGGTTGTACGCACCTAAACTCGATTCGTTCTCTCGAAGCGTTTACTGTTTCTTTTGTTTAATTTCGGTTTGACCGAGAGGAAGATTTGTTTTTATATCTCTTTCTGAGAGAGAGAGAGAGAGAGAGAGACCAGAAATCTGGATTTCCTTTTATATTTTTTTTTTTTCTGCCCGAGAGGGACAAGGTGACGCGGTCTTGGTGAAATAATGATTTCTCTCTTTTATTTTTCTCTCTGTCCGAGAGAGACACGTTTCTCGAGCTCGGTGAGGGAATCGTTTATTCTTTATTACTCGATATTGCTTCCCATTTTATTGTCTTCGCGCGAGAATACGTGATTTTAATAATTTCGGTTTGACTGAGAGACAATTTCTTTTCTCTATTTCGCGACTATATGATAATTTCTTTTATTTCTCTTTCTGAGCGAGAGAGACAAGGTGTTGAAATTTCAGTGTTACAATGATTTCGTTCTCTGGTCTTTCTCTCTGCCCGAGAGAGACAAGGTTCCGTAATTTCGGTGAGAGAATTATTTATTTTATTTTTCTCTCTATCCGAGAGAGACACGTTTACTCGAGCTCGGTGAGAGAATAGTTTCCTTTATTTTTCTCTCTATCCGAGGGAGACACGGTTACTCGAGCTCGATGAGAGAATAATTTCTTTTATTTTTCTCTCAATCCGTGAGAGAGACACGGCTACTCGAGCTCGGTGGAAGAATCATTTATTTCTTTTATTATCGGGTATTGCTATCCTCTTCTCTCTTACTTTGTTTATCCCTCGGGCCCCACGTCGGGCGCCAATGAAACGTTTCGTGAAATTCCCCAATTTAGATATTGAAGGAATTCACGATTTTTACTCTGTTTTATGTAATGTTATGATTTTTTGTGTTCGTCTGTCGTCCCGTCGTTTCGTCCGGGCGAACAGAAGGTTCGACACGGGCCCGAGGTCAGTGACGTTTTATGTAGGAGAGAGGTTTGCCGAATCTATGTGATAAATTTTACTGGTTTTTCGAGATTGCCTCAGATTGGTTGTTATCGGTATTTCCCATAGGTCATGTATGACCTGGGGATAACGTGACCCGTCATCATAGGCACGTAAAAAGTGGGCCACTTAAATGAGAGGAGAACCTTGAGAAGCAAGGTCTCCTTTGGGGCACGCAAAAGTTAAATCCAGCGGCAACTGGGCAATAAGGAATTGAACGGGTAATGAATGGGTGTGATTAATGGGGACTGCAATATGAAATGAATCTAAGATGTTAAGGAACAGTCTACGTTCGTATGTCTGAATCGAATCGTCGTATTGTCCTCGTTCGTCCGTCAGTCGTTATAGTCTTGCTTCGCGAGTTATGTGGCGCGAGACTATACGTAATCTTTCGAGACTCGGTGTGCTCCGAGACGCGACGTCTCTCTCTGTTGTGGTTCCTGTTTGCCCGTGTGACTGTTCGTTGGAGTTCAAGCGTGTATGCGTGTGTGTGTGAGTGTGTGTATTTTCTCAATTTTCACAGTGTTTCCAATCGGGAAGCGATTGGAAACACAAAAATCAATTTTTCGTTTTATTTCGAAAATTAATATCTCTTTGTCGGCTGACTGAAATCGATGCGTTTATCCAGCGTCCTGGGAGTGGGAGGCCACTCACCCAAATTTAAATGATTCTACTAATTCTCAATGCGTTTGTTCGTGATGTAGACAGATGGTCGGAAAGATTCAAGAATGATGATAATTTAACACGAGGATAAGTGAAGCTTATCACTCGTGGAGGGTTTTCTCCGCAAAGCGCCTTCTTCCTTGTTCCCGCCCTCAGCCACAGTGCTGAGGGTTTTTCCAAGGAATCCGGTTCCCTACCTCGAGGTTATTATTCTGAGACGATCACCTGATTCACTATCCAACTTCCCGACGCAGTGCGGGGGCTTCAAGCAAACCAGGCTCCCTATCACCTGAAATCTTTTATTGAATAGCGATTGAACGAGAGTTATGATTTGCTTAGTCTTTAGAAAGACAAGCAAGTACGTTATAATAGATTCGCCCTAAAAAGGACGAATCAACGATGATCTCGATGAGTCTTAAAAAAGACTATTCGAGATAGTTGATGTAGCCAGATGTCGTTCAGTTCGTAGTTCTTGATGCACGATGTGATACGAATGCGTTGAGAATCTCGACAAGTGTTGACTCGAAGTGGATATTGAAAGTAGACGAAATTACGTCGTAGAGAAAGAATGTCAAGAAATCGCTTGACACGAATAATGCTCACCGATAACGTTGATCAAAATGAGGACGAGGCTTGCTCGTCAGGATCTTAAATACTTTTCCATGAACAACCGGCGCCGTGATTTGATTGGTCGAAGGTTTTGTAGTAGGGCAATTTTGCCAAGCTTCTAGATCTTTTGCACACGGAACGATGGTGACGTCATGGGCTTCTCGGAAGGAGAGATTCTATTTTGGGATTTCGGGGAATCGCGAAATTGATCGAATATGGATGTAAACAATGGATGTCGAAATATGCTATATTGTAACGGTAGGCTGCCTAGTCTGTCCCGTTACAATATATATATTCTATATTATTATTTACTATTAATATTATTATATTATAAGCGGAAATATATTTACGTTCATTCTCATACTTTCATCAAGCGATAAAGCATTATCCCTAAAAACAAACCAATCATCCAAAAAGCCGCGAATCGTCAGTACCAGAAAGTGTACTTCCTCTATAAGCGACAAGATGGTCCCGTTGGTAGCATTCCCGGCTGCGGTCCGACGGGGAGCGGGATCGTTCCCCGCACTCAGTACTTTTTTTTATTTATTAAATATTTTTTTTGCATGGGGTGAATTGTTTTTTTGCATGGGGTGAATTGTTTATTCGTGAAACACGCTCCATTGAAAGAACATTAATTCTGAAAATAGGAAAACTGCTCATGATATTTTACGATTTTGAAAATTTTGTTCTGTCAATGGTGAGTGTTTCACAAATGAACAATTCACCCCATTACAATGAAAATTACCTGTAAATTTAAAAACATACAAAAATGTCATGTTTTGTACTTCTTTCCGCGTCACCCATGAGGTAAAGTACAATGGTACGCATTTTTTTTAACGTGGTGTCCCCAGGAGGTATAATCCACGAAGAAAAAAAAAAAGAAACCTCCAAGTCCAAGTTTTTCATCGATTGCACAAAAATCATTGAAATAAACACTTTATTAACATTTTTCGGGAATATTGCACTAATTGTAAGATCACTTCTTATTTTCCTGTGAGAAAAAATTAATTTACCCCGGAAAGTCGTAAACGTCCCAGTCATCGTCCTCGTCGTATGCTCGGACTTGGAGCTTTTTTATTGGTTTCTTGCCTGCCTGACTGTACAAATTTTCCGCGTTCATCAGAGACAGATGATCTTGGGTTACAGTCATTGTGGTCGCACTGTCCCCCCTAACCCTCAAAGCCGACTTTACGACGCAGATTGAATTAAGCGTACTCGGATTGAGGCAGTTCCTTTTCTTTGTTTTTGTGTCTGGGATGAGAGAAAACGCTCTTTCAGCCGCAGCATTCGAATGAGGCAATGTCCTCACCATACCCAGCAACAAACGCAAAGTTTCGTACCGGAGAATGCCGTCAGAATTGGTAACTGTGCAAATTGCCATCCACATCTCGTCGAATGACAATTTACACCATTCTTCCTTCTGATGACTGTTCTCTCAGTACAAGGAGTGCCATTCGTTGCGAATTTTTATTTCGTCGGAAACGCGAAGTTGACGACAAACGAACAATACGTGCGCAACGGTCGACTCGCGATCCGCATCTAATAACGCGGAGCCCTTTTCAAGTACCGTTAAATTCTTCAAAAATTCGTTGTCGAAGGGGAGTCTATCGCGAATTTGACTCGAAGCCGTGACGTAAAACCGAAGGTAATTTTGGCGGAACGTGTCGATTTCGGCTTGTGGAGTCCCTCTGCTCTGAACATCCGCCAAATATTCTTTGCAATCATCCCCAATATCAATATCAATCACTGCGCGCTGATTCGCGCAATTTTCGAAGTTGATATTGCGAGCGTGAACGTCAAATATTTCCGGCTGTAACAGAGCAGGTTTGAGAAACCTCTGGAGGATCTCTACAAGCATCCTCTTCGAAGAAGGTTGCAGACGATGCATTAAAGTTTCTTCGCTTTGAAAATACGCGTTGATTTTGTTGAAAGATTCGAGTGCGAATCCCAAAAAAAGAAGATAAGCTTTAGTTACCGGATTTTTTGCAACCTCGAGAAGTTCTTCTGCTTGTTTGGCCTTCTCCAAAGACTGATCAGCCAAAAATGCTATCAGCGTCGGCCAATTTTCGATAATTTTAACGACAGCAGAATGGCGTGAGAGCCATCTCGTTTCTGCGTATCTCGTAATTTTAGCCGGACGATCCTGGAAGCTATCTTGGAAATCGCGAAAAACTGCTGTTCGTTTAGGACTGTTGTTCAAAAAGGCCGCGATACCTTTGATAAAACGATCAATTTCTTTTGGAATAGCGGAGAATGCGGCGCTTGCAATCAACGCAAGAGAATGGCAAATACACGGCTGCGTTATGAGATCGGGGTTATTTTCCGATAGAAATGTACGAAACGATGAATGCTTGCCGACCATTACGGATGCGTTATCGCACGCGAGACCGATAATACTGCGCAAGGGAATTTGTTTCCGGAAAAGCTCATTTTTGAATGCTTTGAACAGTTCAATGGCCGAACAGTTCGCCGCGTTCAAATGAAGCATCGTCAACAATTCAGTCCTTACCGTCAGCGTACTTGGCTCTACGTAACGGACCATTAACGACATCCATTTATCGTTTGTACAGTCCGATGTTTCGTCCACGTGAATTGAAAATTTGTTTTCGCGTAGTATTCGCGTTATTCGGTCGGCTTCTACTACGCTAACAACCCTATCGACTACCTTTGTTGCTTTCGTTTTACCGACTGTCATAGCCTGCAACACAGCAGGCTCTTGACCGATGAGTTTAAATAGACTGAGCATATCCTGTGCGACCGTCATCGCAATATTATGCGTAGCCAAAAAAGTCGCGAAACGAATTTCAGCAACTTGTACTCGTTCATTGAAGTCAAATTCAGCACCAGAGTCAGCTGAAAAAGACTCCTGAGTACAAGTTGCTTCTGGAACACACGTAGAAGGCGCAGTGTTCTCCGAATCGAGCGATCCTACACCTAATACACTCATGTTTTTCACATGCACTTCTGACGTGGAATGCCTCTCTATCTCACAGTGGCCACATGACATCGTTTTTTCGCACGCAACGCAATAAAATTTGTCAGTTTGCGATGGAATAGCCTGAACCCATTTTTTCCACTCTGGATGCTGATCGTACCATTGATGTTGAAAATGTTTCTGTTTAGCCGGTTTCGGCTTTTTTGCCGCGGGCTCATCCATGAGGAAAAGAATCAAGAATTGAAAAAAAAAACAACCCAAATGTCGAATAAATAAGAGAAAAATAATTTTAAAAACACCAATGTTACGAAGCACAGAGTAAAAAAAATCGCAAAACGCGTATCACAAAAATCCCGAATCGCGTTGCACGATAATCCCGGATCGCAGTTAACAAAAACCCCGAATCGCGAATTATGTACGTTTAAATTTTCTAATTATTCCGATCGGTACGAAGACAATACGCGAAGCTGTCGAAACCATCCAGTCGAATAACGACGAAACAGCACGTTTTCCCGTATAAAGCGTTGAACTTGATATATATAAACAAAACAAAGCGAGCGACGTTCCTTGGAAAAAAAAAAGTGGCAGGTTCAAGCTTGTTTACATTTGGAGAGCCAAGTAAAATTGATAACGGTTTTGGTGATGTTACTGTACAGCTTTGTGAAATTACATATTTCATTGTGAAATTGAAATAAATGCTTACCGCATTCACTTCCCTAACCACATTTGTAAATTCAATATACTTGAGCTTAATTTTCTGTAATGTTAGTGAATTTAGCAAACTGGTCAGCCAAAAAATTTTAGTAAAATCAAATATGTTCATTGCGTCTTCAATAAAAATGCATAATAATTCACTTGACAGTAGTAAATTTGTAATCGTGCAAGACTTTGGTGTCGTAAATGTATAGTAAATTCGCAATCACTTTTTTAACAGTGTGCGGGAACTCCGCGTTAAAAAAAATGCGTACCATTGTACTTTACCTCATGGGTGACGCGGAAAGAAGTACAAAACATGAAATTTTTGTGTTTTTAAATTTACAGGTAAGTTCATTGTAATGGGGTGAATTGTTTATTTGTGAAACACTCACCATTGACAGAACAAAATTTTCAAAATCGTAAAATATCATGAGCAGTTTTCCTATTTTCAGAATTAATGTTCTTTCAATGGAGCGTGTGTAACGGCCCCGTCCTATAGCCTAAAAAACTCTTATCCTTTCCCACGCAAACTCATCAACTTCACTCTCGCCATCAGTCCACTCTCACGCTCAAATCCCACATATCAGCTAAACTCAATACTTCTTTCCGTCCAGTCATAATCGTCAGCACCTTAGCTTCAGTTTGCCCTTGGTCCCACGGGCCTTGTCCCTCCGTCTTAGCGACATCCCCTCCACTCTCACTAAGTCCTCTCCTTCCTCCAGCTCATTAGCACTGCAGTTCATCATTAACAGTCAATCAGTTCGGACGTGCACTCCCGAATATACCAACTTGCCAATAAACGATCAGTCTAAAATGTTTCAAGTCTAACTTCATTCTCAATTCATTTAACCCGTTCGCCCATCACACGTGTTTCACGAATAAACAATTCACCCCATGCAAAAAAAATATTTAATAAATAAAAAAAAAAGTACTGAGTGCGGGGAACGATCCCGCTCCCCGTCGGACCGCAGCCGGGAATGCTACCAACGGGACCATCTTGTCGCTTATAGAGGAAGTACACTTTCTGGTACTGACGATTCGCGGCTTTTTGGATGATTGGTTTGTTTTTAGGGATAATGCTTTATCACTTGATGAAAGTATGAGAATGAACGTAAATATATTTCCGCTTATAATATAATAATATTAATAGTAAATAATAATATAGAATATATATATATGTATATATATAATATTATAAAATACAATAATAATAATATTATATATAATATAATAACAATAATGTATATAACATATACATATATATATATATATAATAATATATATAATAATATGAATATAAATATATTTCCGCGCCCGGTCGGACCGAAATATATTTTCGCTTGCTTTCATGGATTACAATTTATTTGGCATAGGGACGGGCGTGAGTAACTTCGACGGTGCTCGGCTCTTTCGAAGATACCCGATCGTCGCTCGACTCTTCCGAAGATACCCGATCGTCGCTCGCTCACACGTACACGCGCTACTATGATTGTGTGATGGGCGCGTAAGAGACTAGAGAGGGGGTAAGTTTTACGCGCGATCTGGCTGCACTGGTAAGACTCGCTAAAATCTTCGCCATGATAGTCGAGTCCGATAGTTCTTCGCCAATGTCTTTCAGCTGTCCCGCCATATTCACTATGTGCGCCACGTGTTGCACTGCTGTGTCTCCCTCGCTCATTCGATATGCATGAAACTTTCGTAGCATGCCGAGCTTGTTCGTCACAGTTTTCTGCTCGTGTATGAGACACATTTTATCCCACATTTCTTTCGCACTCGTACACGCTAACACACACACTTGCTGTGCCTCATCCATCGACGATAGCATTATATATCTCGCGTTCGCATTATCTTTAATGATTTTTTTTCGATCAGACACGTTCTCCGCATTATCAGCCGGCATTATCGTCGTGCCGTCAACCACTTCGAGAACATCGTCCATCAAAAATAATGCGTTTATCTGGGCTTTCCACCCTTGAAAATTCGACCCATCAAAACTCTTTAACCCCTTTACTGAGATGCCGACAGACATCGCGGATGCAAATCTCTTTCACGCCCGTACCCGGCACACGCTTGATCACGATAGCAAAAATGGCCGCCCCTCGCGACCGCGTGCTCACTTAAAATTTTCTTCGCTCCGAAACTCTTCAAATTCTCTCAACTATTTGCACAGGAATGGTGTCTGGGCCTATAACCTGTTAAAGCAGAATAGTTAATTTGTATTGAGAGAATAGGAAGTCTGGTTTGGGTTGAGAAAATTATACACGTGATATGTTCAATATATTTTGTATTTTATTTGACTGAGATCACACCTCCGTACTCTAGCGACTGTAGAAGAAGACTAAAACTAGTATGGCTACGGCGTCGATCGTAGCATTGCTAGCATACGCAGCCGAAGTTTTCCGAGCGTCGCTCTTCGCAAGCCAGCAATGGCCGACTCAGGCCCGTACACCCAAGTTTTCGCCCCAGTGACCGACTCAGGCCCGTATGCCCGAGAAGCGTCGCCCCGAAATGCGATTAACATTCTCAATATATCGGATCGATTCCGGATATTACGAAAAAAAGGAACGAGCAACATCGACTCGTGTATCTCGTTAATGCGCCGAAGATTGCCCACATAACCGAGATGGTCGCGAAGCAATGAAATCCTTACACGGTTCCTCGTTGTACCAGGAACCACACGGGATTGAAAAATCAAGGAATGACTCGCGATACTTCGAAGTAACATTTTATATTAAATCGTTTTTGTTGTACACAGTTTAGTGACATCTTATCATTTAATACAATACACACTAATAACGGTTAATAATGGATAAATATTACATAACAGCCCATACAGCTCCGAAATGTTGCAGCAACGTTGCTGCAAACATTTGGCAACGTCAATATTTGAGGTTATGGTCAATTGACACGCGGTTAAGCGGCAAGCACCCATATACCGTAAGAATGAAACCAAAACTACCAAAAGAATTCGCACAGAATTTTGCAGCAGACACAATAATACATTCATATACTTGTAAATAATAAAGCCGGGAGAATTCCGGCGGTAAATCACAACTGCGTAAATGCTTCACCATGCTGCGTATCGTGGTGAATTCGAAAGAGTGAGGATCATATCTTGTCTCGATTTCAAAATTGTCTCTTTTAATTTCTGTGAAGCATGGAAGAAACAACGAAAATTTTAAAAGCCTGCATCGCTGACCGCCAGGGTGGAATACCCCAGGAGGTACTCGACGATGAATTCTTCAAATTAACGGGCTATTATATTCCTTATCTGAGGCTCGGTTATACGAGCCTTTATGAGTATATCGGATCGATTCCGGATATTACGAAAAAAAAGGAACGAGCAACATCGACTCGTGTATCTCGTTAATGCGCCGAAGATTGCGCACATAACCGAGATGGTCGCGAAGCAATGACATCCTTTCACGGTTCCTCGTTGTACCAGGAACCACACGGGATTGAAAAATCAAGGAATGACTCACGATACTTCGAAGTGGAAGGCCACGACGAATAACAATGAATGACGAAAAAGCAAAAATAAGAGACGAAAGCAAGACGGAAGAAATCAACCAAGACGACAGAATCCAATTTACGATCGGGAATCTTCCATCGAGGAGGGCGATTTTGAAATTGACAACGTGGACCGGTGGTTTGAGGACGAATACAATCATCCGGTCAAGATAATGGAGACACCACAAAAAATGGACATAGTATACCAGCCAATAGTCAATGGCAAGCAGCTTATAGTCGATGACTTTTTCTTGCAATTGGCTATACGTAACATCGGTACACCTATCAGGATTAATGGAGTACGTGGAGTTAATTTCGTTCGGCATGCCGGGTACGCTTTGACGACCCCGATTATCAATATGCGCTGCAGGCAGAAATCGAAGGATTGGAGAAACCTGTGGCTGATTAGCTAACCTGTTTGAGAGGATTGTTTCTTCGACCCGATCGCGCGCGGAACGAACGACTACGGGGATTGGGTGACGTCAGGGCGTCGAGCTCGAATGCAAAATGCAAGAGTGAACGCGATGCGCTGCATGGTGAGAAGCGGTTGTGATTTAACGCCGTAGTTATCGCAGTTTTTTCTGTACAAGTAAGTATATGAATGTATTACTATTGTATCTGCTGCAAAATTGTGTGTGAATTAATTTTTTTACTTTATTTTGTTGAATTCGTACGGTATATGGAAGGCTAAACTGAGACACACCCGAAGCATGTACGTACGCTATCATACTGACAAAAAATATAATTATACTTCGATAATAGTCAAATGATGATCGCTATTTTTCATTTGAGTAGTAAGAAATCTACACTGTCTCTAGAATATACAATAGAAATGTACAAGGATCTATATCACATAACTACGCCAAGGTTCCTATGATGTTAACTTGAAGTACAATAATAATGGATATCATACATATCTATTATTCAAGCATCGTACTACACCAAAAAGGGTTATTATAATTGTGATTTTATAATATATGAATAAGTCCAAAAATATATAATATTATTCTCCTAATTGTAGGTGTTTCTTTCAAATATGCATATATTTTATACAAATAATATTTGATACGAAAATGTATTAATAAATAGAACGTTTAAAATATTGTAAATCCTGCTTTTTTGATTTTCATAAATGTAAACAAATATATGTATACATGTATACAAAAAATGGATTTTTGGCAATATTGCAGAAATATTGCAGATGTTGCGCAATATAAAATTTCACAGTAAACGGAAGGCTGAGAAATCGCCATGCAATGATCGGCGCATGGTACTTAGCTGTCGAGGGTCTTCAGTGAGGCGAGGAGTCCGCAGAAGTGAGGCTAAGGTGGCGGGCGTCGCGCAACGTTAACGTCGCGATATCGTATCGCCTTGCTTCGATGTCCTTTTCTTCTTTCTGTCGCTCTCTCTCGTTCTCTCGCTCTCGATGACTTGATGCTCGATTTCCCGAATTCGGGCGAATTACGACGCGTTGCCGGCGAAGGTACTGTCAGCCGAAGCGTGACGAATTAAATGTTGGACTCGATCCAACGGGACGATGTCCAAGACGACGAAAAAAACTCAATCGTGGGTATACTTCGTTATACTTTAATTGTTCGTAAAAACTCTGCCAAGAATCGATGATTATGTATCGAATCTCGTCGAATTGAATCGTAGACCTTTTGATCAAAGTGTGACATCCAAAAAACCGTGAATTTATTTGGTTGGATTTCGAAGAAACGCCCACCCTCACTTACCCACTTATACTATTGTATAAGCACGTTTCTTTGATTCCAATTACCCTGGGATGCCCGAATATTTGTAACATAATTAGGCAATCGATACTAGCATTTTTCAAACATTTTATACGCCTATATAAATGTACGACTGTGTCTTTAAATGATGGCATTGCATTCTAAAAAAGAAAGTTCACAACTTTCGTTGCCCTTCTTTCGTGTTATACATGCAATGGGCATGATTCATTTTTTTTGCATGGAACGCATAAACCAGTCATTATAGGCCAAGTGCTACCTTTGTTGAAATAGCCAATGGGAATCTGGATCTCGAATACTCCAAGGAGTTTTCTCATTGCCCACTGAAACATGCGTACCTTCAACAATGGTTAGCCATGCTCAATATTAATCACCAACGATTATATAACATGATCGTACGATGGCATGATCACATGATTTGTTTGATTCGTATGTATGTACAGACGAAATAAGGTTTAGTCGAATAATTACGCTTCTGTCGGAAAGGCTGATAACCTTTTACGGAGAAGAATTTTTTTCATATGAGCCCTCATCGCTATTACATCCCGAGAATAATTTACATTTACAGGGTCACCTCCTAAAGCTATCATTGTAACAAACGCAGCTGCATAAACGTCACAACTAAATCCATCTGGTTGCCTACACACTGGTTGAAGGACAATGTTATCCATGATTACTGATGGGAATCTCCTTTCAATGTACCTTTTCACTTCTTCATGCATAAAAATATATTCGCTTGGGCACAAGCTATCGTAAACGAGCACGTGTGATCCATCGTAGAAAATGCAACACCAATGCCTGGATTCGTTGCCACCGACTATTTGTACGTCACGAAGCGATTGGCATGGCCGAATGAATCTATAATATCCGGAGTAACTGGCAGGATAAAAATCAAAATGACCGTATTCTCTTACTATTTGCAAAAAAAATCGATACTCGAATCTGTCAAGAGAGTGGTCGTCATTGATATATTCGCCATGACATTGTTGAGAGAAACTTCTCGACGAGCTATTTCAGCAGCCTCTATTTCCTCCTGTCCAATGTTCGCATCCTTTTCGTATTCTATTGCAACCCAAGCAGCATTGCGATGAAAGTTTTCGGACGAATTTATAACCTTCGGTTCAAGTTCTTGTTGGGGTGCATCTTCGGTTGCCATAGAAGCTCTGTTAATCATTTTGCGTTGTCTTTTGGGAAAGCCTTGCATCTCCATTTCAAGCTGACATTTTTCACGAGGAGTGCGTTTCCGCGAAGCAGCCATTTCGCGGGCTTGAAGAATATGCTCTGCCTCTCGAATCGGCATACTTCGGATTCGCCGACCGTCAACGATTTCTGGAAGTAAGCACTTCATATAGAAACGTGATAGTAGCGGTTCCATATTCAAATGCCAAAATTCGTCTTCCTTCAATACCGTCACGTACTTTATGTCGACGGAAGTCCATAGCGCAAATATACAATATTTTCGCTCGGTTATGTGCAGTTGACCTTGCACTTGGTAATAATAGGGATGCGTCTTTCTCATGCTATCCGGATTTTTTTTATCAAATATGCCCCTAAGGCGTGGATTCTGTTCAAGGACAATTTCCGGAGCTTCGTCCTTTGCTGAAAGGGGACATTTGATTTCAACGATACCATCATTATCGATAAGACCGTCTGGCGATGCACCCAAGTACGGAATCTTCGAATCGATAAAGAGCCCACAAGGCATAATTTTTTTTTTTATTTTCTTCTCTAAGACGTTTATTGCAGTTTTTTCATTATCGATACCAAAATGAATGGCCGCTGAATCTTACATTTTTGGATACCGAATACTCGAAACTATACCAGCACAAGAATTAGTTTTCAGCATTCGGCATATTGTTCCAAATTTCGAAGCAGTGAGAATAATTGTCCGTAAATTGTGCCATAATTCGCTTTCACCCTGAGAAACGGTATCTTGCTGAATAGTTATTCGATTATTTTGAAACTCTTTCAATTTATGAAAGTGGTTTTCGACAAGAACATCGAAAACCTCTTCAGATACGTCGGGTTTTCTGGAGGACGGGCCGTAATCTCTGTCCGTTCCATGCCAACCCTGACGTCTGTGTGTTCCTCCTTGTTGCCGAAGCTGCTTATTTCGAATTACCTGGTGCTGTCTTTCCCTTTCTAATTTCGCAACAGTCATAGGAACATGTCGTCCTGTACCGGCATGTACCTTAGAAAGGAGCATCTGGCTATTGTGTTGTACCACTGCGCCATAGACTCTCATTTGATACGAATTTTTAGCGCAATGGTTAAGACGTTTTCCAGAATTAAGTTTGTTTACTATTGAATTACACGTTTCAGCAGTGTTATTGGTTTGAGCCTTCAACAAACTTTTAGCGTGACAACTGAGGTACCGGACAGCTTCGACCATCTCACAATACATACCGGTTTTTTGAAGCTCTGGTATTAAATTCTTGTCATTCTCCTCAGGCTTGCAAGAAAATGGCAACATATTGCAACGCAAGTGATGCCCAAAAATGTGTTCCAGTATAATCGGAATGTCTTTTTGAAGGCGGGCAGTTTTTTCTGCCTCAGGAATGGTTTGAGAAGCACGAAAATATCGTGCATTTTCGACCTGCCTCCGAATTTTTAAACCACAGTCATGAACGCGTATTCTTAATTCGGTTACCGTTGTTATACCTTTCTGCGGAGCTGCTTTCAGTCGGAATTTTGATGCGTTCCGCATTTTTTTCCCTAAATTGCGGAACAAGTGGTTATAACACTCAACCTTCTGTACCATGAGTATTGTAGGGGTCAGCATCTCTGATAGCCTGAAAGACACTGCTATCGCCATCTGAGATAAGCGTCTTAAATATCAGACCGTGCATATCTATGCTATTTTTAAAACCCTCAAGGATTATGTCGGTTTTCATCGCAGTAGAACTTTGGCCACGACCCCAGTTCTTATAGCATATATGCTCGGGCGGTTCACGATTCAGTTGCTCGGCTTTGGTGTGCACGGCGCAATATTTATTTCGTACTGATACGAAAAGAACTTTCTTTGTTTCGAAGCCCACAATCATTGCAGCACCGGATAATGAATCGTGTTTCCCACCCGCGTAAGACCGTTTAGCCCAACATCCATCAGCTACGACGGTGATAAAAGGAATACCGTTTACAACGTTGCCTCTTTCAATGGCAATCTTTTTTTCCTCTGTTGCTGCCGCGGTCATCTCTTCAGCCGCAACTGATTCGA
The DNA here is from genome assembly GCA_963564615.1 of Rhorus exstirpatorius. Lineage (NCBI taxonomy): Eukaryota > Metazoa > Arthropoda > Insecta > Hymenoptera > Ichneumonidae > Rhorus > Rhorus exstirpatorius. The sequence goes on along the minus strand of OY751322.1, from coordinate 8,801,424 downwards.
AATTGTTAAAAATCTTCTGTCGGTACGCACGATACGATACGTGCGACAGAGGAGGAACGTTCATCGCTGCAAGTTGCTCCTGAAGCGTGGAACGCGAAGGGCTAGAGTGGGTGAGCTCTCCTACGCGAATTTTAAGAATCGAGAGGATATATCGTGTCGACCGCTCGAGTGGAAACCCGAGAGAGCTTGTTCCTACAAGCACCATCAAGATCGTATTTGACGGTAATGTGCTACCTAAAAAAATTTCTATATTTAAAATGAGAGCGGCGGTGGAGCCTTTCGAACCGAGGACAAAAAGGTGTAATAAATGCCAAAGATTTGGACATCTCGCAAAACAATGTAGGGCCAAAGAGAGATGTAGGATATGTGGTGATCCCCACCCGGATCAGTAGTGCAAAAAATAAACCAAAGTGTGTGAACTGCGGAGGAGACCACGCAGCCTCAGATCAGAATTGCAAACTCGTCATAAAACAGAAAATAATCAATAAAATCATAGCGCTCGAGAACGTAGATAGGGTGGAGGCTTTAAACATTATCAGGGTAAATGAACTGAATAATATGTATCGCGCCGAGGCGTGACTCGAAAACGGGAACAGGGATGGAAGAGAGTCAGACGGAGCTAAGGGCGCGGGGGATCTATGGTTCGTTCAGGACCTGCAGACCGCCCGGCCACGAGATCACAGAGACTTTCCCCCACTCAGAAACGCCTCCCGCCAAAGAGTAAATGGGGAAAAAGATAACGACAATAGCACCCGCCCCAGTAATCCAAGGTCGGAGATAATTAAAGCTCGCAAAAGCAAAAGAAAATCCCTAAAAAGATTCCAATCTCGGATTTCTACCCGACGAATAAGGACACGACGGACACTATCCAGCCACCATCCTTCTGCACAAATAACATCTCATCACAGAATACGGAAACTAATAACACTAATCTGACTCAAGCAGAATCCCCGACGCAAGGACAGCAGCGACGAAAGCCCGCTGCTTTCACGTCACCCGGGAAGGAGAATGTCAGCGAGAGAGACATAAGCTTTGAAACTTGGTTCCCAGAGGCACACTTATTGAGCGCCTCACAACAATCCATGATAGGAAAAACGCCTGAATCTGAGCGAGCATTAACGGAAATAAATTACCCACCTCAAAATAAACAGGAGGGTGAACACTGACATGCTCGACTCTTAATTCTCGGGCCTCACGTTTGTGCAATAAATACTTTTTGTGATAGTAACCGTAAGTTTCCGTGCTTGTTTTATTTTGCTCAGTATAGGCTCTCTGGTAAGCGAATGTAAGCTAAATATTGCTCAGTGGAACTGTCGAGGTCTCCAGGGAAAAAAACACGAAATACCCATTATTTTACAGGACAATGACGTTATCCTCCTTTCCGAAACGTTGCTCAGCGAGGAGGTTAATCTTAATTTTCCCTACTGCAATTTGGTTAGAAGAGATAGGGATACGAGCGAAACTGGTGGAGGTGTCGCTATCGCGCTGAAAAAAAATATCAGATATAGATCCATTACACTAAAAGCGGCGAAATGGGATATAAGAGAAATAGAAGCGGTGGCAGTAGAGGTGCAGTTGGCAGGCAATAAAAACGTCATTGTCAGCGTATACAAAGCCCCTAATTTCCGTACTAAAAAAGAATTTAAAAATTATTTTTATAACATTTCAGAAAGCTGCGCTCGATCAAAGAGGTGAAGACCACTGCGCCACTGAAAATCTCCGTAACAATTAAGTGATCTCACAATAATTTAACATGGTTCTCAAGTTCATACATATGAATATTAAATATTCGTATAAATAGATTTTAAGATAGAAAAGATAACGTTATTAATAAGACAGAAAAAAAATACATGAGTCTAAATATGCTTGATGAAACGCAAGTTTTGAAGACCTTTATTCATTATAAAAGAGTGAAGCAAGTTTCAACTGCAGGGATTTCTTTTACATGTAAGAGGAAAGAAGATAGAAATAAAAGAGAAAAATGGACTGACACTGAATTCCGAATATTTTGAATACTTAGAGACAGAAATGTAATTTCAATGTCTTCTATTCTGAGAGATTAGATCGATTTGAGATAGCGCGTGATTTAAATAGAGGGGTGAGACTCTACTCCCAGCGTGTGAGACGGTGTTATAAGCTAGTTGTAATTTTGACAATTCCTGATCCCATTCGTTGCGTTTACCGCGAATTGTGGCAGCGATCATTGGCTTGATCGTTCGGTTGACACGTTCAACGGGATTAGCTTGTGGGTGAGCAAGTGGCGTTGTAACATGTTTAATCCCTTTGGCTGTCAGTAATGCTTTTACATCTTTATTTATAAATTCTGTACCGTTGTCACTAACAATTGATTCCGGGATAGTGCCCCAGCGATCAAATACCGTATCTAGTGTTTTGACGACGATTTTTCCCGTTTGATTTCGTACGGCAAAGAGCTCTACGTACTTAGTATTGAGGTCTTGAATAGCGAGAATGTAAGCATTTCCCTTTTCCGAACGAGGGAACGGGCCCACAGTATCAATTGACAGTTGAGCCCATGGCTTTAACAATGGCCTTGTTGACTGCGGTCCCTTCACCGGGTTCTGGTTATACTTTACTTTGAGACAAGTTTCGCATTCTTCGACAAATTTCCTAACGTCCTGTGTCATACCAGGCCAGTAGTATGTTTGTCGAATACGTTCGTGAGTATTGTCTCTCCCGAGATGTCCGTCTTGTGGTAATTCGTGATTTTCACGTAAGACCTCCAATATTATATCTGGACTGACGACCTCTTTCCACGGATGTTCGTCGTCGAACAGAGATTTTCCGTAGTCTGGTCGTAAATAGTATAACTTTTTGTCGACAATTTTCCACTCCGAGAAATTTTCAGGAGATCTATTGACGAGATCGTATTTCGAGTCATACCACTTCTGGCTCGAAAAGGCTTGTAGTTCCGTTCGTCGTTCGACGGTTTCCCCAACAGTAGCTTTCCAAATTTCACAGTTTGCATTTGCTTCGTGCATTCGCGATAGCGCGTCGGGTGCTTCGTTCGTTGTACCGCGTTTGTACTCGACAGTCATATTATGTTGCAATAACTGGATTGCCCATCGCGCTAGTCGGCCGACTGGATCTTTTAGTCCGTAAAGCCACTGCAAAGCCTGGTGATCGGTTACTACCGTGAATGGTGTTCTTTCGAGGTAACATCTTAGTTTTTCCACGGACCAGACCACTGCTAAGCATTCTTTTTCCGTTGTCGTGTAATAAAGTTCAGCACCTCGTAGCGGTCGACTCAAAACCTCGAGCAATCGTTCTTCTTTGCTTTCGGGGTCTTTTTGTACTAGGATTGCTCCCAATCCACTATCACTTGCGTCCGTGTATAAAATAAATGGTTGTCCCGGGATTTGGAGTGTACAACCTTGGTGCATTCGCCAGAGCATGTTTTGTTTCCTCGAACGCTTTTTGTTCGATTTCGGTCCATTTCCATGGGACTTTTGGGCTTGTTAGTTTGTTTAGCGGTCCTTGGACGCGTGTAATATTTCGTAGGTGTCGATGGTACCAGTTTACCAATCTGTTGAATTGACGGAGTTGTGTACGATCTCGCGGTATCGAAAAGTCGAGGATTGGTTGTATCTTTTCCGGGTTTGGTCTCATTCCTGATTCGTGAATTATATATCCCAGAAATTTCACCTCCTTACAGGCGAAGCAGCTTTTTTCTCGATTCAGGGTTAATTTCGCTTCCCGCAGTACTTCGAAAAGTAGCGATAAAATCGTGAGATGTTCGTCGAAAGGTTAGCTAACCACTATCCAATCGTCAAGATACGTGAATATTTGTTCTCCGAATTTATTCGGCAAATTCCTCTGACGTATCAGCTCTTTAAATCGTCGTTTCAGTTTATCCATAAGTTGTTGAAACGTAGAAGGGGCCCCGGTCAGTCCGCAAGGCATCCTGACCCATTCGAGCAATCGTTTTCCTTCAACGACGAATGCTGTGTATTCCCGACTCTTTTCTTCCATTGGTATTTGGTGGAAGGCTTCGCTCATATCTAGAGTCGAGATTATCCTGGCTTGGTGTAATTGAAATAAAATGGACTTCATATTGTGTAATGGGTACGCGGGTTTCGCTGTTTGTCGATTCACCGGGCGATAGTCGATACAAAGTCGTAATTTTCCATTAGCTATCGGAGCGACTACCGGCGAACATGCCCAATTGCTGTCACTCCATGTGACGTACCCCTTTTCTAGCAGGCGATCCACCTCTTGGTCGATGAACTTCCGAATTACTTCGCTCCGTCGATAAGGTTTTTGTCGATGAGGTGTATGATCGACCAGCTCAATGGTGTGCTGAATGAGGTCAGTCACGCCAGTGGTTTCGTTTTCCATTTTCGTGAACTCAGCTTCCAGAAATTTCTGCAGTTTCACATTTTCATCGACCGACAGAGCTTCCAGTTTTGTCCACTTTCCGCGATGGGACGAGAGTGAATATGAGAGTGCACTCTCGCTCAATGTCCATGTTCTCGTAACCATGTCTATTTTAACCTTGAATGCCGACCAAAAATCCATGCCAAGGACGAGATCACTTGACAGAGTTGGCAAAATGCTAAACGACTGTGGTACATAGATATCGCCCACGTCGATGATGAAGCACGTGCCTCCCTTGGTTTTGATGGTTGATTTATCACCGAGCCTTACCCCGTTTTCGGATGTAGCGTCTTCGACAAGTTTTTTAATTTGAAGATGACGGATTCTGTCGTACGCAGCTTGGCTCAAGTATGACCTTTCGCTTCCACTGTCGAGGATTCCTTTAATTTTCTTGCCGAAAATATAGATTTCGACTGGAACTCTGAGGGCGTTTTTTGGCTCGTATAACCCGTTTTCTGAGCGGAAGATTCTACATTCTCGAAGACGTTGCGTTATTGTTGTAGAAATCTCTGATGGTCTCCAGTGACGATATTCTTCGGCGTTGATTTTGTCATCTTGTGTAGCTTCTGTTATTTTTGCCAGATTCAGTGACGCTAGAAGGGTGGCAATTCCAGTGGTTTCCTCGTCGCTGTGGTGAACTGAGATTTCCTCGTCATTTTCATCGTGGATAACTTCTTCTTTCCCCATTTCATCAGTGATTTCTTCGTTTTTGTCAAATTCGTCCGACTCTTCGCCAGATTCAATTATGAGCTGTAGTTCAGTCTCTTCCGATTTTCCGATTTTGACCTCTGACGAGTCCAGTGACTTTGTTGTCTGGATCCTTAAGAGCATGTGAAAGGCGACGGCGAACTCGAACGGGGTCGGCATAGTAGTGTACGGGGCGCGTTACCGCCTAAGCGGACCGCGCCACCGCTAGATGGCCCCACACAAAAAGCAGCTACAGGCGTACATGACGCCTAAGCATGTATGCGTGCGTGGAAATATTTATGCCTGCACACAAATGTATTCACACGCGTCGCCGAGAACCTGTAGTATATATAGTCTCGGCAACTAACAATGCATCGACTCTTTCTCTCTCTCTATCTCTCTCGCTCGCTCGCTCTCTCTTGGAGAATCGACTGTGGGTAGGTCAACGAAAATTCAACAAGCCCCGACATATTCATAGTCAGCTCGAAGAGTTTTCGGGCGAGGATACTGGATTCTCGATCGATTCTCGTAGAAATGAATCGTCGAGCTCACGGTAAGAGAGCACCATCGGTGGAGAGTGTGTATCTTTACCGAGAAAAATGAATCTCGGCTAAAATGACTCTCTCTCTCTCTCTCTCTCTCTCTCTCTCTCTCCCTCCACGTCCGCTTTTGCCTTCCCCTCGGCTCATTTTCGAGCGAAATCAAACGATTTCAATAATTTTTTTCGATACCTTCCCACCGCTATTTTTGCATTGCTATTTTTTTGGGGCTTACATATTAATTAATCTCGCGTCAGAAAAAAAGCCATTACAGCTGAGCCCACATGAAAATTATTATTTTTTTTGTACTTTCAATTAACGCTGGCAACCCCTTTCCACCACCCGATCGATTAAAAATTTTTTGTGGGTGCACAGGGAGTACAGAGCAATTGTTTGAAAAAAAAATTAAAGTCGCTAAACCTACATTTTTTTTCTTTTTTTTTCCCCACCCCACTACACCCACACCCACCGCCCGCGGCCTGCCAGCACGAAGATTATCGTAAAAGGTCGTTCAAGGAAGTAGCTAACGGAGTTTCAATACAGCTAAAGCTACATGACCGATTTGGTCGCTAGCTCTTAGACTATTGCGCGTTGTACCAGGAACCACACGGGATTGAAAAATCAAGAAATTACTCTCGATACTTCGAAGCGGAAGTCTCCGACGAATACGAATGGAGGACGAAAAAGCCAAAATAAGAGGCGAAAGCAGGACGAAAGAAATCGACCAAGACGATGGAATGCAATTTACGATCGGGAATCGTCCATCGAGGAGGGTAAAAATCGTTAAGCATACTATCATAGTGAAAGTGAGTGAGTGTTTTTTTTTTCATAGATTTTTTCAATCAATAATTTTTTATCTTTCTTTCATCACTGACAAACAAGATTATTCGAAGATTAAAATATATAGTGCGTTTCGCCTTTTCACGACCAGCGATAACATTATGCACGATACCACCACTGGCAAATCTTTCGATGATTTGTCACCGTGCCCAATTGGCAAATTTGGAACGTTTCAACAGCTGGATAAAGGCACAGACAAACGTTTCGCTTAGTGACTCCTTCAATGCCGGCTTTCGATACAACCTCATTGATTATCACACCAAGAACACGATGGTCCGAGGCACCACCGACTACGAGTTCTTCCAGCTGTGAGTAACGATTTTTCAAAACAATCTTCAAAAGAAGACGACAGAATCCAATTTAAGATCGGGAATCTTCCATCAACATACTTGAGGACGAATACAATCATCCGGTCAAGATAATGGAGTCACCACAAAAAAGGGACATCGTATACCAGCCAATAGTCAATGGCAAGCAGCTCATAGGCGATGACTTTTTCTTGCAATTGGCTATACGTAACGTCGGTACACCAATCTGGAGAAATGGACGGGAGTGTTTTTTTTTCATCGATTTCATCAATCAATAATTTTTTTTCTTTCTTTCATCACTGACAAACAAGATTATTCGAAGATTAAAATATTTCTTCGTCAATCACAATTAATTACGATTCAATGAATTATTTTATCGATCCATTAATTAATTGATCAACCAATTGATCGATCAATCGATAAATTAATTAAATTATTAATTAATCAATTGATTAATTTATTCGTAATGCACGGCTCTGCACAGCGGACTGTGCAAATCTGGACAGACCATTAAAGAGTGCATGAGGACATTGAAATCGGTAGAAGTTCTGACAAATAGGATCGTGATTATTTTGGGCGCCGAAGACATTTGCAGGGTGAGTTATTTTATTTCCTTTTTTCCGATTAAAGTAAAAAAAAAAATTAACACTCGATTACCTCGAAATTTGAGGCATTATTTTTTAATTATTATCCGTGATTCTCGTTGAAATAATTGAAAAATAAAGTGACTAAAGACTATACGCCGCCCTTCAAATTTCAACTCTTTAATGTGGTTCCCATCAAGTGGAGTTTCGTTGTCTATAACAAGCTCATGCTCATCAAGGTCGGACAACTCTTGATCTATGGTTACCTGAGATGACTTATCAATGGGTGGTTCAGCATTGGCTGTCATGTCTTTGTTGGATTTCTCAAGTTCATCATCGTTAGATCCTGTGGAAGTCTGCTGAATGATTTCATGAGCTGCAAACTCATATGATTGTCGATCTGTCGACACTGCACCTACTGAGGCCGCTTGTTGCCCAGGAACTATTGAAATTGTTCCGAAGTCATGAGTATGCAAGGCTTCCTTGGTACTTCTTGAGATATTAATCTCAGTGCCGACCATTTCGATGCTATATGTATCTATTGGCGATGCGAGGTGAGCTCGCTGATCTTCATCCAATTTTCGTAGAAAAGGTTTTGGAGAAAATGAATCTGCCGTAAGCACAGAAAAACTGGTTGAACCTGTATAGTTGAAACCTCCATAAGCATGCTCTTCCATGTGGGAACGATCTTCGACGCACTTTGTAAGAACCTTCTGTTGAGACGGGCACACACGGCTTGTGTGTCAATTGGAATTTTCATCCCATACCGCACTAGCAGCAGTATCACCGTCACTGTCCCCGATTTCTAGAGTGAAGCGATCATACTTACCTAAATCGGGCATTTCCCCTTCCAATGTATTTTTCGAAAAGCATGCTTCAGAAACAGTGCCATTGGTCAAAGATAATAAGGTGCTCGGTGCTACAGCGAGATGGTTCGAGCATTGATCGTTTGAATTCCTCACTTGACCTTGAATTCGACATCGTTCGAATTTTTCGGTTGACTCCTTCAAGTCAGCCGAGGACTTTTCAAATTTTTCGAGGCATTTTTTGAGACGCCTGAAAATCAATGACTTTGTTACATGCATGCCAGTACATTATGAGCAGAGCGAAAAACTTCAGGAATGGAAAATGTCGTACTCCTCGAAAAAATGTCCTAAAAGAAAATAGGCGAAGGCGAAATATATTTGCGAATTATGTTTCCTACGAGTTTCAAAAATATTGGTTTAAGGGAAAAACAAATAATAACCATAGTTGTAGCAAATTTAATTTTCAACAATTTACTTCATTGTCGTTAATAAAATAAAAAAGTTTAAGGGAAAAACAAATAATAACCATACTTGTAGCAAATTTAATTTTCAAAAATTGACTTCATTGTCGTTAATAAAATAAAAAAAGTACAAAATTGTATTTTCAATTGTATCTATTATTATTACCAAACAATCAATAATACACGAAACAATACAATATTTATGATAGGGAAAAAATTTCTGTTCAATTATGATGAATAATATTTTTTTTTGAAGTGAGTACTTCTTTGAAGTGAATACTTCTTATGCGACTACATAAGGCCCCGCCCCCAGCCGCGTTCTTCCACCGGACAAGAGAATGGAGGAATAGAACAAGAGAGAGAAAGAGAGAGAATGATGCGTGAGCGAGCGAGGGAGCGATAGATCCATAGCATGCCCGCGTGTACGTGTTTTATATGTATTAGGACAGCAGCGCGCATACGCGTCGTTCTATCCGTTGTGTGTGAGTCCACATCCATGCGTGAGTACTCGGATAATAACTATGAGAAAATTACTGACGGTACAAAATGTTGGAGGTTGATTGATAGGTGGAGGTATTTTCAGATATTAAAAAATGTGCTTTAATTTAAAAAAAAAAATGAAATACGCTCTCCGTAGTTTTCCTCCGTTCGATCTGCAATTTACACTTCGCTCAATTAATCGCTGAAACGTTATTGCCCTTAGCAATAGGCGGTTCTCAAGTTTTAGCCGATATGCTACCAGACCTTGTGCATTACCGTAATGAATCGGTAATTCTCGCAGGTGATTGTAATGCCAATTATTCATTGCCACAGGCCGAATCACTTCATATATTTTTAGGAAAAAACATCTCTCGTTAAAAATGATGAACGGCAGGAAGGATCTGACCACTGAAGGTCGTTCAACGCTAGATGCTGTATTTGCAAAAAATATCGACAAAATAGATCTAAAGCATTTTATGTCATATCTGAGTTATCATAATCCAATTTTTGGTATTGTAGAATTAGACGATTCTATAAATAATAGACACGAGAGCAATGAAAATAGTATAGAATAAGAGAATAGAATTAATTTATCCCAATTTTTTACTTACAGATACATATACTTATACAAATAAAATTGATTTCATATCTATAACTAATTCCTACTTCTTTGCTCACCCTATCAATTGTTTCTCCCCCCCCGGCCTACACAAATAAAATTTTTAACGCCAACGTCAACACGAGGTACGAAGACACAGTACATTCAGCTGTAAACTCATACATACAACGGATAGAACTGTTGGTTTCTTTATATGAATATGTGTATGTACAGAAACTAATCTCTTATATACTGAGATCGATGTGTCGCGATCCTAGACTGTTTATGTTACGCTATGTTTATATTGCGCTCTCGGAGGTCCAGAGCGATAAGTGCAGATGAATAAACCGATTCTTATTCTCGCCCTCAGTTCCTTTTTAGTCGAGACGAATATATGCTAGGAGAAAGACGTGCCTTCCAAGTGTTCAATATATGAATAAAATATCAAGACAATCAATATAGAAACAGAGTGTTATTTATGTAATAACCTATTTCGTATAGGTTATGGGCCCAGGATACGCCCGGATTTACCTGTGTACTGTGTGACAATTAAAGATGATAAAACTTCAACAGTTATGCATTAATTTAGTGTAGTGCTTTGAGTGTAAAAGGCAATGGAGAACTTCAAAGGGAAAAGAAACAGCTAAGATACAGTGTGTGGAAAGTTAGAAGACGGGCTTTGTTAAATGGAAATTTACAACAAATGTACAGGAAGCAATATTCGGGCACGGTATTGTAAAATTTACTACACATTTATGAAGTTATTTTAAAATACTTGCATTGTAAATTTATTGTACATTTACAGCGAAGTTACTAAACATTGGTGTAGTAATTTTAGCAAACTTGAGTATTATACATCAACTCATGATTCGCAAATTTAAAGTGTATTTGTCTATTAATTTTGATGTGCATGTATTTTAAACATGTCACACTGATCACGCAATTTTACCAAGCATGTACATATTAAATTTACTGTACTTTTACAGTGAAGTTACTGAGCATTAATGTAGTAATTTTAGCAAACCTGGGTATTATAAATCGACTCATGATTTTATTTTTATTTTTTATTGCAAATTATAAACAAACATGAAATAAATCACTTGCATAAAGGTTCCGCACACATATTTTGTCGTTACTGAAAAAAAAAAAAAAAAATACGGCACGGATTACTCGATACGATTTTATTCTCCTGGACAGGGACTCGAACCTGCGACCTACCTACCTATCCTACCTATGTTCCTAACACGCTACCCACTACGCTATCGACTGTTATGGAACTTTGGTAATTCATTTCATGTATTATTTGACATTTGCATGTTGGGAGCTATATACCACAGTGCAGAAAAGAAAAGCTAGTGAATCACATAGACCATACAGGTGAATCATAATAAAAATCGTGGCCGGCAGATTTAATTTTCAGAGGGTGAAGTTTCTGGTCCCGAAAAACCGCGTCATAACAATAATAGCAATAAAATGTACAATAATAATAACCAACAGATAAATAATAACAACAACAATAGTAATAATAATAATACTAATAATAATAATAATAATAATAATAATAATAATAGTAACAATAACAACAATTTGAACTATAATAGAATCGGCGAATAGTATTCGAATTATGTTTGTTTCCCATTTCGTCAACACGTCACTGTCATCACTGTGTATGTATGAAATAATTTTTCACTAACACTAATTTTTTATTTTCACTAAACAGTAATTTTTTATTTCAAAGTCTTATCTTTTTACACTATTCTTTCTTTACGTATGTATGATATTACTTATAAAAACTTCACGTTACGCGCAGTCTTCTGCTATAGTAAAATCGCTTCGCCACGCGAAAACGCGACGTTGAAGCTGGCAAAACGCGTGTTGGCGGGTTGCGACAGCTCGCACGTGCGATTGTGTTTTCTTTAATTTTCCACTCTCCGTCTTCAACGGAATCAAGGCACTGCTCTTTACAGTGCTGGAAAACGCCTGCGCGCTTTAGGGGGGATAGGAGAGAAAATCGAGCAGCGTGTTCGTCCGAGGAAGACTCTGCTTTTAAATAAATAATTTAAATAATAAATGAAGACAGCTTTTGAGTAATACTAATTTCGATTCTGCAACATGAAAATTGCGAGCGGAATAGGGACCGTGCGTGTAGACTTTTTCGCCACCTGGTGATAAAAACATTTACTAATCTTCGGCATATATTAAACTTTTACACGTCATTTGCGGTTTAATAATTATTTATTAAATAAAGTAAAATAATTTTACTAATGTCTGACCCAAAATTAGTTTGTTGCATCCGAGGATGTACAAAAATCTCACGTCGGAAACGTGGATTCGATTCATCAGTGAAATTTTACGGTTTTCCTGACTGCACACTTGGTGCTCTGTGCATGGAAAAATGATAAACGCTTGTTTGTGGTACACCACTTGACAGGTTACGATGACTTGTCCATTCAAATCTTCTATCTCGGCAACATTGAAAACATGACCTGATTTTTAAATAACTTTTCACCTTTTATAATATTTTGGCCTTGAACACGGTTGTTAATCACTGGCCGAAAACTATATTTAATTACTTTTTCCATTGTTTATTGAGTTATTCATTGCAATTATACGAAATTTTTTTTATAAAGTTGACAACAGAGAGCGCGAGCTTCGGCAGTAGTGCTGCCTCTATATTTCGTGCACGGTCCCTATTCCATTTGTTTATGAGTCAAAAACGTACCCCCTTTCTAGAGCCATTTTTCACGTACTCAATTGTAAAAAATTATTTTGCCTCGAAGTGTACATGATAGTAAAACTTGTCGGGATGAATATTGTTCAAGTTTTATTTCTCTGCGATAATATTGCAGCCAGGAAATTGCGTGCAAAAAAAAACGGTTTATTTATTTTTCCCTTCCTAAAAGAAATCACAAACTTTTTTGTCATGTCAAACTTGAAAAAATTTTACCGCTATAAATAGGGGTAAAATGGTATAAATACCATTTGTGAATAATGATTTTGTCATGAAAATTGTTCAACAACAAAAATATTTTTTTTTTAAATTCCTGTATTACTTATGCAGTGACGAAATTTATTGAAACTGTAGTTCCGAAGGAAATATCTGGGTTTTCCCTCATTCATGTCTTCACCCTTTGTCTCTGCCCCAGGCGAACGAGCGAAATGTAAACAAAGGGTACAGAAGAAGGGTGTGACTATATATATAATCGAGTTTTTATTGTCCACCTTTGTATAAGTTTTTAACAATGTCTTATTCTATCATGCAGTATTCGTATTCATTATTCTCCTCTCTCAAAGAGAGTATGACTATAAAAGTGTTGGCGCCGGGCGTTCTAAAGCGTGTATTTAGATATATATATATTGAAATATTGGATATATATATATCTAATAGCCTTGTCTCGTGTGCGTTCGTGCTCAAGACTGGACGAGGCGTAATGGATGGATGGACATAAAGATGGGGAGTCATTGAAAAGACCTGAGCACGAAAAAGGTCTCTCGAGTATTGCCGTGCATTGCGATATGAATGTATTAAAATATTATTATATTTCAATACATTTAAATAAATGAAATAAATTGTCTTTTTTTTGTTTTTATTGAAATAAATGAGCCTTTTTGGTTTTTATACATACACTGGGCCATTCATCCTTACGTTACATCCTTCCGGGATGTAGGAAAAAAAACGCCGAAGAGTCGTAAAATGTGGCTCCCCCACTAGAGCGCATCGATGTAGCGTTCTTTGTGAGTGAGTGCGTCGGTGAAATGCGCAATGCTGCTGGTTATAAGCAATTGGCTTGTGGTGGGGGACCGCGCTGAGCGGACTCGAAAAAAATCGGAGGGGAAATTGCTTATAACCAGATTGCTTGTAACCAGATTCGACTGTATTATCGGATAAAACGTTGTAAAAAAATTCCGATATGTATGAATGAATTCATTCATTCATATTTTTTACAGATTGTATTGATTAATAATGAATAATTTCCAAACGACGTCAAAAATCGAATATATTCTAACCGGACGATATTTTCAATGATTTTTTATTTACAAATGGGAATATGGAGGATTTGAATAATTAGGAAAGTTATTATCATTCAAGTAAAAGATTTTTATTATTTGCAACGTGATGTCGAGAAAACGATTCATTTGTCCTTAAATTTCACAAAAAAATTGTAAAAAAATTATTCCATTACTCTTCTGTGTTTCGTTTTATCTAAATATTTTTTTTTACAAAATTTAAAAGCAGACGCATGGTTTCTTGAGCATAATAACGTTGGGCATAATGAAGAACTATTATAAAAATGACAATGAGTTTTCTTCTTATTTTAACCCTCTGTATTCCCATTTTTATGTAACTGTAAGAAATAAAGCGACAATAAATACAATTTTTGCTAAAAATTTTCATTTATAATCATAATATTAACATTTTCGGGTCAGAACACTATAAATAAAAGTCTCTAGAATTACTTGTGCAAATCTCAATCCATTCGGTTCGATAATTTAGGCGTGGTACATGTTTGAAATTTGTGTATAATAATACATGCGTATTTACAGATACGCTTGTATGTACAGATAGCGAGCGACCCACGGGCCGCTCGGTAACTAGGCGTTCTCCTACATCTTCTAACCGTCAACGATTACACGTAATTTTTCAAACAAATGCCACTAAGCCAATATTGAACGTACAGCAATGAATGAAGGCTTGTTGTTCAGGGTTTTTATCGGTCTAGTGGGTCCTGACCCAATATCTTGGCAGATCTTTTAAATTCGTTAATTTCCAATCAAAATTTTCATTTCTAATTTGAATTTTAATGTTTTTGGGTCAGGACGCTATAAACAAAGGTGTCTAGAATTACCTGTGCAAATTTAAATCCAATCGGTTTAATAGTTTAGGAGTGGGATTTGTTTGAAATTTAACATGCCCTCTGCATTACCATAAGAGAGGGTAAAACAGTGCTTTCACATGCTCTTAATTTCGTCGATTTATTTTCCTCGTTGTCGCCCGTGTTGGCAGGAACTGGAGGCTCAGTTGCTGTCGGGCTTACTCGTTTCCCTGTGTTCTCGGGCAATTTTTCGTTGTATGACCTACTATGTAACAGTAGTAACATACGTCTCTTCTTTCGTTGGGGCAGAAACGTGATCTGTGTCCTCTCTCTCCGCAGTTGTAGCAGAGTATCTTAGTCGGATCTTGTATGGTTCTAGCCTGTTGGTTCGATGTTTGAACCGCTTTTCCCTGTTCCGATTGAGTTTGGTCGGAGTGAGCCAGGATGTTCTCCAGCCGTTGTTTCGTCAAAGTTTTTGAGCTTTTTGGGAACTTTCGTTGTTTCTGCTTATTTGACGGCCTCTGTTGTACGACGTCTAAATTCGTTGGTTCGTCGTCGCTGTCGATTTCCTCCTCGGATGTTTCGGTGTCCTCTTGGAGCATTCTCATTGCGGTTTTCTTCGACAGAGTGCGTGGATCTTTGCGGATTTCTGTCGAGCGTTGGAACAGGTAATTCCTCTCGTTAACGTAATGTAGGAATTCTTCGTAATTGTGGATCGGCAAGTTCAGGATCTCAGACGTGAGTCGAGGGCTGACTGTCAACAAGATTTGTTAAAGTTGTTCTTGAAAGGGGGGTGGAGACCGCATTCGCTCATAAATGAGGCGAGCTCGACACGTAAATTCGGCGAGTGTCTCACCCTTTTCCAATTTCAAATTATTTACTTCCATGAGGAGGACGCTGTCGTCTTTTCGTACCCCCCATTGAAATCGGAAAGTAAGATTCGATTCAGTAAGTACCATGACCGATAAGGTCCTTCGAAAATGCTCGACAAATATGGGACGAATACATTTTTATTTATCCCGCTCACGTTCAACTGATCCTTTAAGAGGATTAGGAACTGTTCAGGGTCTTTTTCTGTTGTGGGGAATGTCGTTTTCCAGTTGTTTACGATTCTTCCTATTTTCAGGGCTGAATCTAGTTCCCTCTGGGGCAGTTGAGTGGGTGAATCGCGGTTTCTCCCATTTTGCCACGTCGAAGCGTTTTCGCGTTGCGATTGGTAATTTCGCCTGTCGTCGGATTGTTGCATTAATTCGGAGTCGCTTGAGTCGTCGCTCGACTAAAATAACGACCCCGTTTGCGGCGTTACCATAGGTCTTGTGTCCCGAGTCGTATGCGTAGGAATCGGGTGGCTAAGTGTAGCGTTTCCGTCTAAAACTACTTGACGATAAGTGTTCACGGACACAAGCTTTTCTTCCCATATTATGTGACCGTCAGGCGTGGGATGGGCGATCATTACCTTGACGGGTTGCTCTGTGAGGGTGTTAGTTTGACGATTTTCCAAACCACTTGTCTGGTCTGCTGGGTGTGACGACATTCTTGCCCCCCCTATCGAATCGAACCCTATGCTGATTCCCGCCCTCAGGATTTTCAGGCCAATTATTAATTTGATTTCCCCTCACGCGATTCGATCTTTCATAACTCAGTCCGGTCCTATCATTCCTATTCGAAAGAAAATTATTCCGATCGGCGGAATTTTGACAGAGGGGTGGCTCGTTTATTCTCTCATTTCTTTCTTGTCCTGTTCTAATGGGCATGGAACTACGCGAGGGATCCATTGTTCTTCCGTCTGTTGATTGATTTCCGACGTAGGTCACTCTCTCCCCCCCCACTGAATGGATCGGTACACGACGTAGTCGATACCACATTTTGTGTACTTATTCTAGAAGGAAAACGTTCTAAGGGTACCGACAATGTATCTTCGATTGTTCTTAGTTTATTTTTTATCGGCTTGATTTCGTCTTGCCCTGCGTCGTCTCTGTGTGCTGTACCGGGGGCTGTTTCTTCGGTGCCTACGTTCCAACCGCCAACGTTTGGTATAGGAGTAACCCCCCTTGAGGCCCTTCCCCTACCTGTTTGAAGAATATACGAGCTACAGACGAAACGCCGGTTATGCCGGTCATGCTATCTCTCCTTGAGTTAAATGAGGTTTGGTTTTGTGAATTTTCCCCCAATTGTATGTCCCAGGCGAGTGGCCCGAGAGTTAAGTCAGCTGACGAAGCTCCGACTGTCGCATCCCCTCCCCCCAGCGGATTTGGGATCGTTTCGTTACGCATTAACCCCGTGTCATCACCCGCTGGCAAGGGATTTCTATTGTCTTTCTTCGATCTCGTCCCTTTTGCCGGTGGTGACGAAAACATCCCGATTACGCGGTCAAACGACAAATACGCGAATCAGTCGCCCGAATCGTTGATCGTTATATTTCGAGTTAATGGTTACGTTAATTATTTGTCAAAATTTTGGGTTAGACGAAATTCGCTCGAAGTTTCGTGATTCGAATTCGTTTTACTGACGAAATTTTGCGTGAAACCCCGTAACCTTGAAACGGCTTATTTATATTTCAAGTATTGTGTATTTTACTAATTTTGTGAACGGATATTTGTCGAAATAGTATTCGTAACGCGCGACAATCTTGAGTTCGTTCTATAATTTGTGTATGTTATTTTCATTTCCTTATCTCTATTTTAATATTCCCGATTTTCAGTTATTAATTTTTAATTTTTCTTCCCTGGGTACTTAATTGTGCCAATGGTCGTCGCAGGTGAAATATTAATCGTAAATGTTTATAGTCGAAATGTTCTTCTAAGACGAAGGCAATCTTTCGGCGTTTATTATCACGATTATTATTCACGTTTTCGCAGTGAAAGTACAGAGAGAAATAAGCGATCGGGAATTAATCGAAATCGAGATGACTTTCTGAGAATTTTGACAATCGAGTTGTTCAACGAGAAATCATGGAGATGATTATTTCGCAAAATTGTACTGGAAATTGAAAATTTAATATTCAGAAGCTCGAATAGCTGTACTTCGGCTGTCTTACTTAATGGTTTTTTTTTTTTTTTTTTCTCTTAGCAATGTGCGATTGACTAGTTACAACTGGGAATAATTATGCAACAGAAAATCTCTGAATTTCGGAGAATTCTCTCAGAATTTTTTATTTTTTTAAAATTATTTTCGAAGTAATTTCATGCGCGGTCAAGCAAGAAATTGTAAATTTTGGAGAAAATAATTTTTCCAATCAAGAAATTCCGCATTATAATCTTCGCATGAGAGATATACCTGGAATTCGAGCAGCTATAGCTCAAAGTCCTCTCAAGATTTTGATCGTATTTATATTGATGCATAATGCGAGAAATTTTCGTGATTGCTATTTAGTGGAAATTTTCTTAATTTCGAAATTATTTTCGATTCAATCTCATGCGTAGTAAGGCAGAATAATGTTAGTCGCTTGAAACGAAATTGAAAGCGGTTGAAATATTATTTGAGAGCGAAGAGATAAAGGAGCATAAGCGTTCGAAGAGAAGGTCTCATTGTGCTCGGCGGCGAGTGTTTACATTTGTCGCTCTCTCTCTCTCTCTCGGTTGACCGTTCGCTATTGTCTCACGCTGCTGGTCGAAACTATCTTTGACGAATATTCGAGACTTTGTTCGTCGTTACAGGGCGTTTAAAAAAAAATTTCGTTGACTTCCAATTATTCTTTTCGCATTTGCTAGATGGAATTTTACAAATGTTTCGACAAAATCTATATGTTGGAAATTTTCAAATTATTTTAATCAATTATTTTCAACTTATTTTAATCGTATTCCGGATTTTATTTTGTCGACTATTGTGTTTTGAGATTTTAATCCTTATTAATTTTTCGCTGCTAATGAGTTTTCACTAGACATTAACGAATTATTCATATGTATATATATACTAGACATTTAATTCAAACAAAATAGTTTACATACATTTTCCAACTTTGCCCCACGTTGGGCGCCAAATGAGAGCTTTTATTTTCCTGTCGCAGTATGTACGTATAAAAGTTAATGAAACATGTTGATGACATAATTATGAAGAATTGGTATATGCATACTAATACACGAAAATGAATTGAAATATAAATAGTTCGTTTCCTCGACGAGATAGTTTGAAAATATACACTTAAAATCACTCAAACTTTTCCTGAATGTCTTACCGGAAGCTCATTGGTACCGCCTCATCTAACTCTTCGTGAATTTGATTTGGAAGTGGCCGGTTTCTCATTTTTCGTACAACAGCTGTATTCGAACATATATTACCGCTCTTATTTACAGTCATGGTGTTCTCTATCAGTTGAACCTCCGAAAAAGTAATTGCCTTGCGTTCATCGATGCAGTCGTTACTAGCTATTCTTCCACAAATGCTTGCTACAACTACAGCTGTTTTTTTTTATGGCGGGATAGATTTAATGAAGTTTCTTTTTAATTTCAATTTGATCATCTTTATAGTTGTAACCTCTGCAGAATTGAAGGTGTCCAGAGATAATCTAAATTATAGTTCAAATCTTTAATAAATTATATCTACAAACATTTGCAAATAATTAGTCTTTATAAGCAATAATTGGTAACGATGAGTGTGCCACGGCAAAAACCTCCAAGTACCGAGTATTATTCGATTCGGACAAATTTTTGCATTTGGTCCGCCATATTGGATCCACCATTGTCAATTCTTGTATTTTGACCGTACATTCGTAATTAGAAACCCGAAAAGTCTCTGAGTACGGAGTCTCATTTGATTCGAACAAATTTTTGCAGTCATTTTGATGGCAAATTCATAATCAGCGATTTAGATTACCCCGGAGTACTAATTTTTGTAAAAATCGATCGACCCAATCACGAAATAATCGATATGAGCGTTATATGTCGTCAATGCGCCGCTTTGGGCACTGAAAAATCATGACGCCATATGGCGTCAATGCAGCTCAAGGGGATAATCTGAAACTTTTTTTAGTCTTGCTTTGGCTCAACTCAAGTATTACAAATATTCCATGCTTTTACTTATCAATATAATTTTCTCTCATGGGATAGGTTAATGAGAAGAAAAATGACTCATCGAAAAAAAAGTAAGAGGAACGCGATGAAAAGTGAGTACGCGATTAAAAATAAATAAATTCATATTCACTCAATGTGGCACAAAGGTTATAATTCATTTCACATGGAATCCGAGGTTACTGATGAGGAATAATCATTTTCATTATATCTGTTCCAGATATAAATGGTCCAACCGCCGCAAGGACGGCCGTGGTGGTAGCAGGGGCGGTCCTCGGGGCGGCGGCGGTAACCGGAACATTTATATTTATTTGTAAATAAAAAAAAAAAAAATTTCATACATTTCATTTATACACGGGAGTATATCGGGGGAGGACCGATCCTACAAGTAGCGGTCCTACAAGTTCGATCCTACAAGTTCGATTCTACAAGTAGCGGTCCTAGAAGTTCGTTTCTTTTGCTTAAAAAAAATCCGTCGTTAGAATTCCAAAAATCAAGATGGCTAATCGAATATGGCGGACTGAAAATATAAAAATTGATCCTATTCGCTTGAAATTTGTTACTGGGTTCTTTTCAGGGTCGCTGAAATTGAATTCGACGTCAGGATTCCAAAAATCACGATGGCGAATCGAATATGGTGGATTGAAAATATGAAAATTGATCATTTTCGTTTGAAATTTGTTATTCGGGGTTTTCGGGGTTGCTGAAAACAAATCCGACGTCAGGATTCCATAAATCACGATGGCGAATCGAATGTGACGACTGAAAATCTAAAAATTGATCATTTTCGCTTGAAATTTGTTACTTGGGGGTTTTCGGGGTCGCTGAAAACGAACCCGACGTCAGAATGATTAAAAAAACATGATTCATGTTCATTCATGATTAAAAAAACATGAATCGTTACGCTAAATTTATTAAGATTAATTTTCGAATAAAATTATAAATGGTTTTTTTTTTCTTATGATGAAAATAAATATTTTTCTATTAATTTTTTAAAACAAAAAATTTAGTGAAAATAATTTTTTTTTCTTTTCAGAAATATGCGATTTTTTTTTATTACAGATTGAAGAGTAAATTTTAATAAATTTATTGGAAATATCGTATGGATCAAATACCCCGAGTCCACGTTTCGCTGAACCATCGACTGTCGTTTTTTTTTATTGCTTGCGTATGTTCTCATTGATTTCGTTACTTTTCTTTTTGAAAATCGTCATGGTTATACTACATAAAGGACGGAAGAC
Source organism: Rhorus exstirpatorius (assembly GCA_963564615.1). Lineage (NCBI taxonomy): Eukaryota > Metazoa > Arthropoda > Insecta > Hymenoptera > Ichneumonidae > Rhorus > Rhorus exstirpatorius. Next base: position 8,780,665 of record OY751322.1, on the reverse strand, counting down.
GGGACCACCATCATTTTTCGAGTAGCTTGCAAAATACAACTCATCAAGTATTTTCTGGCGTGTCAAATACATGATCCGAATTACAAATCTACATAAATAGTTAATAGCATAGTGAGTAGCGTGTTAAGGAGGTTCTTAACATTGTAACACATTTTGCTTTATTTTAAATGAAAAATAAAGCGACACGAGTAAATATTAACCAGATATTTTATATATATTTTATTTACGTTAATTCGACAATGCTCGAATTTTCGTATAACAAAGACAAGGGAATAATATATTCCGAGGCTCGACTGGCTTCGATGCGCAAGAGATATTTCGTGATCTCGGGCGTCGAGTAAGCGTAGTTCAAGAATAGTAACACATTAATATATATATATATATATATATATATATATATATATATATATATATATATATATATATTGTCACGGCCCTTTTAATGTAGCCTGACGATAATCAGGCGCACCTGAGCTTCGTTGGGAATAAACTCGGGGAATACAAAAAAAACGAGATAAAACCAGAAAATAAAAAAATAGACAAATTCCAATTTATTCAATGAACAAAAAAAAAGAAAAATATTAATTATGTTGTTGGGCGCCAGCCGTCACTCGGACGGCAATCCTCGTACTCGGTATAATAAAAAAAAAGGAATAATCGCAAAAAAAAATAACAAAAGAAAAGTAATAAAAAAAGGAAAAATAAAAATTGACCTATCTATTCGGGGGATTCTCAGGGTGTGAATTTACCGGCTCGCAAGCCTCTAAATTATTGCCCGTGTCGGGCTATCGACGAAAGCGATATGAATCGAACTCGGATATAACGGGAAAGATACTACGCAATTACTGACAAAAAAACTCGATCCGAATGGGGGTTCGCGATGCGCCACCACACGCACGAAATTATACAAGACAAAGGGGAATCGCAAATAATAAAAACTCGGAATGAAAATCACAAGGGCAAAATCGAGGAAAACGGAAACGACTCACTCTTTTCGTAGCGTCTCTTACAAACGGGTTGCCTTAGCTTCTCGTCCAACGGGTTGCCGTAGCTTCTCGTACAATCTCAATTAGAGAGTCGCTTTTCTCTCGCACTCTCTCTTTCGCTCTTACAATGGATTTTTACTCTGTGGCTCGATATGATGAAACGTGGCTGTTCGTTCTAGCGCTCGCGTTGAAGTGATTCTTCTTCGTCGTCTCTCTGCTCGTAAGAATTTGGGAAAAAGGGTAATTTGGGGGAAAAGGGCATGCGCGATGGAAAACTGGGTCAAAGAGGGATTGCGGATCGATAGATTATTGGTGGTTTGGGAGCTGACGTCACGAGCGCGTTGCGCAGGACAGCAGATCGATAATAATCAATGATCCGTGCTATGCTGCCCTCGGCGACCCGTGACGCAACTCCCGCTCTCCTGGCTGATGACTGTACCCGGACGACGACGAGGGTCCTCTCTCTCGGCAATTATTAGCCGTTGGTGGCTCACAGGGCCGGCGATGCTTCATTATTATTTTCTGACACCACGATTCTTCGCCTCGCACGGGACAATTCGTAACGAGGGAGTTCACGGGTGCCAGACGATGTTCCTGGTGACGGTTGAGGTGAGGGCCACGATCTCGCCCGAACCCGTCGTTGTTATCGAGGGTTCGCTTGATTACGCGGTGAATTCCCTCACCCGCCGTCACCTTGCTGCTATTTCCTTATCCTTCCCTGTGGCCACGGCGATGTTGATGGTTTGCTTCCTGGCTCGTCGACCGGGTCTCCGATGATAAATTTTCCCCGATCCTTGGACGGCTGCTCGTTGGTGAGGGGTTACGTGTGGCAGAGGGAAAGGGTATTCGAGGGTCAATGGCTTGGGAGAGGGATCAGCTGTGCTGGCTCGTAGGCTAGGGATACGGGACTACGTTGGCGGTGGAAGGGGGAGAGAGACGACGCTTGACGAAAGTGAGGCTTCATATCTATTTCTCGCTGGTTATGATTATTGGTTCTTAAATTTAATGTACATGGGAATGGTTTGCGTGTGGCGACGGACTTCGACGGGCATTTGGCTACGCTCGAATGTGACGCAGTGTCACAATATATGTATATATAGGTTCATGATCTCAATTCGGATCACGCGCAAAACTTATTGCGCGCGATCTTTTTGTTATAATGTATTTATATAGTATACATCGTATGATGTAAATAAAGTGTTATAACATATATTTTAATTGTAAGAATTTATCCATCCACTCATATGCAGTGAAACCTCTGTATAGCAGACAGTGACCGTGCAAACCAAAATTGTCCGTTAGCGGAGGTGTCCGCTTTAGGGAGGTTTTGGGATTTCAGCTATACGTATATACGCATACATAAAATAAGACACAAACATATTACTTGGAGACAAAACAGTTTTTCATTTTTTTTCTGTTATACATGGGAACTATTGCGTTTATTTACACTTATTTTTAATTAACATTTTATTTCTTCACTCTTTTAATAAAATTTAAAATCGATGTTTGAGTTTTCGGATTCCTCGCTACATCGTTTTCAATATGGGACATTCCACGTCAACTCAGCTACCCCGTTTTTTTTATTGTCTCGAAAAAATTATTCAGTATGGGCATTTCAAAGGACAATATATCCATGACATTTTACCAAAATTTCATCCCCCCACTATTGTTGGTTCTCGAGATAATGATTAATGAAGTCTCAATTTTGTAAAAAATATCTCCGAAAACTGTCTAATGAACTTTCCCGATATCGAATTTGGAAGCGGCTTCACGAACACTTAATTTTTTACTTTCGCAACTTCTTATGATATCAATTTTGTCTCTCAAAGTTAAACGTCTTTTGAGACATGATAAATAATCGAATATAAGCGTCTGATTTGCTCGATGAACACAAGGATACTGAAATAGAAATCATCGACTTAAACCCGATATGAGCGGTGATATTGTTTACGTTTACAAAGTTTTCACAACACGCGAAGTTTATGATCTAGTGTCCGTTATATCGAGTTATTAAGTGTCCGTTAACGGAGGTGTCCGCTTTTGAGAGGGTCCGCTATATGGAGGTTTTCCTCCCATAAGAAACAATGTAATGATGCCGGTGCATTGGAAATATGTCCGTTAGTAGAGGTGCCCGCTTTAGAGAGGTGTCCGCTAATAGAGGTTTCACTGTATATCCCATATAGATCACTACCGTCTAATATACATGTATTACATATATTAAAAATATACATGTATATGATATGTATACGTGATATACGTATATTTTACGTATATTATACAATAAGCATTTGACATCAAATTATATACATATATTATATGTATAAGGAACATCTACTTGACGATGGAAAAGAAGCCAACTGCATTGCTGTCAAAATCACGTATTATATACGTATATTGGACGTGTGTTTTTCAACAATATCTCCGTGGAATTTTGTACATCTTATATACGTATAATATTCGTTCATTATCTTTCGGTTGTAATTCCCGGATCTGAAGCTATAATTACATATAAATATATATAGATATTCAATGTACGTATGTACATTAAATGCATATATATATGCTTCAGATCCGGGAATTACAACCGAAAGATAATGAAAGAATATATTATACGTATATGAGATGTATAAAATTCCACGGAGATATTGTTGAAAAACACATGTCCAATATACGTATATAATACGTGATTTTGACAGCAATGCAGTTGGCTTCGTTTCTATCGTCAAGTAGATGCTCCTTATACGTATAATATACACTACCGTCCATAAGTATGGAAACACTCGCCCCAGATCCGAGCCACACAAGAAGTTGTATCGCTCTTTGAAAAATAAAGATATCTCAATTTCCCAAGCGGCGTTCTAAAAAGAACATATTTAGCTTCATTTACCTTTTTTGGAAAAATTTTTGCGATTTTTTTTTTAGCCCGGTACGCACTTTGAAAGATGGTGATTTTTTGGCTTTTTTTTGGAGGGTGGAAATTTTCCCGCATATCTCGTAAAAAAAAATTTTCAACTTTTTTTCCGTGAAAAACTTGAAGCGGGGAGTACAACCTTTAATCTCATTTTTTGGAAATTTTTTTACGATTTTTTTTCGCAAAGATATTCAATTTTTTGCAAAAAACGACCATATTTATAAGAGGTAGTCTCACTCTGAAACTACTGGGTTTTCGTAAAATTACTCAGAGGTTAAATCAACGAAATATTTTTTTTTATCGTGAAAAATCGGGTCTCTTACCTCATCTCCAACGAAGAGTGGCGTTCGAAAGATCGTCGTTTTGTTTACATTTATTTCGAACGTCGAGCGGATGCCACGTCTCGTCAAAGCTGTAATCGATTTCACGATAAAAAAAATATTTCGTTGATTTAAGAAAAAAATTTTGAAAATTTTTTTTTTTTTAATTTTTGAAAAAAAAATTTTTTTCGAATTTGTTTTTTTAATTCTGAAAAAAATGTGATACATCCAAAATGATTGTATGCAACTTTTTACCCTCTTAGTAATTTTACGAAAACCCAGTAGTTTCAGAGTGAGACTACCCCTTATGAATACGGTCGTTTTTTGCAAAAAATTGAATATCTATGCGAAAAAAAATCGTAAAAAATTTTCCTAAAAATGAGATTGAAGGTTGTTCTCTCTGCTTCAAGTTTTTCACGGAAAAAAAAGTTGAAAAATTTTTTTTACGAGATATGCGGGAAAATTTCCACCCTCCAAAAAAAGCCAAAAAATGACCATCTTTCAAAGTGCGTATAGGGCTCAAAAAAAATCGCAAAAATTTTCCCAAAAAAGGTAAATGAAGCTAAATATGTCCTATTGAGAACGCCGCTTGGGAAATTGAGATATCTTCATTTTTCAAAGAGCGATACGACTTCTTGTGTGGCTCGGATCTGGGGCGAGTGTTTCCATACTTATGGACGGTAGTGTATGTATATAATTTGATGTCAAATGCTTTATTGTATAATATACTGAAACGTTTCGAGATTTTACGTATAAAATATCGAAAGTTTTTAAATGTTTTTATTTTGATCTGAGAGATGGATTCGTGTTCTGGACTCGAGTAATCAAAAAGAGATAGCCAAGGAATGAATTCTTTAAATGTAGTTTGGAAATTCAATCAATTAATGTGTTTCTTTTTGTGGTTTGTTTTGTTTGCCTCAGAATATGTTCACTCTTAGGGTATGGTGGCCAAAACTAGTTCATCATCGGTATTGTGACTCTATTGTTGATCGTTTTTATGATCAATTAAATAACAAATGAGTTATATGGACTTTGCCGGTCCGGACGGCTAATTAATAAAAAAAGAGGTTAGTTTAGGTGGACACGTTTTTTATGATTCTACGTTGAGATCTATGATTACTGGTCCTTGGTAATCTAGAAATTGATGTGTGAAATTTGTTTTACTGAAGCTAAGTTTAAGAAATGGTTTTATTTTCGTTTTTTTTTGTGTTTAGTGGCTAATGCCGAGATCTAGGTTTTTCTATAAGAAAAACTATACTCTAGGCGACTTATCCTATGTTATGTCGTACTTTCTCTAGCTCGCGTTGGACGCTGTGCCAATACGAATTCGAGATCGTGCGACGGTAGTGAGCCGGGCCTGCTCAGGAGCACGAAACAAACAGAGCGGATCTTCCTGTAAAAAGTACGGTTCGATGGCTTGAGTGGTACCTAGTGGAGATCTGTGGCTAATTGCTCGACGTGGGTCGAGCCGTTAGTACAGTTATTAGCAAGGGAATTTTACTATGCGCTCGATGCAATACGAGTACTCTAGTAAAATATGCTAACAGGATAGAAACTTTGGCTATGCGCACGACGCAGTGCGAGTACTATAGCTAAGTACGCTACTAGGTAGGAACTTACTCAGGCAATCGTGCAATACGATCACTTCGCAAGCGAAGGGTTTTTATAGGAAGGTCCTAATGCTAGCGTCAGACGCGATGCTGATACTAGCGCTTAGAGGTAGAGGTGTTCGGGAGCGAACGGTAGGAAAAGGAATGGTTGAATGGTACGTCTGTCGTTTGCTCGGCCTTTTATACCCGTCGCGGCTGTGGTGTCTCGCGTGGGGCCATGAGTCATCAGCGAAACTTGTTTGCTCATGCGCAGGTTTATTATTGTTATTCGTCCACTACTGTATGTGTCTTGGTCAGGTACTATGCGTCACGTTCTGATCTCTATCGATCGTGATCTAGCGCGTGTTGGTAAGTCAGGGTACGCGGGAGTTACCATCAGTCGAAACTTCGCTGCCTGGGTAATGTGTTGTGTTGGTACGTCAGGGACTTGGTTCCGTTACAATACGTAAAATATACGTTGTCACGGCACTCTGCGATCTGCCGGACGTTATTCCCGGGCAAACCCGGGGTACTTGCAAAGCAAAAAAAAAAGAAACACAAAAAAAGGGAAAGTCTATCTACGTAAAAAAAAATAGGCAAAGTAAAAGAATACGAAACTTTATTACTGGGGGTTAGGCGACTCGCCCACGCGACAATTTCGAGCGGGGCGAGGACGCGTGCTCGACAAGAATAACAAAAAAATGAACGCAAAAAAAAAAGGGGAACTGTGCTAGTGATTTTTGGGCGCCAGTCGATATAGATCGACAAAATTTATAACTCCAAAGACTCGAACGCAAAAAAAGAAAAAAACGGGGGGGGGGGGGTTACAGTTTCTCAGGGTCAATGGATTTCCCGGCGCGATGGCCTCTTAATAATTACCCACGTCGGGTTTTCGGTACTATTGAAAATAAATCAAACTCGCAATTGAACAGGGAAAAATGACTATAAATGAGAAGAAAAGAAAATGGGGACTACGGGCTCGAAAAATCGCGGAAGTGTAGAAGAGAGGGTCGCGCTGCGTCACCACACACTCACGGATTGATACAAAAAAAGGGTATTTTGTCGCGAAAAAATGTTCAATGGGCAGCAGAGTGAAAAAGGTAATGGAAAGGGCTTACTTTATCGCTGGAGGGATTTCCACACGCTTCAATTCTCGCTCGCAATGATCGTCGTGGTCCTCGATACCGAGAATGGCGGTCTCGACCACGTGTCCGGTCTTTCTCGTTCTACAATTCTCTCTCACGCAATGGCTCGATATAATGGTAATTTTCGCTCGACTATTCTCTCGCTATGCTCTCGCCGAAGTGAAGAGCTCGTTCTCTTCTTCACCGGGACAGCTTGGGGTGGAAGGGTAGGGGGAATCTAGGAATGATTTGGGGATCAAGGGCTTGCGCAATGTAAAGGTAGGTCATGGAGGGATCAATAATCGATGGCTTATTGGGTCACCGAAGTCGCCGTCGCCGGCGCACGCGCCTTCGATGATGGATTGCCCGGCAGGTGCTGCCGATGATGGCACGCGACGATCGACTCGGTGACAAAGATCGTAGGGGGAAGGGGTGAGGGCTCCCTGTGGACACTGGCTCTCTCGATGGCGTAAGACGTGACGTTGCGCGATTCATGCTGATTATTCCAATAATCCCACTCGCTCGATATACCGACCGGGCCCTCGCAGATGTTCGGCTTTTCTCGGTGTTCTATCCGTGTGAGGGCCTCGGCGCGGCGGTGTGAGTGGGATTCTCGGCGAAGAGTGTAATCATATGCGGCGTTGTCCTTGCAGCTGATTCTTTTTCACCGTCCACAGGGTGTCTTTTAATACTCTCTCTTGGGGATTTGTAGGAAAACGGGATCATTGGGGACATTATCGGGTTGAGATGGGACTACGGGGATGGTGAAAGAAGAGCGACGAGGGACGACGGAGTTTCGTTAATTGTTCGAGGCTTGTTAGTTCTTATTGTATTTTACATTTTGCGGGTATTGGCGGCGTGTGGTGACGGACTTCGGCGAGGCTTATGCCTCGTCTGTGACGCCGTGTCACAACTTATATAAAATTCTTTCACTACATCAGTTAAATAGCACCACTATATACACTCAATATACGTATAATATACGTATAATATAAGTCTATCATAGACGTATACTGAAACGTTTGAGTTTTTCTCGTGAGAATATTTGACTGCGCAATTACGCAACACGATATTCGCACACTCAATATTATAGATTTATTTTTAGATTTCGACTGTTGGTGACGAATTACCAGAGTTCGAGTACTGGACTTGATGAGGAAGCCGGGAATAAGATTATGGATGGTTTTTATTTCACTGAACGGGCAGAAGGCCTAAGAAATTTTACTTGTTTTTCGAGATGGCCTCAGAGTTCTAACCACGACTGTGAGCTATAAAAGCTACGCGTTGGTTGACCCTTCATCATTGGCCATTGACAATGGATTTTCGGTCCAAGTTATTTTATAATCGAGAAGCGAAAATAAAATGACTATTTCGGGTCGTGAAGCGACGCGAAATATTCAAGGAGCAAAATTTTACGATTGAAAGCTTTCGTTTTGCAAAACGACTGATATCCATAAAAAAGGGAAGTTATGGGCAATTGATAAATGAGGTAATTAATTTTAGGAATTGATTCGAAATTGAAGAGTTAGTGAACGGTGTTAATTTTGTCGCACGGTTAAAGGTGAAGAAGGAGACTCTGTTTCATCGTTATTTCGAATACGTCATCGTCTCGTTTTTCTTGTGAGAAGTCTTCTCGATTGAGTTTTATATTCGTCGAAGTTGCGTCGGTACACGTCGCCACGCGGTTTGAAGTTAATTGATATTAATAGGCGTACTCGAAGAGCACCTTTACGTTATTTAAACAACAGGAGTTTGTACCAAGAGGTACCTCTAGCTGTGGTCCAACATCCGGTCGCAGTGACCGAGGCTTTCCACAGTTCGAGGGGCCCTACCTAGGGGTTATTAGGATGCTGCGAATAACACCCGTCTCGAGATCCAACTTCTGAGCGCAGTGCTCAGGGCTTTACTCTTAACGGGCTCCCTAGCACCTGGAAACTTTATTGAAACAAGAGAAGCAAGAAAAAGACAAAAAAAAAAAAGACAAATCAATAAAAATACGTTCTAAGTGAATCGCCTTGAGAAAGGCGATTCGATGGTGAATTTCTCTAATTGTCTTTAAAAAGACAAGTCGTGGGTGATGACTCGATGGAGATCGCGTCGTTGTCGGGTTGCCCTCGAAGTTGAGAAGACGTCCGGTCTGTCACACCTTCAAGCTGTGGTCTGGTTGAAAGTCCTCGACTTTCGTGAAACGGCGAGAAGCGCCGGTAATAAATATGTTAAGCGAAAGCTTAACACGGTATATGCTCACATTACTTTGATGGCAAAAATGAGAGCGATGCTTGCCTGCGAGGCCCTTAAATACTTTATTACGATCCATCGGCGCCGTGATTTGATTGGCCGATGGATCTGTGGTAGGGCAATTTCACCGAGCTTTCGGTGCTTTTGCACCTGGTATGCTCGTGACGTATCACAATTCCCCGAAGGATGAAATTCTATTTCGGTTCTTCGAGGAATTCCGATATTTGGCGAGAATAACAAGTCATTATGATTGTTGATCATGATCTCATTGTAACGTCCCGTTACAATACATATCATATACATATATACCTAAACAATATATATATTAGACGTCAGTGGTCTATCTGGGGTCTCGTCTCGACGGCATCACTAATTTCGACTGGACCATATCCTCATGTAAACCGTTATGTGAGTGAGGAAAATTATATGCAAGCTATATGCGAATTTAAAATTTTATAAATATTTTAAATCTAGATACAAAAATATAAATGAGCTTAACTTAGTTGACTTACCGGATTGCCGGTTAAGCCGCTTAGCCGGTTAAGCTACTTTAGCCGGCTAAATTTTAGCCAGCTAAACGGCTTAGCTGGTTAAGCCGTTTTAATCGGCTAATTTTTAGCCGGCTTACCCGGATGGAAATTTAAATACGGGCCGGGTCAGGCTGTGATCAGGCTATCCTGCTATCCAAGTCAGGCCGTGGTATGGCGGCCTGAGAATGGCCTGACAGGTTTCGTAACGCATAGTCACAAGTGGCCGTGGTCAGGCCAGCGTGATCAGGTCCGTACCACGATGCCATATCATGGCGCATCCAGGTTAGCCATTTTTTTATTGCTACACGTGGTATTTTTAGCCTGTCCCTATGGTTGAAAGGGCAAAATATATTTATAATTTAGATTCAGAATATTTTGTTCTGAATTTAAATGATAAATATATAGCCCTTTCAACCAGGGACAAGCTGAAAATACTGAAGCATTGAGGAATTGATTAATAAAGTGTTTTTACATATTTGTTTATTGAAAAATAATTTATTTCAATTTTCATCACGAGCCTTTCTCAAGTTAATAATAAGTAATTATAATTATATACAGTAATATAATTATGTATATATTATGTATTGTGACGGGATTTTTCCTACCACACTTCCTGATCGGGCATATCACCCGTACCTTTCATGCCGGACCAAACAGACTAAAGAATTGACCACCAGCAAAGGAAAAGTTCGAGTCAAAGCGTTGGGCGCCAGGTACAAAGTACCGCCGGTTATGGACCGACTTTTATTTATTTGCTTCGATAAGAATCCCGGAATTGCGTAGGGCACGAACGAACGGGTGAGGCGAGATCGAGGGCAACTCGACTAGCTCAGCTCACCTGAGGGACGAAAAGGTAAAGGGGCAGGGTCAAAGTAGAGTGACAATAATTCGGAACTCAATGTTAATACCTCCTTCGAGGATTTATTCAAGATAATGCTTCAATTTCAGGTTCACAATACTTCTTCGGATGGTATCCGATACATTTGCCAGATCCTTCTCTAATTACTCATTTCGATAAGACAAAATATGCTATAGTAACGACACGGGCAGACAATAATGCTAAACGAAAATGTACCGAGGTAGTAATCATTAACCGAGGTAACATAATTGCGCGGTAACGGATAAATGAACGAGATACAGATAGTAAAATTATTGCGACTAAATGACCGAGGTAAAGGTAGTAAGACTATTGCGAAGAAATGACCGAGGTACAGATAGTAATGCTATTGCGAATAAATGACTGAGATATTAATTGAATATTTTCGTAAATTTACCGAGGTAGTAATAATTAACCGAGGTAATATAATTGCGCTGTATCGAATAAATGAACGAGATAGAGATAGTAAAATTATTGCGATTAAATGGCCGAGGTAAAGGTAGTAAAACTATTGCGACGAAATGACCGAGGTACAGATAGTAATGCTATTGTGAATAAATGACTGAGATATTAATTGCATATTTTCGTGAATTTACCGAGGTAGTAATAATTAACCGAGGTAGTAATAATTACCCGAGGTAATATAATTGCGCAGACGGAATTCTATAAGAGTCGAAATAGGCATCGGAAATACGGAAAAGATGATTACTTATGGCTTACCCGGTACACGAAAAATACGATAAATTATACGAACGAAATAAAGCACAATAATTCGACGGATTTGCCCGAAACTCTGGCTTTCCGCGCTCGGCGAGTATATGCCGCGAGAGAGAGAAAAGATAAACAAGCGCGGCACGCGAGAGCGTACCATTGTCTCGAGCGCGAGGCCTTGAGCCCGCAACTTGATAGAAAGAAATGCTCAACATACGAAATAATATTTCACCGATTATTTTAATTAATTCAAGTAAATGCGCGAAGTCTAATTAAAATTACTGAATAGTGACGCGCAAACTTAATTACCTAATGGGCATAATATATTGGGCAAAAATACGATAGGCAAAAGATTCAATAAATTCGACACTAAATTGTTCAGAGCAGTTCGGAGGAATTCTCTTCTCGCCCATTTCTCTAGTCCAATTCTTCAGTCTCAATTACTCAAACTCAATTAAATACTCAAAAAAAAACAATTATTCACGACCACGATCGCGAGGCTATCGCTATTGACCGTGGTCGCTACTCTTCAAAATTAACGCATGATGGACAAGACGAGAAAAGAATTCCGAATATTAATGCAGAAATAAGCGTGAGGAGAGTTGGGCTCACCGAGTTCCTCTGTTGTCCGGTACTTGAGCACGCACCACTACTTCTTGCTCCTCGTTCGACTCCCGAAAAATTACGACTGATCTAATGATCCTCAATCATCGATCCACTTACCTCGGTGGCCCACTCTCTCCTCGATTCGCGCACCCCACTCTCTCGCATCGCCCCGCCGGTGTCTCATCTCCCTACTTTTCTTAATTTTCTCGCTTTCTTCGTTGAGTGACGTGTGACGGTGACGAAGGGACCACCCCTCCCGCGACCGAAACCGTGTGCGAGCCTCTACTCGCAGCTATAATATGCTGCCCCTCAATCGCCCTCCTCCTGGGATCCCGTGGATGATTACCAGCAACGGGGGAGACCTCCCTCGCGTAATCAAAGCGTCCCTTGATTAGGCGGTGGGCCCACGATAAACGCCACCAGGCAAAACAGCACCGCGTTGCTGGCTCCGTCCTAAAGATCCCCTTAAATGAGAGGCCGAATCTCACGGTCCACGACGACCGGTTGCGTACCACCACCAACCGTACCAACCGTACGACCACCAAGGTTGCGTAGTCAATCGGAGCGGGTGACGCTGTATATTGGTCCAATTCCCAATGTCTCCGTTGGCATCCTTATCTCCCACGAATAATGATGGCGAATATTCGCCAGCGTAATGAGCAAAGTATCGCTCGAACCCTCCTGGGCCAACGATGCACGGCCCGGCCACGGGCGAGACACCCCCGCGACACGTCACCGCCACTCGCGAGTCCCATGTTATTCCTCACCGGCGAGTGAGCTCGAGAGCGGGACACGGAATTTCACTCTTTATATGGCCGAAATACCTGCTGGTCTTACTCCAAACTATAAAATTAAATTCTTCCTATTACTTTAACGAACATTTTGCCCAATGAATTATTCGCCAAGCTTTGATGCAGGTACTAAACAAAAAAACAACACAAGACTTATCCTAACATGAGTCGAAATTCTCCGGGTTATCTATCGAAGAGCGTCGTCGTAGGGTCGTAAACCCGACCCCATGGTCGACACTACTCCGTGCGGGTGGCGAGGCAAAATGTCACGTCACAGTATATATTATGTATTGTAACGGGACAGACTAGGCAGTCTACCGTTACAATATAGCATATTTCGACATCCTTATTTATGTCCATATTTGATCAATTTCGCGATTCCCCGAAATCCCAAAATAGAATCTCTCCTTCCGAGAAGCCCATGACGTCACCATCGTACCGTGTGCAAAAGCTCTAGAAGCTTGGCAAAACTGCCCCACTACAAAACCTTCGACCAATCAGATCACGGCGCCGGTTGTTCATGGAAAAGTATTTAAGATCCTGACGAGCAATCCTCGTCCTCATTTTGATCAACGTTATCGGTGAGCATTATTCGCGTCAAGCGATTTCTTGACATTCTTTCTATACGACGTACTTCGTCTACTTTCGACATCCACTTCGTGTCATCACTTTCCGAAAGTCTCAACGCATTCGTATTACATGGTGCATCAAGGACTACGAACTGAACGACATCTGGCTACTTCAACTATCTCGAATAGTCTTTTTTAAGACTCTTCGTGATCATCGTTGATTCGTCCTTTTTAGGGCGAATCTATTATAACGTACTTGCTTGTCTTTCTAAAGACTAAGCAAATCACAACTCTCGTTCCTTCCTATTCAATAAAAGATTTCAGGTGATAGGGAGCCTGGTTTGCTTGAAGCCCCCGCACTGCGTGAACCAGGTGATCGTCTCAGAAAAATAACCTCGAGGTAGGGAACCGGATTCCTTGGGAAAAACCCTCAGCACTGTGGCTGAGGGCGGGAACAAGGAAGAAGGCGCTTTGCTGAGAAAACCCTCCACGAGTGATAAGCTTCACTTATCCTCGTGTTATATCATCATCATTGTCGAATCTTTCCGACCATCTGTCTATACAAAGTGAAAACGCATTGAGAATTTGTAGAATCATTTAAATTTGGGCGAGTGGCCTCCCACTTCCAGGACGCTGGTTAAACGCATCAATTTCAGTCAGCCGACAAGGAGACATCAATTTTCGAAAAATAACGAAAAATTGATGTTTGTGTTCCCGATCGCTTCCCGATTGGAAACACCGTGAAACTTAAGAAAACACACACACACACGCGCATACACACTCTAACAACCACGTACATTCACACGGGCAATCAGGCATAACAATAGAGAGACGTCGCGTCTCAAAGCACACCGAGTCTCGAACATTTCGTACAGTCTCGCGCCACATAACTAGCGAATCGAGACTACAACGACTGACGTACGAACGAGGACAATACGACGATTCGAGTCAGACATACGAACGCAGACTGTTCCTTAACATCATAGATTCATTTTATATTGCAGTCCCAACTAATCACACCTATTCTTCAACCGTTCAACTCCTTATTGCCCAGTTGCCGCTGGATTTAACTTTTGCGTGCCCTAAAGGAGACCTCGCTTCTCAAGGCTCTCCTCTCCTTTAAGTGGCCCACTTTTTACACGCCTATGATGACGGGTCACGTTATCCCCAGGTCATACATGACTAATGGGAAATACCGATAACAACCAATCTGAGGCAATCTCGAAAAACCAATAAAAATTATCACATCGATTCGGCAAACCTCTCTCCTACACAATACGTCACTGATCTCGGGCCCGTGTCGAACCTTCTGTTCGCCCGGATGAAACGACGGGACGACAGACGAACACACAAAACAATCATAACATTAAATAAAAAAGATTAAAAATCGTGAATTCCTTCGTGAGAAAATCGAGGAATTTCACGAAACGTTTCAATACATTATACATATATGTACACGCCAAACCAGCCAGGGGTTGACCCTCACCATTAAAATTTTTTACCACCATGCTAACTCTGGGGGGTATTGTAACTTTAGGTACATTTTACATTTTACATTTTTATTGTTTACATTTTACACTTATTAAATTCTACATTTTACATTTATTAAATTTTACATTTTTCATTTTCATTGTTTACATTTTACATTAATTGGTATGAGTTCTTACACCGACTCCCCTGAGGGTTGCGGGCTCCCAACACCATCTACCCTTGGTCTCCTCTCGTATCCGTTTGTCTCCGGTTCGATCCCCGCTGCCGGAGCTTGTCGCACACTCGCTAGATTTAAACACCTGGGACAGAAACAGTCGTAGTTCGTACGCCCTGCTTCTGGAGCTACGTCCGAGCCCGTTTGTGCTTTTACCATCTGCTGTGCTACGGCAGCTTCTCGCTGCCGGAGCTCGTCTCGCACACGCTAGATGTCAGCACATTGGGACAGAAGCAGTCGTAGTTCGTACGTCCTGTTTCTGGAGCTACGTCCGAGCCCGTTGTGTTTTCATCAGCCGTGCTACGGCATCGGGAATCGAACCCGAGACATCTTCCCAGCCTTTCGGTCACCACACCAAGGCGCTGGTTTCCTTTGGACCTACTTTTTTAGGTGGATTCCGAACCACCGGGTCGCAGAAAAAGCACTTAGAAAATTTTTCCATTGGTGCCGACAGTGGGAATCGAACCCGGCCACATCGCGCGCCACTGCGTGCGAGCCGAGCACGCTACCCACTGCGCTACTGCTCCCCTTACATTTTACATTAATTAAATTGTACATTTTCCATTTATTAAATTTTAAATTTAACATTTTTTTTTTTTTTACAATCTACATTTTTTTTTTTTAACATTTTCCTCCTCGAACCCCAACCGAACCGGTGCTACCCGCTTTCTGTTACTTGTTCGAATTGGAAATGTGGACGTTGATGGTGTCTCACGAATATCGTGCGTTTCTGGTATGTTAACTCGTTTCAGTCGAACCTCGATTCGTCGCGCCAACGCCTCTTTGCGAAGAGTGATGACGGAGACGTCTCGTGTCGAACCCTCTCCGCCTCGAGGTTCGACGAAGACCTCTCGCGTCACCGACTCTTCGCGAGGAGGAAAGACGGAGCCGTCGCTCGTCGGAGCCTCCTCGCGTTGAGGGGTGACGTAGACGTTCGTCGAACTCTCTCCGCTTTGAGGGGTGACGGAGACGTCTCATGTCGACCCCTCTCCGCCTCGAGGTTCGACGAAGACGTCTCGCGTCGGCGACTCTTCGCGAGGAGGAAAGACGGAGCCGTCGCTCGTCGGAGCCTCCTCGCGTTAAAAGGTGACGGAGACGTCCGTCGAACTCTTTCCGCATTGAGGGGTGACGGAGACGTCTCGTGTCCACCCCTCTCCGCCTCGAGGTTCGACGAAGACGTCTCGCGTCACCGACTCTTCGCGAGGAGAAATGACGGAGCCGTCGCTCGTCGGAGCTTTCTCGCGTTGAGGGGTGACGGAGACATTCGTCGAACTCTCTCCGCTTTGAGGGGTGACGGAGACGTCTCGTGTCCACCCCTCTCTGCCTCGAGGTTCGACGAAGACGTCTCGCGTCACCGACTCTTCGCGAGGAGAAATGACGGAGCCGTCGCTCGTCGGAGCTTCCTCGCGTTGAGGGGTGACGGAGACGTTCGTCGAACTCTCTCCGCTTTGAGGGGTGACGGAGACGTCTCGTGTCCACCCCTCTCTGCCTCGAGGTTCGACGAAGACGTCTCGCGTCACCGACTCTTCGCGAGGAGAAATGACGGAGCCGTCGCTCGTCGGAGCTTTCTCGCGTTGAGGGGTGACGGAGACATTCGTCGAACTCTCTCCGCTTTGAGGGGTGACGGAGACGTCTCGTGTCCACCCCTCTCGGCCTCGAGGTTCGACGAAGACGTCTCGCGTCACCGACTCTTCGCGAGGAGAAATGACGGAGCCGTCGCTCGTCGGGGCTTCCTCGCGTTGAGGGGTGACGGAGACGTTCGTCGAACTCTCTCTGCTTCGAGGGGTGACAGAGACGCCTTGTGTCCACCGCTCTTCGCGCGGAGGTGTGACGGAGCCGTCGTGTTCTGTCGAACCATCGCGCGACATCGGGGTCGTTTCGGGGACAATACAATGACTCGTATCGCTCGAGAAACACCCCACGATGCCGAAGCCGAGCCAAGTACTCTTCCCTGAGATCTTCGGGCCATCTGGTCTACATCGAACCTCGAGGTGGAGAGGGGTTACGGAGGCGTCTCGTGTCCACCCCTCTCCGCCTCGAGGTTCGACGAAGACGTCTCGCGTCACCGACTCTTCGCGAGGAGAAATGACGGAGCTGTCGCTCGTCGGGGCTTCCTCGCGTTGAGGGGTGACGGAGACGATCGTCGAACCCTCTCCGCTTTGAGGGGTGACGGAGACGTCTCGTGTCCACCCCTCTTCGCCTCGAGGTTCGACGTAGACCAGATGGCCCGAAGATCTCAGGGAAGAGTACTTGGCCCCAATGACTCGTATCGCCCGAGAAACACCCCACGATGCCGAAGCCGAGCCAAGTACTCTTCCCTGAGATCTTCGGGCCATCTGGAAATAACAAAAGCTAAAATAAAAAAAAAAACAATAACAAAATTTAAAAGGGGATAGGGCGATTACTTGATCAGTTGTATGTTGGGAGCTACTCAAAGGGTGGTGGTTCCACCCTTTACTTAGTACAAGCATGTCTTTTTTGGAAGAAAATACAAAATTGAATATGGCGATTCCAATATGGTGGATGAAAAAATAGGATATCAAACCTTCTACCCTACTGGAAATGTTGATGTGATAAATCATTTTGTTTACTCTATCTAGTTTTTCAGTTTATCTATTTTATCAAATTTATCTATCAAAACCGGGGAAAAATGTGGTTTTTTCAACGGTTTTTATTTTTTTTATTTTTTGCAAAAACGAGCGGTGCTACAATCCCAACAACTCAGCGCCTTATTTTTAGTGCTGTACGGCTTAGCCGGCTCAGCCGGCACTACTTATTGGCACTTTACTCATTGTTTAAACAAAAAATTTTTGCAAAGACTTCGCGTGAAATTGTTTGTCGATTATATCTAGCAAATTCCTTGATTTTTCTGAATACATATGAATTTTTCAAAAATTTTACTATGGTTTTTAATTTGTGTTTCTTAGATTTTTGAAAAACTGTTTTTATCAATGTATTTGTTTGGTGATCCGAATACTTCGTGAAGTTAATATGAACCTTTGTACGAGAGCAGATCCAAAAATTCACCTTTTTTCTTGCAATTTTCAAATAACGAAATTTGGTTCGATACTTCGTTACTCGTTACTTTTGTAGCGGGTAACAAAAAAGATTTCGATACTGGATACAAAAGTAGCGGGTAGCGAAAAAAATTTCGATCCTCAATACAAAAGTAGCGGGTAGCAAAAAAATTTTCGCTTCTTGCTGTATATGGGACTGACCAGTCTCATATAGAGCCGGATTACGGAAAGACGAAACGGACCGTATACGAGAGCTAGTGGATTTTCCGTTCCGTCTTTGTGTAATCCGGCGATCCGGCTCTATATGGGACTGCGCCCTCAATAAATTCAAATTATTGAAAAAATTAAGTGTCTCAACTCACAATTCCAGATGTTTTTTTTATTTCCGAGCTCTCCACCATCGGGTATTTTCGACCCACGCAAGAGTGCCGAGATCCTCATCTGTGATTCTGGAAAAATAAAAAATATTTATTATTAATATGTGTACGATCAACCCTTTGCGGGGCAGTGGGACATACGCTGTCCCACCTGTGCCCGTCAAATGCCAAAATGTGCCCCTCAAAGGGTTAATGCATGTGTTAGAGAAAATGTTACTTACCGCAATTTATTCCGCTCAGACCTGTATGTCAAGAGCAAAATGTTCTGCTTGATGAATACCCGCAGGTACTCCTGCGGGCATTCAAAAGGTAATTTGGATCGAATTTTGCGTACTGTATCGATGGGTGCGGAATTACCCGCCAAAGGATCCGGAATATATTTTCCGAAAAGCTTAATTAGCTTTCCGAACCGTTCATCGGCATCGAAGATACCAAAATTTTTTTTCTTTTCTTTTGTTTTCCTCGTGCTTGCCATTTGTTCGTGTTCGCCTTTTGATTATTTCCCGTTGCGTTTGCTCGGCCACGAGCGAACGGTCAACTGGTAATTCAAATGGTAGTCAAATGGTAATTGTGATTGAATTTTTCGGACTATGTCGATGGGCACGGAATAAGTCGCGAAAGGATCGGTTAAATATCTCGCGACGAGTTTAATTAATTTGCCGAATCTTGTCTCGTCCGCGAAAAGATTGACATTACTTTTTTTTTTTTTGTTTTTTCGGGTGCTCGTTCCTCCATATTTTCGTTCGAATGATTAACCATACAGTTAGTTAACCGGTGGTTATCCGACGTTCCAAAAAGCAACAAGTTGGCGACTTACCCTAATAGCGCCCGCCGTGAGCGTTGCGGGCGATTAGTGAAACGAACCACTAATGGGGAGATTCTGTAACTCCATTAGGGCGATCTCAAAGATAGCCCTTCAACTTCAACTTATCAACTTTTTTTTTTAATCGTTTGGTCATCGTTGGGTCATGACTGATAAACTAATTAAAACGTTCGGCCATCAATAGTTTTTTTTAAGAGTGAACCTTACGCACTAACACATGTGCACACGTACAAGTAATTTCGCAGGATGAATTCTTGAAGACGAGAGAATATTTTCGGAATGTTTTGTGATGAAATGGTTCCTTATCCAAAAATGTTGTGGGTGAAATATCAGCGCACAACGTAATATTTTAAAACTATTCTTTCATTACTTTCTATTAAACTGTGATCCGTCGCTTTGGTAATTGTCTAGATTGACTACTTTTCCTAATTTTATTGTTTTTTTTTTTTTTTTTTTTTTTTTTTTCCTCGACAAAACCCTTCATTTAGGCACTAATAATGATAATCAGGTGGGGGAGCATGATAAAGTTAAACAAATGAATGAATGAATAAATGAAATTAAAAAAAAAAAATTCCGATTTTTTTTTCGACATAACCCTTCATTTAGGCACTAATAATAATAATCAGGCGGGGGAGCATAAAAAAGTTAAATAAATAAATGAACAAATAAATGAAATAAAAGAATAAAAATAAAAAAAAATTCGAATTTTATTGTTTTTTTTTGACAAAACCCTTCATTCAGGCACTAATAGTGATAATCAGGCGGGGGAGCATGAAAAAGTTAAATAAATAAATGAATAAATAAATAAAATTGAAAAAAAAAATTCTGATTTTATTTAACTGAAGAACTTTTTATTTAACTGAAAAACTGATTTTATTGATTTATTTATTTATTTATTTAACTTTTTCGTGCTCCCCCACCTGATTATCATTGTTAGTGCCTAAATGAAGGGTTTTGTCGGAAAAAAAAAAAAACAATAAAATTCGGAAAAGTAGTCAATCTTCACAATGACCAAAAGTTTTTCAGCCAAATATTCAATGGTTAAAATTCTACGGTGAGTAGGGTTTCGCAAGTGGTGACGATCCGAGGAATCCAAAGTTATGCTCCTATGTCAATTTCATCCCGACGATGCTCAAATTTTTTATATGGTGAACTATACCTTATCGAGGATTAGCAACGAAAGTAACTTGTGGTTTTTGCGAGAAAGCACGAAAATTCATGGAGCATAATGGTTAATCGAAAAATTCGTGATTTAATGATACAGACGAAATTCGATGTTTGCTCTAAGAAAAAAGTTTTTCAACTGAATATCGATGGTGAAAATTTTACGGTGAGCAAGGTTTCGCAAGTGGTGACGAGCTGAAGAACCAAAAGTTGTGCTGTCTATTTTATTCCGACGGTCTCAAACTTTCTTTTATGTAGGAAACTATGAGTACGTTTACACGACGCTCTAAATCCGGTGTTACGAAAACCGGTTTAGTTAAACCAGGCGTTTACACGGTACCTTTACCTCGCTTTACCTCGTAAAGCGGGTGTTAGGACCCGTTTACACGCACTTTAACGCCTGATTTAGCTACGCCGGTTTTCGTAACACCAGAATAAGAGCGTCGTGTAAACGTACTCAATACCTCATTAACTTGAAAATATTTTCTATTTTGTTGAGCGTGAGTATTGGAGTTCGCTTGATTGGAAAAACATACAGAAAATTGTAGAACATCTGAAGTTTCCATTAAGAAATCTTTCAAAAATGTTTTATAAATATTTATTGATTACAAAAAAAACATGATACGCAATTCATGGCTAAACTGCAGTATCGTACTCCGTCTTGAACTTAGTCACTATAAGCATGAGACTTTGATTGTAGCGCCATCTCTTGATGGAAAAAAATATTAATATCTCTCGTGGCGCCATCTATTGAGGAATTTTATTACTATTGTTACGCCTGGCGGTATTTGCAAGTCGGACGATGTTTTATTGTAGAGGCTTTCAATGAAATTTTGTTGGCCCTGAAAAGGGCCGATTTTAAGAGCTCCATAGGGTTTTGTGATTTTTTAAGCATCAACATCGTTGGTTGTTGGCGGGTAGACTCGAGCAACGTCTTTCAAAATACGCTAAAAAGATTGTTGTCATGTTCTTGTCGGATACGTCGGTACATGAATTCGGCTAAGTAAGACGAGAACATGCCTTTCGTACGATTGCAATCCGGTAATGACCGTTTTACACATGACCACAATCCTTCTATAGTATTGGTACAAGCCTCTGTCTCGGAATCTTTAAAAGTTACTGAATGATTTACAGTCAAATGCTTATAACCTTCTCGATCAAGACACATATAAGCTTTCCAACAATCACTAATGATCGTTGTACCCGGCGCAATATGTTTCTTGATTAGAGGTATAAGCGTTGCTGCAGATCGCTCAGGAACAACTGTCAAAAAACACCGATTACTGCCCCTCTCCACTCCACCGAAAACCCATTGTCCTTCGACGTGTTTTCCACGATTATATTTTCGTTTACCGAATTTTGACTCATCGATCTCGCCTATTTTTCCTGGACCACCGATTTTTTTCTGTTTGGCAATGACAATTTCGACCCACACTTCGCGACAAAAGTTGAACCAGTCAACTGTTGTGTGCGTAGTGAGCTGAAGCTCATGTTGCACGATACGTTGTGGATACTTATAAGTCCACATATACGTGATACGCAAAATAATCGACAATGGCATTTTTGAATTGCTAAACCACGTACCATTTCGAATGGATCTCGTGGTTTTGCATTTCGAACAGGAGAATTAATCTCGGACTCCTCGTGGCGTCCCCGTCGCCATCTTACGACATTCTCGCGCTCGAGCATCGTGCTTGAGGTTTCGCGGCGTTCTCATCGAAATCACGATCATCTCTGTACACGGCTTCGATCAAAAATAAACTCGGTATCCACTCGAACCGTCACCCAAGGGTGACGAAATTATAGAAACGAACTCGGTCATTTTTTTCTCGACGCTCCTCACCCCGATCCCCCCTCAACCAGATATCTCTCCGATAATTTTAACACCAATAGATGAAAGAAAATACCGCCAGGCGTAATACCAACAGTTATTACGTTTTCTTATAGATGGCACCACCATCGATAATAGTAAATTTTTTTTCAAGAGATGGCGCTACGATAAAAGTCTCATGCTTATAGTGGTTAACTTCAAGACGGAGTACGATACTGCAGTTTTACCTATTTCTTAACTCGGAGGCGAAAAATATTTATTTAAATATTTTTCACAATAATCACAGATCAGATACTTAGATCTAAAAACAATATGTCTCCTCTTAACCCATTTCCTCCCAAATGTCCAAAATCTGTACTAGAGATGGGCAACATCGAATGAAAAAGTATTTAAATACATCATTAAAATACAAAATACTTTTCCACTCGTCATTTATTTCGGGTACGAGTGACGAATGAATTTCCACTCACCATTCGTTTCGCGTTCGAGTGACGAGTGGTTTTTCATTCTGTATTTATTTCGCGTTCGAGTGACGAGTGGATTCCCACTCGTCATTTATTTCGGGTAAGAGTGGCGAATGAACTTCCACTCGCCATTCGTTTCGCGTTCGAGTAACGAGTGGTTTTTCATTCTGTACTTATTTCGCGACCGAGTGACGAATGGATTCCGACTCGTTGTTTACATCCGAACTGAGGGAGAGATCATAGCTTTTGATCTCTTTCGGATAGCGTGGTCAAAATCAGCCTACGATTTTTTTTGGAAAAAAGTTATGACCATTTTTTCGAAAAAGAGCCGAACTTTTTTCCAAAAAATTGTAGGCTGATTTTGACCACGCTATTCGAAAGAGGAGATCAATAGCTATCGACCTATGTGTTTTTTTTCCAAGCGACGTTTTCATCAAAGGTTACATCGCCGAAAGTCGTGAACAAATTTTGGACATTTGGGACGAAATGGGTTGAATAACACAAGATATAGTAATGACTTTTTTTTTTTGCTCCAATGCGAAAAATATGCAATGAAATATTTTCAACAAAATCACAGATCAGTTACTTTGATCAAAAAACATGTCGCCTCTTAAACGACACGAAAACAAAAATATCATATTTGGTATCGAGTGCTTCACGAGGTAGCTTGATTTACCGAGAACTAGAAATGCTCTTTAAAAAAAAAAAAAGGATAGTTGAGTTAGAATTCCCATTAAAAAATCGAAAAAAAGAGGGCTTAACTTTAAAAAAAAAATGAAAAAAAAACAGCTGACTCGTGATTATATCACGAGGTAGCTTGATTTACCGAGAACAAGAAATGCTCTGATAAAAAAAAATCGAGTTAGAATTCCCATAAAAAAATGAAAAAAATGAGGGCTCAACTATTAAAAAAATGAAACAAAAAAAGCTGACATTAAATCACGAGGTAGCTTGATTTACCGAGAACTAGAAATGCTCTTATTAAAAAAAAAAAATAGTTGAGTTAGAATTCCCATAAAAAAGTTGAAAAAAAGAGGGCTCAAGTATTAAAAAAAATGAAACAAAAACAGCTGACTCGTGATTATATCACGAGAATACCGAGAATTTACCGAGAACTAGAAATGCTCTTATAAAAAAAAAAAATAGTTGAGTTAGAATTCCCATAAAAAAAATTAAAAAAATTAGGGCTCAACTCTTAAAAAAATGAAACAAAAAAAGCTGACATTAAATCACGAGGTAGCTTAATTTACCGAGAACTATAAATGCTATTTAAAAAAAAAAAATAGTTGAGTTAGAATTCCCATAAAAAAAAATGAAAAAAAATTAGGGCTCAACTATTAAAAAAATAAAACAAAAAAAGCTGACATTATATCACGATTTAGCCATTATTTAAATGACAGTGTATTGGGGTTCTCTGATTCTTTCGAATCATCACCCTCGCTTTCGGTGCAACTCTCGGAGACTCCGCCGGAACTCGTGCTGCCATCATCATCACTGGCGCCGGAATTCTTTTCGCCAATTTGTACTGAATTTAGAGCAGTTAATTTTTTATCCTCGTTCGCATTCTTTACTCTCTTTTTACGAGTTATATCTGAGATGTTTCCTCGAATATACTCTGAGCATGATTCCAGCTCGCTCTCAATCATTTCTTCCATACATTTTTTCCCCTCAGGTAATGTTCAAATATATCTGAAATTACAATATGAACAACTGTTATGTCAATTTGGGTCAAACCAAGTAAAAACACATAGAAAACAAGTAGCTTAATTTTACCCACGTCTTGAAAATTCCATCAAACACTGATACAATATCTTACTTCCGGGAGTAAATAACGCCAATGGAAGGATTGAAAATATATTTTTCTCACTTAAAATGGATAAATAGTAACCCTGTTGTAAACGGAACAAGGGCAAGCTACGTATGAACGCTTGTTGGCCCTGAAAAGGGCCGGGGGTTCGATTAAATGGCTTTATAAGCGAGGCTCGGGCGTCGGCGCGACTTTGATGGCATCGTCATGGAAGTCGCAGGGATGATGATGATGCTGCGAATGGTGGGTCTTTCTCGACTGATGGTTCCCTTCGACGGGGTGCTCGGTGCGGGTGGCGCACTACGAGGTCTCGAGGGGATCGTCGGACACTCAAGGACTCGGTTCGGGCGGTGCGGAGGTACGTATGGACGATCTGGGCGCGGTGGCGTGCCGAACGAAACGTTCGTCGAGCCACGATTCCTCGACACCCTTTAGAGTCGGACGGGTCTCGCGTTTGACTTGATCCGGGGAATTCCTTGGCTGAAATCGAGTGACGACCGAATTGGTCGCGAGAATTCGGGCGTCGCGTTTAATCGCGCTAGAATTGAGAGTGGCCTCGTAGGTGGGGGGACCACTCGTTACCGGGGCTTCGCAGCTTCCCAGTGGGTGGACTTTATCGACTTCGCAGCCGAGTGTCCGAGTCGAGACTTCGCAGTCTCCCGCGTATTGAGTTCGATTTCGCGGATCGCGATAAGCGACCCACGAGAATGGAGCGAGTTCGTTTTCGGGTTGTTGCCCCGATTGCCCCTGGGGGCGTTGTTCAATCCGAGGATCGTCGGTAGTGGGTTCTGCCCACTCGGGTGCCGGACCGACTTTCTTGAACAGCTCCCTCCTCTGCTGCTGCCTCCGGCGGCAAGCCGCGTTGCGAGTCTTTGGCATCCGTTGTCCTTATTTTGAATGCTCGGTGTTGATAGATCGTCGTGGAATCGAATCTTTTACTCTGCCGGAGCCGGCTTAAGTAACCCGGAACAGACCGTTATCCCCTCTCTTGTCGTGGTGAAAGAGTGGGGGTGATTTCGAGGAAAAATGACGATGCGCCCAGGGTTTTATATTTGTGAACAGAGCTGTATATTTGTGACAGAGTCGTATACGTCTCGAGAGTTTACAAAAGATATCGTACTTTACAGCAACGATTATATAAGACCCTCGAGAAGCGAGAGAGCGAATTAGAATATTAATTTAATATGAGAATTATCGCGTTAATCGTAAGCGCGAGGGTATCGTACTTTTCAGCAACGAGAATTTAAAACTCTCGAGAAGCGAGAGAGCAAGTTAAGAAATACAATCTAATATGAGAATCAAGAAACAAGAATTATCGTGTTAATCGTAAGCGCAAAGCTATCGTACTTTTCAGCAACGATTTGGTAAAACTCTCGTGAAGCGAGAGAGCACGTTAATAAATATAATCGAATATTATATTTGTGAAGAGAATGGAGTTGTTGGCGATCTGAAAAGATCGGTTGGTTTGAGGGAAAGCTTCCGTACTTGACAGCAACGGGAGCCCGGGAGAATCCATCGAATGTGCGTGAATCGCCCTGCCTTATAGACTAGCGCGTACGATGGAGAGAGACTCGGGATAAAAAAACCTACTGGCGCATGAGCCAGAGTCTCGTCGGCGCAGCGCGAACGAAACGGCGTCCGGACGGCGCAGCGAGAGCGAGAGAGACAGACTCATCCCAACCGGCGCACCAATCAGACGCCGTCCAACCGGCGCACCAATGGGAAGAGCTCTAGTCAGGCGCCTCGCGAGTGACTTATCTTTTATGTTTTTCGTTAATCTTATGGGGTTGAAATATTTAATATATATGCGTATAACAACCCTGTTGCAAAGGTTCGATAGATACTTCTGAAAAACGATAGAATCGTTTTCTGAAAAACGATAGGAAGGATCGGAAGGATGCGGAGAATCTATCGGAATCTATCTGGCGCTATATGTATTTGTCCCTGCCTGTATATGGTTCTATCGGTTCTATCAGTATAATGCGATGGAAATGCCGCAAGGAGACGCCATTTCGATGGGATCTTTGAGCAGAATCCATACTGTTACTATGTTCAGGCTGAAAGGGGAGCAGTAGCGCAGTGGGTAGCGTGCTCGGCTCGCACGCAGTGGCGCGCGATGTGGCCGGGTTCGATTCCCACTGTCGGCACCAATGGAAAAAATTTTCTAAGTGCTTTTTCTGTGACCCGGTGGTTCGGAATCCACCTAAAAAAGTAGGTCCAAAGGAAACCAGCGCCTTGGTGTGGTGACCGAAAGGCTGGGAAGATGTCTCGGGTTCGATTCCCGATGCCGTAGCACGGCTGATGAAAACACAACGGGCTCGGACGTAGCTCCAGAAACAGGACGTACGAACTACGACTGCTTCTGTCCCAATGTGCTGACATCTAGCATGTGCGAGACGAGCTCCGGCAGCGAGAAGCTGCCGTAGCACAGCAGATGGTAAAAGCACAAACGGGCTCGGACGTAGCTCCAGAGGCAGGGCGTACGAACTACGACTGTTTCTGTCCCAGGTGTTTAAATCTAGCGAGTGCGCGACAAGCTCCGGCAGCGGGGATCGAACCGGGGACAAACGGATACGAGAGGAGACCAAGGGTAGATGGTGTTGGGAGCCCGCAACCCTCAGGGGAGTCGGTGTAAAAACTCATACCATACTATGTTCAGGCTGTATGAGGAACACCTCAAGGCCCTGTGTATATTCTTTATAAAAATAAAATAAAATAAAATAAAAAAAATCCATGGACATTACAAAGAAAAACCGATAATAACCGTGTCAAACCAAGTAAAAACACATGGAAAACAAGTAGCTTAATTTTACCCGCGTCTTAAAAATTCCTTCAAACACTCATACAATATCTTACTTCCGAGCGTAAATAACGCCGAAGGAGGGATTGAAAATATATTTTCCTCACTTAAAATGGAAAAATAGTAACCCTGTTGCAAATGTTCGATAGATACCTCTGATAAACGATAGGAAGGATCGGAAGGATGGGGAGAATCTACCGGAATCTATCTGGCGCTAATTGTATTTGTCCCTGCCTGTATATGTTTCTATCGCTTCTACCAGTATAATGCGATGGAAATGCCGCAAGGCGACGCCATTTCGAACAAGACTTAATTCAGAAAAATCTAGTGTACTTACATTTTTTTCGGAATTCAGTAGTCGAAAACAGCCTGTCAAATCACGTTTATTCACGTTTTTTTTACCTTTATTAACTTTTTCTGTGCGTCCATTCACGTTTATTTCACATTATTTATTTTACATTATTTATTGTGTTGTCACTGGTCACGATTATTCGCGTTTTTTTTTAATTTTTTATTTATTTATTTTTTTTTATTTTTCTATAATCTCACACGTGCTCACACAGCTATCGGTTAATTGGTATTCCGGAGGTGTCATATACAATCTTATAAATGATACTTTTTTTGTAGATACTGATGAAGCACTTAACTATTTTGCCTCATAAAATCCAGTACAAGCTTCAATAGAAAATTACGATAAAACATGATGAACACCATGTTGCAATGTACAGATAAGTACGAATAAATGCAAAAAAGTTTCTATCAGAAGAGATATGTGTATGTGGCCGCGAACGACCGCATAAACTCTGTTAAACAATTAGGCTAAATTTCCTTATAAAACCCAAGTACAGATGCAAATTCTTTATGGGATTATTCGAATACATACAGTGCTGATAAATTTCCGATTATAACATATTCATTCTGTTATGTAAATTTCCCATACCAAATTACACATTACAATTTCTGCAATTGCTGATTGAAACAGATTAAATCTTTCGGGAAGATGCTGATAAATGCGGCAGATTGTATAAAATTCATATACAGACGCATTCAGTCCATATCCGTTATTCCTTATAAAATCTTTATGTGTCTAAAACTGATTCGTACCGTTGAGTTCATGTGACGAAAATCCAAATAGAAACACATTTCTGATAAAATCAGGCAAATTCTCATACATTTCAAAACTTCGATTTTTTGGTGACAGATACACCTGGTACATACGCATAGCTCCCTATAAAATAACGATGGGTTTCTATATGGGTGTATGAGTCCTTTTCAACAGGGCTGTATTGATCGGCAAAACTCCAAGTCAAACATACTTACCAAAAATAACCTAAATCGGCGAGGTGATCAGCCTCCCGACAACACCAAAAATAGATAACCAGCCAAATGTTCAGGTAACCGTGAGCCATAATAGACGCTAAGTAGCCATTTTTCGCCAAACGTCAGGTAACCATCACATGAGCGGCTAAATACTAGACTGAACTCCAAAACATAATCTTTACGAAATAAAAAAAACTAAATTCTTTGATAAATGACAAATCCTATATTTTCCTAAAATTTAGACGGAAATCCTTTACGAAATTGAACAATTATATCTTACTAAAACAAATGACTTGACTCCGTAACAAAACAATAACAAAACACTTAAATTGTGACCAATTCCCGACCATAAGGTAACCGATCTTGGCTTACCATACCGTAAGAGTCGAACGTGCGCCGTCCCAAGGTCGTAAATCCGACCTCCTGACCGCACACAGTTCACGCATGTGACGGGGCGCAAAATGTCACGTCACAGTCCATACCCAGTTCGCGTGACTGTCCAGCAATCTGTGGAGTGGTTCAGCGATCTGTGCACGGTTTTTTATAAATCTGGCATAGAAATTTCAACAAGTTGTACTTAAAGAAGTGGAAGGCAATGGAAGGTTACGAATCTATAACAATGAACGATGGTTCTTACGAGATTGGAGCGATCCATTTCATCTTGAGGATACTCAATTTATAAAATTATTTCGATTGAGTGAGGATATCGATCGGTACTTGATTCAGCGACTCCACTCTGTGCGTGAACGCAGACGAAAATAATTACTCAATCAAAGCCGTACTTAAAATATTTGTATCGTTAAACTTTTACTCTATGTGGACTTAACAAAGGTATAATGGCCAAAATTACACGTTTCCGGTGTCGCAAACATCGGTATCGAGGTGCATAGCGGAAGTGACAGAGTTAATTTGTACTCGCATAGCATATGAATGGATAGTGTTTCTTACCGAATTACTGGATATAGAAAGAAAAAGGCGAGATTCCTGCAGGCCAGTGCATTACCGGGTACAATTGGTGCGGTTGATTGCACACATGTTGCGATAATTGCTCAATCGCACGAAGAGCACAATTATTTATACCGGAAAGGGTTCGATTCGAAGAACGTGCAAATCGTGAGTTTCCAGATAGTAATAATATTATTTTTTATGGTAGAAAAAATACAAAAAAATGGATTTCATCTCTTCATGCCCACGAGTCCAGAATATTTCATTAAGTTCCATAGTTGTAGAATGAAGTAGATAAAGGTGCCAATTGAAACATGCATAGTACTTTCCTGCAATGTAATTTCTTATCAAAGCTTATATTCTTCTATACCGATGGTTATGCTAGAGGTAAAATTACGAGAAAGCAATGTGGCAGTTTCAATTTGCATGTTTTTGCTTATATATTGAAATATGATTTGTATATTTGTATACTCGCACAGATCTGCGATTGTGATCTAAGATTCTTAAACATCAACTCGCGATATGCTGGAGCTACTCACGATTCGCATATTTGGAGGAATTATACAATCAATGTCGAAATGCAACGGAAATATAACGAAGGTTGCGTATTAGCTATTTCAAAACTACAAGAATGAAAGCTTGAAGAAGAGGCTGTACTGAAACATTCATTTAATAAGTGAATAGGTAGAAAAATTTGTTATAGCTAAGTTTTTGAGTATGTGTAAAAAGTTTCAACTTCACCTACCAAAAAGAATCGAACAGAGATCTTAAAAATATTTGGGCTGAAGTAAAGAATGCACGGTCGGTCTATGACTTCGGTGGTTTCTCAAGTGAAGCAGTATTGCCCGCAGTTGGTCCTGGGATGGGTGGCGCTTAGCCATGCATTGGCTTGCACATCGACCACTAAGCGAAAGGGACCTTTTTGAGTTTTCTAAATTACTGTTATGCCTCAATAATTAACAGAATTGTTTCTTCATTTCTTACGATTGTTCACCCGCCATCTTGGATTTAGGAATTATGAAATTCTAGTTTCAAATTCGTGATTAGCGACCCCAAAAACCTTCAATTGAAAAATTTGAGGCTAAAATAACCAGTTCCGCCTCAGCTTATAAAATTTTTCTCATTTTATACAATTGTTCATCCGCCATATTGGATCTGCCATTTTGGATTTAGGAATTATGAAATTGTGGTTTCAAGTTCGTGATCAGCGATCCCAAACCCTCAGAGTAAAAAATTTCAGGCCAAAATATTTAATAGAAAAAGATATCGCTAAAAAAGTTTACGTGCATACTACATTGCTCACTAGCCGAGACGCTAATGCCCCAGTGTGCAAGCCTGAAAGTATGACAGGAGAATTATAGATAGATATAATAAATCAAATCTAAAATTAAATAGCATAAGTAAAAAACGAACAACAAAATGAAATATTAACCTCTACAGGACCGGGAGCCGATATATCGGCTCGAAAGTGGTGTCATCTTTTTTGCCATTCAATGCAATAACATAGAAAAGTCAGTTCTAGGACTTTGAACTAAAAAAGTCGAAGAAAAAAGGCCCGGTCCTGTAAAGGTTGAAACATACAATCCAAGGATAAAATACTCAAATAGGGTCAACCTTATCAACTATAATATTAAGTCAAATAATAAATAAATAAACCCTGTGAGTGGTAAGCACACGCGTCAGAAGTGAAACTTATAAAAGGTGTATGAGCATTTATACGTAGCTTCATCCACCCAAAAATGGCTATTTAAAGACCATACATTCAAACAATGAGGCTGCACGGAGAAAAATTTCTATGTCACGA
Source organism: Rhorus exstirpatorius (assembly GCA_963564615.1). Lineage (NCBI taxonomy): Eukaryota > Metazoa > Arthropoda > Insecta > Hymenoptera > Ichneumonidae > Rhorus > Rhorus exstirpatorius. The sequence goes on along the minus strand of OY751322.1, from coordinate 8,749,356 downwards.
CAACTCACCACGAGTCACAGCAACACATTTTCTATGTCAATATAGTGACAACAAATGTTCCAGTTACGGTTACAAATAAATATTTGTTATCGTTTGATTTGTTATAACAGCAAATAGCATTTGCTAAAATGACGTTTGCGGATTTGCTGTTCTAACGGAGAAAATCACGTTACTAGAGCAAATCTTTTTGCTGAAACAACTTTTCCTAATTTGCTACGGTAACAGATGAATCAAAATGAATGTTATTGTTTCTTATTTATAAATTAGCAATTAGGAATGATCTATGAACGAATTTAAAACTGTTATTCCATTATTTTTGAAAACCCTGAAAATTAATAAAATAAAAAAAAAAAGTAATTGACCGGGATTTGAACCCGCGATCCTCCGCAGTTAACGAATTCAGCACTTTCGATCCTTAATTAATCATTAAAATAAAAAATTAAAAATTTAGAGATTACTTTTTTTTTACGAGTGTTTCCGGCTTCGTAGTCCGGCCGTTTATCCGTTGAAATTAATTTTGAGCCTACCTGAGATTTTACCTACCTAACGACTTACCTAACGACTGATACGCTACCACTACGCTGTTATTTCCTTATTATTTTCTTGTATTTAAATGACATTAGTTTCAGCCACGAATTTTTCACTTGCATCGATTCAAATGAACTTCGGTACCCGAAAGTTTTTGGGGTCGCTGATTACGAATCTGGCATCCGATTTTCAAAATTCAAAATGGCGGATCCAATATGGCGGACGTCAAATCGAAAAATGGTACCAATTTTCCAAAAACTTTGTACCTAAAAGTTTTTGAGGTCGCTGATTACGAATCTGGCATCAGATTTTCAAAATTAAAAATGGCGGATCCAATATGGCGGGCGTCAAATCGAAAAATAGTACTACTTTTCCTGAAACTCTGTACTCGTGGGTTTTTGGGGTCGCTGATTACGAATCTAGCATCAGATTTCTAAAATTAATTTTAAAAATCTGATACCAGATTCGTAATCAGCGGCCCCAAAAACTCTCGAGTACAGAGTTTCAGGAAAATTGAGACCATTTTTCGATTCGACGTCTTCCATATTGGATCCGTCAATTTTTTATGATTATAAAATATTTATTTATAATTTCGGTACACATAAAAATCTTCTATTTGGGAAAAAATCAAACAAAAAAACTTTTAAAAACTGCATACAATTTAGAAAGAGCATAAAAAATGTATATAAATTATTTAGAAAAAAAAATATGAAAAAGGGTTCTACTCAAATTTTTTTCCAATTGATGCTTTCTTTTTGAATATTTAAATTGGAAAAATATGTTGTTGAAAATATGATCAGCAACTATTTTTGAGTTTATACGAGCTAAAAATTTTCTGTATTGCGAATGATATAGAATATATCTCTTAGTTCGTGTAGCAAAATTACAGTTTGTTAGTCATGCCAAAACTTTTTCATAAATATTTCGAAACAAATATTATTAATCTAATATTATATTATTAATCGAACAAATGTTCGATTGACAAATCATCCGCTACATACATTTGTGAGTTTCCGTAACAAATATTTCTTTGCTGATCGTACAATTTGTATGTTATATTTACAGTTCGTATTGCTACTGCGACAGACCAACGGTCAGCAAACCACGTTTTGTTGTAATAACATAGAAATTTTTCTCCGTGTGAGACAAAGAGAATGAATAAATGAATGAATGAGTTTATTATGCCGTGGACATGCATCCGTAGGAAGATCAGTAATCATATAATTACATACAGGTAAAATATAAGCAGTATCATACAATTAAATACAAGTAGAATAACTAACAATTCATGAAGTAAAATAACTAGCAACGCATAAAGAATATAATCTTACACTTAGAGATAAGCACTCTCTAGCATAAAGAGAGGGAGAGATTGTGAGACATGAAGAAGGGTAGGGGAAATCAGCAATGTTTGGTTTCCATTTGAAATATAAAAAACAAGGATACAGCGCGCACAGTGACGTGCAGCATACGTGCACCAATATACATAGATGTATACATGTATGACCCATACCACTCGGGCAATAAAACTACAACCATAGAACTTATACTCATGGAAGAGGAATCACGCTGTTGGGAGGAAATTCATCATTAAAATTGTTTAACACATTTATTAATAAAAAAAATAAGACAAAAGATTGAATTGTAAATTTGATTGTAAAAAAAAAAAAAAAGTAAATTTAAATAAAATATGAGTGTAAAATACGGGTCAAGTGAATCACTCTCACTGACAGCGTCAAAGGTACCTCTTGGATCGAGCACTCAACCAGCTGACCTAGACATTTAACCACTGAAATCTGAGGATTCTCGGCAGACACGGAGTAACTCACCAAGCAGGCTGCCGACCGAACTCGCAATTAAGTATCGCACTCAGACAAATCGGCTTATCACCTTGCAGCACTTCGCAGCATCAATTCCCGATGACCTTACTCAAACGATACTCATTGATATCGAGACTGTTCTCGAGCAGGTGGAGGAACTGCATAATGCGTTTGCTGCAGAGCACACTAATTTTGAACTCAACTGGCCTGCTGCATTCTTGAATCGCCCGTATTTCGCGGATAACATGTATCAGCAGGAGGCTCGGCCTTACGTTTAGCCCGACTCACTCTCGGCCGAGCAAAAACGCACTCACAGGAGCATTGGAGCTCCCGCTAGACCGCACTCATTACTTACACGTTGAATCGAAGCTCCCTGAGATTGCGTTACCGAAATTTTATGGTGAATACTCATCGCGGCCTGGATTCAAAGAGCTGTTCACCTGTCTCATACTCGACAATCAAAGGCTTTCGACAGTGGAGCATCTTCAGTACCTCCGAAGCTGCATGGAGGGTGAACCTGGCAAACTCATTGCGAACTTCCCGCTAGTCGGCAACCCTCTGCAACCTCCGTAGGAAGTGTTGACGTCCGATATGAGAACAAAAGGCACAACTGGTCCAGTTGTGCAATCTCACCCCGCTCACTCGGCGGTCTGCCGCCGGGCTGGTCACACCCATTTCAACCGTCTTTAAGTCGCGAAAGGCGCTCGAGACATTGGGTGTCACTCACAATTTGGGTGATTACATCTGGGTCCGCCAGGTCTCCAGGCAACTGGACTGCTCTACGCGGGAGGCGTGGTAAATTTCACTCAGCGCTCTTCTCGGGTACCCAAACTTCACTCAACTCGAAACTTTTCTCAATACTCGTCCTCGCGTGCTCGAACGCATTGAATCGATGGCCACCAGGACGCAATCATCCGTATCGCAGTCATCAAAACCGCAGCAATCAAAGAAAGCCACAGCCCATCAAGTAGTCACTCAACACGATATCATTGCAGTTATTGTGATGGAAATCATTTCGTAGTCATGTGCCCGAAGTTCAGGGACCTCGACGTGACGGCACGGCGCAAGGTGGCAGTCAACAATCGACTCTGCTTCAACTGCCTGGGTTGGCACAGCTCGTATGCTTGCAAATCAACGAAAGAAAGCAAGCAATGCTCAGATCGGCACCACTTAATGCTTCACGACTCGAGTTTTCGTGGAGGTGCACCTCATGGTAATGCAATTACGAGATACGCATCCCACTCAATCAACGCTCAACACTGCTCGCCACTGTACTCACAAAAATCAGCTCAACCGTAATGACTCATCAAGCTCGTTCACTCATCGACCCTGGGTCTGAACTCACCCTCGTATCAGAACGACTCATCTCTCAACTGAACCTTCAACGCCAGCACTTATCACTCAGCATCATCGGCATTGGCGGACAGAAGGTCCCTGAAACACGCGGTATGACATCACTCACTCTGTGCTCAAACCACATGAGCGAAGTGGTCACTGTGCAAGCTCACATTTTAAAAACCGTGCCCTCAGACCTCTCATCATTTCAGTCGCCCATTCAAACGTGGCCTCATATTGTGAAATTAAAACTTGCTGATTCTGATTTTCTCAAGTCACGTGCTATCGATATCTTCATCGGTGCAGACTTATACGAGCAAATCATTAAGCACTTATCATCAATGCCGATCGCACAACTCTCAATATTTGGCTCGCTTGTTCTCGGTCCAGTAAACTCATCACGCTCGTCATCATGCTCAGCTCATCACGTGAGAACTCCAGAAGAATAAATCAACGTTCAAGAGCCACTCACAAAATTCTGGGTTCAGGAAGAACTCCCTTCCGACACAACAAAATCACTCCCACCCGAAGAACGAGAGTGCGAAGACCACTTCCGCTCCACTCACTCACGTGATTCTACAAAGCGATACATCGTAAAAATACCACTCAAGTTGTCACTCAACCAGTTGGGAAACTTCTACGTCATCGCTCATCACTATCTTCAACGAATGCTTGGGAAACTCCAACGTGACATTCCACTCAAGCAACTACATGTTCACTATACGTCCACTACACGTCCTTTATGAAAGAATATGAAGAATTGGGTTACATGATACGTATTGCAGACCACTCATCACAGATCAATCATCGGGGTCCGTCGACTGCTGGTGTTGCGTTCGGTGGGATGACCTTAGCACCAGATGCCTCAAAAACATCTGGAGGGTTGAGGGTCTCACCCGGCACCTCACCAGCAACGACTGACACTCGTCTAGTGTACTACTTACCACATCGTGGTGTACTCAGACCTAACAACACAACAACCAAATTACGTGTAGTGTTCAACGGCTCAAGCCCAACCATATCGGGACACTCAGTGAACGATCTCATGCATACAGGACCGAATCTTTTACTGGACATCTCAGACGTATTCATCTGGATTCGACATCATCGTCATATCTTCGCCACTGACATCACCAAGATGTATTGACACATCAAGGTGCATAAAGACTATTGGGATCTCCAGCGAATCCTGTGGGTCGACGACAAACTCAACGAGCTACCATACCAACTCACCGCAGTAACATATGGCACAAAGGCGGCTCCATTCCTGGCAGTGCGTGCACTGCTGCAACAACAAGCCCAACCATATCGGGACACTCAGTGAACGATCTCATGCATACAGGACCGAATCTTTTACTGGACATCTCAGACGTATTCATCTGGATTCGACATCATCGTCATATCTTCGCCACTGACATCACCAAGATGTATTGACACATCAAGGTGCATAAAGACTATTGGGATCTCCAGCGAATCCTGTGGGTCGACGACAAACTCAACGAGCTACCATACCAACTCACCGCAGTAACATATGGCACAAAGGCGGCTCCATTCCTGGCAGTGCGTGCACTGCTGCAACTAGTGGAGAATGAGGGTCATCGCTTCCCGCTAGCTGTGCCAAAACTCACGCACCGCAGATATGTTGACGACATATTTGGTGGTGGCGACTCAATCGTTCAACTTACAATGATCGCTGTAGAACTCAAGGAATTGTGCAACGCGAGAGGCTTTCCGCTTACAAAGTGGCTATCAACACATCCTCATTTACTCAAAGCAGTGTCTTCAATCGAAGAATCTCACTTCAACCATCTCATTTGACGATTGCTCAACCAAGATATTCGTACTCAAGTGGCTTCCTCAAGCCGATACATTCGCCTACTCATTAAAATTCTCGGAACACTCATGAAAAATCACGGAGCGACTAATCCTATCTGAAGTAGCACAGATATTCGATCCACTTGGCTTCATCTCACCTGTTGTGATCAGGGCAAAAATGCTATTGCAAGAACTCTGGTTGCACAAAATAAACTGGGACGACTCATTTCCATCTCGCATCACATCGAGATGGCTCATAATCGGAGAAGATCTCATCAACTTGACCAAGATCTCAATTCCCAGGTGGTTTTCCACCTGGAGCGACTCAACAGTGGAACTTCATGGCTTCACCGTCCACTGGCGCCATATCAACTCGTGTGTGCAAAGACGAAAGTCGCACCATTCAAACAACTCTCAATCTCGCGGTTGGAACTCACAGCAGCGGTGTTACTCTCATGACTAATGAAACACGTTCATACAGCACTCAAGATGCAAATAACATCTACTCATTTGTGGACAGACTCGAAAGTAACACTCATGTAGATCAAAGCACCCGCTTCACGATGGAACGACTACGTCAGGAATCGTGTCACTCAAATCCAAGAACTGACGTCACACGCTCATTGGCGACACGTTCCTAGCGCGTCAAACCCAGCCAATAGTCCATCTAAGGGGCATAACTACTCAAAAACTCAAGGATAACTCATTTTGGTGGACGGGACCACCGTGGCTTACTCAACCGAGGAAATCATAGCCAAGCTAGTCTATGCTGCCTGGCGACTTCAGTGCACATATGAAGTCCGTCCATGAATCGCACTCTTTGCGGCTGCATCAAAAATCGACAATCACTGGGATCTCATCCACAGGTACTCTTCACTCAACAAACTGTTGACAATCACAGCAATTTGCTGCAAAATCATCTCACGACTCAAGAAGGTGCCTGACTCATCACTTGTAACCATCATCTCGTCGGCTGAGATGGAGGCCGCCAGAATCTTTCGGGTCAGGGCCACTCAAGCGGCTTACTTCTCAGCTGAAATGAAATCACTCCAGTCGAACTCAACTTTGCCAAGAGATCACATCTTCGCTCGTCTGACCGCCTTCCTTGATCACGAAGGAGTCGTTCGATTTAGAGGTCGACTCAACATGTCAGCACTCAATCAGGAAGGTAAACATCCTGCCATCCTACCACACACTCACACTTGTCTTCCCTCATCATCGACTGTGCTTACCGAAGAACTCTCCGTGGAGGCACGCAACTCACCCTTGCAGACACACGACAATCGAACTGGATTCTCGGAGGCAGAGCTCCGGTGAAAACTCATATTCTGCATTGCATCTCATGTTCCCGGCAAAGGGGAATACGTGCACAGCAGTCGATGGGTCAACTACCCGTCGTTCGTGTCACGCCATCACCCCCATTCACTCACACGGGAGTTGATTATGCTGGGCCACTCAAAATAAAAACTTGGAAAGGTCGTCGTGCCAAAACAACAAAGGGATGGATTTGCGTCTTCGTGTGCCTCGCCACGTCGGCAGTGCATCTCGAAGCTTTCAGCAAATATTCATTGGAAGCATTAATCGCAACCTACAGACGGTTCGCCTCAAGACAAGGATTCTCACGCACGTTATACTCAGACTGCGGAACAAGTTTTGTTGGCGCTGATGTCATACTGCGTCGGATATTCACTCAAAGCACTTAGGTAAACCACTCAATCGCATCATTTCTGTCAAACGATAGCACTCAGTGGTATTTCAACCCACCTGCAGCACTGCAAATGTGCGGAAAGTGGGATGTGGGGAACAGTGCTCACTCGTGAGAAGCTCTCTACTGTGCTCGCTCAAATCGAGGTGACACTGAACTCAAGGCCACTCGTACCACTCAGCGACGACCCTGACGATGTCTCAGCACTCACACCAGGTCATTTTCTCACCGGCAGCGCACTCTCCACTGTGCCGGGACTATCTTTGAGCGACCTGAGTATAAATCATCTATTAAGATGGCAACTTATCCAGCAGAAGCTTCAGTACTTCAGGATTCACTGGTAAACTCAATATCTTCAGCGGCAGCAATTAATATCAAAGTAGCATCACCCGTCAAACATCATCAACTCGTGCACATCACCCATGAGCGGTTTCCGCCGCCACTGGCCCGGATCAATGCTCGTTATCCAGGAAAGGACGGACTCACCCGGGTGGTGACGGTAAAAAAAACTACCACAACACTCACTCGACCAATCACGACACGACCACGCGGTGCGTCCGCCATTTTATTTACAATCACTTCTGCTATTCTCATAGAAAAAATACAGTCTACACTGAGAAAAAAACGTGATGTTGCCACAACAATACACCATGGTGAAAATTTTATAGTTTCAGAAACCATAATTATGATAAATGTAACGATAGTATTGTTATTTTGGCCATCGAAATATAGTCAAACGTACACCTCTTAAAATTCACCACATTTATCGTTCAAATTACAATAAATACCGTAGCAATTATGAAAATATAGGCATGTTTGCATCAACTAAAAATTAAAGCAATGCTTACCTAATCTCGCCTGTACAGATTAATATAATGTATTGTTAATGACTTACAAAGTTTATGTCACCAATTTTACTGTTACGATATATATATATATATATTCATAGTTGACTACTCTTACAATTTCACACAATTCGGCGTACACAATTGGTCAGTTTTCGGTACAAATCATATTATTCGTATAACATCATGGTATAGTCTAGGATAAAATATTATATACTGATCAGGAAAAATTGTCACTCTCACCATATGGGATGTTATTCATACAATACAATTATTTTTGTCATTATAATTCAGCGTAGTGAGAATTTCGTGTTACGAAAATCGAATTGGATACTTATTATAACTATGATACCGTCATTTTACTCTACGAATATAGTTAACAATATCTTGTAACATGCGACTATATTTGTCGTTAAGTTAACTATTTGTTACTCACATTTAATTGGCAAGGTTTTTTTTTTTAATTTCTCGTCTCAAAAACAGAAATAACAATGTCAAAAAACGGATTTAGTAACTCAATAATTTCAGTCATTAATCGTATTTGTTAAGTAAGAAAAATTTTATTTCCTATTTTTCCGACCATTTTTGATAGAATTTTTTTTTTTTTTAAATCACATTGTGAATCTTCGAATCTATTACTATAACCATGATTTTTTTGAACCCTGTAACCCCATCGGCTCAAATTTTATTGGTACCCGAATATTTTTCGAAAATCGCTATCTGTTGCTATATCATGCGAGATAATTAAATTATTTTTAGACAAACTCTGGGGGCACAGATTTTATACGTCTTGTGCCCGCGAATTTCGTCACGTGGGGATGAAATCGTCGAGGACGGGTTTGTGGGTGATTGTCAAGGTTGAGTAAATCTCCAACTCGAGTATTACAAAATTACGGTCTAGTTTATTCGTGATAATGATAAAGTATTTGTTACAATGTAGTTCTTGATTATTTGCCTTGGGACTGACTTGTTTGTAACCAACGATAGCTTCCGCTCGTGACAGCTCGTAATAGTTGACAGCGCCGTTACCAACAGAAGACTGCCTTTTCGTATAATTACATGACCTTATTAATTGATTGTCTTTCGGTTTAATCCCCGGAACGGTTGCATCGGACGATCTCTACTCAGCAATATGCGTGTTGCAAAAATCACCTTTAAACTGCTACGTTTGTACAATTGCTGAATCGTTTAATCTCTTTGCACAATCGATTGCTAAACTGTCCTGTTTTGAATATAAATTGAAATGATGAAATCTGGGGCACAACAGTGTCATATCAGTTCCGAAAGTATGCATTGATAATTAGGGTAATTAAATTGGAATGGAAAAAAAAAACATCACTGGTTTTTTGCATTTGTGGCTGAACCAACCAACATTTTTCGAGTTTTTTAAATTTTTTCTTATAGACGGGGATGAACCTACAACTTTTTCAGAAAACATTTTTTCCTCGCACGCACGGAAAAGAATCTAAAAATCAAAATTGCGATTTTTTTTTAAACTATTTTTAAAACAAAATTCCGTGAAATCAAATAAGTCGCAAAATCAGGGGCTTATTTTTCGAGGTAAAAAATACCTACAAAAAAATCAGCATTACTGTACTCAAAAAGAATAGAATTCAAGTCTAATCCGACTGGACTATGAAGTTCTCACCGAATTATACTTTGTACTAAAAAAAATGGGTCGTTTATTTTGAATAAAACACGACCCATCTTTCTCAGTGTAGGAATATACGCGCTTAGCGTTCATGAAGGAATAAATGATTCCCCGTTTATTCCTTCAAAGACGCTTTTAATTTGATTTTCGTCAGAGCCTCTTCTTTTTCTTTCTCAGGCATTTTTGGTATACCTGAGAAAGGTATTTAGTCATAATGTCGGGGACCATCTTGCATCTATATCTTAAATGGCTAATCAAGTTTTTAAAATATCGCACCTCTGTCTTACAGAAGGCGCAGATATATGGGCGCCCGTCGTGGACCACACGGAGGTGGTCATAGACCGCCTTGCGCGAGTCCGCAATTAAGTTCCTACGATATAAATCGGTAAACTCTGAAAAAAACGCGCTTAGCGTATGTGAAGGATTAAACGATTTCCCGTTTATTGCCGATCATTGACACACACACACACACACACAATATCTCATAAATATTAAAAATTTGAAAAAAAAAAATGATTTACTGATCCTTGTCCATTAACTGGACAAGGATCTGTAATCTGGACAAGGATAACATTCTAATTCTCAATGACATCTCTCAAGTTTTTCTTATTTCAATTTTTCTTATTGTTTTTTTATTTCTTCCCTTTTGTTTCGTTCGTGATTATGACCGTTCGAGCTTAAGTCAATTTCAGCTTTCAACCGTTTCGGTTCACGACTGTTCGATCATATGACCGCTCAGATTTATGGCCGTTCGGGATTATAACCTTTCGAGCTTATGACAATTCAGGCTTCTGACCGTTTGGACTTATGACATTTATGGTTAATGACTGTTTTGGTCATGGGTTTTGTTTTGGTTGGGTTTGAGAAGATCACGTCAATCACGTCCGCGAGAACCTAAGTACGCGAACGGACTTGCCGCTAAGGAACGGGATCTCTCGGCCGATTGCTAAGAGCGTCATATTAAGACTAATTTGATAATATGTCGAGAGAACCCTCGTTAGCTTTGGGCGTCCGGCTACAAGGGTCTCGTGGGGGTGGATTGAGAAATCATCGATGGATGTAGGTCTCGATGATTTACGAAATCTGGTATTGCAAGGGACCCAATAATCCAGGTCATATGTGATGCAAGGGATCGAATAATCTCGCGCGGTTTGTTCGAGTTTCCAGAGAGTGACTGTCGCAAGAGTCGGCGTACTCTCTGGAATCTGATGACTCTGCTGTGTTGCAATGAGCGCAGGTAGCGATAACTCGGTTCGTCACAATATAAGCAATTTTGGCTCAAATCGGAAGGGGTCAGGGTCAAACGTTTGTCGAATTGGCGTGGAATCCTTCATATATACATATTTATATTTTATTTACAAAACACGCGGAATTTTCGTGTCAGGCTTAGCAAACTCGCTCGCCACTTCCACGCTCGCTCAAACCTCTGGCGACCTTTATTCCATCCAGTCGAGTCGTTCCGGCAGCAAAGGCTTTAAGTATGTATCACTCATACATTCTCAAGCAAAAGTGAGAATTTTAAGCACTCCGCAATGAAATAAAAATATGACAGGAAAAATCGACCATTTTCGAGATCTTGCAAACTTTGATTTTCAACAATAACAACGAAGAAATTCATTTAAAAATCTGCTTTAAAAAAAAGCTGCTGAACAAATCATCTGTTATTTCTATTATCATCTATTAGAGAGCACGCGGTCGCACGAGTTGCGGGGAAAATTGTGCAATCAAACGAATTCACCGTGATTGAAGTTCGATCGTGATTATGCTAGTCGTATTGTCCGAATACATCAATAAGTAGTAACGTCAGCTGCTCAAAAGAAATAAAAGTCTGTAGGAGAATGTTTCTCGATACTCTAGGTACGTGACTATTTAGCATTCGGTACATGACAATAACGTGATATTAATTGAATAGCCACAGCTCGAAATAATCAATTTATTTGTGAATTATTGTTGACGGTGTGAAAAATAAAATATACTGAGTGAACGCAAAATTTGGAAAGACTGATCAGTGATCAAAGCAAGCAAGAACCGCACTTTTCTATATACTAATAAACATTTTTTATTCGAGGTATCACTCGTCATTGGTTGTCAACTGTGGAAACAAAGAAAACAAGCGATGGACAGTTCATTTCATCGGATAGGCGTGGATCTCACAAATAGGCCGAAAAAAATACCTCCTTCTGTTACACAATCCGTCCAAGATCACATTAAAACATTCCCACGAGTTGACTCGCATTACACCCGAGCGAGAAGTAATAGGCAGTACTTGGACGAAAATCTCAACATCGGTCAAATGTACCGTCAATACAAGGAGTGGATGACTGATCGAAACGATGCAAACATCGCTTCGGAGCATCATTACAGAAAAATTTTTTATGGATATAACTTGAGCTTTCATAAGCCAAAGAAAGATCAATGCGCAGCCTGCAGCCACTTTAATTTACTCACATCGGAACAAAAAAAGTTAGAACAGGAAGCTTTCGGCGAGCATATTGGTAATAAAATCAAATCCCGTGAACTGATGTACGGAGATAAAGATATAGCACTCGAAGCTGGATCGACGATATGTACGGCTTGTTTCGATCTTCAAAAGGTTTTTTAGATTATTTATACCTATAAATACCACTTCGCTTATTATAGGACAGTAGCTCAATTTCGATCCATCAAAGTCACAATCTTGAAAACAAACTATAATTTCTTTCAGTTTCATGATTCTTACTGTATTCACGAGTGATTATAATACATTGAGATTTCTTGAGAATATTTTCGGTAGAAAAAAAAAATGAATATTGAGGTAGTTGTATGTACCTGCCAGTTACAGACACTGTTCAAATGATTTACATTTTCTGGCTATATTTTTCGTATATTTTATCCGAAAATTGCCGAAAAATTGATTTTTGTTCTCCGATCGTAGCTCTACTGCAGGCTTGTACCATTGAATTTTAAACAATGCGTATCATTTATTCACAATAATTAGATAATAAGAGTGTCAATAACTGGGCATAAGAAGTTGATAACTGGTACAACTACCTAACATTGGTATTAAACATAGCGCATTGATTATGGCTATAAAAAAAAATACGTCCGATAGGTTTTGGTAACGCCACGTTCACAGACGTCCGTCATGTATTACAAGCGGAAACTTGCCATATATAATTTCACGGTATTTGATATGGCCAAGAAAGAGGGAATTTGTTACGTTTGGAATGAGACCATTGCTAAAAGGGGTGCCAACAAAATAAGCAGCTGTCTCTGGCACTTCATATCCGAAAAAGTTAAATACGGAACTAAAGATTTCAGATTTTACAGTGATAACTGTGGCGGGAAAAATCGAAATCACATCCTATACTGTATGTACACGAGAGCTGCAACAGAATTCAACGTGAAAATCACGCACAGGTACAGCGTATTATAGAGCTGATCTTACTAAAAACATTTACTACTACTACTACTACCACTACTACTACTATTACAATGTTACTGACCTAAAGAATGATAATTCGAATAGGACAGTTGGATTCGCCGACTGTATGTACAAAGGGGCCGTTCAAATAATACGTAACGCTCGAAGGGGGAGTCTTGAGAATTGTTACGTTACCAAAAACAAGGGCGAGGGTTCGGAAAATGTACGTCACGTTTTTTAAGTATGCCTATTTTTTTCATCCTCGTAAGTTGTCCTGATTCGAGCAATTTCAGGTAAAATGGGGGCGGGGGGCTGGACTTGTTACGTATTTTCTTGGGGGGGGGGGGGGGGGGGGGGGGCTTAGCGATCGTTACGAATCGTTACGAGGGAGGGGGTATAAAATCCCGAAATTTTGAGTTACATATTATTTGAACGACCCCATACAGGGTGAGTCGCTCCGAACCTCCAGAATCGGAGGGCCCGGCTGGTCATACACATTGAAAATTCCCATTGTAATTTTATATTCCCTACGTTCTTACACAGCCCAGAATGTATGAATAGCCTATAAGAGAGACTATTCACTAACTGGGCTCCTCCCGTTCTGGGGGTTTGGGGTGACTCACCCGGTATATACTGTCACGGCCTTTTTAACGTGGCCGGACGATAATCAGGCGCACCTGATCTTCGTTGGGAACAGATTCAAAAAAAAACGAGATGGAACAAGAACATAAAAAAATAGACAAATTTCAATTTATTCAAAAAAAAATAGGAAATATAATGTATGTTGTTGGGCGCCAGCCGTCACTCGGACGACGATTCTCGATACAAAAAGACGGGGTACACGCAATGGAGATTAAATGATAAAAAAAAAGATAAAAAAAAGGAAAACTGTATTACTAGTCGGGAATTCTCAGGGCTGAGTTTACCGGCTCGCAGGCCTCTTAATTATTACCCGTGTCGGGCTATCGTCAACGGCGATATAAATCGAACTCAAACGGGGGAAAAAGCACTATTACGCAATTACCGACAACGATTCTATTGGAACGGGGGATCGCGATGCGTCACCACACGCACGAACTTATACAGCACAAAGGGGGGAAATGATACGCAAAATAATGTAAAAATTCGAGATGCAATTCACAAGGGTAAAATCGGGGAAAATGGAATCGATTCACTCTTCTCGATCCTTGACTCGTCGTAGGGCTCGCTCGTACAATCGGTTTGCTGAAGCGCTCGATTTCACACTCACGAGTTGCCGAAGCTTCTCGTCTTACGGTCTCCCGCAGCGTCTCTTACTAACGAGTCGCCGTAGCTGCTCGTTCGAACGGGTTGCCGTAGCTTCTCGTAAAATTTTCGTCTTCTCTCGCAATCTCTCCTTCACTCTTACAATGGATCTTTTATCTTTAGACAAAAATGGCTCGATACAATAATGCGGTTATCCTATGCCAGGGCTCACGTCGAAGTGATTCTTCTTCGTCGTCTCTCTACTCGTGGGACTCGGAAAAAGGGTAATTTGGGGGAAAGGGCATGCGCGATGGAAAATTGGGTCATAGGGGGATAGAGGATCGATAGATTATTGGTTATTCGGGAGCTGACGTCACGAGCGCGTTGCGCAGGACAGCAGATCGATAATCGATGATCCGTGCTGTGCTGCCCTCGGCGACCCGTGACGCAACTCCCGCTCTCCTGGCTGATGACTATACCCGGACGACGACAAGGGTCCTCTCTCTCGGCAATGATTGGCCGTTGGTGGCACATAGGGCCGGCGATGCTCTCTGTATTCTTTTCTGGCACCACGATTCCTCGCCTCGCACGGGATAATTCGAAACGAGGGAGTTCACGGGTACCAGACGATGTTCCTGGTGACGGTTGAGGTGAGGGCCACGATCTCGCCCGAACCCGTCGTTTTTATCGAGGGTTCGCTTGATTACGTGGGGAATTCCCTCACCCGCCGTCACCTTGCTGTTATCTTCATGTCTGTCCCTGTGGCCACGGCGATGGTGTTGGCCAGTGCAGCCAGATCGCGCGTAAAACTTACCCCCTCTCTAGTCTCTTACGCGCCCATCACACAATCATAGTAGCGCGTGTACGTGTGAGCGAGCGACGATCGGGTATCTTCGGAAGAGTCGAGCGACGATCGGGTATCTTCGAAAGAGCCGAGCACCGTCGAAATTACTCACGCCCGTCCCTATGCCAAATAAATTGTAATCCATGAAAGCAAGCGAAAATATATTTCGGTCCGACCGGGCGCGGAAATATATTTATATTCATATTATTATATATATTATTATATATATATATTTATATGTTATATACATTATTATTATTATATTATATATATAATATTATTATTATTATATTTTATAATATTATATATATACATATATATATATTCTATATTATTATTTACTATTAATATTATTATATTATAAGCGGAAATATATTTACGTTCATTCTCATACTTTCATCAAGCGATAAAGCATTATCCCTAAAAACAAACCAATCATCCAAAAAGCCGCGAATCGTCAGTACCAGAAAGTGTACTTCCTCTATAAGCGACAAGATGGTCCCGTTGGTAGCATTCCCGGCTGCGGTCCGACGGGGAGCGGGATCGTTCCCCGCACTCAGTACTTTTTTTTATTTATTAAATATTTTTTTTGCATGGGGTGAATTGTTTTTTTGCATGGGGTGAATTGTTTATTCGTGAAACACGCTCCATTGAAAGAACATTAATTCTGAAAATAGGAAAACTGCTCATGATATTTTACGATTTTGAAAATTTTGTTCTGTCAATGGTGAGTGTTTCACAAATGAACAATTCACCCCATTACAATGAAAATTACCTGTAAATTTAAAAACATACAAAAATGTCATGTTTTGTACTTCTTTCCGCGTCACCCATGAGGTAAAGTACAATGGTACGCATTTTTTTTAACGTGGTGTCCCCAGGAGGTATAATCCACGAAGAAAAAAAAAAAGAAACCTCCAAGTCCAAGTTTTTCATCGATTGCACAAAAATCATTGAAATAAACACTTTATTAACATTTTTCGGGAATATTGCACTAATTGTAAGATCACTTCTTATTTTCCTGTGAGAAAAAATTAATTTACCCCGGAAAGTCGTAAACGTCCCAGTCATCGTCCTCGTCGTATGCTCGGACTTGGAGCTTTTTTATTGGTTTCTTGCCTGCCTGACTGTACAAATTTTCCGCGTTCATCAGAGACAGATGATCTTGGGTTACAGTCATTGTGGTCGCACTGTCCCCCCTAACCCTCAAAGCCGACTTTACGACGCAGATTGAATTAAGCGTACTCGGATTGAGGCAGTTCCTTTTCTTTGTTTTTGTGTCTGGGATGAGAGAAAACGCTCTTTCAGCCGCAGCATTCGAATGAGGCAATGTCCTCACCATACCCAGCAACAAACGCAAAGTTTCGTACCGGAGAATGCCGTCAGAATTGGTAACTGTGCAAATTGCCATCCACATCTCGTCGAATGACAATTTACACCATTCTTCCTTCTGATGACTGTTCTCTCAGTACAAGGAGTGCCATTCGTTGCGAATTTTTATTTCGTCGGAAACGCGAAGTTGACGACAAACGAACAATACGTGCGCAACGGTCGACTCGCGATCCGCATCTAATAACGCGGAGCCCTTTTCAAGTACCGTTAAATTCTTCAAAAATTCGTTGTCGAAGGGGAGTCTATCGCGAATTTGACTCGAAGCCGTGACGTAAAACCGAAGGTAATTTTGGCGGAACGTGTCGATTTCGGCTTGTGGAGTCCCTCTGCTCTGAACATCCGCCAAATATTCTTTGCAATCATCCCCAATATCAATATCAATCACTGCGCGCTGATTCGCGCAATTTTCGAAGTTGATATTGCGAGCGTGAACGTCAAATATTTCCGGCTGTAACAGAGCAGGTTTGAGAAACCTCTGGAGGATCTCTACAAGCATCCTCTTCGAAGAAGGTTGCAGACGATGCATTAAAGTTTCTTCGCTTTGAAAATACGCGTTGATTTTGTTGAAAGATTCGAGTGCGAATCCCAAAAAAAGAAGATAAGCTTTAGTTACCGGATTTTTTGCAACCTCGAGAAGTTCTTCTGCTTGTTTGGCCTTCTCCAAAGACTGATCAGCCAAAAATGCTATCAGCGTCGGCCAATTTTCGATAATTTTAACGACAGCAGAATGGCGTGAGAGCCATCTCGTTTCTGCGTATCTCGTAATTTTAGCCGGACGATCCTGGAAGCTATCTTGGAAATCGCGAAAAACTGCTGTTCGTTTAGGACTGTTGTTCAAAAAGGCCGCGATACCTTTGATAAAACGATCAATTTCTTTTGGAATAGCGGAGAATGCGGCGCTTGCAATCAACGCAAGAGAATGGCAAATACACGGCTGCGTTATGAGATCGGGGTTATTTTCCGATAGAAATGTACGAAACGATGAATGCTTGCCGACCATTACGGATGCGTTATCGCACGCGAGACCGATAATACTGCGCAAGGGAATTTGTTTCCGGAAAAGCTCATTTTTGAATGCTTTGAACAGTTCAATGGCCGAACAGTTCGCCGCGTTCAAATGAAGCATCGTCAACAATTCAGTCCTTACCGTCAGCGTACTTGGCTCTACGTAACGGACCATTAACGACATCCATTTATCGTTTGTACAGTCCGATGTTTCGTCCACGTGAATTGAAAATTTGTTTTCGCGTAGTATTCGCGTTATTCGGTCGGCTTCTACTACGCTAACAACCCTATCGACTACCTTTGTTGCTTTCGTTTTACCGACTGTCATAGCCTGCAACACAGCAGGCTCTTGACCGATGAGTTTAAATAGACTGAGCATATCCTGTGCGACCGTCATCGCAATATTATGCGTAGCCAAAAAAGTCGCGAAACGAATTTCAGCAACTTGTACTCGTTCATTGAAGTCAAATTCAGCACCAGAGTCAGCTGAAAAAGACTCCTGAGTACAAGTTGCTTCTGGAACACACGTAGAAGGCGCAGTGTTCTCCGAATCGAGCGATCCTACACCTAATACACTCATGTTTTTCACATGCACTTCTGACGTGGAATGCCTCTCTATCTCACAGTGGCCACATGACATCGTTTTTTCGCACGCAACGCAATAAAATTTGTCAGTTTGCGATGGAATAGCCTGAACCCATTTTTTCCACTCTGGATGCTGATCGTACCATTGATGTTGAAAATGTTTCTGTTTAGCCGGTTTCGGCTTTTTTGCCGCGGGCTCATCCATGAGGAAAAGAATCAAGAATTGAAAAAAAAAAACAACCCAAATGTCGAATAAATAAGAGAAAAATAATTTTAAAAACACCAATGTTACGAAGCACAGAGTAAAAAAAATCGCAAAACGCGTATCACAAAAATCCCGAATCGCGTTGCACGATAATCCCGGATCGCAGTTAACAAAAACCCCGAATCGCGAATTATGTACGTTTAAATTTTCTAATTATTCCGATCGGTACGAAGACAATACGCGAAGCTGTCGAAACCATCCAGTCGAATAACGACGAAACAGCACGTTTTCCCGTATAAAGCGTTGAACTTGATATATATAAACAAAACAAAGCGAGCGACGTTCCTTGGAAAAAAAAAAGTGGCAGGTTCAAGCTTGTTTACATTTGGAGAGCCAAGTAAAATTGATAACGGTTTTGGTGATGTTACTGTACAGCTTTGTGAAATTACATATTTCATTGTGAAATTGAAATAAATGCTTACCGCATTCACTTCCCTAACCACATTTGTAAATTCAATATACTTGAGCTTAATTTTCTGTAATGTTAGTGAATTTAGCAAACTGGTCAGCCAAAAAATTTTAGTAAAATCAAATATGTTCATTGCGTCTTCAATAAAAATGCATAATAATTCACTTGACAGTAGTAAATTTGTAATCGTGCAAGACTTTGGTGTCGTAAATGTATAGTAAATTCGCAATCACTTTTTTAACAGTGTGCGGGAACTCCGCGTTAAAAAAAATGCGTACCATTGTACTTTACCTCATGGGTGACGCGGAAAGAAGTACAAAACATGAAATTTTTGTGTTTTTAAATTTACAGGTAAGTTCATTGTAATGGGGTGAATTGTTTATTTGTGAAACACTCACCATTGACAGAACAAAATTTTCAAAATCGTAAAATATCATGAGCAGTTTTCCTATTTTCAGAATTAATGTTCTTTCAATGGAGCGTGTGTAACGGCCCCGTCCTATAGCCTAAAAAACTCTTATCCTTTCCCACGCAAACTCATCAACTTCACTCTCGCCATCAGTCCACTCTCACGCTCAAATCCCACATATCAGCTAAACCCAATACTTCTTTCCGTCCAGTCATAATCGTCAGCACCTTAGCTTCAGTTTGCCCTTGGTCCCACGGGCCTTGTCCCTCCGTCTTAGCGACATCCCCTCCACTCTCACTAAGTCCTCTCCTTCCTCCAGCTCATTAGCACTGCAGTTCATCATTAACAGTCAATCAGTTCGGACGTGCACTCCCGAATATACCAACTTGCCAATAAACGATCAGTCTAAAATGTTTCAAGTCTAACTTCATTCTCAATTCATTTAACCCGTTCGCCCATCACACGTGTTTCACGAATAAACAATTCACCCCATGCAAAAAAAATATTTAATAAATAAAAAAAAAAGTACTGAGTGCGGGGAACGATCCCGCTCCCCGTCGGACCGCAGCCGGGAATGCTACCAACGGGACCATCTTGTCGCTTATAGAGGAAGTACACTTTCTGGTACTGACGATTCGCGGCTTTTTGGATGATTGGTTTGTTTTTAGGGATAATGCTTTATCACTTGATGAAAGTATGAGAATGAACGTAAATATATTTCCGCTTATAATATAATAATATTAATAGTAAATAATAATATAGAATATATATATATGTATATATATAATATTATAAAATACAATAATAATAATATTATATATAATATAATAACAATAATGTATATAACATATACATATATATATATATATATAATAATATATATAATAATATGAATATAAATATATTTCCGCGCCCGGTCGGACCGAAATATATTTTCGCTTGCTTTCATGGATTACAATTTATTTGGCATAGGGACGGGCGTGAGTAACTTCGACGGTGCTCGGCTCTTTCGAAGATACCCGATCGTCGCTCGACTCTTCCGAAGATACCCGATCGTCGCTCGCTCACACGTACACGCGCTACTATGATTGTGTGATGGGCGCGTAAGAGACTAGAGAGGGGGTAAGTTTTACGCGCGATCTGGCTGCACTGGTGTTGGCTTGCCTCCTGGCTCGTCGTCCGGGTCTCTGGTGATATATTTTTCCCGATCCTGGGACGGCTGTTCGATGGCGAGGGGTTACGTGTGGCAGAGGGGAAGGGGGGAAGGGTATTCGAGGGTCAATGGCATGGGAGGGGGATCAGCTGTGCTGGCTCGTTGGCTATGGATATGGGACGACGTTGGCAGTGGAAGGGGGAGAGAGACGACGCTTGACGACGATGAGGCATTATATGTGAATTTTGCTGCTTATAATTATTTCCTTAAATTTAATGTACATGGGAACGGTTTTGCGTGTGGTGACGGACTTCGACGGGCATTATGGCTGATAAATGTGACGCCGTGTCACAATACATAGGCACGTAAATCGCAGAGCATTTTATAGATGTGCCTCCGAGTGGGGCTGCATTCTCCTATGCAGTAATCTTCCACAAATTTTCCAGCTAATGCTGGTATTTTGTATGGAATATCATTGATTTATATAGTGTTAATAATACGAGATGAGCGTTTGAAGTTTCCAATAATTCATTAATTCCTGTCATGACAGATACCTAGAAGTCGGTCATACGACTTTCGATGCATGCGCGAATAGAGAAGGAATCTGAAAATCGCTCGATTTTCACACAACAACAGTGGTGTGAAACAATCGAAGCAGCCAAAGTGAACGGTCCACCGTACATGCTGCACGAACTTGATCAAAATCAAGTGCTCGATTTCACGATTTTTGCGGAAAAAAAAATGGGTTAAAGTCAAGATTTCTCAACTTCGCGAGATAAATGCGTATTCCGACGGAAAACTCGGGTATAAATATCGATTCGATGAAGAGCCGCTGTATTTACAGATAGGCGATGCAACGTGGCCAGATAAAGTTTTGCAAAGGGCTTATAAGAGCAAGCTTCCTTTGGATGTGGGCAAAAAGAAAGATTTGCAATCACTCCTCGACCAGGGACTCATCCCTTCGGATCATCGAGAATTTTATGAAATGATTCTGGCGTAGAAGTAGAATAATTAATATAGTATCAGCCATCGACACTGTAAAATAAATCAATGGACACTCCATCCATCGACACTCTGTAAAATAAATCAAATAAATAAATGATTATTCGTCAATATAATACCTAGTCCCGAATACGAAAAGTGTTTGATTTCATTCGAAATGAATACCATTATTTCGAAAAAGTGAAGAATTGTTCGGTATCAAAGAATAAAATTATATGCAATCGTGTTATTACATGACAAATATAATTCATGACTACATTCTTATCAATGTAGCTCGAGAAATTTCTGCCACTTGGTGTAGTTGCTAATACCTGATTCGGATAATAACACAGCCCCACAAAAAAAAAAAAAGGTCGTGATTTGGGGGACTGACTATGGTATTCCTATGTATTTTTCGACGCTGAATCCGAATCAGGTCAAAAAAATTCGTTGACCCCCAAATTTAAGGTCAAATCAAGGTCAAATCTAGAGAATCTATTGTTAACGAAGTAAACCAAGATATCTATACGTTTTTGGGGTCGCTGAATCCGAATCCGATGTCCGTTTGACCCCATCACGTTAGGTTCAAGGTCAATTGAAGGTCAAATGTTCTATTTCCACAAAAACTTCATTTTTGATTCTAGATTCGGAAAGAGCGGAAAATTCTACATTCAGATACGTTTATAGAAATTTTTGTACATGGCCTCTAAATGTCATACGAAGGTCAAACAATTTCACAGGCACACAAAAAAAAGTGGGATGTTTAAAAGACAAGACCATGTCACCAATACATTTTTGGGGTCGCTGAATCCGAATCCGGGGCCTGTTTGATCCGATCACGTTAGGTTCAAGGTCAGATCAAGGTCGAATCTAGAGAATCGATTGCCAACGAAGTAAACCGAGATATCTATGCATTGTTGGGGTCCCTGAATCCAAATCTGAGGTCCGTTTGAACTGATCAGGCCCGACTCAAGGTCGGATCAAGGTCAAATCTTGAGAATCTATTGCTAATGAACTAGGCCATCTCTATTTTGTTAACTCTTCGTTGTTATTGCTATGATCGGACCTGTGATTGAACTACTGGAAGTGGAATTGGAGCTATTGGTTGAACCTACAATTGTAGGTTCAACATACTTCCAGTAGTTCCACTTCCAGTAGTGCAATCGCAGGTCAATCACAGGTTCAATCAGTCAATTGTAGGTTCAACCAATCGCTATGATCGGACCTGTGATTGAACGACTGGAAGTGGAATTGGGGCTATTGGTTGAACCTACAATTGTAGGTTCAACCAATAGCCCTAATGTAGTATGTAGTATGTAGAATGTAGTTCAACCAATAGCTATTGGTTGAACCTACAATTGTTGGTTCAACCAATAGCCCCAATTCCACTTCCAGTAGTTTAATTTAATTGGGGCTATTGGTTGAACCTACAATTGTAGGTTCAACCAATAGCCCCAATTCCACTTCCAGTAGTTCAATCACAGGTCCGATCATAGCAATAACAACGAAGAGTTAACAAAATAGAGATGGCCTAGTTCATTAGCAACAGATTCTCAAGATTTGACCTTGATCCGACCTTGAGTCGGGCCTGATCAGTTCAACCGGACCTTAGATTTGGATTCAGGGACCCCAAAAATGCATAGATATCTCGGTTTACTTCGTGGGAAATCGATTCTCCAGATTCGACCTTGATCTGACCTTGAACCTAACGTGATCGGATCAAACAGACCCCGGATTCGGATTCAGCGACCCCAAAAATGTATTGATACATTGTCTTGTCTTTAAAACATCCCACTTTTTTGTGTGCCTGTGAAATTGTTTGACCTTCGTATGACATTTAGAGGTCATGTACAAAAATTTCTATAAACGTATCTGAATGTAGAATTTTCCGCTCTTTCCGAATCTAGGATCAAAAATGAAGTTTTTGTGGAAATAGAACATTTGACCTTTAATTGACCTTGAACCTAACGTGATGGGGTCAAACGGACATCGGATTTAGATTCAGCGACCCAAAAAAGTATAGATATCTTGGTTTACTTCGTTAACAATAGATTCTCTAGATTTGACCTTGATTTGACCTTACGTTTGGGGGTCAACGAATTTTTTTGACCTCAGATTCGGATTCAGCGTCAAAAAATACATAAGAATACCATAGTCAGTCCCCCAAATCACGACCTTTTTTTTTGTGGGGCTGTGTAATATAGCATAACTCGTAATCTAATTTATAACGATATTTATTTAACTCCTCGTAAGTGCCTATTTGTTTTTATTCCAATAACATTTACTCACCTATACAACTTGAAATGGCATGATAAATTACTGCATCGGGGTTTAAATTTTTCTGGATAGTGGTACCAACTCGATTCGCGGCGAAAAAATTTCGGCTGTGAGATAGCCGCTTTTTCAAGTGGACTCCGAGATGGCTGGTTTTTCAACTGGACTCTGAAATAGCTGGTTTTTGAATCGAACTTTGTGATAGCTGGTTTTCCAACTGGACTCTGAGATAGCTGCCTTTTCAACCGGACACTGAGATAGCTGCTTTTCCGAGAGGACTCCGAGATGGCTGGTTTGTCAACTGGGCTCTGAAATAGCTGGTTTTTGAACCGGACTCTGAGATAGCTAGTTTTCCAACTGGACTCTGAGGTAGCTGCTTTTTCAACCGAACTTTGAGATAACCGCTTTTTCAACTGGACTCTGAGATAGCCGGTTATTCCGCGCAGGTATCGGTATATACACGAAGTATCCTTAACCGTATTACGAGCGAGCGAACGGATCTACGGAGTGCATCCGTGAAACGCTTAATTTGCTAAATTACCAGCGGCATATAACCCAAGCCCGTTATATTCTTTTTATTAGTTTAATTGTAGCGTTGAGGGTCGTGTATACGCTCGTGTAATCCTATTCATTTGATTTAACGTCGATTTACCTTGTCGTGATTTGCACGATAATGTTAATGAGAAATCGCAGGCATAAAAATTTCACGATCGAAGCATCGATAGAAGTGGGACTCACAGGAATAAAAGAAGAAAAAAAAATGATTAGAAAAATGACGAAATAATTGCAAATAATTATTGCGTCTTACGTGTATTCTGGTTAAAATTATTTTAATGTTTTTAAAATTTGGAAAAAACAAAACAACTTTTCCAAACACTTGGCTGCTCCTGCTCGATGTTTACGAATGTACGAAGCAAAGCGTGGAAAAATTTTATTACTCGCGTATCGACCCGTGTTTTCCGCAGTTTCCCCGTGCCCTCGTGAGAATGCATTCGCAAATCTCGGTACTGTCGAGCTTAAAAAAAAAAAAAAGAGCGAAAAAAGAGCTTCAAATTCAGACTTGCGCACATTGCTTCATCATCATTTCTGAGCAACGCAAAGCTTCGGATGCCATTACGAAAACAAAATTCCGGAAGTCTTTTACTTGCTCGTAAGGGAAGATTTGTGAATGAGCAAGAACAATCGAGAAAGACAAATATGCGAGTCCTTATTTGCACAATTTTTTTACAACCAATCCACGTTGCTGATTATCATTTTACCGAAATACACCGATGTAACGTTCAGTTGAACAGGAGTCACGGGTATGCATAGTTTTCCTCGAGACAAGCCATCCGAGTAGCTCGCTGAGTTTTCCTCGAGACAAGCCATCCGAGCACCACGACCCACGTGCACTCCGCGGAGATCGTTTCCTTTTCTTCGTCAGCAATTGTGCAATTTCATGGTACACCTTATATATATATATATATATATATATATATATATATATATGGGGCATTCCATGTCAAAAAACGGGATCATCGGCCTGATTCCACTGGGATTCTGATGACCAATGGATTTTTTGGTTTGCTTCGGTCAAAAATGATACTTCTAATTTTTTGAAATTTTTCGCCTTTTTTCAGGGTTGTGGTGACCTCAAATTCTCATCCACAATATCCTTTTTCGAAATTTCTTCCGACAAAATTCCCCTTCCCTAATATTATTATACGTTTATTAATTCATTCACAATTCTGAGTTAATGAATGGATAATTTATTAACACAAACGCACACGCACGACTCTATCTCGTTAGCACTATTTCTATCAAGAAACAGAAACGTGAACTACTTATAATCTCTGTCTATTCTATCCATTCTCTGTTCCGTTTTCCCGTTCTAACGTATCTCACTATGTATGTTTCTTGATTTATTAATTTATACATTCGTTTACATATTGATTTGTTTTTTCATTTATTTTCTGAATTATTTATTTTTTCATTTACTTATTTATATATTGTTTTAATTTTTTTAAATATACCTGTAAATTCGATTTACGAATTGTGATTGGATTACAGAAAGTATGATTTTAAAAATGTCCATTTTCATGCCAAGAATATTTGAGGTCGCCACAACCTGACAAAATGGCGAAAAAATTTCGAAACAATATTGAAAAATTAGAGATATCATTTTTGACCGTAACAAACCCAAAAATCCATTGGTCATAAGAATACCCAGGGGGCCAGGCCGATGACCCCGTGGTTTGACGTGGAATGTCCCATATATACATGCATGAATATATCGCGGCCACGGGTTAAAAAAAAATTCGAAGGTTTCTATAAGGGGTCTTCAATTCGAGAATTATGACTATGATCGGGCTCTTAGATACTCCTGTACAAAAGGGTCATCTAATTTGTAAACGATAGCTTTTAGGGTTTCAGTTTGTTTGTACAGCGTTGTCTCAGAAACCCCAACCCAAACGAACCCAAGCATTTTCAAATTGGACAACTTTTATATATGCCTCCGATTCTTGGTACACGCGACAGCTCGATATTCATATAATATATCTATATACATGTGTAAAGCATAGCAGCTGTTAACCACGCTTGCCCAGAAATCGGTTGTTGAATATTATCCGCCATTTTTGTTAAGAATCTCGTCGAGACTATAACGCCTCGTCGTCATCGCTCGACGCGTCGTCACGACAATAATTCTTCATCGTTTACGCTCATATAACTCGCGAGAGCTTGAGCTATATATTCAATATACCGCAATCGAGACCTCGCCCACGTTCCATTATGCCGAATGGTCTTACATAAATGCGCCCGTCTCACGTCGTCGACGACGACGACATTACCGCGGACTTGGTTCTTACATTTTTCACTCGCGGTATTTCTCTCAATGTTTTCTTTTGCACTTGGTCGCTATCAGTGACGACAAGCGATTGTAAAAATTTTCATGTACGACGAAGCACATTCGTGGCGTAATTTTGTTCTCGTTAGCACGACCTGATTGCCCACAATCAGTGGACAAGCCCCAGTATGATATTTGACGGAAATTCAAGGTGAACAGAGACGAATTATCGTTGTTTTTATTGAATCTTCGGTGACATGCATTTAGAAAAAGATTTATAATAATTGTTAGAAAAGGGACATGCACGGTTGACCCCCAAAGCTTTCCATCTTTGTAGAATGACTTTTGGATTTGAGTTTTTTCTGTCGTAAAATCTTCTTTTTTTTCGAAACAGTTTATTAAATTTTACACCTATCCATGTCCAAATGTATCTCCAAATTTTGTTCAATTGCGAAAGTTGAAACGGTCACGGATTACTCGAGAAATTTCAAATTTCATTTAAAAAAAACTGAGTAGTTTAATCGATTTTCGTAATATCCAATAGCCAAGCACCCTTCAATGCTAATTCATTTACCCTGCAAACTGCAATCAGTTATTGGCTGATTGGTGAGTGGTGGCGACACCTGAGAATTGTCATTTGTCACGAGTGCGAGACATGCGCTACTGCTACGGGCGTTTTGGATCAGTAGTCGGTACTTCCTTTTTTTTCGAACTAAATCAAAAGAAAACGAAATTAGGATCAATATCTCGAAATTTGCAGAAGTCAGAGCGAGCGTAGAGATTTTTCGGGAAAACCAAAATGCCCTAAAATCTTTGGAGCTGCATGAATTTTTGACAAAATTAAAATCCAAACAAGGGGACTTATCGCTTCGCTCGTCTGTGAAATCGCAGCTTGGTAGCTCAAGCCATTCTTAAGTTATAGAAGTTTCAATTTCGCGGATACACTCGCAGCCACACAGTCACACCGACATTTTTTCTAAAATGTGATGTTCCAACGGCTCAGAACATAATAATAAATGTTTAATGTTATTTTCACATCATAAACGTTCGTTCATTAGCCAGCAATTATCAACGTCAATTCCTGAGAAAAACGTCTCAGCTGTGAGCGATGCGAATGGCCGATAGGCGGCGGGAGTCGTAACTCGCGAGTTAAGCAATAATTCCGGAAACCGTGAGTGCATTACGCTCACGGTTGCTGTCGACACAGCGGGAAAAGAGAGCAGTCGTGTGTGTGTTTAAGATTGGTGCACTTAACGCACCATCCGGACTTGTTTCCTCTCTCTTTTTTTCCACTCAACCTTTGCTAGGACGCCCGACAGAGCCTTCCTCCTTTGCTCTCTGCTGTTTTCACGGTCAATGTAAAGGTCTCTCGGCCGCTCCTTGCTTCGCTAGCGCGAGCTTCCTGTTCCAACGTCCACTTTGCTTCTTCCTCTTCTTCTTCTGGCTTCTTCTGGACGCATATCGTACCACGATTTGCTCGCGAATGACCATGGATTCTCATTTGTGGTCATTAGCACCTGGTATTCCATTTTTTGATGCGTAAAGTGTGTTATTTGACGAGACGTTATAATTTGTTTGTTTTTTTTTTGTCGAGGCCACACGAGTGCTAGAGAACTAATGGTATTAAGGTAGTACCTTCATAGAATCCTTACAAGAATTTGTTAAGATTTAGCTTGCATATTATTTATTGAATGCATTGTCCACAAGTGTGCAATTTAAACATGATTAACCGTTCCCAAGTCGAGATAATCACAATTCAAGTTCTTACGATTAGCACGTATTTCCAATGCCAAGCCTGCAAGAACGACACATTTTTCGTTCGAACAACGAGAATATTTTGAATGAGCATAGCACGAATATGCTGAAAAAAATTGAAATTGTTTTACCGTTTAGTTTTTGAGATACCGTGAGTGAAAAAGATTTGGACTAGTTCGTGAGTGACACGCGATCTAGTCACACATAACCCCCTTCGCTCCGCATCAATTCTTTCTCTATCCCTACCGCTGTAGCGTGGAGCCACTACCTTAAGAACATGTTAGTGCAACGTACTAATCAATGGGTAGTCTTCACTAAGAATTTAAAAAAAAACCGCTAATAACCATAAATAGCACAATATTATTAAAAGATATGAATAGTATATTAAGCTACAAGGGACGGAAGTTCGATTTTTGTCCCGTGTAGCTTATACTTTTTTTCTCCATAGCCGGTCGAAAGTATGCGATTAATTGTAGAAATTAAATCGTCATTATCAGTTCCAAAAGTTGAGTTAATGAGTTCGAGTTCGTGGTCAATGCCCGCCGGCATTTGCAGCACGAGCGCCAGCGAGGGCTGCTGGCCGACGGCGGGTATTGACAACCAATAATTATAAATTAAATACATTATTTTATCGTTAAAAGCAATTAAAACAACTTCGGTAAGGTTTACTTTCGCACAATTAATGCTGCCTCGGAATCGAAATACTTCAATATTTCCTCTTAATTTTCTGATTCCTCGGATGAGGACATGTTTTTATTATTTTCACTTTTGAATAGAAACCTTTAACTGCCTCCAACTGTCACTCACTAATTACCCCAAAGGTTATTCGTCAATTGCTATGAAACATTTGACAGATAACCCTCGGATCGAGGGGATCCCTGCGTTTATGAAACCGGGCATAACTTTCCTCCCGTATCGCTTGACTCCTCCCGTATTGCTTGATTTTCGTCCCGCGGCACAGATGGCGCGCGCTACGTTTCCGCAGGGACTAAAAAACCTATTTTTCTCCCGCAAATCGGGGACGAAAATGCGTACTTTCGACCGAGGTATGAAGAAAAATAATTCTTTTGACAGCATGTAATATATTACGTTGATGTATTTACGGGGGTTAACCTCGTTCCGGGTTAATGGCACGAGGGTACACTGCGGAGAAAACTATTTTTGGCAACGTCGCACCTAGTCAACTTATATATTTTTGTGTTTTCAAAGTGACAGCTGCTGGTGGGTGAAAAAGGATAAGTCGAGGTGTATGTATGACGTTTTGACGAGATTCTATATGAGAGTACAAAATCGTTGAGCTTAACGGCGATTAGTCAACTTCAACTGGACATTTTAAAATCAGATATTCGTAGACGTATCTTTTTTTTCAATGAATTGTTTTAATCCTTGATATTCAATGCATATATTCAACGTATCTCATTTACGGCATCTCCCCTGGCCGTCAGTCAGAACTAGTGTACTCAGTACTGTTCCAATATTGGCGGCCAGTACTAGCAATCAGTACTGTGCTAATATTGGCGGCCAGTTCTGGTAACCAAAACTGTGCCAACACTGCTACTAACATTGGCGGGCAGTACTGATCATCAGTACTGTGCCGACATTGGCTTCCAGTACTGACAATCAATACTGTGTCAACACTGCTGCCAGTACTGACAACCAATACTGTGCCGACACTGCTGCCAAACGTTTTAGGACCATTTTGATTTCGTTTCGTAGGACACGTGATGATTTAGAAGTTGGGTTTGACCATTCCGCCATACCCTCATGGGCTGATAACGAAATGTATGAAACTCTTAGCTGTAATTATTACAATTACATTTTTGCCATACATAAGCCGCGCGTAAAATTTTCAGACAGTTGGTTAAGGCACATTGAAATTTTTAAGACACAAAACGTCGAACTTCAACTACGACGTACAAAAAATTCACTTTTTTTAATCTGATGCCAAGCCTAGTGCTTCGCTAGTCATGCGAACCTAATGGATCTTAATAAAACTATCAATGTAGTGCACCACGTGGTTTTATTATATTAAGGCTTTTGGACATCAATGCAGGGTGATAGCTGGACACTGGTAAAAATACTGATTTCACAAACTCGGAATCAACGATGACGACTGTCCAGGATCAATAGATGTGCATGAAGTCCCTCAAGGTAGACTCCAGGTTTAAAGTTATTTTTAAGGCAAGCAAATCATTTTTTACGGCTCAATCTTTATTTTACCATCGACGTATAAGTACGTCCGCAGGGTAAGTTAGGTAAGTCTCTCACTCGATGCCCCAAACTTCCTTAAACTTTTATTGCAGGGAAAGTCAGTGTTTTTTTTTAACTTCTCAGACGTCGATGAGCTTCAGCTTCGTGTCTAATCGCCTTCCGCGAGCAATAGCGAACCTCAAACTTTTTGTTATCAGTCCACCGTTATACTTTCTTTCCTCTTTGGTCATGATCGCGTGCTTGGACGAGCCGAGATATTTTCTCGTTTTTTTTTCTCAAAACTGCAACCATCGTTATACCCGCAGGCGCGAAAGTTCTCGATGAGAAAAAGCTTGCTATTCACGAGCTAATTAACTCGTTGAATTAAACAAAAAAAAACATATGTACATATCGTTTTTTGAATATACGATATTGAGCCTGGAGTTTACTTCGTATACGGGAGGGCAAGATACTCGCGTGTCTGTTTCTTGACGTTGTTAGACACGATATGGGCAGCCAATTATGTACTCAACTCGCGACGGAATGCCATATCCAGCAAGGTCACTCCTTCAGTGCATGCGTGTGTGTGTGTGTATGTGTGTTGTGTGTGTGCGTGCGTGTGTGGGGGGGGGGGGGGGGGCGGGCGCGCGCGTGTGTGGGTGCGTGCGTATGTGCGCGTGTGCGTGTGTGTGTGTGTGTGTGTGTGTGCGCGCGCGTGTGCGTGTGTGTGTGTGATTCTTGGGAATATTTCTCAAGCCATTCGTTGAGTTCGATTTCCTCCGGTAATGAATACACCCTACGACCACTCTTCGCATTGGATCCTCGAACGTTGTCGACGATTTGATCGACTATAACGTCCAGCTCTTCCGTGACATCCTTTGGAAGCTTACCTTTTCGAAACAGAGAAATTTGTGAAAATGATAATGAGAAAGTGATGCATTATTCATTATTTCAGCAATGAGTAAATGTTTGTGCTCCGGATCAAGAAAAAAAATGGCCCCGGAAAAATAGCCGGTAAAAAATAGCCGACGGAAAAAATAGCCTTGGAAAAAATAGCCGACGGAAAAAATAGCTCTCGAAAAAATAGCCGCGGATAAAAAGCCGACGGAAAAAAAGCTCATGGAAACAATGGCCCATGATACGAAAAGCGTATATATCATGTCGTAGACTATCGATAGTTTAAATAAATAGTTTCAGGGGAAGGTTCGGTGGACTTTCTAGCTATGGGAAATACTGGTCCAAGAGGGTTCATAATTTTTTTTTCAGTGTCATTTGCGATCGCGATGGACCCACCATGATGGCCAAAAATAAAAAAAAATCCATGACCATTTCAGATATTCTATCTTCAGAGTGAATAAAGATATTATCAAACCCATGCGTAATTTTTTAGATAGTAAGTTTTTATGCATGTACAAAAAATATGAGCACCGGGAAAAAATCACCGGCCCCAGCGTTTCGATTTTTCGCCGAAAAATTTCTTTTTTGACGATAAAAAAAATTGTCCGCGTGGTCGCACCGAATTGTACAACTTTTTTCATACTTCATTTCGCATCACAAATGTATTCAGCCAATGATAAAAAATTACGATTTTTTTTTGTAAATTATTCCTTTTTTATTGACTTTATACATGTATCAAATTAAGGGGGAGCAGTAGCGCAGTGGGTAGCGTGCCCGGCTCGCACGCAGTGGCGCGCGATGTGGCCGGGTTCGATTCCCACTGTCGGCACCAATGAAAAAATTTTCTAAGAGCTTTTTCTGTGACCCCGGTGGTTCGGAACCCACCTAAAAAAGTAGGTCCAAAGGAAACCAGCGCCTTGGTGTGGTGACCGAAAGGTTGGGAAGATGTCTCGGGTTTGATTCCCGATGCTGTAGCACGGCTCATGAAAGCACAACGGGCTCGGACGTAGCTCCAGAAACAGGACGTAAGAACTACGACTGCTTCTGTCCCAAAGTCCTGCCATCTAGCGTGTGCGAGACGAGCTCCGACAGCGAGAAGCATTGCCGTAACACAGCAGATGGTAAAAGCACAAACGGGCTCGGACGTAGCTCCTGAGGCAGGGCGTACAAACTACGACTGTTTCTGTCCCAGGTGCTGACATCTAGCAGGTGCGCGACAAGCTCCAACAGCGGGGATCGAACCAGGGACAAACGAATACGAGAGGAGACCAAGGGTAGATGGTGTTGGGAGCCTGCAACCTGCAACCCTCAGGGGAGTCGGTGTAAGAACTCATACCATACATGTATCAAATTGAAAACGACCCCCACCCTTTAATAGGCACCAACAATCATCTCATTTCTCGTGACAATTCATGATGTTTTATCTTACGCTAATAAGAATGTTATCGTCGTATTTGCGCTTTTTATTTTAGAAAAATAGCTATGCTGTCCACGCGACATTGACCTTCACCGCCTATCAATACCGTGAGCAGATGTAGACAGTACGACCTTTACAAAAGAATTTTCGTGCCTCCGGTACTGTTGAAATTCAGTCCTGATTTGTCCGCGACACATTGACCCTCACCGCTTATCAATGCAGTATTCATATGTAAACAGTGCGATCTTTACAAAAGAACTTCTGTGCCTCCGATACTCTTGACACTCAGTCTTCATTTTCTTCGCGATCAGATCGCAAGCGTATGAATGGAAAGTCGTAATAGTTATGTGATCTTTAGTAAATAATAGACGAATTTGTGGTCTTTTTTGAATCGGTTGGGTAAAATGGAAGTTACAAAAAAGAATTTTCGTTTCGTGAATTTGGCGGGGAAGAAGTGGGCACGTATAAGTGAAAAAAATCACATTATCAGTGATACTGCTACACACGATTCTCGCGATACAGACGCTGATTTCGATTCTGAAGTATTGCAAGGAAAAAATATTCGGTTCAAGAATAGAATGCACGAGGTAAATAAATCTGATTCCACAGATACTTCTGCATCTGACTATATACTTGTAGATCCGATAATTTTCAAAAAACTGCTGGCACCAGCAAAGTGTGGTACGTGTAGTTCGAATTCTTTAGATATTGAAGTGAATGAAAACAACAAAGGATTCGCATTTAAACTAGAAATGAAATGCACCTATTGTGAGTTGAGTGGAGTGGATCCAGTGAAATCTTCGGAGTATTCGTCTCTGCTTGTGAAGAAAAATCAGATGACCAACTATGATGTCAACTTACGTATGAGCATGGCATTTTTCCATATCAGAAAAGGTTACAGTGGTGTTGAAATAGTTTGCCATGATTATGAAAATAAAGCCATTCGCTAAAAGTACATTCGTCGATTATTCAACGATGTTGCACAATTCAATCATTACGACGACGCGTGAAAACTTGAAGGAACGACATCTTGAAATAAAACAGGCCTATTCTGATCTTGAAGAAAATGGTGAGTCGCAACAAACGTATGCTGATATAGCTGTGAGCTTCAACGGAAGTTGGCTTACACGTGGTCACTCATCAAGATTCGGTGTAGGTTGTGTGATTGACCTACTGACAGGATACGTTGTAGATTATGAAGTAATGTCAAAATACTGTCACCCTTATATGATGGAAAAGACTGAACTGGGCGCTGACAGCCCGGAATTCGATGTCTGGTATCAAGGCCACTAAGGTACTTGTGATTTAAATGACTCCGGCTCACCTGGTGCCATGGAAATGGCTTCCACAGCAATTATTTGGAGACGATCTCAACAATATGGTCTGCGTTATACAACTATGCTTTCCGACGGAGATGCAAAGACACATCAACAGTTGTCACAGAATCAAGTTTATAGTTCTAGCGTCCAAATTGAGAAAGACGAATGTGTCAATCACGTTGTAAAAAAGTAAGCGCAACCAAAAAGAGCACCTTTCTGTATGACGAATCGCAGCAATTGAAGAATATCTGAAAATTGTATTAAAAGTTTCCGGTCTGTTCGGATCTGCAGCAACTTCTCTAAGAAGGCAGTAGACGAACCGAGTTCGTCTACGGTGCACCACTATGTTTGTTTCCATGAATCCCCCTAAAAAAACACCATAAATGGTGTACAAAAAGTTGAGACAAGTACATTTCCTTGCATCGTTTTGTCTATCCTTACAAAAATATGTCAAACATAAATAGTTGTAAAATAAATCCTCACAAAAAGTTCTCAAATAAATTCAAATCATCCAACTCACAGTTGCCAAGTACATCCAGCATTTTTATTGTTTACATTGTTTATTAACCGTTTATAAGTAAGTCACAACGCCCGAAAACGTCTTGAAACGGGACATAGGGACTTAATCTAAAAATGGATTGTTTGAAAAATTTTTATTGAAAAAAAAATTCGCATTGAAAAAAAAATCGAACGAAGTACTTGGCGAGTTATGTAAAATTACTGTACGGACTACCTGTTACGAACTCGCCAAGTGCTTCGTTCGATTTTTTTTTTCAATAAAAATTTTTCAAACAATCCATTTTTAGATTAAGTCCCTATGTCCCGTTTCAAGACGTTTTCGGGCGTTGTGACTTACTTATAAACGGTTAATAAACAATGTAAATAATAAAAATGCTGGATGTACTTGGCAACGGTGAGTTGGATGATTTGAATTTATTTGAGAACTTTTTGTGAGGATTTATTTTACAACTATTTATGTTTGACATATTTTTGTAAGGATAGACAAAACGATGCAAGGAAATGTACTTGTCTCAACTTCTTGTACACCATTTATGGTGTTTTTTAGGGGGATTGGCTTCTTTTTGCAAAGCATTATACATATGTACATACATTTTTACCATGTAACTTCTATGTCAAAGCTTAGAATGCATGGTCACTGCTATGCTCAGGCTAGAATTAAACAACTTTTGACGGGATGAATTTCGTCTTGCCAAAACATTTTGTACAATTACGCGATGGTTTCATTATTTTAAAAATTCAGGGGCCCGAATCTAGCAACTAAGACATGAAATATCATTTGCATTTCTTTTATTAGATCCTTAAGGGGGTCAGGTACCAAAAATTTCACATCCAGAACCGCTAACGGTAGAGACTCGCTAATTTTGGTCTTGATATCATTTCTCGTATCAAAATACCTCACATTGATAAAATTTCGAAAAATTAATTTTTTCCCCGTGTTCAAAATAATTTTTTTCGAATCCGTTGAGATAGGTATCGAAAATTCCATCTGCTAGATTGTTCATTGTGACCCAAAGAATGTGTAAAAAATCTATAACCTTCAAAGTTCAAAATTGTAGGAGGAGATACCATTTAAAGGCACAAAAATTGTCCAAATGTATGATAAATTAATTGGTACAATATAATAAATAAGAAGAAAATTGATTCCATGGCCTGAATATAAAAAATTCTATGATATGATCAAGTAATAAAACTTTTCCTGGACGAAATTATATAAAACTTATCACAATTAATAATCTAGCAGATGGGATTTTCGATATCTCAACGGTTTCGAAAAAAATTTTTTTTGAAAACAGGGAAAAAATTAATTTTTCAAAATTTCATCAATGTGAGGTATTTTGATATGAGAAATTATATCAAGACAAAAATCAGCGAGTCTTTACCGTTAGAGGTTCTGGATGAGGAATTTTCGATACCTGACCCGCTTAATAAGCTTAGCAAACTTCAAAATGTTACATGCGTACAACATGTCATTAATGAAATATCCCGATTTTTGAGAATGCTCGCATGACCTATCCGAACAACTTTGAGTATTTGATCCTTGATACATGCACCATCGCTAAGATATAAAATCATAAGCAACGCTTTTCGATAGTCTGTTTATAATATTGAGCTTTATGTTTTTTTCTTAGCGATGGAATGGTAAAGCTTTGTTTGTACAGATACCAACTGAATGCAGACTCAACCCGACCCACGTAATTCTGCTCACAAAAGTCACACACATAATCAACTGAACACAAAAAAATTCGACACATTGCACTGTAAAACAAAAAAAAAATCCCATGAAGCGACATGACCCAGACAAACTCAGCCCATTACTAAATTGGTGCAGAAAAACCCAATGCGCCATCGGCTTGCTCCGATTAAACTGGACATATTGCCAATTCAACATGGAAAAACTCGACGCATCACCAATTCGACATGCAATAACTGCCAGGGCTTGCCAACACAGAAAAATTCTCCCTTGGCGTAACTCGCCACAGCGAAACTTTCGTGGCACAGCTCGGCCTGCTCCAACTCTACACAGTCTAACGGACTATGGTTGCGTCTGTTGAGAGTTGAAGCGAACCAAGTTACGCCGCATGAGAGTTTTCGCTGTGTGAAACTGTACCATGGAAGAGTATATCTCCATCAAGATAGCCCGTAGGAGATTTTTTGTGCATCAAGTTGGTGATGCGTTGAATTTTTCTATTCCAAATTGGTGGTGCGTTGTGTTTTATTGTAGCAAGTTGATGGCGCAACGAGTTTCTTTTTATCAAGTTGGTTATGGGCCAAATTTACTGGGTCAAATCCCTATATGGGGAAATGTTTCTGTGACGGCTTAGCGATGTAACAAATTTTTCTGTGTTTAGTTGATGACGCATACTATTTTACTGTCTCGAATTGCGTGAGCTTCTCTGGTTTGCATTCAGATGAAATCTGTGATAAGAAGGCAGTGCAGCTGGGACTTTGTATGATGTCAAATATAATACTCGGAGTTGATGGCGTAGATCATGTGCGGATTAAAAAACGTTAGAAGAGCTCCGGCTTATCGATAACAAGCAATGCTCACGGAACCTCTTGAAGCCCTGATGATCCTGTCGAAGGTCGAATCATCTTACACCTATCCTAATGAGTCTTGTCAAGTATTAGCCTAGGAATACATCTCTCCTCCGGGGTACAGGTTGCTTGATCTCACATACGATTACAAAAAAAAAGCTGAGTCATATACTCTAAACATTATTTAATAACTATCCAATCAGTATTTAATTCGAAATACACTAATAACATAATCTCTTGATCGGCGATTAATTTGACGATTTTTCTTTATTGAGAAAAAGTGCTGAATCGTGGAAAAAAACAATATTCATTTGATGATTTTTCGTTTTTGACGAAAAAAGCTGAAGCGTGGGAAAAAAAACACAAATCTTTTTCATTAATATACTCTGAAGTTTATTCAATAGCTATTTCATCAGTATGTATTTCGAAATACACCAACATAAACCTCTTAATTGGCGAGTCATATCACTACGAGAGCGCACATATAAGTATATAATTGTTTTTTTTTTCACCGTTTCTGTCCCAAAATGAGAAAATCATATACTCTAACACTGTTCGTTTTTTTTTTTTCAATATATTTTTATTGTAAAGTATGTAAATAAACTGCGTAATATATACACATTCGTGTCACGATCACAAGATTCACATTGAGTAGAGTTACAAGATCAGATACGCGGCTGTTTTTAAGTGAGGATTAAAAAAATATATATTTTTATCACCAAAATATGAAACATATTCGCACTTTCACTTGACAAAAATTAATATCTTTTTTCTCACGTCATAAATTATAAATTATCTGATATTGCCAGTTATCCGTCATAATTTATTTTAGCCATATGAAGTTGTCAATTCTTTTAACATATACTCCATGAAGTTATCGGTTTGAATGACGTAGTCAAGTGTGCGAAGAAAACAGCTGATCGAGTGTGCGAGCCACTGAACTCTAATAATACTGGAACGTGCGCTGGCTATACTGCACATAGAGAAGGATCGTATCGAGAGAGATAGCTCTCAAACTATCTTTCTCTCTGTCTAATCGTGTGACGCACGCGCACTTGAAGGTGTTGTATAGGCGCTTCAAAAAGTTAACCCCACTGAATTCTATTACTCTATCGCGAGTGTACTGCAAACTGAGAAGCAATGCTCTTTTTTTTCTCTTAATATAATTATAATGACGCACGAGGAATTCAAGACTTGACGATTAATAATTGGAAGTAGATATGTATACCTCGGTGACGCTCCGATATAAGCAAGATCTGAAATCGAGGAATAAACTTTTTGACTGTACTGTACAGACAGAGACCAGGATACCAACAAGCGTCGTTCGTGGCTATCTCTCTCGATACGGTCTACCAGCGTCAGCGCACGTTCCAGTATTAGTAGAGTTCAGTGGTGCGAGCTGATCAAGTGTGCAAAGAAAACAGCTGATCGAGTGTGCGAAGAAAACGGATGACGACGAAAAAACGACGAAATGTTTGTAGCTCCGTGAAAACAAAGAAAAAGGATATCACCGATTTGCTTATAGCCACGGCATTGATGTTTTTCACAATCGAAAGAGAAAAAAAAATAAAAAATATTCGTGTCAGTATCATTACCGAAGTCCGCATAGTTAATTAATAATTAGGAAAATAAGTTTCGTTATATACCCAGATAGACATTTTGCGTCAGTATGTTGGCAATAGTACGCCATAGAACAGCAGACTGTGCCAGCAGTAAGCAACCATCTACCGCCGCATTAAGCTGTATTCTGACAGCACGATATTGCGGTAAAATGCCGACAGAGTGATGTTAATATTGCAGTATGATATTACAGCTCGTTAACGGCAGCAGTGTTGCCAACTTGGTGGTATTCCCGCTAAATTTGGTGGTTTTGAAACATTTTTGGTGGGACGATTGACGGGGTTAGCGGTTGGTGGGAAATTTAGAGGTTTTTTTAGTTATTTGGCGTTTTTAGTGAGAAATTCGGTGATTTTAACCCAATTTGACTTTTCAGTGGAAATTTAGTGATTTCAACTTAATTAGGAATTTTGGGTGAGAATCTTGTTGCTTCATAAAATCCAAGATAACAGAAGCCAAACATAAACCAAACGAGACCCAACTATGACGCAAACAAGCCCCAACTATGACCCAAAAAAGCCCGAATAAACGGAATTAACTCAATCTTTTTTTATAACTTTATGACAAGTTCTATCACATTCGTTTAATTTTAAAAAATTATAACAAGTTTCATCACATTTTGTTAAAATTATGACTAACCATTTACATTTTTTTAAATTATGCATGTTTTAAAACGCGAACAAATTGAAATAAACTGAATCTATTTTTATAACACTATGACCAGTTTAATCACATATTTTCTTAAAATTACGACTAAATATATAAATTTTTTTTTTTAATTATACATTTTTTTTGTATAATATATATGGCAATATATAATTATATATTATATAATATAATGTCATTAATGTAAGTAATTATATAATAATATAATATAATGTCGCTTTTCCTTGTTTAAGCAGCTTCTGCATGTACGCACGGGCAGTCATAAAAAATCGACCGATTCATTGTAAATCTTCGTCGAAACAAAAATCAATTATATCCAAGTCTGTAGAATGCGAGAGCATATCAGTCGCTTTTTTAACATACGTTTCTTTTGAGCCAATTTTTTGTACTACCTCACGAGGCAGAACGTAATTGTGGCAGCACTTGCCATTTCGTTTTAAACCGAAGCGTATCATTAAAATGGCATTAGTCATTTCTACCGACATCTTGTTTCGCGTTTTATTTTTAACGATATTCAGTTGACTGAAAATCCGTTCAACTTGAGCGTTTGAGTAAGGCAAGATGAGCATTGACAAAGCAAAAGTTGCCAACTCGTTTAACGGATTACATCCCGATGCGTCTCTGTATTTATTCACCTCATCCCAGAACGGGATGGTATCGCTTTTATTCGACCAATCAATCAAATTGATTTTTGAGAATTGCGATTCGATCGCATCAATGTCGTACGATCCACCGACATACTCGAGCAAGGGTTGAATTGGCTCTTTCACTGCCCTCAAGACGTTATCTACTGACAACAGCGATATTTTTTTTAAAATCTGAACATTCTCTGGCAATCTTTGCTTTATCTGCTTGAAGAGAACGAGTAAAAATGTTTTGCATCGTTCTCTGAGCCCTTGTTCATCGTAGATATTGATTTTTCCGTTTTTTTTAGCTCCTCAATTTTTTTTTCGCACGTGTACCCCAAATATGGCTTAGGATCGAGGTAATCGTCGATATCACATCGCAGAGGGTCGATTTTACACGTTGGCAAAATGATTCTCTTGGATATCGCTTGAACGAGGATTGTTAAATCGTTGAGCAATTTCATGTGATCGTTTTTTTCGCTTTGAAACCCTTTATTCACGCTTTGTATCTCAGAAAGAATCGGTTTTAGGAATAACAAGTAAACCATATTTGTCTCGTCACAATACATATTATGCAGCATTTCTTCCGTGTAACATTTCTCTGAGAGTCTCGTCAACTCAAAGTGGGTTTTTAATTCGTGCCACTGGTGGAGCGTTCTATCAACAGCCGCCTCGATAGAAAGCCACCTTGTATTCGATACCTGAAGTATCTTCAGTGGCTGTTCCCCGCAATTGATCGTTTCGTACACCTGGATGTATTTTATCTGCCGCATGGCAGATTTCGAGAACCAGTTATACGTCTCGTGAATCAAAAACTCCAGATTTCGCGGGAGAGTATCGGTCAGGGCATGAGACACAGCGAGCTGTAACGAGTGACACAAACACCTGATCAAAATCAGCGATGGTATCTCAACTTTTAATCTCGCATAAACTCCGTTATTCACGCCGACCATTACAGAGGCATTGTCAGTTCCGATTGCCATTAAGTTTTGCAACGATAATCCCATGCCTTCGAGCTCTTTTTTTAAAGCATTGACGATACTCTCGGCTTTGCATTCTTCTAGCTTCGTGAGTGCTAAGAGAGTTGAGATTGTTTTGCCGTGCTTTTGGCTATAGTAAATTATACCAATACCCAAGAGTTTATTGACAGATATGTCATTTGACTCGTCCAGCAATAGGCTATATTTACCACCTCCGATGTCAAGAAGCAAATCGTCTTTGAAGTGAGGGGCAAGCACATTTTTTATCACCTCGCTACATTTTGATCGGTGCATCCTCATTTCTTTTGCTGCTTCGCTGTCCTTGAATTGGTGTTTTACCATTTCCCCTAAGTGGTCACACGACGAGATTGCGCTATGCGCACAAACAAACAAGGCCATCGACCCTTCGGCAGCTGATGAACACGCCAACTGCTCGGGGAACGACAACTTCATTTGTCGTTGAGACGAGAACGGCTCTGCAGCTTTCACGTGCTTATTAGTTTTAGCGTGAATCACTAGATCTGTGTATTTCGCCGTCAATTCGCATTTGCAGAACTTGCATTGCGTCTTAGTATCGCTGCCTGCTACCTGTTCGTCCGTCGTATTTTCAATTATATAAAATGTACAATAAAAAAAAGACTGCGTATAAAAGTAATATTTTTCAGATGGCAGACTCCATTGGATTGTTTATGCCGCAAAAGTTACAAGTACCTGTACAATCCAATCCTTCAACTGAGGGTCTGTGAGCCATGCTTTTCGAAATTTTTGCGAATACGGTTTTTGTGTCGGGACTTTGCCCATTATGCTCATGAATTAAGAC
This sequence comes from Rhorus exstirpatorius, assembly GCA_963564615.1. Lineage (NCBI taxonomy): Eukaryota > Metazoa > Arthropoda > Insecta > Hymenoptera > Ichneumonidae > Rhorus > Rhorus exstirpatorius. Next base: position 8,707,545 of record OY751322.1, on the reverse strand, counting down.
AGTTTCGTGATTTCAGATAAAGATAATTCGTAATGATTTAAAATAAGGAAGAATACTTTGGTCAAAGGAAAATCTCGCAAACACACTTGAACGTAGCGCGTTAAACAATAAATGCGAAGTTAGGCATAAGTCGTAATTCATTAAAACAAACAACAAAGCGCTTTTCCCTCGATAGTGCTGCCACCAAGCCACCATGCGATCATACCACGACGGCTCATCCACGCGCGAATATTTAAATGACAAATGCGTCATTTTTACCATCTATTAAAAAAAAACGATCTTCATACTTCGCGATAAATACTAGAGTAAAAAAATTAAAGGAATGAAAGGCATCTTTGAACATTATAACTTAAAAAAGGGGAAATCACGGTCGTATCGATTGATAATAAAAAAAAATAGTACACGTATGTCATTTTTTTACTCGGAATTGACTCGATTCCCGAGGTTTGTTTGGGTTTTATTTGGGTTTTAGTGGTTTTTTTTGTTTATTGAGTTTTTGTCGATTTTCGAGGACCATTTCCGTTTTCAGTGGGAAACTACGTATATTTGCTAGTTTTTGGTGGGAAATAACGCAGATGAGGTTTAGCGGTTTTTGGTGGGATCTGAAGGACTCTGCAGTGGGGGGACGCAAATCCGAGTTGGCAACACTGAACGGCAGTATTGAGGCCTGTGCTGACTGTGTATTCGAAGCAGAATTGCGGTAAGCTCTAACCGTTCAATAATGGTAATGGTACAATTTAGGCACGGTATTGCAGCATTATAACAGCATATTTGCGTCATAGTGTATTAGCAGATTGATGGCAGATTGACGGCAGGCTGTGACGTTAAATTGATGGCAGATTGACGGCAGGCTGAGACGTTAAATTGATGGCAGATTGACGGCAGGCTGTGACGTTAAATTGATGGCGGATTGACGGCAGGCTGTGACGTTAAATTGATGGCAGATTGACGGCAGGCTGTGACGTTAAATTGATGGCATTAACCAGGCAACTTGTAACTATGCAGTAACAGCCATTGCAGCATTATAACAGCACATTTGCGATATACTGTATCAGCAGATTGATTGCATATTTACGGCAGGCTGTGATGCTACATTGATGGCATAAGCTATGCAAGTTTTAACTATGCAGTGACAGCCCAATTTAGGATCGGTACCGTAGTATTAGAACAGCACATTTACGGTATACTATATCAGCAGGTTAATCACAGATTTATGGCAGGCTGTAACCCTAAACTAATGGCATAAACGAGGTATGCTGTTGCGGCATTGTAACACCAAAAATGCAACCTACAATGCCGACACATTGCAATTTAGCTGTTACAATGCCGCATCAGCGTGCCTCGTTTATGCCATCAATTTATAGCTACAGCTTGCCGTAAATCTGCTGTTAACGTGCTGATACAGGATACCGCAAATGTCTTGTAATATTGACCGCCGATTTGCGACATGCTGTATCAGCAAGTTCAGGGCAGATTTGAGGTATTCTGCGATGCCACTGTTGTGGGCAGAATGGAGGCACAATTTTGTAAAATAATAATTGCAGATTGTGACCTACCTTGCAAAGACAGCGACCAGATTTATGAAACGTTTTTATAGCATATAAACCAATTAACGGCACGCTATATCAAAATTCAATGCATTTTTTAAACATTTGGATTCAGGACTTTTTAAAGGGAAAACGGATGGATAGGCGTTACACGACTCAGTTGTTGAAAATTCCGTTGCTTTATTTTCTCTCGTAAACGGTTTATATTTCAGAAAAGTAGTGTCTTTTTGTTTCCCTATTAATAGAGTACAAGATAGTGCTTTTTATATTCCATTATAGAAGCCCCATATCAAGATAACAATTAGAAACCCGCTTCCGAATGTGCTAATTCGCGAGTTCGATGCACTTGCCCCAAATTTTCTACAAGTTCCAATATTTTCTACGGTATTGACGGCATCGAAGTTTTTCATCGTTTTTCACATGTCCTTAATTGTAAACATAATGAATTGAGGGATCATATTCATCGTACATCGTATATTCGCATTTGAAAAAAGTATACAGTTGAAAATACATGATTAAATCGCAAGTTGAAAATACAATATTAGTGGAATTCCGTCGCATTTTATGTTGAATAGTAGGCATGAAGTATAAAGACCTGAGCGTTGTGAAATTGACTGCCGCCTTTAAAATCAACAGTGGTCTGTCAACGCCCCAACAACTCTGATGCTTACACCGCACACCCGTGCGTTTTGGGGACCTACTTTTGATATGGAATCTGAACCACACATTCACACAACACGCTCTGTACATCCAAAGGCATAATACAAATGATGTTGAAATTAGCATCGTTGGAATGCAACGAAAAGAGGTTTAAAAAAAACAAATATTTCCAGTATTACCTCGAAGTCCGAAATCGTTAAACCTTTTTTTTTTCGCGACCTGGGGCCTAAATATGCCAGAAAAGCGTCATAAATAATGTAATTTTTCATTAAAAAAAAAACCTACTTTCTTTGCATTCCAAAAATGCGAATTTCAACATGATTACTGCCATACATCCTTCATTAATTAATTAACATCATGAGATCACAATAGATAACAAGAGATTCAAATATCTAAACGTTGAACGATACGCAAAATTTTCCTAAATGTATCGCGTACCCGTGCGTTCAAAGAACCATCTCATTTATGTGGAATCCGGACCACACATTCACACCACACACTTTGCACATTAAAACGCGGGATACGATACATCCTTAAATAATAATTCACTACCATGAGATCACAGTAAACGAGAAAGTATTTCCGGATGTACTAAAATAAAAAAAATTCTGACACACCTCGGTGCGTAAATAATAATTTTTGACAAAGAGCAAATAAGAAGCATTGATTGCACAAAAAAATCTGTACACGATAAGAACATCGGACTTTAGAGATTTGAGCCGCTCTAACACGTACAATACTCGCTAAATATACAACATGTCAGTGAAGTTATGCTCGATATTAAGGAAAAAATGTAGTTCCCTATATAGGAGAACTGTGGATTAGCCTCAGTTACCGAATATATATATATATATATATGAGACATTCCACGATATTTCAGCTACTAGAGTTTTCAAATTAAACAAAAAAAATCAACAAATGAAGTAAAAAAATAAAAATTATCTCACTGTAAGCAATAGGTTAGGAACTTTTAATATAAATAATGACTTCCGTGAATCTTTTGTTTTGATAAGTAATGAAAGAATTAGGATTGGTCAAAACAATCTTAACAGTTTTGGGATTGTTATTATTTCCCGAATTTAAACGTAAAGGATCTTTATGCTTAGAACAATTTTTTTCATTTTAATTTTTTTAATTTTTCAAATTCTTTTCAGACTGTTCAAAATTTAATTCCACTTAAAATTTTTTTTTTTTTCTAAGATGATTTTTTTCCTGGAAATATATTTCCTCAGAGACATAGTAACCAGGTAACTGAGCTAAATATTAGAATTTTAATGCCGAACACATTTTAGAAACTCTTATGCTTACATCGCATACCCGTGCGTTTTGGGGATCTTTTATGTGGAATCCGAACCACACATTCATACACCACACTTGGCACATTGAAACGTGTTATACAATACATTCTTAAACAATTATTGAATACCATGAGATCACAGTAAACTACAATGGGTTCAAATCTCTAAACACCGAACTGAGCACGAAACTATTTCCAGAAGTACTAAAATAAAAAAAAATTTCACACACCTCGGTGCGTAAATAATAATTTTTGATAAAGAGCAAATAAGACGCATTGATTGCACAAAAAAATCTGTACACGATAAAAACATCGGACTTTAGAGATTTAAGCCGCTCTAACACGTACAATACTCGCTAAATATACAACATGTCAGTAAAGTTATGCTCGATATTAAGGAAAAAATGTAGTTCCCCATAGAAAAGAACTGTGGATTAGCCTCAGTTACCGAGTATATATATATGAGACATTCCATGATACTTCAGCTACTAGGGTTTTCAAATTAAACAAAAAAATCAACAAATAAAGTTAAAAAAAAAAAAAAATTATCTCACTGTAAGCAATAGGTTAGGAACTTTTAATATAAATAATGATTTCCGTGAATCTTTTGTTTTGATAAGTAATGAAACAATTAGGACTTAACAATTTTGAAATTCTTATCATGTCCCGAATTCAAACGTAAAGGATTGTTTAGGCTTACAACGATTTTTTTTAAATTCAATTTTAAAAAATTTTTTTTTAAATCTGGATATATATATCTTCGGAGACACAGTAACCGGGTAACTCAGCTGAATATTAAAATTTTGATATCCAACACAATTTATAAAATGTTACATTATGACAGCTGATTTTGCAAAAAGAAAGACAAAGTGAAAATGGCACATGTACTAGCACTTCCGTACACAAGTCTCCCGAAAACAACTTTACCAGAAAACAATGCTCCGGGATTAAGCCCCCCGAAAAAAAAGCCTACCGCGTAACAAGTCTACCAGGACCGCGGACGATGAATATCCCTACGAGATATTCGCCGACTCTTGTTTCTGGCAGACTTCTTATGTAGTAGGCTTGTTTTTCGGTAGGCTTGTTCCCGAAGACTTGTTTTCTGGTACAATTGTTTTCTGGAGACTGTTGTCCAGTAGAGTCGTGCATGTGCTTGTGAAAATCTATCTATTGGGGAACTACATTTTTTTCGGTACTTGCGTTCAGGGCGTGGAGGGCAATAATTCGTTCGAAGCGTCTGAGTCGAAGAGCGATGAACCACTCCTTTCGCGATGGCGATTATGGCTTCGCTCGCGGTGACGCTGATCGTTTCGCTCGCGATGTCGCTGATCGCTTCGCTCGCGATGTCGCTGATCGCTTCGCTCGCGGTGACGCTGATCGTTTTGCTCGCGGTGACGCTGATCGTTTTGCTCGCGATTTCGCTGATCGCTTCGCTCACGATGACGCTCGATAGTATCGGATGATTCCGTATTCATTTCGTTTTCCTGGTGACTTCGATTCGGTGATGAAACTGTCACGCGCTGATTGCGATTGAGAGGATTTGCCGTGGCCATGCGATGGCGCTGTTGGGTGCTCCTGAGCGCTTGGCTCATTGCATCAGAAAAATCTGTCCAGTCTGGTCTTGGAAAATTGCGGTTCTTCGAGGCAGATGCTGTTTGCAATAAGAACAAGTTTTATGAATGGACAAACAAATATTTATCGTGAGCTTTCTGAATTCACATAACCTGACTTTAACGTACCATATATTGCTTTTGCTAATTTAGTTTTGCCCAGGGCCATTTTGCCATTTTTTCCATGCCACGTTACAGCTTCTGATACGGAATCCTCCATCGCATTTTTTAAAGCCTCGCCAACCGTGTCTCGAAGCGTGTGGCCACCAAGCGCACCCAAGTATCTTACCTGGAACATCGAAAAGTAATATTAGAAGTGCTAGGAAAGAAATGTTGAATACAGGTATTATATTAATAATTATTGTGCATAATTACGATATCTTTATATTCTTCCGCCTGGATTTGCTCAAAATCGATTAATTCCTGGCGAGTTGATATCGGCAACGAATCGGGTTTCACGGGGAATTCCGTCGAAAGTTCTCGCTCGAGAAACTTCCTCAGTTGACTGCACGGTTCATATTTGGACAATGAAAATAAATTATGTTCTATATTTAGCATTTTTCAGTGGTGTACTGAAGAATAAAAAATGAAATGATTGGGCAAAGTAATTAGCTAATAACTTTGCTCTATTACTAAAGACTTTACGATTTTTTTTTTGCATTTTCGAAAACAAACATAATTATTTTTGCACTTCACATGAAGAAGTCTAACAATGGGCAAGAAATTCCATAAATTATAACAAAAAATCGTCAAGGGGGGTCTACCGAAATTGTTACCTACCGATGATAACATTACAGAGGGTTACCGAAGTTTATTTGGAAATAATATTGTAACGCAAATGAAATGCTACATAGGTCTACACAAAAAAATAAGGGGATGCTGAATTTTGGTTGCCTACCGAAATTGAGGATGTCAAAAATTTACCACGATACATTTTTGTGAGTAAGTAAACTGAGTAACGTTACACATTTAAAAAAAAATATCGAAAATCATGATTGTACCTCTACTGTTGATTATGGGTCGTTGAACCCCACCCCTCGAATGATTATTTTTTAATGAAACTCCGTAAAAAGAGGTGGGCATTGCAAATGGACTCTAAACGGTTTCGTACATTATGTACCAATGTCAATGAGGCATCATTAAGGTTTTTATTCGAGAGCACGTTATAGAAGTGTAATTGGCAGCCACAGCCTGAATTTTATAGTGGAAAGAAAAAGAAAAATTTGTACACTCCTGTCTTACTCAATTATTTTTTTACGCACCGTATTTCTTGTTTCAGCGAGTTGTAGTTGGACCTAAATGACATACAAACATGAAAAAGAGTTACTATAGTGTGTTCGTAACATAAAAGTCCCTTTCATAGCTGTTTCTGCAGATGCAATCTTACGTCATTTCGTTCCTCAAGAGATTAACCGATTCATCTGACGCGTATTTGAATATCGATTGAGGCTGCCACAACTGCGGCGGATTTTGAAATTGCCGTTGTTCACGAGTTTCGAAGTGTCGAGGTGTCCGGTGGGGCGATTGGATATACGTAGGTGGTGTTTCACAATGTGGGATTATTGGATCCTGTCCGTCATAGTGAATGAAGGGATTAGTTTGCGTCGTGGTAGTCGAGTTCGGTTGCGTCGTAGGAGTCGGGTTCACTTGCGTCATGGTAGCTACGTTCCGTTGCGTAGTAGTCGTATCGTTCGACTGCGTTGTGCGAGTTATCGGAGTGGTGTTTCGTTGTGTTGTGGCAATAGTGTTTTGTTGTGTTATCGGAGTGGTGTTTGGTTGTGTTGTGGTAGTAGTGTTCGGTTGAATTGAGGTACCGCTGTTCAGTTGCGTTGTGTCAGCGGTGTTGAGTTGCGATGATGGTGTCGCGTTCAGTTGTGATAGTGATGTTTGTTGTTGGAGAGTTGAGTGGTTTTGTGATGTTGATTGGATAAGTTGGAGTTCCAAGTATTGCCTCCTTGAATCCTGCAAGCAACGGAAAATAGTTTTTGTTTCCATATAAATCAACTTGCACGAATTATCGGTCATTAGACGGTTTTGAAACACGAACATGGTCCTCCGGATCTTGATGTTCGTTCATCATGTTACGAAATTCGTTCAAGCCCTGTTGAAAACCAGAATCTCCATTGACTTGTCGCGAAGTCGTTCTTACATCGACATTGAATTCTTCAGAAGACGTAGTCTCCACATAGAGAACGTAGTCGTTGAGATATTCCGGTGCTCGAGTGTTTCTTATTTGTCGGCGTTGATTATCCATTCTGTATATTTCGAAAAAAAAAATGCGAGAAAATCTACTTATGGAAAGAAAGGCGTTTCATACTGGTCAGAAACAGGGGATATGAGGTATAGGTGTAAAGCCGTCGGATTGGAACCACATCCAACCTCGGGATTCTTACTTCTAGTCAAGGGTCAACTCCCATAAATTCATAGCAAAAAGTTACATTCCATTCTGATCGAATTGAAAGTGTAAAAAAATATATTTCTCAAGTTTAGAAAAATTGAAATGAGACATTTCTGTTGGAAAAATTGAACGTGTTGGGAAAAATTAACCAATTTTTTTTATATGGTGAACCAAAATATGAACAGAAATCGTTGAGCATTTTCAACTTTTTTTACTAACTGTTAGGCCCTATTGCTTGAAATAAATATTGAATACACTATTAATATAGCTGTGCCGAAAAGATATTTATAATTTGTTCCATAAATAATATCTAACAAATCAACAAGTAGATGATTTTTCTGTGTACAGATCGTTTTAAAAAATTCCCCTTCAAATTTTTTTTTTTATCTACGAAAAATTGATTAATTAGTAACTGTTTTGGGTGAGTTTTCGTAGATAGGTACTATATTATAGTAAAAAAGAATTCGGGTCCGCAAATCGTTGCGCTGTACAGGCGTATGTTAAATTAGAATTTTAGAATATTCATTTTTTAAGAACGGTGTAGATGAAGATTCTGAAATAATTCAGGCCGTTCCGTGTGCAGGCGCGAAATTTAAAATGATAATTTAAGGATGCTCTGCACTTTCTGCGCATTAAAATGCAAAAAATCAACTGAGTTATAAAACTTGAGGTTGTTTTGGAGTTGGATATCTATTTTTATTCTAAACTTGCTTCTGTTATCTATTGAAACGTTTCGCGTTTTCGTCAGATCGATAATTGATTGAATTTATGCAAATATCGATCTATGACGCGAAATTATGTGTCATGATTATATTTTATTTATTTTATCTGTCGTCCCGTCCTTTTCTGCAGGCGAACAGAAGGTTCGAGACAGGCCCGAGGTTATTGACTTTGTCGAGTAGGAAAATAGACTTGCCGTATTTAATTTTTAATAGATAATATATTGTGGTTTTTCGAGAGTGCCTCAGATCACTTTATGGAGTTATTTCCCAGTGGTTATGGAGGACCTGGGGATAACGTGACCCTTCATCATCGGCGTTTGAGAAAATGGGCCACTTTAAGGGGAGGAGAACCTTGTGAAGCAAGGTCTCCTTAATGGAAAGCAAAATTTTAACCCGCGGCAACTGGGCACAATAGGAAGCGATAGGCTGTGGTGGCAGGTACGATTAGACGGGAACAACTGTAGGGACGAAAGACTCTAGTATGTTAAGGATTTCGCCTGTTCGTATGTGTGATTCTAATTCTCTTAACTGTCGCTCGTCCGTCCGTCCGACTGTGTCTTTGTTATTATTTCGCCTAGTTGTGTGTGTATGTGTGTGTGTGTGTGTGTGTGTGTGTGTGTGTGTGTGTGTGTGTGTGCGTGTGCGTGTGCGTGTGTGTGTGTGTATATTTCTCAATTTTTAAGATACTCCCAATAGACAGGCCATTGGGAGAACGATTTCGTTCGCGAGGTAATACGTGAACGATTAAATAATTTTCGGCTTACCGAAGTTGAGATGTTTTCTCTTTAATTAATATCTCATTAACAGTTTTGTGAATCATGATGAAACTTAGCGACATGTATTTTGTACATTTAAACTACATATCTGAAATTTCTTGAAATGTTGGTAGTATTTTTTAACATTTTTGAACTAACTATATTCCGAGGATACAGTGTGCCCATAAGAAGCCGGATATGAACTGTTGACTTTGAAATTGCAATAAATCTTAAAGGTTTTAGTACATTGATCTGAAACTTTTTCCGTAATTTCTTGATATCTTTAACTATCTGTAGAAGTTTATTCACATTTTTTTTCTCTACTTGACGGTAAACCTCCTCAAATTCCAATTCGCTACTGAGAAAGTGGGTTTGTACTTCACTAATTAGTGACACAGCGCATGGCAGCTATGATAAAAATACCATCAGAAGTGATCTCCCTGTTATTTTCGTCCAAGCGACGTGGTGCCCATAGGGGCATAGCATAGCACTTGGCAAAAACGTCCGTAGACCTTACTAAAGAGGTCTCATGGTGAAGCTCTTTACACTTAAAAAACCCAACAACAGATGATGGAATACCCACATTGAAGAAAGGTTCCATGAAATTGTATTTTTTGACAACCAAGTAATTAGTGTTTTGATAATCAATAATGTTCTCAATAACGCAGATTGTGAAATCTTTGAGCAGGCAGCAACGATTGCGATTTTTAGTATTCAAAACAAAGTTTTTACATTCCAAGCGACGATATTGAACAACTTCATCAGCGCCAATACCAATTGGTAGTGGTCCAGCTACATGTCGGCTGACAGCTATGGGAGCTTCGCCACAGTCCACTCGCTGACGGCAACCAATTATGCTAACACGCTCTGCTCTTCTGTTTGCAATTTGATGTAGTGATAGATGTGGCTTTCTAAAACACTTCCGAAAACTTATCATAGCGTTCTCGTATGGAAAGGCAGAATACTCATCAGCCGGTCCAAGATATTCAACGTCGTCAACAAGATGCAACAATCCATGAACGTTGTAACTGATGAAACTGTAACCATACAGACCTCTACTTTGCTCAACGAAAAGTCTCAATGCCATTCTTGCGTAGAATAACTTTCGAGGAGAAGGATCAGTCGAAACCAAGACACGCATTGCACTACTGAGAAGAAGAAAATGTTCATATAGCTCATCATCCAAAATTCCGTAGAGAACAACGGGACCTGTATACAACAGAAATTGGCGAAACTCCGTGGCCTTGTATTTCGTATACTGAGCAAGTGAACGAGGCGGACGCGCGAACTCTCTAGGGTACCAATCTTTCAAATGCTTTAGCCTTTCGGATATGAGATCGATATCTTGCGCACACAACTTACTTTTATTGGAAAACTTCCCGTCGACTCACGCACTGATCATTCGCTTGACCACACCGAGATATACCAAATGCATAGGCTCAAACGGAACTTGAGATACCAGACCTATCGGCAGAAGTGAAAGGGGGCTTTCCCCGGGACGCTGGTGATCTTCGTCGACTTTGTTTATATACTCTGCGTCGGTTCGCGGGGTATGGTTTATTGCTGGATAAGACATTCGCCTGTCTACAGTCTCACCGGAAACATTGCACTTGGAACAAGGATTAGTCGAATTGTGGCTCATATGATTTAATATAAAAGCTCGCACAGGTGCGTCGGCAATAAAGGCTCGAAGAAGAAGGGAATACGTTGACCCCCGATGCGTCACACCACCTTCTTTTATGATTTGATTAACTTCATCAACAAAGGGTCTGAAGAACTCCATTGCATTCGCAGGTTTTTTCTCCCCTCTGTATATACCAACAACTTCCAATGGACTGTTCGCAATGTTCGCTATTCTACACTGGATAGGCCAGATTTGATTGTTGCCCGAATTATCGAGACACTGGCTCCGTCGGTGTTAAAATCCATTTCCAGAGAACAAGGAACTCTATTTAGCGGGATTGAATCAAGAATATTCATGATCGCAAGCTTAATGCCCAAATGAAGATATTTTCCCGGGTATACATCCAACAACTCAACTGGTTTGCGCGGAGTGCACAAAAGTGTTTTCATAGACTTCGGAAGGGAAGAGAAACATTCATGTCTTTTGAGTATTTTAAGAAGGTCATCCCCTGCTCGGTGATTAATGCCGTTTATGACACCCCATGAAGCAAGCTCATCACGAAAGCAGCACCCTGGGACAGTTTCGCATGCGTCTGAGATTTCAGATTCTTCGCTAGATTCTGTTTCGGGACATGATGACACTTCAAGACTATCTCTGAACTGGGTTCTGTTATCGTGAAGAGTGAAATTCGTAATGGCTTCGGAAACGACGGTATTCGAAGACCCAGTTGGTGGAAAACAAGGCTCCACGTCTACAACTGAAGGATCAGCTGCTGCAAGATGGTGAAGTGTCACCTCGGAAACAGTCGGATTTATTTCCTGACTAATTTGTGGTAAAGGAGGTTCGCCCAATCGAATACCCAGTTTTCGAAACCTATTGTTCCTAATCTCTCTTTTAATTGCCCGTCGTTGCCGAGATGATAAATTTTTTAGTGGCTTTCGGCCCCATGATTTTTTTATGACCAGTGGCATATTACCTAACTCCTACAAGATACTTGGAACGCGAATATTTAATACCATACAAGAAGTGAGACGGTACTCCCTTTAGTTTGGTGAAGATCGCAGGCAATCTGAGCCACTTCAATCTAGACTCGGCTCCGCCTAGATTCGTACAGCAACGGATGCGAAATCCTGAAAAAAATGGATTGCTCAAATTTGCACCAGTTGATCGCGCACGTCCTTCGATAACGTGAAATCACATTTAATATTTTTTTTAATTCGCCGGTCAAGATCGGAATGAGTGAGGGCAAATGAGGGGAGTGAGTGCGGGAGGCAGAAAAGAAGATGCAAACAGCCAGCACTTTTGGTTCTCAATTTTATTTATTGGCGTCGTCGTGGATCACACGAGAGACGCGGCCGCGGATAACGCGGAACGAAAAGGTTGAAATGAAAAAATAAACGCATTTTTAAAAACACGCGAAAAGACGGAAGGCTTGCGAATAGTGATGCCGAACGGTAATCGACATGAGCTTTTCCGAGCGGCTAGTCAATCATAACTGATTATTCTCTACGAGAGTTTATCATTGTACGAAGGCCCTCGACGAGAGGGGACAGCCGGGGTAGTCCGTGAGCCGCGTTTGTGTGTCTTTGTGTGAATAATGTCAATCTGAGTATAAGAGAATGTTGTTTACAATTTGATATCACGACCGATCGTTGAGAAATCATGCCTTCTAAAATTTTTCATTTCTTAGGCCTTATTACGCGACATGTACATCAAATATCGAAAAATCCGAACATACCGCCCGCCTCGTTCCGAACGGGACGAAAGGTTGAATTTAAAAACGGTGGCAATGAATGTCTCCCGTGTGATCGATCATGAAGTACAATTTGGCCCGACAGCAAAATCGAGAGTTTAATGACTAGTGTTACAAAGGAAACCCGACGATAATTCGAGAACTTAACAACTAAGAGCAATGATTAATTTTACGTAGCCCTTGGCGACGAGTTGCACGGAAGGGGGCAGACTTTCGTAATCGGACGCTTTAAAATTGTTTTCGCGGTCCGCACGGTCACGACGCGCACGAGGCCATCGGGGCCTGGATGAGTCTGTATCACTCGCACTAGGTCTCAACGCGTGGGCGGTAGTAATTCGTTTTTAAGCAGTACCAAGTCTCCGATCTTTGGCGCGCCCGAAGAGTTGTGCCATTTTGCCCGTTGTTGCAGGGTATGCAGATAATCTCGCGTCCGAGCTTTCCAGACGTGCTCGCGCATTGTTTGGATACGTTGCCAGCGTGACAAGTGATTCTCGTTTACGTCCAGCTGCGAGGGCTCGGGGACGCTCACAAGCGGGCGACCAATTAAAAAATGCCCGGGATGAGTGCGTCGAAGCTCTCCGGATCGTCACGGAGAGGGGAAAGCGGGCGTGAATTTAAACACGCTTCCATTTGACACAACAAAGTTGCCAACTCTAGTTGAGATAACGTGTGTGTGCCGACCACTCGCTTCAAGTGATGCTTGAAGCTTTTAATTCCCGCTTCCCAGAGTCCGCCGAAATGAGGTGCGGAAGCAGGAATGAAGTGCCACAGATTCCATTGTTCGTGAATTTTTCGCGTAATTCGCGTTTCTTCAACGTAGCGATGAACGCGCGACGTAGTTCGTTGTCGCGCCTTGAAAATTTGTGCCGTTGTCGTTGTAAACGTTGGTTGGTGTGCCACGTCTACTGACGATTCGGTGAAAGGCTGCTAGAAAGCCGGAAGTCGCGTAATCGTCAACGTATTCTAGATGAATGGCTCTGGTCGCGAGGCAGACGAACAGAGCAACGTAATACTTGCGTGATTTTTGACCTTGTCCTATGTACGGAGTTACTTCAAATGGACCAGCGTAGTCCACGCCACAATGTGAGAACGGAGGTGACGGATTGACTTGAGGAGACGGCAGATCTCCCATGAGCTGACTGGCCGTGAGAGCGCGTTCGCGGACGCATTTCAGACACCGATTTATTCTCGATTTGACAATGGATCTCGCTCCGACAATCCAATAATTTTGACAGAGGAGACGGAGCGTGAGCTGTATTCCTCCGTGCAGTGACCGCGAATGCGTTTAATCCAGTATCAGCTCACTGAGGTGATGACGCGGCAAAATTACCGGAAAGCGTTCGTCGTAAGAGAGGAATGAGTGTCGTAACCACCCGCCAAGACGAAGCTGAGCTTTCCCGTCGAGGAATGGATTGAGCGGCTTGAGCGGGCTGGAACGTGGAATAGGCGCGTTGGACTGCAGCGCGTTGATTTCCGCTTTGAAGCGAATGGATTGAATAAGTCGGATCCAAAACTCGCGAGCTTCTTGGAGGTGTTCAACGGACTGAGCGTTCGAAGTGATGATTTTCTCATCCTGACTTTAGCTTAGTTTGCGTAGCCAGTGGAAGAGGATTGCAGTGACTCGTAGGAGTCGGCCCCAACTGGAGAAACGGAAGGGAAAGTCGCACTCGGCAGTTTCTTGGACGACATGTATAGTCGCCGTCGAGCGTTGCTTGTTAAGAATGATTTGTGGATCGATGTAGCCGTCCTTGGAAGTGCAAGGGCGCACATTAGGCCAGAGGAGGCACGGACTACCAGAGTGGATGGTCGAGAAGTTTCTTGACCGAAATTCCCCGTGACGCACAATCCGCGGGATTATCGCGAGTAGGAACGTGACGCCATTTTATTTCATGCATTTTCGTTTGTATCTCGGAGACGCGATTTGCAACATAAGGCTTCCAGCGCGACGGGTTCTGGGTGATCCAGGCGAGGGCGACGGTGGAGTCAGTCCAACCGCGCACGGGAATCGACTCGTATCGCAAGGCTTGTTTGACGTACTCGAGGAGACGAACGAGCAATACGACGCCATTTAATTCGAGTCGCGGAATCGCGGTTGTTTGAAGCGAAGCCACTTTAGACTTCGCCGCGAATAACGATACAGTGATATCGGTCGGCGAATTTAAGACTCGTAGGTAGACGACGACGGAGAACGCACGTTGTGAAGCGTCCGCCAAGCCGTGAAGCTCCATGGCCCGTTGTAACTGCGTAAGACCCATCCAGCGAGGAATGCGTAGAGCGGACAACTGTGGGAGTTCGTGACAATAATTTTCACATTTTTTGATGATAGACTGGGGAACTACGTCATCCCAGTCAACTTTGCCGAGCCACAAATCTTGCATGAGCAATTTCGCCGTGATAATAAAGGGTGCAGCCCAGCCGAGTGGGTCCAATAATCGCGCGATAAGTGACAAGATTGTACGCTTCGAGTTGCGGGTATTTCCCCGATTAGAAAACTAAATGCGTCCTCCTTGGCAAGTCACGTGATCCCGAGTACCTTCAACATGGCTGAGTCGTCGGCTGCGAGGTCGATGACGAGGTCATGACCACCCTTAGGGATGTCGGAGAGTGTTCCGGTCGAAACACTATTCGTTGGTAATCGGTGTCCTCGCGATGCACTTGGATTTGCCTGACCATTTTTTTCTATATCCGCGATATAAACGAAACGATACCGACGCCAGCTCGATAGCACGCTGGATAAAGCGTGCTATCGTCCCTGTTCCGATTTTATAAATCTTTTATTCTTTTGATTTTCTGGGAGTAAAAAAGGGCTGAACCCTCATGAAGGTACGAGCCCAAATGCTGCGTACAACAATCGGTCACAATCTGCAACGCGACATTCGGTGACATCAAACAATCCGGCGACTGTTGGAAAACGATTGTCATAAATGATAAAAAGTATTCTATACGCACTGTCGAAAGTGACGGAAGCTGAAGAATATTTCTCAGAAATCTTCGTGAAGAAGTTGAAGAGAAGTCTCGAACGACGAGGACTTACACGGTAAGAGCTGTACAAGGGTTTGCTTCAATTAGCTACGACACCCCGGGTATTGGTCGCCAGATGGCGCATACGCGATTACTGCCACCAAAAAATATAGGTGTCGCTATTGCTTAGCAAAGTCCGCGTTTATTATTGGTACGGTGTAAAGAAGCACTAAGAAGAAAGCCGATTGTTAAAAGGAGAATTGGGAAGATTGTAATCGGGCGAACGAGAGCAAAAGAGAGTAAGTGATACTCATACCGGATAAGTCTCTCCTCACTTAATGGGCGACGAGAATTCAGCAATGAAATCGTGGTTGCCGCGGGCCGGTACAATTCGACACACACTAACCCAGTTACATAAGGAAACAGTGTTACGTGAAAATAATGACACGTTACTAACCAACGGTAGTGGACGCGCTGTCGGTGTGCGGATTTGGCGATCTCCCAAGTTAAGCAGTATTGGCCAGGCCACTACTTGGATGGGTGACCGCTTAACCGTGCACTGGCTGGCGCGCCGACTACCGAGCCGGAGGCAGTTTTACTGAGATTTGGATGGTAAAATATCGAAAACTCAGTTGAAAAAAAAAAAAAGGCCGTCTTTATCGGCATGGGTTTTCCGCAGTTTCCCCATGTCCACGGCGAATGCGATACAGTATAGCTAAAAAGCAGCTGCGGATGCTACGAAAATTAGGTTAGCTTAGCGAAGTGCAGGCAGGGAGTGATAGATGGGATAAAATGGGAAGGGTTGATACGTAAAAACCCGCAAGGGTATACGTTGAAACACGCAAAAAAAAAATAATGACACGTTACTCGGAAAACATCAAGGAGCGACAAGAATCTACAAACGAATGAAGAAGCAATCTAACTGGCCACAAATGAAAGATAAAAGAGAAGAATATAAAGCAAAATTTCGGAAGAACAAGTTCACCAACTGGAAAAGAGCACCCATGGAAATCACAGATACACCAAAACGAGCGCTTGACAAAATATGCCGTCGATATTGTCGGGCCATTGCCAAAGACAAATAAGGACCTCAAACATATTCCGGTATTCCAAGATACGCTTACAAAATTCAGGGAAGCTCTTCCGCTTATCACCGAAGTGGACGGGGCCATAGATAACAAAAAGCGAGGATACGGAAGTCAAGTGTACTATCGGCCGCGGACGCAAACGAAACGGTGTGCGCATATATCGCGCCAATGTGTGGGGAAAAAAAACATTCTCGAAAAATGGCCAACGTAAATGTTGTTTATTCTTTTGTCCGGTCTTATTTGAAATTTTCTGTCATCGATTCTACCTGTTCTGAAGTCAATGAGAGCGAGAACCCCTTGGCATGTAATTTTACCTTGAAATAATAACGGAATTAAATTATTTAGAAAAATCGTATTCCGTGTGATCAATCCTATCGAATAATTATTATGTAGGACATGCCCACATTTTTTCTATAGGATCGACCGTCTCGGTTAATTTCTGTAGGACTGAACCGCCTCGGTTTATTTCTGTAGGACTAACTCGCTCAGGAATAATTTCTCTGTAGAAACTAACCTCTCGGTTCGCTCTGTAGAAACGAACTACTGTAATACGAAATTCTGTACAAACGGACTCTGTAGCAACGAACTCTGTAGAAAAGAACTCGGTAGGGTTGAACCATCTCCCAGATTTTTTCTCAAATATCAACAGAGCTTCATTCATAATAGTATCTAAATCTCCTAAAAATTGTAGAATGATCATCTCACACAATCCGGAGATACATTATGTTAAAACTCGGTTGTTTTACATGCATCGCATATGCTATGTCGCTGTTTATGTCACGTTGTCACTAATTAAGCTTTTATCTCGAGACAGATTTTTACGAAAAACGAACACGTAATAAATAAAAATATTTCGAATTTTTTCAATCGAGTTCCATAACCATTTACTCATACGTTTCAGCGATATTAAGAAGGAACATCGGGTTTGCCGGGCGCGGCAAGAGGAAAAAAAGGCGAGACGCAGGTGACGTGTGGGGCATGTTGCGTTTGGCATTTGTTTCGCCGTGCCGCCATTTTGAATTGCACGCGGGTTATGTGGTCAGCTGATATAACCTGTGTTTTCGGGCAGAATTTATGTTCATTACAGAAAAATGCCAGAATGAAAACACCTCTAACGTTGCATACAGACTCTTCAGTATTTGAGCTGTTCAGCAGTAGTTTTTTTTCGTACCTATCACCATTTTTTTTCCTCTAAATGTGCAAAGATGTGGCTAACGAGTTATTCTCCGTAGAGAATAGTAGAAACTTCGTAGTTATTCTCCGTAGTTATTCTCCGTAGAGAATAGAGAAACTTCGAATGTGTTACACATACTCGTAAGTATGTGTAACACATTCGAAGTTTGCAAATTATTCATTAAAAAATGGCTGAATGAAACAGTTTAAAAATTTGAGAGGCCATAAAATATATATTGGAAAATATATTCTGAAAGTTTCATTCCATTATCACGATTATTATCAAGCCGTTGTTCCTCATCAATGTTCAAAGTTCAAAATTCATTATTGTAAGCGGTCTGACTCTCTCTTGTTTCATGCGTGCCCGCTTACCACGCTTCGCCTTGCCTACGTTTTCGCTTATTCCCCGCGGACGGTCGCGGAGGTACTACCTTAAGCCATACTTGGAGCATTACAGAAAATAAATATATAAACATACGGGGAAAAAATGTTTGACACAAGTACTAGGGAAAAATATATACAGAATAATTAATTAAGGACTGAGACGGAAAATAAAGGAATTGACGTTTTTAACAAGAGGTTTTCGAAATTCGAAAAGGTAAAGATATAAAATAAAAAATAATACAAAGAAAATTGACGACAGAATTTTAAAGGAAAAAAAAATCATGATTTTTTGTTAACGGAATGAGGGAAGAAAAAGGGTGATTCAATATATGCCAACTAGAGCGACGAACGGGGCTGTTACGGACTGTTATTAGCTGTCACGAGTGGAAGCTGTAGTTGGTCACAGACAGTCAGTTGTTAAGCACAATTTTATAAATTTAGCTCGATAACACAAAGAAAAACGAGTCCACGAACTATGATTTGTTTGTCGTTATCCATTCGTCCCGTCGAACAGTCAGTTCGAGTCTGATCCGAGGTCAGTGACGTTATTCAGTAAGGAGAGATAGGATTGCCATGCTTATTTGGTTGTAACAATATTATGTAGTTTTTCGAGGGTGCCTCAGGTATAGTATAGTTATTTTCCATCGGCTATGGAGGACCTGGGAATTACGTGGTCCGTCATCACTGGCTGTTGAAAATGTGGGCCACTTAGAGGGAAGAGGACCTTGAGACGCAAGGTCCTCTTGATGGGAACAAAAACTCTAATCCACCAACAACTTTGTAAAGTGGGATACGAAAGGCTAAGTTGAAGGCTTGTTAGATAGGAGCAACTGTAGGGTATAAAGATTCGATGGTGTTACGGGATCGTATACTGTTGTTCGTGTGACTCTACTCGCGTAAAAGTCGCTCGTTTGTCCGTCCCTCTTCGTAGACTATACAATGAAAGTTAAAAGAGGTGCGACCGTCATAAATGCTTCGTTAATCGCTGAGCCAAATGCTCGAGTTGAGAGTCGAAGGTCTTAAAAGTTGCGCCCAGCATTATTTTTGTCCTCTTCCCGATGTCTCTCTATTCCCCAAATATAGTTTATCTTCTCGGTAAAGGACGACTTTTCGATATTTCGCGTCTAAATTGTTTCAAGTTGTCATTTCAAATTAAAAAAAAAAAAAAATTCCCTTTGGCCAAGTACCTCATCTAATCGTTCTACAATTTCACATTTTCTGGATCTATATAGTTTTACGTCTTTATTTTATGGAGAAAAAAAAAAAATAAAAAAAATCTCTTTTTCCAAGTACCTCAACCAATCGTTCCACAATTTCTCATTTTCTTGATATGATTAGTTTCACGTCCTTATTTTACGGAAAAAAAAAACATGTGCAAATCCCTGAAGATAGCTTTACCGACGATCCGAAGACAATGGCAAAAAGGGAGGGGGGTAATGAGACCGAAATTATATCTCGTTACGAGCGGCAATATTATTCACAATTAAAAAAAAAAGTGTACATCATAGACAAAGTGAATCGAATCGTTATTCTCAAGAATTAATGAAGTAAATATTCTCGTCGTACTTGCGATAAATTCGTCGATCGGAGACACGAGAGACTCGATCTTTCGAGCACTCTGTAGTCACTTCCTGGCCGAGTCGCTTGATATTTCGAAAAATCTCGATAGTATATGTTTATTCGTAGGAATATTATTCGCGTCTTAAAATCAACCGTTCCACGGGCTTGACATTGACACGGCGAATTGCGCTCGAAACAAAGTCATTCGTCCGACTAGTCACGGCGAAACGTACCAAGCTCCAACAAAGGGGGAAAGGGGTGGGAAGTTTTCGGACCGTTCGGCGTGGATATACATTTTTTTCTACCTTTCGTTTCGTTCGCCCGAAAGATGATCTCAGTCGACACAAAATTGCTGTTTTTTCGTCTCAAATGGTTTTGCAATTATCGTAGAAAACAATATTTAATACATCTATTCCCCAAATATAGTTTATCTTCTCGGTAAAGGACGACTTTTCGATATTTCGCGTCTAAATTGTTTCAAGTTGTCATTTCAAATTAAAAAAAAAAAATTCCCTTTGGCCAAGTACCTCATCTAATTGTTCTACAATTTCACATTTTCTGGATCTATATAGTTTTACGTCTTTATTTTATGGGAAAAAAAAAAAAATCTCTTTTTCCAAGTACCTCATCTAATCGTTCCACAATTTCTCATTTTCTTGATATGATTAGTTTCACGTCCTTATTTTAGGGAAAAAAAAAACATGTGCAAATCCCTGGAGATAGCTTTACCGACGATCCGAAGACAATGGCAAAAAGGGAGGGGGGTAATGAGACCGAAATTATATCTCGTTACGAGCGGCAATATTATTCACAATTAAAAAAAAAAATGTAAATTATAGACAAAGTGAATCGAATCGTTATTTTTAAGAATTAATGAAGTAAATATTCTCGTCGTACTTGCGATGAATTCGTCGATCGGAGACACGAGAGACTCGATCTTGCGAGCACTCTGTAGTCACTTCCTGGCCGAGTCACTTGATATTTCGAAAAATCGCGATAGAATTTTTTTTCGTTGGAATACTATTCGCGTGTTAAAATCAACCGGTCGACGGGCTTGACAGTCGCACGGCGAATGGCGCTCGACACAAAGCCGCTCGTCCGCATCGTCGCGCGAAACGTACGAATCTCAAACGTAGGAGAGGGGATAAAGAGTTTTTCGCGCCTTTACCAAATAAATGTAACTTTTTTTTTCTTTTTTTCTCCAAATCGTTTTCCCAATAGCCCTAATCATCTTTACAGTCGACAAGAAGTTGCTATTTTTTCGTTATAGATGGTTTTGCAATTATCGTAGAAAACATTAGTTAATACATCTATTCCCCAAATATAGTTTATCTTCTCGGTAAAGGACGACTTTTCGATATTTCGCGTCTAAATTGTTTCAAGTTGTCATTTCAAATTAAAAAAAAAAAATTCCCTTTGGCCAAGTACCTCATCTAATCGTTCTACAATTTCACATTTTCTGGATCTATATAGTTTTACGTCTTTATTTTATGGAAAAAAAAAAAAAAAATCTCTTTTTCCAAGTACCTCAACCAATCGTTCCACAATTTCTCATTTTCTTGATATGATTAGTTTCACGTCCTTATTTTACGGAAAAAAAAAAACATGTGCAAATCCCTGAAGATAGCTTTACCGACGATCCGAAGACAATGGCAAAAAGGGAGGGGGGTAATGAGACCGAAATTATATCTCGTTACGAGCGGCAATATTATTCACAATTTAAAAAAAAAATGTACATCATAGACAAAGTGAATCGAATCGTTATTCTCAAGAATTAATGAAGTAAATATTCTCGTCGTACTTGCGATAAATTCGTCGATCGGAGACACGAGAGACTCGATCTTTCGAGCACTCTGTAGTCACTTCCTGGCCGAGTCGCTTGATATTTCGAAAAATCTCGATAGTATATGTTTATTCGTAGGAATATTATTCGCGTCTTAAAATCAACCGTTCCACGGGCTTGACATTGACACGGCGAATTGCGCTCGAAACAAAGTCATTCGTCCGACTAGTCACGGCGAAACGTACCAAGCTCCAACAAAGGGGGAAAGGGGTGGGAAGTTTTCGGACCGTTCGGCGTGGATATACATTTTTTTCTACCTTTCGTTTCGTTCGCCCGAAAGATGATCTCAGTCGACACAAAATTGCTGTTTTTTCGTCTCAAATGGTTTTGCAATTATCGTAGAAAACAATATTTAATACATCTATTCCCCAAATATAGTTTATCTTCTCGGTAAAGGACGACTTTTCGATATTTCGCGTCTAAATTGTTTCAAGTTGTCATTTCAAATTAAAAAAAAAAAATTCCCTTTGGCCAAGTACCTCATCTAATTGTTCTACAATTTCACATTTTCTGGATCTATATAGTTTTACGTCTTTATTTTATGGGAAAAAAAAAAAAATCTCTTTTTCCAAGTACCTCAACCAATCGTTCCACAATTTCTCATTTTCTTGATATGATTATTTTCACGTCCTTATTTTACGGAAAAAAAACATGTGCAAATCCCTGAAGATAGCTTTACCGACGATCCGAAGACAATGGCAAAAAGGGGAGGGGGGTAATGAGACCGAAATTATATCTCGTTACGAGCGGCAATATTATTCCCAATTTAAAAAAAAAAATGTGCATCATAGACAAAGTGAATCGAATCGTTATTCTCAAGAATTAATGAAGTAAACGTACTCAATGAGTACGTTACCTAACACCCACTTTACCTCGTAAAGCGGGTGTTAGTACCCGTTTACACGCACTTTAACGCCTTATTTAACTACGCCGGGTTTCGTAACACCGGAATTTTCCCGTAAAAATGTACCAGAAATTTATTGTTTAAATAATTTTTTGATAGTTTTTCGGCATTGTTATTATTAGAAAACGATATGATTATCACCTTCAATATGGTTAATTTTATGTAAGATAAATCGAGGAGTTTGTTACATATAATCTAAATACATTTTTACGGGAAATTTCTGCTACAATTTATTGTTTAAATAATTTTTTGATAGTTTTTCGGCATTGTTATTATTAGAAAACGATATGATTATCATCTTCAATATGGTTCATTTTTTTTAAATTTTTGCTCCGACGCGAAGTACTTTAAATTCTCATCAAAACTTTTATTGGTTGAGACTGTACGGCCTTAAGCATACATCCTTAAGCTATAGCGATTACGATTACCCATTATTTGGAACATTCAAAATATTTTTAGAATGATTCTCAATTTTTTAAAATTCATTATATCTATTTGAAATTTAAATTTTTTCAAGAATTACAAATTAATTTTGTTCCACTAATCATTATAGTGCGGGAGCCCACTGGATTACGCCAGACCGGTTTAATCCAGTTGGCGTAATCAAACCAGTCTTTGCGTATCGACTGCGCAAAAACGCTTTTCGCATACAAATCAATGCGTTATGAATCAATGAAAAAAATTACGATTTTAGTTTTCGAAAAAAAAAAAATTTTTAGTCAAATATTTAATAGTAAAGAAACTACGGCGGTGAGTAGCGTTCGAAAAGTCGTGACGATCCAAGGAACCTGAAGTTATTGCTCTGTGTCAATTTCATCCCGACGATGCTGAAACTTCTTTTGAGTAATTATAAATACCTCATGAACCATTTTCAACCAAATTTACTTCTGGTTTTTACGAAAAACCAATATTCTATAGGTTAACTTTCAATTAATAGTTAACCATGAAAAAATATCTAGCACCATTTCTAGAATAGTTTTATCGACTGCGCAAAAACGCTTTTGGAATACAAACCAATGGGTTATGAATCAATGAAGAAAAATACGATTTTAGTTTAAAAAAAAAAATTATTAGTCAAATATTTAATAGTAAAGAAACTACGGCGGTGAGTTGCGTTCGGAAAGTCGTGACGATCCAAGGAACCTGAAGTTATTGCTCTGTGTCAATTTCATCCCGACGATGCTAAAACTTTTTCTGAGTAATTATAAATACCTCACGAACCATTTTCAACCAAATTTACTTCTGGTTTTTACGAAAAACCAATATTCTATAGGTTAACTTTCAATTAATAGTTAACCATGAAAAAATATCTAGCACCATTTCTAGAATAGTTTTATCGACTGCGCAAAAACGCTTTTGGAATACAAATCAATGGGTTATGAATCAATGAAGAAAAATACGATTTTAGTTTTCAAAAAAAACATTATTAGTCAAATATTTAATAGTAAAGAAACTACGGCGGTGAGTTGCGTTCGGAAAGTCGTGACGATCCAAGGAACCTGAAGTTATTGCTCTGTGTCAATTTCATCCCGACGATGCTAAAACTTTTTCTGAGTAATTATAAATACCTCACGAACCATTTTCAACCAAATTTACTTCTGGTTTTTACGAAAAACCAATATTTTTTCCAAAGGTTAACTTACAATAAACATTTCACCATGCGTAAATATCTAGCACCATTTCTAGACTAGTTTTATCGACTGCGCAAAAACGCTTTTCGCATACAAATCAATGCGTTATGAATCAATGAAGAAAAATACGATTTTAGTTTTCAAAAAAAACATTATTAGTCAAATATTTAATAGTAAAGAAACTACGGCGGTGAGTTGCGTTCGGAAAGTCGTGACGATCCAAGGAACCTGAAGTTATTGCTCTGTGTCAATTTCATCCCGACGATGCTGAAACTTTTTTTGAGCAATGATAAATACCTCAAGAACAATTAGCAACCAAATTTACTTCTGGTTTTTGCGAAGAATCAATATTTGTAATATAGTGTAACTTACAAGAACAAGTTAACCATGCGTTAATACACAGCACCATTACTCGACCAGTTTTATCGACTTCGCGAAAAAGCTTCTTCAATGGAAAACAATGCGTCATGAATCAACGAAAAAAAATTCGATTTTCGTTTAAGGCCGTCCTCTAGTTTCTCGGCTGTTTTTTTTTATGGCTTTTTCAATAATTTTTTTACGGGCAAAGCATCGAAATAATCAATCTCATTATTTTTGCATAATCTTTATTAACATTTAAATAAGCTTTACAAATTTTTTGAAGTCAAAATATATAATAGAATAGCAGTTATAGTGGCCGACAGGAAGACATCAAGTAAAAGAGGTGCTTGACGGTGACCAAGATTGCGGCTGTTCTGCTTATCTGAAATCAAAAAACCAAACGGCATTTTAATCTTCATATTCAAGACTAGCGATTGAACTAGAGTGAATTCTAAATTACAAAAATTGACTTTTTTATACACTTTTGAAAATTACATTCTATTTTTTACTCATTTTTTCTTAAGTTTTTCGCTCGTACGAAAAAAACTATCGAAGCAATCATGATAATCCTAGTTCAATCGCTGGCTTATAACATATTAAAGATGCTGTATAAATTTGAACAAGATCGGTGCAATAGTTTCTGAAATATCGTGGTTACCGTTTCGAAAAATGGTGTTTCGAGAAAAACGCGTTTGAAAGTTCGCGCATGTGATTTATACTAAAAATTTCATCTCACCGTCAATCTGCTATGCCTGGACCATACAATAGGCCTTCCTCTTCTTCTTGGAAGTCAGGCACACATTTTCTACACATGTTGTAGATGTGATTTATGAAAAAAAAAAAAATCGATTTTTTCGACCCGAGAAACTAGAGGACGGCCTTAAGAAAAAAAAATTTTCATTCGAATATTCAATAGTAAAGGAACGACTGTGAGTAGCGTTCGGAAAGTCGTGACGATCCGAGGAACCTGAAGTTTTTTTTCGCTGTTAATTTCATCCCGACGATACTCAAACTTTTTTCGAGTGATGATCATTAACTTATCAACAATTAGCAACCAAGTGTACTTTCGGTTTTTGCGGAAAACTAATATTAAATAATATGAAGGGTAACCCACCCTATAAAGTTAACCGTTCAAATACACAGCTACATTGCTCGACCAGTTTTATGGACTACGCGAAAACGCTTTTAAAATATTAAGCAATGCGTCATGAATCAATGGGAAAAAAAAACGATACAAGTTTTCGAAAGGAAATTTTTCAGTCGAATATTCAACAGTACAGGAATTATGGTGAGTAGCGTTCGGAAAGTCGTGACGATCCGAGGAACCTGAAGTTATCTTTCTGTGTCCATTTCATCCCGACGATGCTCAAACTTTATTCGTAATGTGGCTGTGATACAATGATACAATTATTTATTTGTTTTTCGGTTTGACATCTAAAAATTATACATCTATGATACAATCATACATCTAAAAATTATACATTATTACGTTTTTGTTTTTGTTTTTGTTTTTTTTTTTTTCTTGAAATGGCTGTTGTCGAACTCAAACCGATTCGTCTGTTTGACCGTACGTTTACTTTTTCTCAAAGCTTCCCCGGACGTGGATTGCGTTTCATCGTTGCGTTGACGGACCGTTAATCTCTCGAGTCGAACCACGAGTCCGCGTGCCAACGCCTCTTGGCGAGGACTGATGATGGAGACGTCTCTTGTCGAGCCCTCTTCGCCTCCAGGTTCGACAAAGACGTCTCGTGTCACCGACTCTTCGGGAGGAAGAATGACGGAGCCTTCGCTCGTCGGGCAATCCTCGCGTTGAGGGTCGACAGAGACGTCGTTCCTCGAACTCTCTCCGCTACGAGGGCTGACTGAGCCCTCGAGGGCTGGCTGAGGGCGTCTCTTGTCGAGCACGCCTCGCGCGGAGGTGGGACGGCAACGTCGCTCGTCGAGCATTTCTCGCGTCGAGAGGTGGAGGAGCCGTCGCGTCTCGTCGAGTTCTTGCGCGGCGGGGTGAGGAAGCTGTAGCTCGTTAAATCTTCTCCCTCGTTTTCTTTATTCGAGCCCGTATCCGTGTCGTTCAATAATTTCGTTACTTCGGATCGTTGGTCAGAATCGTTGCATCCGTCAGAGCATTCCTCGCGTTGAGGGATGACAGAGACGTCGCCTGTCGCGCACTCTTCGCTTTGAGGGTCGACGAAGACGTCTCGTGTCGACGACTCTTCGCAAGGAGGGATGACAGAGCCATCGCTCGTCGAGCGATCCTCGCTTGGAGGGGTGACAGAGACGTCTCATGTCGACGACTCTTCGCGCGGAGGTGGGACGGCAACGTCGCTCGTCGAGCATTTCTCGCGTCGAGAGGTGGAGGAGCCGTCGCGTCTCGTCGAGTTCTTGCGCGGTGGGGTGAGGAAGCTGTAGCTCGTTAAATCTTCTCCCTCGTTTTCTTTATTCGAGCCCGTATCCGTGTCGTTCAATAATTTCGTTACTTCGGATCGTTGGTCAGAATCGTTGCATCCGTCAGAGCATTCCTCGCGTTGAGGGATGACAGAGACGTCGTCTGTCGCGCACTCTTCGCTTTGAGGGTCGACGGAGACGTCTCGTGTCGACGACTCTTCGCAAGGAGGGATGACAGAGCCGTCGCTCGTCGAGCATTCCTCGCTTGGAGGGGTGACAGAGACGTCTCGTGTCGACGACTCTTCGCGCGGAGGCATGACGGCGACGTCGCTCGTCGAGCGTTTCTCGCGTCGAGAGGTGGAGGAGCCGTCGCGTCTCGTCGAGTTCTTGCGCGGCGGGGTGAGGAAGCCGTAGCTCGTTAAATCTTCTCCCTGATTTTCTTTATCCGAGTCCTCGCTCGAGTCTGTCTCTGAGTCGTCCAAATAATCCGATGCTTCGAACATTTGGTCAGATTCCTCGCTTCCCGGATTATAGAGTGTGTCGTACCTGCCAAGATCTACCCCACGATTCCGAAGCTGCCTAAAAAATTTTTGCCTCAGATCTTCGGGCCATCTGGAAATAACAAAAGCTAAAATTAAAAAAAAAACAATAACAAAATTTAAAGGGGGATAGGGCGATTACTTGATCAGTTGTATGTTGGAAGCTACTCAAGGGGTGGTGGTTCCACCCTTTACTTAGTACAAGCATGTCGGTTTTGGAAGAAATTACCAAATTGAATATGGCGATTCCAATATGGTGGATGAAAAAATAGGATATAATGTGATAAATCATATTTTTTACTGTATCTAGTTTTTCAGTTTATCTATTTTATCAAATTTATCTATTTATCAAAACCGGGGAAAAATGTGGTTTTTTTAACGGTTTTTATTTTTTTTATTTTTTGCAAAAACGAGCGGTGCTACAATCCCAACAACTCAGGGCCTTATTATTAGTGCCGTACGGCTTAGCCGGCTTAGCCGGCACTACTCATTGTTTAAACAACAAATTTTTGCAAAGACTTCGCGTAAAAATGGTTTTCGATTATATCTAACAAATTCCTCGATTTTCTGAATACATATGAATTTTTCAAAAATTTTATTATGGTTTTTAATTTGTGTTTTTTAGGATTTTGAAAAACTGTTCATCAAAGTATTCGTTTGGTGATCCGAATACTTCGTGAAGTTAATATGAACCTTTGTACGAGAACATATCCAAAATTCACCACTTTTCTTGCAATTTTCAAAATAAAAAATTTTTAAAAACAAAAATAATGAAACCATAAGAAAATTCCTGAAAAATTCATATGCATTAAGAAACATCGAGGACTTTGTAACATATAATCTAAATCAATTTTTACGGGAAATTTCTGCTACAATTTATTGTTTAAATAATTTTTTGATAGTTTTTCGGCATTGTTATTATGAGAATACGATTTGATTATCATCTTCAATATGGTTGATTTTTTTCAGATTTTTGCTCCAACGCAAAGTACTTTAAATTCTCGCCAAAACTTTTATTGGTTGCGACTGTACGGCTTTAAGCATACATCCTTAAGCATACAGTGATTACAATTACCCATTATTTGGAACATTCAAAATATTTTTAAAATGATTCTCAATTTTTTTAAATTCATTATATCTTTTTAAAATTAAAATTTTTTCAAGAATTACAAATTTATTTTGTTCCACTAATCATGATAGGGTATTCGAGAATGGAGTTTGGATCATCAGTTTTCGTGTAGTTAATGATATCCAAAATGAAAATATTCATTTTCAGCCAATAGATAATATTTCCGGAAAATACTTATGAAAATTCCATTTATTTTATTGAAATATTGAATTTTATAATTTTGGTCCAATAAAACTAGGAAATGGGCGATTGAAGAATTCTGATCTTATGATTAAAGAAAACTCGCACATTGAATTTTCCTAATATTAAGGAACTGCTAAAAAAATTAAAAGATATGATGAACTCCCAAAATATTGAGGATCGTTTTAAAAATATTTTCAATGTTCGAAATAATGGGTAAGTGTAATCGCACCACGCTTAAGGAACTACTTAAAAAAAAAAAACAAAAAAAAAACAAATATGGTGAACTCCCAAAATATTGAGAATCGTTATGAAAATATTTTGAATGCTCCTAATGTTAAGGAACTACTAAAAAATACAAAGATATGATGAACTCCCAATATATTGAGAATCGTTCTAAAAATATTTTGAATGTTCGAAATGATGGGTTAGTGAAATCGCGGTACGCTTAAAAAAAAAAACAAAAAAAAAGAGATATGGTGAACTCCCAGAATATTGAGAATCGTTGTAAAAATATTTTGAATATTCCTAATGTTAAGGAACTACTAAAAAAAAATATATATGATGAACTCCCAAAATATTGAGAATCGTTCTAAAAATATTTTGAATGTTCGGAATAATGGGTAAGTGGAATCGCGGTGCGCTTGAGGAACTACTTAAAAAAAAAAAAAAAATTAAAGATATGATGAACTCCCAAAATATTAAGAATCGTTGTAAAAATATTTTGAATGTTCCTAATATTAAGGAACTACTAAAAAAAACCAAAAAAAAAACAAAAAAAAAAGATATGAACTCCCAAAAAATTGACAATCTTTCTAAAATTTTTTTAAATCTTCCTAATGTTAAGGAACTACTAAAAAGGAAAAAAACAAGCACAAAAAAAATATGAGATATGATGAACTCCCAAAATATTGAGAATCGTTCTAAAAATATTTTGAATGTTCAAAATAATGGGTAAGTGTAATCGCGGTACGCTTAAGAAACTACTCAAAAAAAAGTTTAAAGATATGATGAACTCCCAAAATATTGATAATCGTTGTAAAAATATTTGAAATGTTCCTAATATTAAGGAACTAAAAAAAAAAAAGATATGATGAGCGCCCAAAAAATTGAGAATCATTCTAAAAATTTTTCGAATGTTCCAAATATTAGGTGATTGTAATCGCTGTACGTTTAAGGAACTTCAATCCAGAAAAAAAAAAAAAAAAAAAAGTAACGAAATTTGGTTCGATACTTCGTTACTCGTTCCTTTTGTAGCAGGTAGCGAAAAAGATTTCGATACTCGATACAAAAGTAGCGGGTAGCGAAAAAATTTTCGATACTCGATACCAAAGTAGCGGGTAGGGAAAAAATTTTCGATACTCGATACACAAGTAGCAGTCCATATATAGCGAGTAGCGGTTAGCGAAAAAATTTTCGATACTCGATACAAAAGTAGCGGGTAGCGAAAAAATTTTCGCTACTCGCTATATATGGACTGCTACTATATGGGACTGACCAGTCCCAAATAGAGCCGGATTACGGAAAGACGAAACGGACCGTATACGAGAGCTAGTGGATTTTCCGCTCCGTCTTTGTTCAATCCGGCGATCCGGCTCTATATGGGACCGCGCCCTCTCTAAATAAATTCAAATTATTGAAAAAATTAAGAGTTTTAACTCACAGTTGGAGATGTTTTTTGGATTTCCTGGCTCGTCTCCACCACGCATTCTCGAGCCATGCGAGGGCCCCGAGATCCTCATCTTTTAGGCTGGAAAAATAAAAAATATTTATCGTTAAAATTTTTACGATTAACCCTTTGTGAGGCAGTGGGACATACGCTGTCCCACCTGTGCCCGTCAAATGCCAAAATGCTACTTACCGCAATTTATTCTGCTCACACATATATGTGATGAGTAGAATGTTTTGGGTGATGAATACCCGCAGGTATTCCTGCGGGCATTCAAATGGTAAATGTGTTAAAATTTTCCGGACTCTCTCGACGGGCGCGGAATAAGTCGCGAGAGGATTCGTAATGTATCTCGCGACAAGTTTAATTAATTTACCGAAACGTTTCTCGTCCTCGAA
Source organism: Rhorus exstirpatorius (assembly GCA_963564615.1). NCBI lineage: Eukaryota > Metazoa > Arthropoda > Insecta > Hymenoptera > Ichneumonidae > Rhorus > Rhorus exstirpatorius. The sequence goes on along the minus strand of OY751322.1, from coordinate 8,676,975 downwards.
AAGATTAACATTACTTTTTTTTTTTTTTTCGGGTGCTTCCCAGATAGAAAAACGTGCCGTGAAATCGGGGATTAGCGGCACGGGGACACCACGGCGGCGCTACGCTCCGTCCCGCTGTGTCGCCACCGTGTCGCCATGTGCACCCTCTTCTGACGACACGGTGGCAGTACGGCGTACCGCGGTACGTTGGGGTGACACCGTAGCGACACGGAGACAGCACGTCGTGCTGACGCCTAACACCACTGTGGTGGCACAAATGCGGTACAGCGTGCTGCTTCAATGCTCTCCGTAACGCCAACGTAGCGGCACGGAGACGGCACGCTGTGCTGCTCGCTCTTACCGCGTGACGCCACCGTAGCGGCACAAACGGTGCACAGAGTCCATCTCCGATTCGCTCCGCAACGCCACCGTAGCGACACGGGGACTTTACGCCGTGCTGCTCCGAGCCTCTTCGTATAGGGGGCATCCATAAATCACGTGATCCATTTTTAGCCTATTTCCGACCCCCCCCCCTCCCTCTTCGCGACCGGTCGTGAGGTTTTGGCGGACCCCTCCCCCCGTTCTCGTAATATCTCTCTATTATTTATAGAATTCAATGAATAAACTATAATCAGTATATTTAACGAATGATAATGTTGCACTATACAGACTAACTTCAATATCTTTGGAAACAAATCTCTCTCATGAAACAGTAGAAATTGGGAGTATTTATAATTGGATCCGAAGGCGTTCTTTAGTTTTCGATTATCGTCAGAAATCCAGGCATTTCCGTTACTTTCTTCGATAGTGACAAAAGCTGTTATTAATACATTTTTTTATTCAGCTTGAATAATCATTGAGAAAATTTTAAATAATTTTTTTTTTTAATTAATCATTTTAAGTAATTTTTTAAAAAGAAATCCTCAAAGACGATGAATTTTTTAAATTTTCTTCCATAAATCTGAGTTGCATCGTTCGATAATCACGAAAATTCCCGATAGTTATATTTTATGATCGCTCGAAGACAGTAGAGAATTCTTTCACTGAACATTTTTTTCGAGATTTTCCTTCCTCCATGAGTCACCGGTGACTCGTGAAAAAAAAAAAAAAAAACCATAAAACATGAAGAAGAACCGTTTTTTTCCAAGTGTCCCAAAAAAATTTTGATGAGTTGAAAGAAAAAAAAAGAATGCAAAAAAATTCGTCGCAAATATGTAAAAAAAAGTCATTAAACAAAAAAAAAACAAAATTATCCAGGGAATTCGTCGAGCTTCAATATAGTTCCAAATTATCCTGACTCTAAAATTGGGTGCCTGGAATGAAGAATATTGGAAATAAAAAAATTTACTTTTTTTAATTTAAAAAAACCATAAAGTATACTTTGGGGTAGAAAAAAAGACCTCGACAATAATATCCTCGACAAATCCGACGTTTCAAACGACAGGAAAGAAGAAAAATAAGATTATTTCACTGACAGTATAGGGGTAGGCGTCAGGATTCACCATGAGCAAACGATCGCCTACAGGTAAGTGAAATGTAACAAGTAAAATTTTGTTATTGATGCATTGAATATATGTTTAATATATGTTTGAATATATGTTATCGAATATTTTTTAATATAAATTCCAAGTTATCTGTAATCTACCGCAATATCAATTTATTTATTTACAAATAAGCACATAAAATGAGGAATCGTTCTTTCATTTTTTTTTGTGGGGTATAACATTGTTTACAAATAATGAAATCATATCTTATTATTATGCGTTATAGTCCATCGCTCGATGATCTCGCGCACGTGATTGAGAGTACCGAGCCATGTGGAAGTTGCACTCACCTTGAAATTTACGTGGATGCCAATTCCCTATGTGCCCGGTACAGCGAAATCGCGTACGCTTGCGCGTACACTTCGGACCCTCTTCAACCGGGCCCAATTATCGGGCCGCAAGCGTACAATTGACTTTGCGTCGTACATTTTTGCAGCTAGCAGCTACAAATCTGTACCAAGCACAGCCAATTTTCTACTGGCGGCCCGCATTCATCACGCATTCTCACATTACAATTTGAACATTTAATGAACCGCATGCTCGCTGACACAGTACCCGCCACCAATAGACTACTAATTTTTTTGATGCAATCTTCTTGCGAAAAAATTGTAATTTGATTACAAAAATTACAATGATTCAAAATAAACCTAATTTCATCGAAAAAAAAATGTTTCTTTGAAACAGTTAAAATTTTCGAAACAACCAAAATATATTCAAGTAATTTGAATTTAAATGAAAAATTTAATTATTCGAAATAATGATTACTTTAAGAAAAAAAAAGTACAGCTGAACAAAATAATTTCAAATTGATTGGAAAACATAAGAAATCATCGAAAAAATTGTAATTTCATTAGGAAAAATTACAAACTGTTTATGATTACGAATTTTATGAGAAATTTCGAACCAACGAGAGAGCGAGCGAGTGAATGAATGAACGAACGAAAAACGGAGCGAGTGAACGAATGAACGAACTTAAAACGGAGCGAGTGAACGAACGGGACAGTTAGCAAGTGAACGAACGAGAAAGCGAGCGAGCAAGTGAACGAGTTGATATTGATGTTGACAGTGAAAAGAGAGAGAGCGAGCGAGTGAATGAATGAACCAACGAGAAACGGAGCGAGTGAACGAATGAACGAACTAGAAACGGAGCGAGTGAACAAACGGGACAGTTAGCAAGTGAACGAACGAGAAAGCGAGCGAGCAAGTCAACGAGTTGATATTGATGTTGAAAGTGATAACTATGAGTGAACGAAAAATGACGGTGTCAACGCGTGGCCAAGCCATCGCTTGAACATGAATATTATTACAACAAAAGCGAGAAGCAGAAAATAATAATAACCGTTCGGACAGAATAACATTACCATCGTAATGTAAAAATTGTAATTTCATTAGGAAAAATTACGAACTGTTTATGATTACGAATTTTATTAGAAATTTCGAACGAACGAGAGAGCGAGTGAGTGAATGAATGAACCAACGAGAAACGGAGCGAGTAAACGAATGAACGAACTAGAAACGGAGCGAGTGAACGAACGAGAAAGCGAGCGAGCAAGTGAACGAGTTGATATTGATGTTGACAGTGAAAAATATGCGTAAACGAGTAAATAAGGGTGTCAACGCCTGGCCAAGCCATCGCTTGAACATGAATATTATTACAATAAAAGCGAGAAGCAGAAAATAATAATAACCTTTCGGACAGAATAACATTACCATCGGTATGAACTAAGGATTCCTTTCTATGGTTGATGAAACAGAGATTCGATATGTTTACTTGGAAATTCACCGCCGTGTACCCTAGTAATATACCTCCGAGGACATGGAAATAACAATGAACTCCCCATTTGCTATCTCTTGGTTGTCTTGCTCTTCTCGGTAAAGTGGCAACCAACGAGGCATACGATAACCTTTGTTTAAGACGTCAGCGAATTTAATGGCCTACTAATTCTTCTTCAAGCTCGGAGCACTTATAGCAGCCGACTAATGATGAAGCAATAGCAACATCGTACAATGACGTTACACGACCGAATTTTCTCGCCACCAAGTATATTTCCTCTTTCTTCACTACAACATTGGCGACTACATATATTAACCCGTCTTTCATGATACAACAACTGTCGCGCTTTGCTGCAGTAAGAACGAACTGTTTACACTTAGCGCGGCGATACTGCTTGATTCCGGAACCTGTCATTTGAAATCTTTCAGCCGGGAGTGGTCCGTCACTGTGCCGATTGAAGGCGACAGGAGTATCGCATGAATCGTGTTTATGTTGCCTATTATCAATCCATTTTGCTTTCTCGGCACGTCTGTTCGCGATTTGCTGTAAGGTACAATCCGGTTTTCTGCAGTAGCGGCGGAACAGCTTCATATTATTTTCGTAAGGAAAAGCAGAATACGCGTCAATGGGACCGAGCAATTTGACGTCATCGACAAGATGAAGAAGGCAATGCACGTTATAAGACATAAAATCATCGCCGTACAACTGTGAGCAGCATTTAACAAAGATGCGCAAGACCTCTTCGGCGAGGAAAAGTAGTTCATTTGATGGAGAGTTCGTCGTTAAGATACGCATCGAGGCGTGCTACAAGAGAAAATGATCGTGACGCTCACGGTTCAAGATCCCCTCGAATATTACTGGACCCGTATACAGCAAGGTCTGTCGATGCTCAGTGGTCTTGGCTGTACTGTAATATTCGATCCTGTCAGGACGACGCGAGAACTCGGTTGGACAATAGTCAACCAAACGTTCCCGTCTCTCCGAAATCAGTTGAATTTCGTGGGCGGATAGCTTAGCCAATATAGAAAACTTGCCATCTACCATGGCCATCAACAATCGTTTCATTACCCCAAGACAAACAAGATGCACATACTCAAAGGGCACATGCCTCACCATATCCATTGGTAGAAGCGATAGAGGACTTTCACCCTCCTTGTGGTAATCTTCATCGACTCTTCTACGATATTCGTCATCGGTTCGAGGAGTATTTACAATGCTTGCAAAAATCATTCGTCGGTTACCGTAATTCCCAGTGATTTTACACTTGGAGCACGGGTTGTACGAAGTATGACCCCTGTGGTTGAGGATGAACGCCCTAGCGGGTGCATCAGCAACGAACGACCTCAGAGTGATGGGTATTTTTTTTTTCGCAAAATGATATGCCACCGTCCCGTATTATTTCATTCGCCTCTGTTACGAATGGAGTGAAAAAATCCATTGCACTCTCCGGTTTCCGGTTCCCACGATACACACCGATTACTTCAACTCGACTGCTGTTGATATTCGCGATCCTGCATTGTATTGGCCAGATTTGGTTTCTCGATGACTTCCCCACCGTAGCACCATCCGTACTAAAATCGATATGTAGAGCAGCAGGGATTTCATCCGATCGTACAGTTTCGAGAATACGCACTATCGCAGTCTCGAATCCCAAGTGAAGATATTTGCCAGGAGCGACGTCCAGTAGCGTCGATGGGCAATGCCGGGTACCCAACAGTGTTTTAGTGGATTTTGGAAGTGACGTGAAACATCCGTGCTTGCGCAATATCGCGAGTATACGATCGCCAGCCATCTGGCTTATATCCGTGTTACGTCCCGCGACTTTCGGGACTTTTGCATCGATTTGAGATTACTTATATCTTGTGATTCTCAATAAAATTCAATATGAGGAAAGGGACCCGGTCATACGAGAGAAACGTTTTTTTTTTCTCTGGAGAACTCGGATAGTTCGGGCTGTCTTCAAATCAAGCCGTCGACACGAATATGATCTCAAGTGAGCATAAATTATCGAGAGGTGACGCCATGGCGGCGTCGATATCGCAGCTCTTTATAACAAAACGTCCATCGTCGGGCGTGAAGAAAAACATCCGTCGATGCTGAAGAAATCTTTGGCCATGGCATCAGATTACTCAGAAGTGGTAGGCCTTTGTGCACAACGAGAAGCAATATGCATGGGACACTAATACAGGCTGAGTGCAAAGTCTTTGCCTTCGTGAGAACTACAGGCGGTCTCTTTGGGTGTGTGTGAGAAGGAAAGCAGGAGAGACAGAGCGTGTATGGCTCATCTAAAGCTAAGTGACCGGTGATCCTCTTTTTCCTTATCCCCGAATGAAGACTTTATGAACTGAATTCCCGAAAGTACGTGAGTGAACGGATGCAAAAAAATGTAAAATCAAGAATGAGCATGGGTACCTGGGTCAGGTCATCGGTGATGGTAAAGGTGGCGTTAGATTATAGATTATTGCATTTAAATGTTCAATTTTATTTTAAACTAGGTCGGGATTTCCATGAATCGAAATTGGTCGAAGAGAAGAGAATTCTTCTTTGAATCTTTGTTGTTTTTCTTTTTTTTTCTTGCTCCGAAATTATGGGAGATTTTAGCCTTGTTACGACTTTTTGGGAACGGCGTCTGGAAAAAGTAATCGGATAATTCTCATGGGCGGTCTACATGAGCTCTGCACGTGATCGATAAATTAACGCAGTGGTCGAGTCGAGGAGACTCGATGGAAGAAAGATTTCGACGAAGCACCCAATCATCGACGACCAAAATTAAACAAACTTTTGAGAATATCTGTTTATGCTTGGACTGTTATTGGACTCCAATTTAATGAGCACTGAATTTTTATGCTGCACGAAGAGAACCCTGAGTCTATAGCCAAAGAAAGAGAGCAAGCAGCGCTTTGTCCCAAGTCCTGGGATTCAGAAGGCGTATGTCCCATCGACATACGAATCCAAGCTCTCGCCTATGAAGGAGGGGCGACACCAAAATTCGGCATCGAATCCAACAGAGACTCCAAAAGCGTAGCAAGCGCATTATTTAATTAACGTTTTCCTTTTTAATTAACAACGACCAAATTCAAAGATTTCAGGAGATTTCGTAATGCATGGGTAAAGGTTTATGTGGAAATGAAAATTGTGAACGAATCCTTTTCCTATAATAATTACGAGTTTGATGAATGAATGTATGTGTGATAGTTGCGTGACCATGAAGATAGATCTTTCCTGTAATGACAAGTAAGAGAAATGATGAAGCCGGAATCATAAAATTGCACAAGATCCGGAGTATATAAATAAAATTTCAATTGTTGTAACAAATGTAGAATCTGAATAACTGGTTAATAATTACGAGAATTTTGAGTAGTTTGGACACGCTAAAATAATTTCCTTTCGTATAATTATTGGAAAGAATTAGTTATAATCCAAAAGAAATAGCATGACATACACCATTGCATCCGAACCTCCGCATGGTAAATAATTATAAAGAAATAGGAATGAATAGAATGAGAGGAAAGATCGAACAAAATCCAGAGCGAGAAAGATACAGAGAAACAGAGGAGAAGTTGTCACCGAACGAGAGTACGAATGGGAAAAGACGAATGGATGTGTATGTATGTGTGTGTGACATCGAGAGCCTATGACGGGTCAACGCGTGGCCCGTAGGAGAAGTGAAATGCAAGCATGGAGGGATGAGAAGGAGAGAGTGACCAGAAATGAAGAAGAGGGGTTTACTCCTCCACTGTGTGGTACCTCCAAAACGAGGGATAGAGTGAGTGAGAAAGTAAATACGAAATATGTAAGTATGAGAGAGACAGAATGAGCGTCTTCATGAAAAGACGGCGTATGTATGAGAAAATTCGTTTTCTAATTATTAGGTAATAATGAAATAATTATTATAAAGGAATGCAGGAATGAGTATTATATTATAAGGATGAATTCGTGTTAATCATAAGTATAAATTTTCGATTATATAGATTCCAGGGGATCATCGGGGATGCGAGGTGGAGGCGGCGGAGGAGCCTGGAGCGTCTAAGGCATCTAAGGGCGTACCTCCCCACCGCCGAAACTAAGCCATCCTAGAGGACCCTATATAAGACCGGGTAATGAGCCCGCGGGGTTCGTTAGAATCGGGAGAAATCTTAAGTAGGCGGATTGTTCGTCAGAGTCGGAAGAAAATTTTAAGTAACGAATCGCTGGCAGTCGGAGGCCAGAGTAGATCTTAGTTTGAAGTCGCGGTATGTCAGAACGTTCAGAAAGTCCGGAGAAATTTTTAAGCAGAATTGCTGTTCGTCGCGTCAATTATTTTTCTTTATATACTTTCCATCATTTTTGACACAGTATCTCAAGTTTATTTTATTTTATTTTATTCAACCGATTTCAATACCGAACAACTTTATTTTTGCGAACAATTTCATTTTTGCGAACAATTTTATTTTTGTGAACCATTTTATTTTTGCGAACAATTTTATTTTTGTGAACCATTTTATTTTTGCGGACAATTTTATTTTTGTGAACCATTTTATTTTTGCGGACAATATTTTTATTCCTATTTTGTTGTGAACAGACATTTCATTTTCCTTTCGCTGGACCTTGTGTTTTAAAGAGCAAAATATATTTTTTTTCTCGCGTGAACATTTTGTTTTGTTGGACACTGTTTGCCCTGCCACAAATTCACCATTACGTTCAACCTCGTGGTAAATCGTTTTCATCGTCGTCATCGTCCAATTTTTGCCGGCCTTACACCTCGCTTTGTTCTCATAATCATCGAAGTAGTAAGTATCTCAAAATGTTTTCTCGCATGTGTCAGTATATTTTCGTTCGTGTTGCGCGGTGTCTCCGACCCCGGTCGACACCCCATGACGGCTCGAGGCCCGTAACCGAAACTACCGGGTTACTCACCGTTGGAGCTCTATGAAATATTTTCGTTGTTGTTTTTCCTTTTCGCGTTATACGTTTTATATTAGATTCCGATTCTTGTGTTAAATTCAGTTTTATGGAGTTCAGATTCTTGTGTTAAATTCAGTTTTATGGAGTTCAGATTCTTGTGTTAAATTCAGTTTTATGGAGATTCAGATTTTTTGTGTTTTATGGAAATTCAGATTTTTGTGTTAAATTCAGTTTTGTGAAGAGTTATGTCAATTTAACTTCAGTTTTGCGAAAAGTGTCTGACCAAAATTATTTTCTCAATTTTATCTTCCTCATGCTTAAGTTCAATTCTTTGTCCAATTTATTTCGCGTCGTTTAAAATTATTTTTATTTTTGTTTGTGCAATTCGATTATTTCAATGTTCCGAGTAAATCGCTCCGAAAAACCTGTTCGTGTTTCAATCGATTGTAGGATTATTTTTCGTGTGAATTTATTTTCTCCTAGGAAGTGCTCATATTTGTAAATTCAGTGAAATATCTGCGAGTTAAATTCATTTGAGTCATTCACGTTTTGTTCCGGAAAATAATGGATCAATAGTGTTTTTTTTTGTGTTTATCACTTGATATTCATTTCTAATATAAGATTTATGCATCATCCGTGGTTAAATTCATTTTTGGAGATTTTTGAATTTCTTTGAGTAATTAAAATTTAATCGAGTCGTGGTTGAGTAAATTCTGTGTTGATTTTTGTTTTTGTGAGGGTTGTCAATCGACCATGGACCTTTTCCAATTAAAGATAGCTGTCGTTGTAATAGGGGTCATTTTAGTGCTCGCGATAATTTCGTTCGTCCTTGCAGTTTGCGCGGATAAACCCCAGGAGGCTTATCTTGAGGATGGCCCTGTAGTTTATTTTCTTCCGCGTCAGTAACAGTTTAGTTCCCGTTTTATTCAGAATTTATTTAATGTGATCATACAATTTTTGTCCCTTTATATTACGAGTTTATTTGTCCGATTTTGCCGAATTACAATTTATTAGTCTTTTCCGATGTATCTCGCGAAAATTAAAGAGTTTTGTTCGTGAGATTTTATTTTAATTTGCCATTGTTACCAAATTATGCACTCTCCGCCCATCCTGAGCAATTTTCCGCAAGGTTAGGCTCAAAACAGGGCAATAACCTGGCCAATTCCGAATTTATCTCGAATAACGTGTTAAAGGGAAAGCCGCGCTTTTCTTGGCCGAGATGAGAAAAATCGAGGGTCAGGACGTAACACCTGCATATCTGCAGATTTGAAGTTGGGCAATTTGTTGTTTTTAAACTATGGCTCTGCGAGATAACTACACACGAACCTTTTTGTTCCTTTTTCGATTGTCTAAAATCGGATTTTTTAACTTCTTTTTCAAACCACATGTAAAGCGCGTTTGGGTTCAGTTTCAGTCTTTGACACGCGCCCTCGCCTCATCCGTTCATCCGAGAGATGACTGTACACGAAATTGTTTGTCCCTTTTTCGATTCTCTAAAATAATTTTTTTTAGACCGCAAAGCGCGATTAGGTTCACATCATCCAAAGGCTGAAACTGAACCGAAACGCCCTTCATATGCGGTTTAAAAAAAAGTAAAAAAATTCCGATTTTAGAGAATCGGAAAAGGGACAAAATAGTACATTTCGACACGAGTACGCAAAGGCTTTTTTGACGAAACGAGAGGATTACGGCACGAGCCGAAGGCGAGTGCTGTAACGAGTTTCGTCAAAAAGCCTTTTCGTACGAGTATCGAACATAATTTTTCCTCATGAGAGCCGAGAAAGCGCAACGAAGTTGTGATTTCGAGGTTAGAATGAGGAAAAAGTTCTTGTATGATCATCGCTCGAATGAACAGATGCAGATATCTTCAAGGTCATTGAACCCAAACCTTATCTCATTTATTATTGATTTTTTCGCATAAACGATCATGCACAAGCTTGTTAGGAATTGAATTTGCTACAACTTTGGTGGTTATTGTTTGTTCCCGTAGGATCGATGTTTTTTTTTTCATTTAGACCCGCAAAGAGGTGGAGGTGGATCTAAATATTGTATTATCTCGTTCATTTTTTATTTGTTAATAATTGATTTTATATTTGATTTATCAAGGGCGTACTCCTCGAAAAAATGTCCTAAAAGAAAATAGGCGAAGGCCAAACCTATTTGCGAATTTTGTTTCCTACGAGTTTCAAAAATATTGGTTTAAGGGGAAAAAAATAATAACCATAGTTGTAGCAAATTTAATTTTCAACAATTTACTTTATTGTCGTTAATAAAATAAAAAACAATATTAAACGAGATTTTACAATATTTAGGTCCACCTCTACCTCTACGCGGGTCTAAATTATAAAATATCGATCCTAGGGAAAAACAAGATCGACCAAAGTCGTGGCAAACTTTATTTTCAACGATTTCATTTATTATTACCAAACAATCAATAATAAACGAGACACTACAATATTTAGGTTCACCCCCCATCTCTATTCGGGTGTAAATAAGATAATATCCATCATAGGGAAAAAGCAATAACGACCTAAGTTGTACCAAATTTTATTTTCAATTATTTCTATTATTATTACCAAACAATCAATAATACACGAAACAATACAATATTTATGTTCACCCCCACCCTCTCTCTACTCGAGACAAGATAAAAAAATATCGATCCCAGAAAAAGAAACAATAACAACCAAAGTTGTAGCAAGTTTAATTTCCAACAAGTTTGTTCGTTATCGTTTGTACGTTTTTTTTGTACACCATTCAAATTATCGCAAAAACGCCTTTTTTTAATTCACTAATCTCAAACGATCATTTTAACTAAACCAGAATGGGAGTGGAACTCCTGTTTTTTTTTTTTTTAAGAATGTAAATAATGAATGTCAATACTTTCAACGCAAGTTGCGATTTTTTTTTTCCTTTTTTCTCAAAATCTCTCATAAATAGACAGTGATACGTCACTGTTTTTGAAAGGTATCTTTTATGGATACCATCAATTATCGTTAAGTCCAATTCAATTGTTTAAATAGATTTTATACCCGGGAAAAAATAATCAAATCTGATCATACATGATCATATATAACTAGTCATGTATGACTCATGCCAGAAAAGTGGCCATGTCTGATCATACCAAATCGTGTATGATCATACCAAATCGTGTATGATCATATCAAGTCATGTATGCACTGCAAATCCAAGCGTTTAGTAGTAGTAATAGTTTATTTATTATTTCTGAATTAGCTATTAGGAATGATCGATGAACGAGCTTAAAACTGTTATTCCATTATTTTCGAAAATCCTGTAAATTTTGAAAAAAAAAAAAAAGTCATTCACCGGGACTTGAACCCACGATCCTCCGCAGTAATCGAATTCAGCACTTTCGATCCTCAAATAATCATTAAAAAAAAAATTAAAGATTTTGAGAATTTTTTTTTTACGAGTGTTTCCGGCTTCGTGGTCCGGACGTTTTTCCGTCGAAATTAATTTTCAGCCTACCTGAGATTTCACCTGAGACCTACCCAACGACCTACCTAACGAGCGACACTCTACCACTACGCTATTGATTCCTTATGAATTTCTTGTATTTAAATGATATTAGTATACGAGTTCTAATGAAAAAGCACTGTCTCACCGGGCTCGATAGAAGAGCGTGATATTCAGTAAAAATGTGATATACAGTGAACAAATTTATTCAATTGTTAATTAACAAATGGATTTGTTTAATAATAATTGTTATTATGTAATATGGCTGGATAGAATCGCGTGATATTATTCAGTAAAAAGGTGATATGCAGTAAAAAAATTTATTCAATTGTTAATTAACAAATGGATTTGTTTAATAATGATTTTTATTATGTTATTTATATAGGTTATTATGTTAATAATTATTATGGTAATAAGGTTATTATGTTGTTTAATAGTAAATGTTGTTTAATAATCATTTTTATTATGTAATAATGATAATAATAGTTGTGAAATGTCGCAAAATGTGTGATTTACCAATAAATGTGTTATTTTAACACGAATCATAAAGTGTGTAAAGGTTTAATGCGGACCGTGCGTGTAAAGTTACACAGAAAATGCGGGTAAAAGTAGCATAACACGCATATGTGTGTTGCTTTGAAACACATTGTGCCATTTACACGTGTTATTTAAAAAATTACACATCTTTTGCGTGTAACATAACACACTTGGATTTGCAGTGTGGTCATATCAAGTTATGGATGATCATATCAAGTCGTGGATGATCATACCAAGTCGTGTATGATCATGCCAAATGATCTATAAATGGTCAAAAACGGATGAATCTATATTTATAAAAATAATTTTTTTTCCAGATTTTGATGGACTTCATGAGAAACATTTTATTTGGGGTCGGATTTTGAAAATGAAAGAGTGAATTCATCCGCTTTTGATTGTGAAATGTATATATGATCATATATGATCATATATAATATGTTTTATATAATCCTAAACGATTATATATATTGTTATGCTGTATAGTCCATAAATATAAATTTATATACGATCCACATGTTCATCTATAATATAATGGTCATATATAATCAAACATAAATGTATGTATGACCATACAGAATATCATATAAAATCGTATAGGATCTTATATAACTTTATATGCAATTATATATGACCATACATAACATCATATATGATCCTATACGATTATACATGATGTTGTGTATGTTCATACACAATCATGCATAAATGTATATATGATATATACATGTTCATATCTAATGTTATATGCTTATATATAATCAAACATAAATGTATATATGATCTACATGGTCATATATAATACTATACATGGTTATATATGATCATATATAATGCTACATATGATCATATACGATTATACATGAAGTTATGTATGTTGATATATAAACATACATGAATTTATATAGGAACTATATTCATATATGATGTTATGTATGGTCATATATAATCATATATACAGTTATATATAATCCTATTCGATTTTACATGACGTTATGTATTTTCATATATAATCATACATAAATCAGGCATGAACCAGATATGTTCATATCTTATCATATCTGAACATATCTGGTTCATGCCTGACTCATATATAAACATTTTTTCCCGGGTAGTAGCTTGATAGTAACATCACTTTTTTGAACGGTATAAAAAGGCGACTGATTTAATAAATGGATAGTGTAAATGGGAAATGAAGATAGGGAAAAAAATTCTGTTCAATTATAATGAATAATATTTTTTTTCATATTATTTACTGTACATTATTCTTGTATTTTTCCAAATATTTTTTGCTAGTTCATAAGAAATAGTTTTCAAATACAGTTATGACGTGTTATTATTTATTTATGAGAAATTTTTAGAAAAAGGCAAAAAAATCACATCTTGCGTTGGAATTATTGATATTTATTATTTATATTCCTTTGAAGAAAATAGAAAGTACTGAAGTTCTATTCCCATTCTGGTCTTAAAATTATCTTTTGAGATCAGTATATTCACCCAATTAAAAAAAAAAAATTAAGGTTTTGAGATAATTTGAATGGTGTATAAAAAAAATTTCGAAATTTTTTTTTGTTAGGTTCAGGTTAATCAGAAAAATGTAAAATGGTCAGGGTCATGGCCTAGGCGAATCTGCATAAGTTTCTACATGCTGTCGATGACTAGTCCCGTGTCGATTACTTTGTCATCCCCTTTTCCCATTTTCATCGCACTTTTTGGCTTTTTCCGTTAGTCGCCCGATATTTTTATTAATAAGAAATACCAAATTAATGAATAAGGAAAAGGAGTGTTTGCAAAACGTACCTGTTTTTCTTGCTCGTTCGACATGAATGAGGACAATTTTTCGAATACAAATTATGTTTATTCCCCATTTCTTTCACACGTCACTGCCATCACTGTGTACGTATGAAATGATTTTTCACTAACACTAATTCTTTATTTTCACTAATCAGTAATTTTTTATTTCAAAGTCTTATCTTTGTACACTATTTTTTCTTTACATATGTATGATATTACTTATAAAAAATTCACGTTACGCGCAGTCTTCTGCTATAGTAAAATCCCACCAAAAACACCATGAATGGTGTATAAAAACTTGAGACAAGTACATTTCCTTGCGTCGTTTTGTTTATGCTTACAAAAAGATGTCAAACCCAAATATTTGACAAATAAACCTTTTCAAAAAGATGTCAAACATTAAAAGTTGTCAAATAAATTCAAATAATCTAAGTCACAGTTGCCAAGTACATCAAGCATTTTCATTGTTTACATTTTTATTAACTGTTTATAAGTAAGTAACAACGCTCGAAAACGTATTGAAACGGACTTAGGGACTTAATCTAAAAATTTAATGTTTGAAAGATTTTATTGAAAAAAAATTCGCATTGAAAAAAAAAAATTCGAACGAAGTACTTGGCGAGTTATGTAAAATGACTGTACAGACTACCTGTTACGAACTCGCCAAGTACTTCGTTCGGATTTTTTTTTTCAATGCGAATTTTTTTTCAATAAAATCCTTCAAACATTAAATTAACTGTAAGAAATATAGCGACAATAAATGAAGGCTCGTTGTTCAGTGTTTTTATCAGTCTAGTGGGTCCTGACCCAATATCTTGGCATATCTTTTAAATTCGTCAATTTTTACTAAAAATTTTCATTTATAATTTTAATATTAATATTTTCGGGTCAGAACGCTATAAATACAAGTCTCCAGAATTACTTGTGCAAATCTCAATCCATTCGGTTTGATAGTTTAGGCGTGGTACATGTTTGAAATGTGTGTATAATAATACATGCGTATATACAGATATACATGTCGATCACTGCCTCTGTCTCTCTCTCTCTCTCTCTCTCTCTCCTCTCTTTCATGTGACCCACGGGCCGCTCGGTAACTACGCGTTCTCCTATAGCTCCTAACCGACAACGATTACATGTAATTATTCAAACAAATACCACTCAGCCAATATTGATCGTACTGCAATGAATGAAGGATCGTTGTTCAGGGTTTTTATCGGTCTAGTGGGTCCTGACCCAATATCTTGGCAGATCTTTTAAATTCGTCAATTTTTACTAAAAATTTTCATTTATAATTTCAATATTAACATTTTCGGGTCAGAACACTATAAATGAAAGTCTTTAGAATTACTTATGCAAATCTCAATCCATTCGGTTCGATAGTTTAGGCGTGATACATGTTTGATATTTGTGTATATGCATGCGTATATACAGATATACATATCGATCACTGCCTCTGTCTCTCTCCCTCTCTCTTTCATGTGACCCACGGGCCGCTCGGTAACTACGCGTTATCCTACATCTTCTAACCGTCAACGATTACATGTAATTTTTCAAACAAATACCACTCAGCCAATATTGAACGTACAGCCATAAATGAAGGCTCGTCGTTCAGGGTTTTTATCGGTCTAGTGGGTCCTGACCCAATATCTTGGCATATCTTTTAAATTCGTCAATTTTTACTAAAAATTTTCATTTATAATTTTAATATTAATATTTTCAAGTCAGAACGCTATGGATAAAAGTCTCCAGAATTATTCGTGCAAATCTCAATTAATTCGGTTGGATAGTTTAGGCGTGGTACATGTTTGAAATTTGTGTATAATAATACATGCGTATATACAGATATACATATCGATCACTCCCTATGTCTGCCTGTCTGTCTCTCTCTCTCTCTCCTTCCTCTCTTTCATGTGAGCCACGGGCCACTCGGTACTACGCGTTTTCTCTGCATGCGTATATACAGATATACATATCGATCACAATTACACGCACACACACGCACCGGCAGTTGCTGGGTATCGGAGAGCGTTCTCTCTCCGATACCTCGATCCTCACGCTAGTGCAGCGCTCAACTCTCCGAGTTACCTGCGGACATCTCGGGAACTACACGTTCTCTCTACATCTCCTTACCGACAATATTAACATGTAATTTTTCAAACAAATACCACTCAGTTAATTTTCGACGTACAATAATAAATAAAGGCTTGTTGTTTAGGGTTAATTTCTATCTAGTGGGCCCTGACCCAATATCTTGGAATATCTTTTAAATTTGTTAATTTCCACTCCAAATTTTCATTTCTAATTTGAATTTTAATGTTTTTGGGTCAGGACGCTATGAACAAAGGTCTCTAGAATTACCTGTGCAAATTTAAATCCAATCGGTTTAATAGTTTAGGAGTGGTACTTGTTTGAAATTTAACATGCACTCTGCATTACCATAAGAGAGGGTAAAACAGTGCTTTCACATGCTCTTAAGTTCCTACGATATAAATCGGTAAACTCTGAAAAAAACGCGCTTAGCGTATGTGAAGGATTGAACGATTTCCCGTTTATTGCCGATCATTGACACACACACACAATTTCTCATAAATATTAAAAATTTGAAAAAAAAAAAAAATGATTTGCTGATCCTTGTTCATTAACTGGAGGGATCGTTCTAATTCTCAACGACATCTCTCAAGTTTTTCTTATTGTTTTTTTCTTTCTTCCCTTTTGTTTCGTTCGTGATTATGACCGTTCGAGCTTAAGTCAATTTCAGCTTTCAACCGTTTCGGTTCACGACTGTTCGATCATATGACCGCTCAGATATATGGCCGTTCGGGATTATAACCTTTCGAGCTTATGACAATTCAGGCTTCTGACCGTTTGGACTAATGACATTTATGGTTAATGACTGTTTTGGTCATGGGTTTTGTTTTGGTTGGGACTGTTTTGGTTGGGTTTAAGAAGATCACGTCAATCACGTCCGCGAGAACCTAAGTACGCGAACGGACTTGCCGCTAAGGAACGGGATCTCTCGACCGATTACTAAGAGCGTCGTATTAAGACTAATTTGATAATATGTCGAGAGAACCCTCGTTAGCCTTGGGCGTCCGGCTACAAGGGTCTCGTGGGGGTGGATTGAGAAATCATCGATGGATGTAGGTCTCGATGATTTACGAAATCTGGTATTGCAAGGGACCCAATAATCCAGGTCATATGTGATGCAAGGGATCGAATAATCTCGCGCGGTTTGCTCGAGTTTCCAGAGAGTGACTGTCGCAAGAGTCGGCGTACTCTCTGGAATCTGATGACTCTGTTGTGTTGCAATGAGCGCAGGTAGCGATAACTCGGTTCGTCACAATATAAACAATTATGGCTCAAATCGCAAGGGGTCAGGGTCAAACGTTTGTCGAATTGGCGTGGCATTCTTCATATATACATATTTATATTTTATTTACAAAACACGCGGAATTTTCGTGTCAGGCTTAGCAAACTCGCTCGCCACTTCCATGCTCGCTCAAACCTTTGGCGACCTTTATTCCATCCAGTCGAGTCGTTCCGGCAGCAACGGCATCACTCATACATTCTCAAGCAAAAGTGAGAATTTTAAGCACTCCGCAATGAAATAAAAATATGACAGGAAAAATCGACCATTTTCGAGATCTTGCAAACTTTGATTTTCAACAATAACAACGAAGAAATTCATTAAAAAATCTGCTTTAAAAAAAAGCTGCTGAACAAATCATCAGACATTTCTTGATGTTACCGGATCAATTATTTGATCCGGTTCGAAAAAAAATTTCGTAAAAATTTCAGCCTGTTTTAAAATCGATAAAATTAATTCATACATAATCCAAAATATCAACGAATTTATATTCGTTGACAAATATGACAACTATGCGTAATCAAATAAGACAAATAATATGCGTAATTAAAAATATCAACGAATATAAATTCGTTGATATTTTTGATTACGTATGAATTAATTTTATCGATTTTAAAACCAGGATGAAATTTTTACGAAATTTTTTTTTCGAATTTCTTCGGTGCAATATGTAACCTTTCTACGAAAACATATCCAAAATTAAAAATTTTTCATTCACTTCTCAAATAAAAAAAAAAAAAGAAAATTCTGAAAAACCTCGCACGTATTAATAAAAAAACCTCGGACGTATTTATAAAAAAAACAACAACGACAACAACAAATTCATTTTGCATGAAAAAAAAGAAGATTCACTGATGATTTTTTGAACAATATATATATACTGAATATATATACTGCGATATATACTGAAATTATTATCGAGTCGAACTTTTGGTTGGGAATGTATATTACACTGTCTCAAAAAAAACTTTTATTTTTTTTTTCGATCTCCCAAGTCATGAAACCATGGTTAATAACATAATATTGAACCTCGTGAAAGGAAATCGCCGTGCGATTTTTTTAAAAGGTGACGCATTGAGTTTTTGTATTCGCCATTTGATTAACACGTAAGAAATCCAATTCTAACGGTTGGAGGTGAATAATAATTTTTCTATACAACGGACGGAACTCTATATGGTAGCGTTTCACAACTTATATGTTTTCTTCGAAATGGCGCGTCGTAGAAAATTTTCAACTCCACGATCTTCGAAATTTTTAAGATTGCGTAAAACGTGGTTTTTCACCTTTTCGAAAAATGGGTATCCGTCAAATACATGAAATACAGAACAGACAGCGATCGGTAGGCGGTCGGGGTGCGGCTCTGGCGACCACCGAAGTTAAGCAGCATTGGTCGAGGCCAATACTTGGAGCGGTGACCGCTTAGCCGCGTGCTGGCTGGCGCATTGAATCGCTGAGCGGGAGGCCATCTTGCCAGAGTCTGAGCGCCCGTCTAGATAGCACGAATTCTGGCAAGAGGGCTGACTGTATTGGCACAGGTTTTCCGCAGGTTCCCTATGCCCTCGTGCGAATGCGTTACAAAATATGATAGGAAAAAGTGGCTTCGGACAAACTCTGGGGGGTGGGGCGGGGGGGGGGGGGGGCTCATGGAACAAAGGAATAATGGAAAAAGGGGAAGGACCCCAAAGCAATGGAACAATACATACAAAAAAATACATGAAATACAGTAGTAGTATTAGTACAGTAGGTAGTATTATTAGTATAGTATTAGTAGTAGGGTAGGGCACTTGTCTTGCTGGGTTAGACTAAAGACCCTCGCACACTGGTTACATAGTTTTTCTGTTCATTTTCGGAACATTTAGTTTTTGTCGATTTCGTAAGATTTTCAACACCGACCCAGTGTTTTGGAAGGACCTACATTTTTTAAGGTGGGTTTCGAACCACCGAGCTCGCAGAAAAAAAAAACACCGACAAACAATTCCGTTGTAATGAACCTTTATTTACACAGAATAAGTGAATGAACAATACAGAACAAGTGAAATAAGTGAACAATCCCGCCATCTCGCTTTTTTTTTATCATCTACTCAGTCCAAACTTGAGTCTCGTAAATTTTTTTTCTGGCAGCTTTTATATTGTACCCGGTGATCCTTCACTACTTGCAATAGATACTGCTGTTGCTCTGCGTTTTTCGTGAGCAAGTTATTGAATTCTTTGATGAGCGCCACCCCTCGTTCCGCTACATCGTTAACGACTTTAAGGTTTTTGAAAACCGCCAAATATTCATTGAAACTCTCGTTACTTTCCCAAATATCAGGACTGTCAGATAGAAAATCACAGGGCAATTCGCATCGTTCGAATAAGCCTATAGATTTTTTCGTAATGAAGTGACTCATGTCGATATTCTTTAGTGATCGGACCTCGCTGTCACTCAATTTAGCGCGTTTAACGTTTTCATTCGCAGGCTCGCGTTCTCGTATGGCCTGTACCATCTTCTCTTTGACGTTGACCGAAACAAAAGGGTCGAAAAATGACAGGGCCGCGAGTTCGTCACACAAATACCATAAATGTCCTCTGAGTTTCGCAATGGCTATCTTAGAGATGTCAGGGTTGACACTTTCGAACTTAAGGAGATCTTGTAACAATATCAAATCATTATTGGGAGCGTTGATTGCACACGGAGCAGTAAACCACGATCGTAGATAAAAAGCGATGATAAAAATACGTATATGGCGTAAACCATTTACATCGTTAGAATTTCGACTTTTTATAAAAAACTGATCCTTGAAAAGGAAAATCTTCAAGCAGTAAATGGCTTTTGCGAGCCATCTAGCATGATGGTTTGCTCCGGGTCTCTTAAAAATAATTCCTTGACGTGGCACTTCGCCCAGAAATATAAGGGCTAACTCCAAAAATTCTTTATAATCGCATCTGGGTTGAGATATCTGAAAGAAAAAAAAACTTTGAATGACAGGCCGTCCTCAATTTTTATGGACTCCAGTTTTGCATCTTTCTTGTACGTGCCGCCTTCCGATATATTCGTGATCGTCGCTGTCATGAAAATGTTATTGTACGCTCCCGAAAAAGCTATTTGTAGTCGATGAGTTCCCGGTTGTGATTGAGTGTTGGCGGCCAGAAGTTCCTCCGCCGCGGGTATTAAAATTCCTTTTTCCTCGTCGTTCGCTTAAATTTTATTCGGACCCGGAATCGTATATGTTTTGCCGCAACTCGTCGGTCCCGCAGCTACTGCCAAAAATATTTTGTTCTGCTCCGCTTTCATCCAAGCTTGCAACGATGGAGCCACCACTTTGTTATAAACATCGCATTGCGAGCATTTTCCGAATTTTTTTTTTTGAATTGTTGAATAGAATCTTCGACTCCTTAAGTGGTGCTCCTGTTAACAAATATTTTTGCGTGTATTGCACGGTTACATTATCCATTCGGACCACCTGATCCTTTTTTGACGCTGCCGATTGATTGTCCTGGAGGCGGCAATATACGCGAATCTTGTCTTGATCGCTTTTCACAGTCCTATTTATTCCACGCATTCTGGCAACGAAAATCTGGATGCCAGCGCTTTCCCGTCTGTTCGCGGCTGACGATCAGAGACAAACTGAACGATTCACGATATGGCGATTGCCAGTCTGTATAATTTGGATTCGTACTCTGCCTTTGAGAATCGAGAATCGAGTCTCACACGACAATTACTTGATAATTCAATAGAATAGAATACGTTGTAACGTTAGACCGTTAGACACGTGGAACAGTACGAAATTTTCTCGACACATTTTTTTCGCGCAATCCGGAAATCCGGTCAATTTTATATTTATTTTGTACTAGATTATGAGAGTCTCACACGACAAACGACAATTACACTTGATAATACAATAGAAGAGAATACGTTGTAACGTTAGACCGTTAGACACGTGGATGAACAGTACGGAATTTTCTCTCTCTCTCTCTCTCTCTCTTGCTCGAGAGAAATTATTTCCGGGGCCCCACGTTGGGCGCCAAAATTTGTCACGGTCTTTTTAACGTGGCCGGAGGATAATCAGGCGCACCTGAGCTGCGTTGGGAATAAGTTCGGGAAATACAAGACAAACGAGATGAAACAAAAAAAAATAGACAAATCCCAATTTATTCAATAAGAAAAAAAAGAAAAAAAATATAAATTATGTTGTTGGGCGCCAGTCGCCACTCGGGCGACGATTCTCGTTCTCGATAAAAAAAAAAAGCGGGGTAAACGCAATAGAGATTAAATGAAAAAAAATGGAAAAAAAAAGGAAAACTAAATTAACTATTCGGGGATCCTCAGGGCTGAGTTTACCGGCTCGCAGGCCTCTTAATTTTTGCCCGTGTCGGGCTATCGTCAAAGGCGATATAAATCGAACTCAAAGGGAAAAAACACTATTACGCAATTAACGACAACAATTCGATTGAAACGGGGGATCGCGATGCGCCACCACACGCACGAAATTATACAGCACAAAAGGGGAAATGATACGCAAAATAATGTAAAAATTCGAGATGTAATTCACAAGGGTAAAATCGGGGAAAATGAAATCGACTCACTCTTCTCGATCCTTGACTCGTCGTAGGGCTCGCTCGTACAATCGGTTTGCCGAAGCTCTCGATTTCACACTCACGAGTTGCCGAAGCTTCTCGTCTTACGGTTTCCCGCAGCGTCTCTTACAGACGAGTTGCCGTAGCTGCTCGTTCGAACGGGTTGCCGTAGCTTCTCGTAAAAATTCGTTCTCCTCTCGCAATCGCTCCTTCACTCTTACAATAGCTTTTTATAATGGGCTCAATACAATATAACGTCTGTCTTATGCCAGGGCTCACGTCGAAGTGGTTCTTCTTCGTCGTCTCTCTGCTCGTGGGAATTGGAAAAAGGGTAATTTGGGGGAAAGGGCATGCGCGATGGGAAATTGGGTCATAGGGGGATCGAGGATCGATAGATTATTAGTTATTCGGGAGCTGACGTCACGAGCGCGTTGCGCAGGACAGCAGATCGATAATCGATGATCCGTGCTGTGCTGCCCTCGGCGACCCGTGACGCAACTCCCGCTCTCCTGGCTGATGACTATACACGGACGACGACGAGGGTCCTCTCTCTCGGCAATTATTGGCCGTGGGTGGCACACAGGGCCGGCGATGCTCCATGTATTCTTTTCTGGCACAACGATTCCTCGCCTCGCACGGGATAATTCGAAACGAGGGAGTTCACGGGTGCGAGACGATGTTCCTGGTGACGGTTGAGGTGAGGGCCACGATCTCGCCCGAACCCGTCGTTTTTATCGAGGGTTCGCTTGATTACGTGGGGAATTCCCTCACCCGCCGTCACCTTGCTGTTATCTTCTTGTCCGTCCCTGTGGCCACGGCGATGGGGTTGGCTTGCCTCCTGGCTCGTCGTCCGGGTCTCCGGTGATATATTTTTTCCGATCCTGGGACGGCTGTTCGTTGGCGAGGGGTTACGTGTGGCAGGGGGAAAGGGGGAAGGGTATTCGAGGGTCAATAGCATGGGAGAGGGATCAGCTGTGCTGGCTCGTAGGCTATGGATATGGGACGACGTTGGCAGTGGAAGGGGGAGAGAGACGACGCTCGACGACGATGAGGCGTCATATGTGAATTTCGCTGGTTATAATTATTTTCTTAAATTTAACGTACATGGGAACGGTTTGCGTGTGGTGACGGACTTCGACGGGCATTTGGCAATTCGTTAATGTGACGCCGTGTCACAACTCCCCCCCTACCAGAGTCGAGTTACCCTGGTAGTTCGACTCTCACACATTCACTCGGTCGGGACTGCGTTGGGAAGGAATGGGGATGGCTGGTGGGGGAGTTTGACTCTACTCTTGTGATCTTAGAAAAACTTTAACAATTAATACTATTTAACTTGACTAGGGTGGACACCGTGATAAAGACGGGTCCCCCTCCTTTGGTAACGTATACATCCCTTGGGACGACGCCGTTGAGCTTCCGAAGTCTCGAGCTATCACATTATTTGTACGAACGTTTTGGCTTACTTGCCCTTATCTGACAATGATCACAGCTTCTCGTTGCCCTCCGGGGTGGACGTGACAACGACACACGAAAACTTTAATATCACTTAGACAAAACAAAACAACACAAGAGTGAGAGGGAAACGTTGGCAGTTATGGGGTGTACTCATGGGCTGGGGGGGGGGGGGGGGTGCAAAACAAAGAAAAAAAAAAGAACAAGAGGGGAGGGGTTACTGTGGTGGACTTCGGTTGGCTTAGGGGTGCGGGCGATACTCGATGCGGTCGGGGCACCTGCGGGCACAGTGGCCGGGTCGGCTACAGCACCAGCAAGGGCCGTCGAGAGCTCGAGTTCTGCGACGTCTTCTCGGTTAAGTCGCTGGTTGAGGAGTGGGTTGAGGAGTGGGTCGAGCGGAGATTGGTGGTGGGGCGATGTGGAGGGTCAGCAGTGACGGAATTCTCGGAGTGCTATGAGGTAGCGGAGCCTTGACATGGATCGTCAGGAGCGACGGAATGTCGTGCCTGGGAGACTCTGGGTGGTGGATGGTGGGTCGTCGTGGGTAGTCAACGGGGGCGACGGCAGGTTGTCGTCGGACTACTGCGGGAACCAGGGGTGGTGGGAGGTCGATGGGGGCGACGGCGGGTACCGGCCGGATAGGCGCGGTAGCGCGACGCGGCAAGGGGTTGCTGTGGGCGACGGTGTACGTCGGACGAGCGGGTGCGGTGTGGCGCGCTCTTGCGGACGATTGACGGGAACGACGGTGGGTGGTGGACGGATCGGAGTGGTGGTGCGGATCGGACGGACTTGGCCCTGAGGCAACGCGGGAACAGGGAACCGGATGGAGTATTGGGGTGGCGCTGGGATTGGTGTTGCGCTCTTTTGGCGAGGAGTACGAGATCGAGAAGGGATACCCGAACAATCGGTGTCGGGATTCGTGGAGCTGGGGTCGGGGGTCATCGTGTGGCGGAGGAGCTTGTCGCGGAGCTGGGACTGGGCTTGGAGGGGTTGGTTCGGGACTGCTGGTGCGGGATGATGCTCGTGAGGATTCGGCGGAACTATTCGGGGAAGGAGGTCGTTGGTTGGGGTTAGGAATGCATAGGGGGTAAAGGCAGGGGAAACTCATGTGCTCTCCGGGTTTATCGATGATTACCCTTTCGGGGTCGAAGCGTGGGACCGGGTCGGGTCTCCGTTGGCGGGTAGGGGAGGTTGGTGCGTCGGCCAACGTCCCGATCGGCTGGCGGTACGAGCCGTGGCTCGTCATCGGCGGCGGCATGTCTCGTGGCGACGGGAGGCGCGTTCCGCGCCGCAACAATCCGTTGCGGGCGCGACTCCTCTGCGCTCCGGCTCTTAACATCTTCCTCTATCTCTTCCTGTAATTCCAGGTCATCGTTAGGGTCAGAGTCGTCTCGGGGGGGGGGGGGGGGGGGTGTAGGGTTTCAAATCTTTGATGTGAACTCGGGGGCTTTCCTACTCGAGGGATCGTGTAACTCGTATACTACGGGGGAAATTACGGCGGAAATGCGATAAGGGCCACTAAAACGAGGGGCTAATTTTGCTGCGAAATTCTAAGTACCACTGGATAGCACGCGACTACGGCGAAGAACCATCTCTCCTACTTTATAACGCGTGTCTTTCCGTCCCTTGTTATAATATCGAGCCTGCCGTTTCGCGGCTTGCTCGAGATTCTTGTGGACCCAATCGTGCAGCAAGGGTAATCGTTTCATTCGGTCTTTCCATACGTTAGGGTCACCAGGGAGAAGGCCAGGGGGTGCGGGAGTACGATTTCGTAGACTTGTGGCAGGGCGAGGGTTTCTTCCAAAATTAAGGAACGCGGGAGTCATTTGGGTCGACGATTGGACTGCGGTATTGAGGGCAAAACATAATTCGGGAAGGTGAAGGTCCCAATCATGGTGATCGGAGGTGATATACGAGGTCATCATGGTCTTGAGAGTGCGATTCACCCTCTCAACGGGGTTTGCTTGGGCGTGATATGAGGGAATCGTGGTTTGTCGGACGCCATACTGCGATAGGTGGAGGGTAACGTGTCCGTTCACGAATTCCGTTCCGTTGTCTGTCAACAAATATGTTGGACAGCCCCAACGGTTGAGAACCAAGGTCTCTAATGCACTCACAATAGTTGGCCCTGTTGCCGTGCGAAGAGCCTTGGCCTCGAAGTACTTCGTGAACAGATCTTGAAACACCACCACGTATCGGTTCTGGCTCCGGCTCGGGGGAAAGGGTCCCATGACGTCGGTTGCCACGACTGTCCATGGTCCTTCTTTGGTTCGCTCTCTCATTATTCCGGCGGGAGGGGCTTGGGATACTTTGTGTAACTGGCAAACGGGGCAATGGGTCACATATCGGGCAACGTCTTGGTAGACGCCCGGCCAAAAGAAATCTCGAATAACTCGACTGTATGTTTTGTCGATTCCGAGATGGCCGGACTGTGGGTTATCATGGGCGTCTTGTAGGGCTTTCTCGCGGGACTCATGGGGTAATACCATTTTCCAGGCATCGAGATCTACGAGGGTAGGGTCGATAATGGAGTGGGGGCGATGGTAGTAGAGTTGGTCGTCCTCTATTTTCCAATTGGGGTATTTCCACGGGAACTCTTGGACATTTCGGTGTTTATCGAGGTACCAGGGATCTTGGGATTCTCCTAGGGCTGCGAGGGCTTCGTCACAATCCTCATACATTCTCGATAGGGCATCAGGGACCATATGCAGTGTTCCCTTCCGATGGACGATGGTCATATCGAGGGCCTGCATTGCCAGGGCCCATCGAGCCAATCGCCCAGTCGGATCTCGTAAGTTCTTAAGCCACAGCAAGCTGCTGTGATCCGTTATCACCGTGAAAGCAGTGCCCTCGATGTATGGACGCATTTTCTTAGCTGCCCATAGCACTGCGAGGCACTCCCTTTCTGTGACGGTGTACTTCCTCTCGGCATGCGTGAGGACTCGACTGGCAAATAGGATCGGGTGTTCTCCGTCTTCGAATTGTTGGGTTAGGACGGCTCCCAGGGCTGTGTCACTCGCATCCGTATGAATGGAGAACGGCAGGGTGAAATCGGGGCGAGCTAATACGGGTGTTCAGGTTAGGGATGATTTTAGGGTTGTAAAAGCGGCTTCTTGTTCGGGCCCCCAAGTCCAGGGGGTATTCTTGTGGAGTCGGGTAGTGAGGAGTTCTTTTTCACGCGAGATATCTCCCATGAAACGAGCGTACCACCCGATCATGCCAAGAAATCTGCGGAGTTGTTTCAGGGTTTTCGGTGGGGGGTACGACAAAATGGGGATGATTTTATCAGGGTCTGCTTTGAGTCCATCCTGTCCGATCACATAGCCCAGGTACTTGACTTCGGAGCAGAAGAACTCGCTCTTCTCTCGATTAATCTCGAGCTTGGCCTCTTGCAGGACTCTCAAGACTCGAGTTAAGCAATCGAGATGCTCCTCCGTCGTTTCCGTAGCTATGATCACGTCGTCCAGGTAGGCAAACACGTGGGGTTCCCATGCAGGGTCTATAAGTCTGTCTATGAGTCTCTGGAATGTCGCGGGGGCGTTCGTCAGTCCGTAGGGCATCCGTTTAAATTGAAAAAGTCCACGTCCGGGTACGGCAAAAGCGGTTATGGGTCGACTGGTGGGCTCGAGAGGAATTTGGAAGTACGCTTGACTCAAGTCAATCTTTGAAATGTGACGAGCACGTCTGAGTCCGTCTAGTATTCTGTCCATGTTCGGGAGGGGGTATGCGTCTTTTCTCGTCACTTTATTTACGTCACGGTAGTCAATGCAAAATCTGTGTTTTCCGTTGGGCTTTGGGCCTATCACGGGGTTACTGAGCCATGAGCTATGGGATCGCTCAATGACATCTTCTTCGATCATTTTGTCGACTTCTTTTTGGGCTACGTTGAGGAGGTAATTGGATATTATACGGGATTTCTGGCGAATGGGAGGGTGATCTTGGACGTCTATCTCGTGCTTGACCAGATGGGTCAGGCTAAGGGCTCCTGGGGGTTTCTGAGGGGCAAATTTGTTGAGGAGGGTCTCGAGGGCGATGGTAGTGTCGTGGGAGGGGCCAACTAGGCCGGCGCAATCAGGGAGGGCATTTAAACTGGGTTGTGACTCTTCTGGTCCAAGGAAGGGACGGGGAGGTCCATCAAGAACATGCCAGGTGTTATCGTGATAGTCAATCTGGAAGGAAAAAGCTCTTAAGAAGTCAATTCCAAGGACGAAGGGATATCCAAGAGGGGCTACGCGAAACTCGTGTACGCGTAACTCTCCTCCTAGCTCGATGGTCAAGCGGGTAATTCCACGGACGAGTAGGGTGGCTCCGTTCGCGACTCGGACCGCTTCGTCAGTCTGCTCAAGCTCACCTGGCAACGCGGCAGTGACTTCGACTTCGAGGCACGTCCGACTCGCGCCCGGGTCTACAAGAGCTGTTATTATTATTCCACCAAGATTCAGGGCTAGGAAATGTCTCTCGTCACGGATGATGTCGAATGCGGCAACTATTCCGCACTCGGCTAGGCTCGATGGGGCGTGTGGCAAGGGGAGAATGGAACTGGGGTTTCTCGAAGGGGTTGTTTGCGGGGATGGAGGGTCACAGGGAGATTCTTGGCTAAGTCGTAATAGGCGTAGCGTATCACAGGGGCACAGGGTAACTCTTTCGTGGCTCTGGGGGGCCAGGGCACTTATTGTCCCCCCACTCTGGCGTTTCCCGATCGTCTTTTCTCGCAACTACGGCACGAGTTCGTGTCGCATCCCGGATAGCCACAGATCCGACAGAAGATGCCCAATCGTTGGGTACAACTGGCGTATCTGTGACCGGGCTGACGGTAGTTATAGCTGC
Source organism: Rhorus exstirpatorius (assembly GCA_963564615.1). NCBI lineage: Eukaryota > Metazoa > Arthropoda > Insecta > Hymenoptera > Ichneumonidae > Rhorus > Rhorus exstirpatorius. Next base: position 8,648,786 of record OY751322.1, on the reverse strand, counting down.
GGATGTCGGTTGGCGTGTTGCTTTCTCCGGGAACCCAATTCGGAGGGGGTTGCGTTGGGGCTGACTCGAACAGGGGCGGGATCTTTTGACTATGATTCGTTGGGAAGGGTTTTCGTGGGGGAGTTCTGTTCGTGGGGTCGACGGCTGCGACGTCGTTTTGCTCTGGGGGTTGTGGGATTGTTTTTCCGGGATTCGGAGTGCTTTGGGTCGGAGCTTCGGATTTGGCGATCGCGGCAAGGCGTGCGCGCTGGCCTTTGACTTCGGGAGCGGTGTATGCCGTGGAGGGTAGTGCGGATCGGGCTGCTGGGGGAGGAAGGCGATAATGTTTGGCTTGTTCACGGTGGTCTTCGACTCGCCAGCATGCCCTCCTGAGATCGACGAAACTGTGTACGTCCTCTCGGAAGACGTGCGCGGAGATCGTGGGGTGGAGGTTCGTGCAACAAATGTCGAGTTGGGCTTCGAGGGAGAGGGGAGGGCTCAAATGGCTAAAAAGGGTTCTCAATTTGTCGATGAATTCGGCCACGGGTTCGTCTGGTCCTTGCGTTCGCAACTCGACCTCTCGACGCAATCGGTCTTGCAGATTGCCGTAGCTGAATCGTTCGCGGAAGAAGTATACGAATCCCTCGTACGATTCCCAACTTTGCTGCTCTACCCGGTACCACAGCAGCGCTTCACCTGTGAAGGCTTCCGGGAGAGCTCGCAGGAGGTCCTCTTCCGCGAAATCTCGACTCAATCCGTATTCATGGAGTCGACGGAGGAACTCTTCCCCATCTTCTCCACGTTTTCTCGCGAACTTTGGGCTAAATCGCTTCCAGTGATCTACAAACCGTGAGTCTCGGCTATAATGGGACTCGACGGGATGTGCGGCGACTTGACTATAACTGCGAGGGGCTGCTGGTTGAGGGATGGCTCGAGTGCTATTTAGATCGGGTTCCGGAGGGTGAATGGAGTACGTTATCTGGGGGTTCCATGATACTCGTGGATCTGGGACTCCAAGGGGCTGAATCAGGGGCATGGATCGGCGACTCGTGTGTGGGGGTGAGGGTTGTGGCGATACCGTGGGTTGTCGTCTTGGGGCTGCTGGGGTCTAGGGTCTTTGCTGGTATGCGTTCGTGGGTCGGAGTGCCTCGTGTGGGTCGTGGCAGGCATCTGGGTCTGTCAGTCCCGGCTCGAAGTCTATCAAGTCGCGGTTATTCACCCTTGGTCGGGGAACGGGTGGTTCCTGTTGCGTCTGTGAGGGAGGGGGTTGTGTGAATTGGAAGGGGTGGCTGGTTGGTCGGGGGTGGGAACTCTCGGCGGGAGGAGGCGCAGAGGGATTCGGGTGAGAGGTAGTAGCGTCGAGGAGGGTACTGTAAGGGTATTCTCGAATGGCTGTCTCGTAGGTAAAAGGGGTATTGCTGTGGCGGTCGTCTCTGTCACTGTCCCATGGGGTTACTACTTGGGGATAGCATCGGCGAATCTCGAATCGGGTGTATCGATCATAAATTTCGTCCATGGTACCGAGAGTGTTGAGGTGCAGTCTATCGCAGCACTGCAACAAATCCCGGATATCGCGGATCTTTTTTATCTCCTCTCGAATCGCTTTGACCGCCTCTGCTATTTCGTGGGTGACCGGTGGGAATTGGGTTGGCGATTGGGCCGCAGTGGATACTCGAGGGGCTGTCATCGTCGCAGTAGTCGTGGTGGTGCACAACACAGGGACGGTGGGCTCTGACATCGCCCCTTCCATCCGATACTCGGTGGAGGGGGAAAGCAGTGACAAAACAAAAACAAAAAAAAGAGAAAAAAAACAAAAAAATGCTAATTTGTGGGTACTTCGACTTTGGGTCTCGTTCTATCGCTTGGCTACCAGTGATACTCAGTTCCAAAGAAGAAAAAAAAGAAAAAGAAAAAGAGAAGGGGCAGAAGAAAAGAATGCAAAAAAAAGAAAAGGGGGGGGGGGGGAAATTGCTAATGACGCAAGGATTCGTCGGATAGGGAAGAATTTAAATGAATAAAAAAATACAATTCCAAAAAGGGTACAAAAGAAGAAAGGAAATTAAGAGGGGTGATTTCGAAAGAAAAAAAAAAAAAAAAAAGAAGAAGTGATGATAAAAAAAATTACGTTAATAGTAGTTCGTGGGATAGTGGGGCGAGGTGAGAAAAAAAAAAAAAAACAAGAAGAGTCTTAACGGGAATCTTGCTAACGGGATTTTTAGGCGACGCGGTAGTGGGGGGTGGCGAAGAAAAACAAAAAAAAATATTATGCAAGAAAAAAATTGCTAGTCATAGCAACGCCAACAAAAAAAATATAATTTATTCGCGGGGGAGGGGGTTATTCTTTTGCGGAAATACAGGCAATCCTTGGTCTCTATCGGGTCTAGGGCAATATTTTCGACGCGTGGCTTCTTGTATTGCTGAAAGAAAGAGTGAGGGGGAGGGGGGGACACAAAAAAATCAAGAATGTGGCACAAATAACACAAAAAAATTTTGGTAGTCCGCGCACGCGATACTCTCAGCGTGGCGCGACACACCACGAAAAGGGAATCACACAAAAATGATGTTTCAAATACAAATATTACAATAATTATGGGCAATTTCGACGCTGTGATCACGATCAATCTGCAAACGTCGAATTTCGCGTATATTCGGTGATTTTGGTGGGCTCTAGGCCCGGCTGCGAAGAACAATGGCGCAGGTTGTCTCTCTCTCGATATATGGCAAAAGGAAAAAAAAAAGACGGAGAAAACAACGTTTCCTAGCTACGTATTCTCGTGCTCGAAGAAAAAAAAATTCTTGAGGAAAAAAATAAAGAAAAGAAAAAAAAAGGACTCGAATGGAAAACTCTGTTCTAACGGAAAGAAAAAATCTCAAAAAAAAGTAGTGGATTTATTCCTCTCGAAATAATTTCTCTTGCTCTCTTGTGAAAGAGAAGTGAAATGAGAATGTTTGTCTGTTGAAATGAGCTCCTAGTTTTTGTATAGTTTCGTGCGGAAATGGCGTTCGGAATAATATTCGCGATTCATCTGTGGAAAGTAAAAGACTCTATCCTGCAGTGGCCGCAGTCTTGCAATTCGGAATGATCCGTGCATCGAACTCTTGTGACTTATTTTAATTATTTTATTCATGGCAGTTCACTGAGCCATTAGGCCGTCGTCGCGTCGATCGAGTGCGCATAGATGACAGGTGTGTGTGACTGTACGAGTATATCCAATGGTCAAAATTATACTTGCAATTTACCAGTGCTGAGTCCTTGAAAATTCGGAATTGAAACCGTCGGTTGTGCGAGTGTGCTCATCCAATCATTGAACGTTCGTGTGTTGATGGTGTCGACACGATGGTGTGCGTGTTGTTTACCTGCAACGACTTATGACCATCTCTCTTTCTCTCTCTCTCTATCTCGCTCTACTTCTGCACAGCGAGGTGTTAGACTCTGTTCGTGTGCTATATAGACTGATTGGTGCATGTGTATTGTTGCGCTGTACTGGATGAGACTATAGTGTGCGAGATTCTGTCTAACTGACACGAAGGACTTTCTCTCTCTTTTCTTTACGTGTGTGTTGCTCGCTATCGGGACCTATCTTTCTCTCTCCTTCACTCTATGCTAGACTATTCTCACTCTATCAACCTCGATAAGATGTCTCGCGGTGGTCTCTGTAATCGCACGACTCGAGTGGGAGAGATCATCAAATGTGAAGGAGACTGTGGTTTATTTTTTCATATTCCATGTGCAACGGAAAACTTTTCGCACGATTTTAATGAGTCTAACAAGCTGGATAGCTTTCGTTGTGACACTTGCGCGATGCAGCGTTCCACGTTCTTACAGCGCACGCCTCCGAAGTCGAATGCTATCACGCTTGATGACGTCATACGTCAGTAGATAGACAATGCCGCTTCTGGACCAAATGTGGGCGAGGGGGTGAAGCCGTGCGAGGGGGGAAGCCGAGAGGGGGGATCTGCGGGGGGATTCTCGAAGCTTCTAGAACGTTCTACCATAATAATAATAATAATGACATTCCAAACGGATGACATCATCAATAATAATATCATGAAAAAAACATCGCAGTCGAAGGTCAAGGTTGACAATAGTATCGGATTTCAGAGCTCAGAAATAATAATAATAATAATAATTCCAAGAAATCCTTGACATTCCGAAGTGATGGGGGCGCGGGGGGGATCTCAAAGCTTCCATAATAATAATGATAAATCCTCGGCATTCCGAGGCGAGGGGGGGGATCTCGAATCTTCCAGAACGTTCTTCTATAATAAATCCTTGACATTCTGAGGCGAGGGGGATCTCGAAGCTTCTTCTTGAAGCTTCTGGAACATTCGATGACATCATCATTCAGGAATGTTAGGAGGGGGTAATTTCAAGGACATTCAACACTCCGGATTTCAGAACTGCGCAAATCAGAAGGTTGACAATAGTTTCGGACGTTGAAATTGCAAAGTGTCGGTGACGAGGGGGTCGGGGAAGCTTCCAGAACATTCGAATGACGCAATCTCTTCTGGAACATTCGATGAAATTCCTGAGAGTGGGGGAAAAACATTATAAGACGGAATTTTCAGGGTATTTTCAATTATTCCATCTTCATCGTCAGATCGAGTAACAAAAAGCTGCAGCACATATTTTCCATCCATAATGGAGATAATTTTGGATGTGCAAGGGTTCAAGAAACCTATCAATCAGTTTATAGTAAAGGAGCTGGCGGCTATAAAAATTCGACCAGATGTAAAAGATTACAAAGAGATTGCTTGCTTATTATTTAAACCACCTTTTGAATGGGATCGCTTACCCGCCAAATATAAGAGTGAAAATCTATGGTGCCGACGCAGCTACCACGGTATTTCATGGAACGTTGGTGAATTACCGTACAATGAGCTGGAAGAAGTTTTTGATGATATATTGGAGGGGGTAGGGCTAATTTACGTAAAAGGATTGGAAAAAAAGCAGTGGATCGCTGATATTATAGGATATTCAATACCGATCGTAAACTTGGAAGACATGGGATGTCCAGCATTGCGAGAGTTAAAAGTAGTGACATGTTGGTATCATAAATATCATGCAGGGGTTGACCGCTACAACTGCGCCTTTGAAAATGTGCAGCGTTTAAGAAAATGGTATTTGGAGAATTGCGCAGGAACTCCATCATCATCATCATCATCATCATCATCATCATCATCATCATCATCATTCGCACCACATAAAGAAAAATAAGCATCTAAATTAATTTTTAACTCGTAAAATATGTAATTTTTATATGTGAAAGAATAAATCACATTTAAAAAATTCTGATTTATTATGTAAAAATCCTTATTTCATTTCCTCTGCTGAAAAAAAAAAAAAAAAAAAAAAAAATGTTTCATCGATTCTGATAACCAACGATCCACTCAGTTCTCGGTCGAAAGAAAAAATCGTTCATCTCTGTCTCGCTAATGCATGGTCAATTCATCGGGAGAATTTTATCTCGAGAAACTCGATCATCCACCCAGCTGTTTCTTCATTCGTGCTTGTAGGTCAGGATCGAAGAGCGCTGTTCTCACCTCCTCCTCCAAGATGATTTTATTCGACATTTAAATAGCTAGCCGAAGAGCGACGCAATTATCATGCGAAAAAGAATCGCTCATGCATCTCTCTCTATCTTTCTTCCGAAGAGGGACACAATTATCATGCAAAAAGAAAAAATAATCACTCATGCATCTCTCTATCTCTCTCTTCCGAAGAGCAGTACAGTTATCGGTCAAACGAAAGAAAACAATAGCGAGAAATTCGATCCTCCACCCGGCTGTGACGCAAAAGATCTTCAATATGAATATATGGAGAGGATTTTGGAAGGGATATATATATTTGAAAAACTCAAATTTGTTTAAAACTTTTTTTCTTCTTTTATTTATTTCATTTTCTTTTCATTTTTAAAAATACAAAAATCAAAATATTTGGTATAGAAATTTTTTTTATTTTATTAATCACAGCGATCAACTAAAATTTGTTTAACACTTCTTTCTTTTTTTTCATTTTTAAAAATAAAAAGATCAAAATTATCTTTTGAAAAATATAAAAATAAAAAAAAATATTTCATATTAATGATGATGATGATGACGATGATGATAATGAAAACCTCCACCAGCATTTTTTAGGAGCTGTGAATGAAACCCATAAAAATTTAAATCAAAGTAATGCGTGAAGCCTGTTTTTTTTTTTTTTTTTTTTTTTTTTTAGAAAAAAATTGATGAAAAATGTTTACCAAAGAAAATGGAGAACGATGATTTTCTCATCCTCATCCAAACCCTCTAACAGTCAGGTCGGCACGAACCAGTAGTCTCCTGTTATGTACTGGCAAAGTTCGGTTTCCAACCCTGCCGCCTTCACTATCACCCTCTTCCCTTTCATGTTGTTAATTACGGCGCTGATGATGACTGCCACCAAGGTGTTATATTCCACCTCCTCCAACCAAATATCTGGCACATACGCTGTGATTTCCAGCGTTGACATCTAAAAAAAAAAAAAAAAAATCTTCTTAAAAAATCACACACTTAAAAAAATCACGCACTTAAAAAATCACTGTTTCAACAGAAAAATGTTACACTTACGGTTTTTATTAACGCTTTCGTTTGAACTTTTCGCATCGAGGTTTGATGATGAATTGTGTCTGACCCACTGACCGTCGCTTTTATAAGGCCCTCGATGTTTTTGTTTTCACACATTCTTTTCTATACGTATTTGTTTTACGCCCCTCTTACACTGAACGATGGTTCTCGCAAAATCTTTTCGTACACTCTTACCTCTCGATTATTTATTCAATAAAGGTCGTCAATTCTATCTCTACATATACTCCTTTACGCCCCTCTTACACTGAACGATGGTTCTCGCTCAATCTTTTCGTACACTCTTGATGCTCGATTATTTATTGAATAAAGGTCGTCAATTTCATCTCTACACATACTTGTTTACGCCCTTCTTACACTGAGCGGCGAGTTTACAAATCTTTTCGTACACTCTTGCTTCTCGATTATTTATCTAATAAAGGTCTTCAATTCTGGCTCTACATATATTCGGTTTATGCCCTTCTTACACTGAGCGGCGAGTTCTTAAATCTTTTTGTTACATGAGTAAGCGAGACAAACAACACCGATATTACTGGTTAAGTATAAACAGCCAAAGCGATATAAAAATATTTCAACTATATATGTATGTAGAATATGACAACCATAGCGAAGATTTTGCGCATCAAGAAAATGTTTGGAGATTGAGAACGTTCGAAAGAATAAATGTAAATTATAATCATCGAAAATTAGTTCGATGAAGATCGAGAACGTTCGAAAGAGTGAGTGTAAATTATTATCATTTAAAATTAATTTGCCAAATGCAAAAATATTTTCAATGATTAAAATCTTGAAACTTATTATAGTAGTAGAATATTTAATTAAATATACCAGAACTTTCTTAGCGAAAAACAATTCGTAGCAATGTATTCATATATATACTCAGTAAACACAGTAATATTGCAGCAATGTAACGGCAACATAACCGAATATTACAAGTAATATTACCTGGATGTTACATGTAAATTGCATGTAACTTGCCATTTCCGACTCAGCAATATAACATGTTATATAATGTGTTATATACCCGGTATGTAATAGTTATGTTGCAAGGTAATGTAACAAAATTCATAAAAGTTATATAAATGCAATATTTTAAAATAATATGATGAAATAAAAGATTATTATTAAATAATCTTTTTATTTCATCATCTTATTTTGTCATTTTTATAGGTTATAGAAGAGTTACATTGAAAAAAAAAGAATCCTGCATGGATTTCTCGACAGGATTTTATTCTCCTCGACGGGGATTCGAACCTGCGACCTTCGTATCTATCCTACCTATCTACCTAACACGCTACCCACTACGCTATCGACTGTTTATGAACTCTGACGATTCATATCATGGATTTGACACGCCGAAGAATTCTTGATCAGTTGTATGTTGGGAGCTACTCAAGGGATGGTGGTGTCCCGTCTTCCACCCTTTATTTAGTATAACCATATCGGTTTTGGAAGATATTACAAAATTGAATGTGGCAAATCCAATATGGTGGAACAAAAGTTCTAAAAATGCCATAATATTATATACATATGTTATTTTATATCAGGACATAAATAATCATATTATGATTATACATACACATTAAACAATATATTTAACATTTGAAATGTATGTACATTATACTGCTTTAGAAATGAAAATTTGAATAGGGTTCAAAATGCTTTTGATTTGTTCATCCGTTACATGTTGATATAATGAATGTTAGTTATATACAGATATAATGCTACAACGCATTATAACGTTCACATAACCTGCACGTTACGAATGTTATATAAAAAAATGTTACAAACATGTTGCGTAAACGTTACAAATCTTAGTTATACAGCTGTAACGCTAAAACGCGTTCGTAACCTTCACATCACATGCTTATAACGAATGTTATATAAATGTCGTTACAAGTACGTTATGTCAATGTTACAAATGTTAGTTATACAACTGTAACGGAACAACACTTTGTAACGTTCACATGACCTGCACATTACGAATGTTATATAAAAAGTGTTATAAGCCTGTTCTGTAAACGTTATAAATGTGAGTTATAAAACTGTAATGCAACAACATTATATAACATTTACATTGCCTGCATATTACCAATAATATATAACATATTATTCGCATGTTACGTAGCAGTTACATCACACAGCTATTGCATTGTGACAATTACATGTAACTTCCATGTTATATTACTGTAATGAAACGTGTTCACTGCCCTGTTGAAAAGGACTCACACACCCATATAGAAACCCATCGTTATTTTATAGGAAGCTATGCGTATGTACCAGGTGTATCTGTCACCAAAAAATCGAAGTTTTGAAATGTATGAGAATTTGCCTGATTTTATCAGAAATGTGTTTCTATTTGGATTTTCGTCACATGAACTCAACGGTACGAATCAGTTTTAGACACATAAAGATTTTATAAGGAATAACGGATATGGACTGAATGCGTCTTTATATGAATTTTATACCATCTGCCGCATTTATCAGCATCTTCCCGAAAGATTTAGTCTGTTTCAATCAGCAATTGCAGAAATTGTAATGTGTAATTTGTTATGGGAAATTTACATAACAGAATGAATATGTTATAATCGGAAATTTATCAGCACTGTATGTATTCGAATAATCCCATAAAGAATTTTCATCTGTACTTGGGTTTTATGAGAAAATTTAGCCTAATTATTTAACAGAGTTTATGCGGTCGTTCGCGGCCACATACACATATCTCTTCTGATAGAAACTTTTTTGCATTTATTCGTACTTATCTGTACATTGCAACATGGTGTTCATCATGTTTTGTCGTAATTTTCTATTGAAGCTTGTACTAGATTTTATGAGGCAAAATAGTTAAGTGCTTTATCAGTATCTACAAAAAAAGTATCATTTATAAGATTGTATATGACACCTCCGGAATACCAATTAACCGATAGCTCTATGCGAAGCTGATGGGATTTCCAGACTGCGATGTTATATGCATTAATCATCCTAAGCCCAACTTCATTTTCATCCGATTTTATGAGTATATTACGAATGTTTTCTTATCAGATTGTATGGGGTATTTTCGCAACTAGTGCAAATAGTACAGATAACTCATTAGCTTGAATTAAATATCTCTTTTATTTAAAATTCTCTTATATTAAAAAAAAACACATAACACATTATAAAAGCAAAAAAATTTTTTTTTTTTAATTCTATTGCAGCAGCATGTACGCTTGACGAGTCAAAAAATATATATATTGCATTTTTCCCCAATGGTTAATTTCCAATAAAATACAAGGTCACCATGTGCTGCAAAATGCAAAATAAAATGTGACAATAATAAACTTATTTAAATAAGTTGATTATTTTCATATTTTATTTCGTATTTTGCAGCACATGGTGGCCTTGGGATTTTAATTGGTTCCAGATAGAAACAGATGTACGGCTTACCAAGGGTTGTTCTATTGTTTACACATTTCAACCATGTATGCAGTGGTGGACAAAAGTATGGGCACACATATAAAAGATTTTTATAATAAAATGCCTAGCCGAAATTATTAAATAATTTAATGTTCCTTTTTATTTAATGTTTCTATATAATCTTCCTTCATTATTAATGTAGTTTCTAACACGCATGAAAGAGTTTTAATAATTTCATATTAATGGAAAAAAAATTAAAGTTACTAATTATGAATTTTTCATGGACAAAAGTATAGGCACAAACGCTTTGTCGTGTGGCTCACGCCTGTCAGAACCACGGTCTTACATACAGGTCTTGCAACGGTGGTGGTGGGGGTAGTCCCGCTTAAGTGTTGAATTTGCTATTCCAATTTACACCGCCAGGTTCGCGCTAGGATCGTCTCGGTTCCGGTGTGACAGAGAGAAAAGTAGCTTCCATCTCTCTTTTACTCTGACGTCGCGCATGCGCCATAGACCCTACCTTATTTTAATAAGTCTCTCTCGGTTCATGTAAATCATGATGTTAGAAATGCGAACTAATGAAATAAAAATAATATGATTAATGATCCAGAGTTGATAAACTTTATGAATTATTGTAAATGGACCCATTTTTAAATCGTACGACAGAGAGCACCCAAGCGGGCTCGATAAACATAAACGAAAATCCGTCTTTACAAATCACGAAGATAAATTAGCTGAATCTGGCGGCGTCAGCTTGATAATCGCGATATTTTGGGTTCGAACTCAGCCCAATTATTATTATTATTTTTTTTTATTAAAATGAATAGAAAATACATCAATTTAGGATCATAAACCATTGTTGAATTTTTTATCTTTTATTTTTTTTAGACATTTATATAACTAAAATAATCGGGTTCTTTCTTTTATTGTTTTATTAAAAGATTCTTTGATAAGGTAAGTAAATAATTGAAAAAATTGTAAATAATGTTTTTAAAATAAAATTTTTATGTCTGTCTTGATTATTATGTAAATGAAATATACTACAATTTTCGTCAAAATGAGATAATTTTTTTTTCTTCAGTCACTTATCGTTTTTTTCTCAGATTATCAACGTTTCACAGGATCTAGATTAGTAGCTACTATTTGAAGCGGCTATTATTATTTTTTTTTGTCAGGTAAACAGTTTTCCAAGACGTGAGTTCACCCGGTATTTTATTTCTACTTGATTTTAGGGTTATTAATGTATTTAAGTTTTTTTCAGATAATCACCGTTTTCCAAGGTGGCGATACCCCGGCAAGTATATTATTTATATCTGATTGTACGACTGTTAATTCTTTTAACTATTTTTCTTGGCCACCAGGATTTTGCGAGGTTGAAATCGCCGGAGAAGTATTGTATATTTATTTGATCATATGACTATTTATTTTTTCATTTTTTTCCCTAGACAATCAACGTATTGCAAGGTTGAGTTCGCCCGGTAAGTATTTCTTATTATTCTATTATACGACTACTAATTTTTTTTCCAGTTAATCGGCGTGTTCCAACGTCGAGTTCGCCGTCTAAGTATTTCATCATAACACCCTATAACTAATTCATTTAATTATTTCCAGGTTGTCAGTGTTTTCCAAAATCTCGTTCATACGGTTAGTAATTTTGTATTATTTTATTGTACGTCTATCAAAAAAATGTTCTTCAGATGATCAGTTTGTTTTTAAATGTCAATATCACCTGGTAATTATTTTATTTCTCCTTAGTTGTCTGATTTATAGTACGTTTATTTTTTTTTCAGGCAATCAGCGTTGTCCAAAGTCGAGATCATCTACATAGTATTTTATTTTTATTGTACTGTACGAGTATTGCTTTTTTTCAGATAATCAGGGTTTTCCTAGAATAAACTTTTCAGGTAAGTAATTTTTGGTTGAGCACAACTGTATTAACATATATTTTTCAGGTAAACATTGTTTTTCGGGACGACGGGGGAGATAGAAAAAAAATACTGGGCTTCAACTAATAAAATAACTTTTATTGGTTGGTCAACTTCGACAATTTTTTCTTTACAACGAATTTTTTGTCCATTTTTGAATTTTCTTGATGGGCATATTGCCTCATTCTTAAGCGAATATAATAAATGATCGCATACGACAAAATTTGAGAAGCGTGCTCTGTACAGGGAAAACGTCTGTTCAACGTCTTTCGGCACTTTGAAAACGTAGCACTTATTTTCTTTCCCGTTTTGATACCTCGTTCGGCACTCGGGTATCACGTACGTCTTAGTCATTTTTTATTCTCGCATAATACGTCGCCCGATAACAAGAATTTGCAACACAAAAACGTAATCGCGATATCGCGATTTCGGCACGGCGTGGGTTAAGGTTATGTACCACAATTTTACGGATACCGAGGCGCAAGGGCATGGAGCAAGGGGAAGGAACTGCCGGAAGTGCTGCGAATATTGCGCCGCATAGTGGCGAAAGCAAGCACTAAGCCATCGACCCATAAGAGGGACTACCCCCACCATTGAAATTTGGCTCCGTTGCAAGACCTGTATGTAAGACCGTGGTCAGAACACGCCTGGTTCTTCTCTCATCGCTATAAAGGTCGAAGCACATAAAATTCCAGAAGCCATTGTAACGATTTTCTTTATTTGACCAAATAAAGAAAGCAGAAATAAACAATTATGATGATTATATTTGATATTTACATTCGAAAACCCGATAAATCTCGAGTTGATGCTTTGTACAATCTACAAAACAAAAAAAAAACTTTTGTGTCGGCGATACGACGTGAAATTAGAGGGCAAATCCTCTCTAGGCTCGAGAAGCGAGATAAAAGTAAATATCACATAGTTTCTTTTCACAGGGCACGATAGTCCTTAAAGTTTCATATAACACAAAAAAAAAATATACAAAAAAAGAAATTCGCAGGCGATGGGTGAACGTTATTATGTTCGAGTTTCTTATTCTCGTATGGATACGATAATCCTATTCTTATTCATATATAAGCTGAGTACATGGACTCGGCGAAGAATTCTTCATGAAATGGCTCGAGCGCGGATGAGTCACGCTATACTCATCACACGCCTTCAAACGCTTGATCTCGAGAAATAATAACAAGCAAAAAAAAAACAAGGTCGAATCATCGACTAGGATCGCAATCCGTGGCTTTAACGTATGTCCTCGAACATATAGGGATTCACGATGTCCGCAGACGATCGAAAAATAATTATGATATAATAAAAAAAAAGAGAAAAAAAAAATATAGATCACCCAAAAATAATATAGAACTATAACGACCGGATCGAGCGTGAGTCCCGCGTAAGGGCGAGAATGGCTTATGACGTGATATTTTTTACCAAAAATAAATAAAATAAATATATATATATATCTATTACGCGATATGAATTTAAGCTACTATGATACGAATTCGCTCGTATTCGCCACGAAAAGGCTCGGGGGATGATAGTCCCGGAAAACGGTGATTTGATCGCGCGAACGCAATTACGTAATCGGAGGACTTAGCTGTCTTGGACGTTGGGCCTCGATGAGCGTGAATAATCGTCGTTCAAGATGGCGGCAACTGGGCTCGTACCGTCGCATGCCCGCGTCTCTCGATCTCTCTCGCTCTCATGCCTTATCCTCCGATTCTCGTTTCACTCGGCGTGGCTTGATGCCCGGAATAGAATCGCGTAGAAATTCGTATGACGCCTCGGCGCGATGTATCGTTCGGAATACCCCCCGCGGGAGGGAATGTGTTGAAAGCCACGAGTCTCGGCTCGAGCATTAATTCTCGTTCTCGTTCGAAAAAATCGTCGTTCCAATCGACGGCCCAGTCACGCACGGTGCTGGAATAGACGCGCGAAGAACAGACAATCGCGTCGAAACATGTATCGCGATATACGACGACTTTTACAATTACTTAATGTGATAGATTGTACAATACCTGATTAACGAATGCACTCTCACGTGTCTCGGTGAGGGGTATTTTAACGAAGAAAGAACACTAATATATAGATATGTATAGATATACACGAGATTGACAAGACGGGAGCTCCGCTCACCGAGACGACGCCGTGCTGACTGGGAGGAGGCATTAGGCTAGATCTAACGGATCGATTCGCAAAGGGTGAAAAAGGGGGGGTACCCACGTGAGAGACGCCGGCCGGCGAAGCATGGCCGGAGTGTCGACATCGTCGGTCTAATAGATCGTAGGATCGATAGATGTCAGGACGAGTTCCACTGAGCCTCGTCACCGTTACACCATAACAGAACAGGCATAATTTTTTGCGCATGCGCATGGCCTTTTTATTCTGCCATAGCGCATGCGCAAAAGCTTATGCCAGTCTGTTTATGGCTTGTGAAGTTTTGTGTGCTTCGGCCTTAACTTAATCTTGCAACGTATATGCGAAATAGAGAGAGAGAGAGAGAGAGAGAGAGAGAGAGAGAGAGAGAGAGAGAGAGAGAGAGAGAGAGAGAGAGAGAGAGAGAGAGAGAGAGAGAGAAAGCGGTTTTTATTAAGCGCCCCGGGACAGAGTCCCCTCAAGCGCGTAGACATCAGTACAAGTTTACAATATGAGAATAGTGATAAGAACATACAAAAGAAATGAATAGATAAATAATAAATATTTACATGCACATAATATAGAATAGTACCCGCAAGCACATAGAAATACAAGGATAGATATAAATATAGAAAGCGATAGATGCATCCGTTATCGACTCGGGTCAGTCCCCCCTACTACCCGTCAACAAGCTACTCGATCCATCCGTTTCTGAGTAGCAGAGGAGACCACAGAGTGACACCGGAAAGCACATGGGCATAGAGGGCCTGAAATTTTTCCTATTACGCTAAATGGCAGCAAGCAGGTGGGCATGCAGCAGCTTCTTGAAGGTCCCAATCGTCTCGGCCTCTCGAATGGTTGACGGTAGGCTATTCCATAGATTCGGAGCGGCCCCTGTGAAGGAGAGTCTATAGAGCTCGGTTCTGAGAGAGAGAGAGAGAGAGAGAGAGAGAGAGAGAGAGAGAGAGAGAGAGAGAGAGAGAGAGAGAGAGAGAGAGAGAGAGAGATAGGTAGGTAATCTTTGTTCGGTGGTGACGGTGACTTTGGTCACTGCCGCCCAATGCTATGGCCTGGCGCGGTACGCGCATGCGCGACAACCGCACCACTGCTACGCGACCGTTAGAACCGCGTCGGGGGAGAGGTAAGTACCAAGCGCGATCATGGTGTGTAATCCTTCCACCATGAGCGCGATCCATTCTTTGTCCTTTGTCAGTAGCCAACTGGATTCCGAACGAGCACGTGTGAGATTATTGAAAAAAAAAAAGAAAAAAAAACGCGAATAATCGTGACCAGTGACAACACAATAAATAATGTAAAATAAATAATGTGAAATAAATAATGTGAAATAAACGTGAATGGACGTACAGAAAAAGTTAATAAAGGTAAAAAAAAAAACGTGAATAAACGTGATTTGACAGGCTGTTTTGGACTACTGAATTCCGAAAAAAATGTAAGTACACTAGATTTTTCTGAATTAAGTCTTGTTCGAAATGGCGTCTCCTTGCGGCATTTCCATCGCATTATACTGATAGAACCGATAGAAACATATACAGGCAGGGACAAATACATATAGCGCCAGATAGATTCCGATAGATTCTCCCCATCCTTCCGATCCTTCCTATCGTTTATCAGAGGTATCTATCGAACCTTTGCAACAGGATTACTATTTATCCATTTTAAGTGAGAAAAATATATTTTCAATCCCTCCTTCGGCGTTATTTACTCCCGGAAGTAAGATATTGTATCAGTGTTTGAAGGAATTTTCAAGACGCGGGTAAAATTAAGCTACTTGTTTTCTATGTGTTTTTACTTGGTTTGACACGGATATTATCGGTTTTTCTTTGTAATGTCCATGGATTTTTTTTTATTTTTTATTTTTTTTTTATAAAGAATATACACAGGGCCTTGAGGTGTTCCTCATACAGCCTGAACATAGTAACAGTATGGATTCTGCTTAAAGATCCCATCGAAAAGGCGTCTCCTTGCGGTATTTCCATCGCATTATACTGATAGAACCGATAGAAACATATACAGGCAGGGACAAATACATATCGCGCCAGATAGATTCCAATAGATTCTCCCCATCCTTCCGATCCTTCCTATCGTTTATCAGAGGTATCTATCGAACCTTTGCAACGGTTACTATTTATCCATTTTAAGTGAGAAAAATATATTTTCAATCCCTCCATTGGCGTTATTTACTCCCGGAAGCAAGATATTGTATCAGTGTTTGATGGAATTTTCAAGACGCGGGTAAAATTAAGCTACTTGTTTTCTATGTGTTTTTACTTGGTTTGACCCAAATTGACATAACAGTTGTTCATATTGTAATTTCAGATATATTTGAACATTACCTGAGGGGAAAAAAATGTACGGAAGAAATGATTGAGAGCGAGCTGGAATCATGCTCAGAGTATATTCGAGGAAACATCTCAGATATAACTCGTAAAAAGAGAGTAAAGAATGCGAACGAGGATAAAAAATTAACTACTCTAAATTCAGTACAAATTGACGAAAAGAATTCCGGTGACAGTGATGATGATGGCAGCACGAGTTCCGGCGGAGTCTACGAGAGTTGCACCGAAAGCGAGGGTGATGATTCGAAAGAATCAGAGAACCCCAATACACTGTCATTTAAATAATGGCTGAATCGTGATATAATATCAGCTTTTTTGTTTCATTTTTTTAATAGTTGAGCCCTCATTTTTTTTCATTTTTTTTTTTAATGGGAATTCTAACTCAACTTTTTTTTTTTTAATAGCATTTATAGTTCTCGGTAAATGAAGCTACCTCGTGATTTAATGTCAGCTTTTTTTGTTTAATTTTTTTAAGAGTTGAGCCCTAATTTTTTTCATTTTTTTAATGGGAATTCTAACTCAACTATTTTTTTTTTATAAGAGCATTTCTAGTTCTCGGTAAATTCTCGGTATTCTCGTGATATAATCACGAGTCAGCTGTTTTTGTTTCATTTTTTTAAATAGTTGAGCCCTTTTTTTTTCGATTTTTTTATGGGAATTCTAACTCAACTATTTTTTTTTTTTTTTAATAAGAGCATTTCTAGTTCTCGGTAAATCAAGCTACCTCGTGATTTAATGTCAGCTTTTTTTATTTCATTTTTTTAATAGTTGAGCCCTCATTTTTTTCGATTTTTTTATGGGAATTCTAACTCAACTATTCTTTTTTTTTAAAAGAGCATTTCTAGTTCTCGGTAAATCAAGCTACCTCGTGATATAATCACGAGTCAGCTGTTTTTGTTTCATTTTTTTTTTAAAGTTGAGCCCTTTTTTTTCGATTTTTTTATGGGAATTCCAACCCAACTATTCTTTTTTTTTTAAAGAGCATTTCTAGTTCTCGGTAAATCAAGCTATGCCTCGTGAAGCACTTGATACCGAATATGATATGTTTGTTTTCGTGTCATTTAAGAGGCGACATGTTTTTTGATCAAAGTAACTAATCTGTGATTTTGTTGAAAATATTTAATTGCATATTTTTCGCATTGGAGCAAAAAAAAAGTCATTACTATATTTTGTGTTATTCAACCCATTTCGTCCCAAATGTCCAAAATTTGTTCACGACTTTCGGCGATGTAACCTTTGATGAAAACGTCGCTTGGAAAAAAAACACATAGGTCGATAGCTTTTGATCTCCTCTTTCGAATGGCGTGGTCAAAATCAGCCTACAATTTTTTGGAAAAAAAGTTCGGCTCTTTTTCGAAAAAATGGTCATAACTTTAAAAAAAAAAAAAAATCGTAGGCTGATTTTGACCACGCTATCCGAAAGAAGAGATCAAAAGCTATGATCTCTCCCTCAGTTCGTATGTAAACAACGAGTCGGAATCCATTCGTCACTCGGTCGCGGAATAAGTACAGAATGAAAAACCACTCGTTACTCGAACGCGAAACGAATGGCGAGTGGAAATTCATTCGCCACTCTTACCCGAAATAAATGATGAGTGGAAAAGTATTTTGTATTTTAATGATGTATTTAAATACTTTTTCATTCGATGTTGCCCATCCCTGGTACAGATTTTGGACATTTGGGAGGAAATGGGTTAAGAGGTGACATATTGTTTTTAGATCTAAGTATCTGATCTGTGATTATTGTGAAGAATATTTTAATAAATATTTTTCGCCTTGGAGTTAAGAAATATATCATAACTGAACAGATTCTTATAAATATTTTTTTTATTCCTTTCAACCAAATGTGTTACATCGGTAAAAAAATGATCGTCTGTGTTCTTATTTCTTTTTTCTCCCCAATAGTACGACCATTCTTCGCCCTTTGGGTGTCCCATCTCTCACCCCCTTCGATTTCCTTATTTCATTTCATTCCGTGAGATTACTCAGAATATTGTTTGCAGCTACTATTTCGCAATGCACTATTGTATTGCATTTGCACGAGGGCACAGGGAAATTCTTGTAAGCATGGCTGATACAGGCGGCTATATTTTACTGTCGAGGAGAGTATCAGGCCTCCAGGCAAGTGAAGATTCACGCGCAAGTGAAGAAAAGGGAAGCGAAGATTTATATCACGATTCGTCCTATGGTAATACGCATAGTATTTCCAAACCTAACAAATACAAATCTTGAAAATACTTATAAATCCAGCGACGCTAGTCATTATATTTTGGTAATAGATTCTCTTCAATTCATCCATCGATAATGGGCATAAAAACCAATAAATTCTGACGATCTAAATACCTGATCGATACCCATAGGAAATCTAAAATCGATCAGATACAAATCCTGCAAATACTCAAAAATTCAGCTATGCTAATCACTATATTTTGGTAATAGATTCTCTTAAATTCATCCATCGATAATGGGAATAAAAACAAATAAATTCTGACGAGCTAAATACCTGATTGATACCTATAAGAAATCTAAAATCTATCAAATACAAATCCTGCAAATACTCATAAATCCAGTGATGCTAATCACTGTATTTTGGTAATAGATTCTCATTAATTCATTAATCAATAATGGGCATAAAAACAAATAAATTCTGATGAGCTAAATACCTAATTGATACCCATAGGAAATCTAAAATCTATCAAATACAAATCCTGCAAATACTCATAAATCCAGTGATGCTAATCACTATATTTTGGTAATAGATTCTCTTAAATTCATCCATCGATAATGGGCATAAAAACAAATAAATTCTGGCAGGCTAAATACCTGATTCATACTGACAGCAAATTTCTTACAATTCCAACGGTTACCGGACTTTGCTATCTCTGATACATTCACATAGAAAACAATTCTTGAAATTCGCATAAGTTCTGCTATGTACAAAAATAAAATCGTCATATGAACCTCAGATACGCACCCATACATTCCTGGCGTTGTATTGAATGTAATTTTCCTATTCATTCAGTTAAACAGCATATTTGTATCAGTTTTTCCAGATACACACCAAAGGTGAGTTCATGATTCTTATGCGACTTTATTGGCAATTACAACAACTGATAGATTCTCATTCATCGACACAACAATTCAAAAATCTGTTTTAACCTGTACCTGTATGGCCGTTCGCGGCCACATACACACCTTTTTCCCATTGAATATTTTTTTTTTTATAGTTTTCTATGAGTCCTTTTCAACAGGGTGGGTACATACATATATAATTCTGAGGATTGTTTTTCATATGAATGGCATTGCATAGAATTATCTAGAAGCGTTATGGAAACATATAAAAAGAAGACGTTTCGCTTCCCTATCCAGTCCAGTTGACACTGTCCGAGGAATCGTACAAGCAATATAACCTCAATACACATTTTTTTAATATTCAACTCCTGCAGCGTGAGCCTTTCATATTATTACAAAATTTTTTTTTTGGAACTCGATATCAACGCATTACGATTAAATATTGAAAATTCATCACTAGTATTTGGAGAGTATCTTGGTTGGTCAACGAGTAATATGGATTGCGAAAAAATAAACAAAATCGCTCGCATGGATGAGTTTTTGCCAACGAAGAAAATCTCAGAGCTGGAAATCAATAGGAAGTGTCAAGTTACGGAGATCAGAATGGTTCGCACGACGTTTGGGTTGAAAGTCGTAGCAGTACTCAACCAGAGTTTCTCAGTTTTTCTACCAGCGAGGATTTCGAAGATGTTCGAAGATGATAATGAGCAATTTCAACTATTAAAGTCCATTGCTGTGGAGGGACATCTGTATATACAGTTTTTTGGTGGGCAATTTAATAAGTGTGAATTTTCAACAAGTGCTTCATAAAAAAACACAAAAAAATTTCTATACAAAATATTTTGATGTTTGTATTTTAAAAATGAAAAGAAAATGAAATAAATAAAAGAAGAAAAAAAAGTTTTAAACAAATTTGAGTTTTTCAAATATATATATCCCTTCCAAAATCCTCTCCATATATTCATATTGAAGATCTTTTGCGTCACAGCCGGGTGGAGGATCGAATTTCTCGCTATTGTTTTCTTTCGTTTGACCGATAACTGTACCGCTCTTCGGAAGAGAGAGATAGAGAGATGCATGAGCGATTCTTTTTCGCATGATAATTGCGTCGCTCTTCGGCTAGCTATTTAAATGTCGAATAAAATCATCTTGGAGGAGGAGGTGAGAACAGCGCTCTTCGATCCTGACCTACAAGCACGAATGAAGAAACAGCTGGGTGGATGATCGAGTTTTTCGAGATAAAATTCTCCCGATGAATTGACCATGCATTAGCGAGACAGAGATGAACGATTTTTTCTTTCGACCGAGAACTGAGTGGATCGTTGGTTATCAGAATCGATGAAACATTTTTTTTTTTTTTTTTTTCAGCAGAGGAAATGAAATAAGGATTTTTACATAATAAATCAGAACTTTTTAAATGTGATTTATTCTTTCACATATAAAAATTACATATTTTACGAGTTATTTTTCTATTATCATTGATGTATTTTAAGTTGAGATAGTCGTTTGGTGAGAGTATCAATGTTACTTTTTGTCTGAATAAGTTTCTTAACTTCTTGAATATTTTTTAAGAAGGATTCAACTCTTTTTTTAAATTCATGATGCTTGTTTTGGTCTTCCATGCCACTCATGTGGTTGTAATTCGACTGATGGAGCATAACCGAGCTTTATCCTTTTATACTCAGGAAAGCTGATAATGCAATATCTTCTGGAACATTCTATATACTAATAATTTCAGAACTGCACAGTTCAATCAGATGAAGATTTTGAAACGGTGTATAATTTTGAAAACTTTCCAGAACGTTCTTCCATGATAAAATCCTTGACGTTATGAGATGAGGGGGTTACAAAGCTTTTAGAACGTTCTACCATAATTATTATCATTATTATCGATTGAATGTCGGAACTGCGCAAATCGGTTGAAGGTCAACGATAGCTGTCAAGGATATTTTGTTTACTTCGTAGATTTTTCCTGGAATTCTTTTATTGAAAATTTGGAGTAATGAGGGTCATGGAAAACATTCCGGATGATTCAATCCCTTCTAGAACATTCGATCACGAAGCACAATAACAATTCTCTATCTCTTTCTATCCATGAGTATATATAGATCACTGACAGCCCAGCGCATTTATTTAATTTCTACCCTTCGTCAAGTGAAGATCGGTACATTAAAAATGGAATCGAAAGAGTGTTTACGGTTGATAGCTTTTATGACAAAAGCATATAAACTTATGAAAAATGCGCCGAGTCAAATAGAACAATGGAAAAAATATGAGGCTCGAAATATCAAGTTATTAAATAAAATCTTGAAAAATCCAAATTTGTCCACTGGTGAGAAAACGAGAATACAAACAACGATATCACTGCTGAAGTCCTTGAGTGAAAATTTTAAAGAACAACAAAAACGAGGTGGAAATATTGGTGCACGCAAAAAGACATCGGACCGAGTTCGTTGGGTAGACTTTCAGTCAGCATTCCAAAGTCGCATACGAACTGGTACAGTGGTGAATCTCGTTCACAAGGACCTGATATCATTTCTGCATGATTCAAAAACCATAACCATCACGAGGCTATCAAATGTGCTGAAAAAAGAAGGGAATTTAAAAGTAAATGTCGTACTGGCGTGCAAATTTGCAACATTGAAAAACGGAGAAATGATTGAGGAAATAAAGTATTTTAATACACGAAACGAACCAATCCTCGCAGCAACTGATATGAAGATGTGGTTCGATGAAAATGTGAAAGATCCTTTGTTGGTGGAGGTTGAAGAGTTTCAAGAACGAGATTCAGGCTGGTCCTTGCGTGAAATCGTCAATTTGGCAGTAAATATTAATCAGTATGTACCACTACGCGGAGGCCTATCAACATTCGTCGAGTTACCTCAAGATATTCGAAACAAAAAAGCTGTGGTGAACGTGAAAAACAATGACGAGTTCTGTTTTCTATGGTCAATCGTAGCAGCACTACATCCAGCTGCAACACATGCGAATCAACTCAGCTCGTATCCCAGCTATAGTAAAGTGCTAAAATATGATAATATAAATTTTCCGATCGCATTAAAAGACATTTTTAAATTCGAAAAAATGAATAATTTGGCGATTAATGTTTACGGTGTTGAATCAGGTAAAAAGAGTGAAATAGTACCGTTATACATAAGTAAACATAAGTCAGATAAACCTACAATTCACCTTCTCATGGTTGATAGCAATATCGGTATGGAAGTCGACGGAGAAGACAATTTTCAACCGATTTATCACTTTGCTTGGATTCGTAATCTATCACGATTACTCAGTTCACAGGTTTCAAAAAATAATCACCACTCATGGTTTTGTGATAATTGCTTGAATCACTTTGCACTTCAAAGTTCCTTCGAAAATCACAAAAAAGATTGCATGAGCATAAACAAAACTAAAATGATATTACCAACAGAAGAAAATAAAATTTTAAATTTCAAAAATTATCGGTACAAAGAAGCAGTACCATTTGTTGTATACGCTGATCTCGAATGCCTTCTCGAATCAACCGCAAACTATTGCCAAAAGCATGTCCCTCACAGTGCTGCATATTATTTACAATGTGCCTTTGATGATTCACTGTCGAAATTTGAAATCAAACGTGGAACTGATTGTATCGAGTGGTTCATCGATCATATGCTAGAAATAGCTCGAATGGTTGATTTTTATTTGAATAATATCGTACCTATGGAACCACTCATATCGGTTGAAAAACATGAATACCACAATGCAACAAAATGCCATATATGTGAAAAACCGTTTACTTCCACTGATGTGAAGCATCGTGATCATTGTCATTTCACGGGCAAGTATCGTGGTGCCGCGCATCAGGGATGTAATTTAAATTATCAAAAATCTCACAGCATTCCGATCGTTTTTCACAATCTTTCAGGCTATGATTCACATTTTTTGATTAAAGCATTGGCCACACGATTCGAGGGTACAGTGAAACTGCTACCCATAAATAAAGAAAAATACATTTCATTCACAAAATATGTCGAAGGTACAAACGCAAATTTACGTTTTATCGATTCGTTCAGATTTATGGCGAGCAGTCTCGAAAAACTCGCATCATACTTGAATGATGATGAAAAATCGATAACTCGTCGATACTGCAATAGTGCAGAGGTATTCCAGCTGGTCACCAGGAAGGGAGTTTTTCCCTACGAGTACGTGGACAGCTGGGAGAAACTCGATGAAAAGCAGTTGCCACCGAAAGAAAATTTTTATTCAAAATTAAATGATGATAATATTTCAGAAGGGGATTACGAACATGCAAAAGAAGTTTGGGAAACATTCAACATAACCTCATTAGGTCAATATTCAGATTTATATTTAAAAACGGATGTTTTATTATTGACTGATATATTTGAAAATTTCCGACGCAACTGCTTTTCTACGTGTTTCCGTCACTTACGGTGAATTCTTCTCTAGATGTTGATCGGATTGGGATGAGTGAGGGAGAGGGCAGGTGAACAAATGAAAATAGACTCAATTTCGCGAGAAACAAAAAAATGCTTGCTTCGGCGTAAAAACCCTCATGGGTTAAGGGAAAAGCCGGAGCAAGTCAAATATTTATTGAATCAAAGTCAATTATTAAATTATCAATTACAAACTTCACACATTGCTGTCTTGAGTGCGTCACTTAATGAGTAAAAAATGAATGATCATTCAAAGGATTATAATATATTCGCTTACCAAATACGGAATAATATTTCTAAACCCGCGACTTCCGACGGTTACGTGGAATCGGGGTAATAGGAGCGTCGGAAGTAGCCCCAGGCTCTGCAAGCAGCGGTCCCGACGTCTCGGGGATCCACGCTGGTTTGCTCGGGCAACAGAATTGTTGCCGCGCTGACGCTCGCCCTGACGACGGGCACCCCGTTTCACCGGAGGATGGACCGCGTCCTCGCCAATCAATCCTAACTACGCGCGAAGCTTAAAATTACGCGGAACGCAATAAATCCGGCGCGAAACGTTTCAAAGATAAATAAGTTAACACGAAAAAAAAAAAAAACAAATGAAAATCGCGTCGGACAAATAGCAGTAAAATCCTCACACGTCCTGCCTATTCGAGCGCTCGATCTCATCTAACAGACGCTATCCCCCCACGATCCCACAAAACAACGCGGACAGAAGCCAAGCTCGCATCTAAACAAACCATAGCAACCAAACAAACGCGTAGCAACCGTTGTCAAGCGACCGAGATCCTCAACGTCGCGAGACCCATATGGCCCGCAAGATTCAAACGCGAACACTACGTATAGGTTGGATCCTCTTCATTATTTCACAGCTCCGGGGCTTGCTTTTGATGCTATGCTCAAATGTACCGGTGTTGATCTTGAGCTCCTCACCGATCCCGAAATGCTCTTGTTTGTTGAGAAAGGCATTCAAGGCGGTGTATCGCAGTGCACCAATAGGTATGCTCATGCGAATAACAGATACATGGGCACAGATTACGATCCAAGCAAAGAGGAATCGTATCTAATGTACTTTGACGTGAACAATTTATACGGTGCAGCTATGAGCCAATATCTACCAGTTGGCTCTTTTGAGTGGGAGTCTGAGCCGATAAATGTGCTCAATGTTCCTGATGATTCTCCTGTGGGATATATCCTGGAGGTGGACTTGGAATATCCCCAGGAACTTTTTGAGCTACATAAAGATCTCCCCCTTTATCCCGAGCACTACGTACCACCTCACAACAAGCAATCAAAATCAATGACAACATTATTAGCCAAAAACAGATACATTATTCATTACAGAAATCTGAAACAATGTTTAAATCTGGGAATTAGACTGAAAAAAATTCATAGAATTTTGAAATTTCATCAATGATCTGAACACAGAAATGAGAAAAAAATCAAACAATGAATTCGAAAAAAACTTTTTTCAATTGATGAATAATGCCGTATTTGGAAAAACTATGGAAAATGTAAGAAAACAGAAAGATGTTAAGCTCGTGACAAAGTGGGAAGGTCGATACGGCGCAACGGCTCTCATCGCAAAACCAAACTTTCATAGCTGCACCGTTTTCGATGATGACATGGTAATTATTGAACTGAGCCGCGTCAAACTACATCTCAATAAACCCATATACGTTGGATTTTCCATACTCGATTTGTCAAAAACTTTCATTTACGACTTTCATTATAATTATATAAAACCAACATTTCGCGATCAGGCAAAATTAATGTACACCGATACCGACAGCCTCTTATACCATTCCACTGTACCTGACATTTATGATTATATAAAACGTGATTTGTATAAATTTGATACTTCCGACTACCCGGTTAACAACATTTATGGAATTCCACTAGCGAATAAGAAAGTTCTAGGTTTAATGAAAGATGAAATGAATGGTAAAATTATGGAGGAGTTTATAGGACTCCGAGCAAAATTATACGCTTTCAAAGTTTTCGATGATGATAAGGCGAAAAAGAAAGCTAAAGGAATTAAAGGATCCACATTAAAAACAATAACATTTGAAGATTATAAAAATTGTTTGTTTGATCAGCAAGACTTAGTAAAATATCAATATTTAATTCGAAGCAAAAAACACGAAGTGCATACGATAAAACAAAAAAAATTGGCATTAAGCTGGTTAGATGATAAGAGAATACTGTTACCCAATACGATGGATACTGTACCCCATGGTTATAAAAAATAAAAAATCCATTGTGTAATTTTTTTCTCTTTATTTAATAAACCTTTACATATCCTTTTCGTCGATCCAACTATTGTGTGAATTATCGAAACCTAACCATTTCACAAACAATTTATTTCCACGTTTTCGTATGATTTTCTCTACAAGATAAATATCCGGATATTTGACTTTTGTAAGTTCTTCCTCATAGAAACCACCTTCAATCGGTTTATTCTGAAGGTCTACAAGTTTATATGTTACCGGATTGGTATTTCGCACCTCACTTATCGTAAATATTTCAGTCGTCCAGTTGGGTGTATAGCCTTTCTCGAAAACGTGTTTGTACTTGTTAATTCGAACTTTATCGCCAATCTTAAATTTTATTTTTCGCGTACGATTGACTTCAAAATTCCCATAAATATTGCGCACGATCTTTTTCTCATTTCTAGCTGTTACATCTTTTGGTTTCATTTTTATTGTACGATGTTTGCTATTAATATAGTCTGATATTAAATCAGGCAAAATATCTATCCATTTATACGTACCTCGTAAACTAAACTGTTTCCACATTTTATTTTTTAATGTACGATTAAAACGTTCACATATCGATGCTTTCATATTACTAAACGTGGAATATAGTTTAATGTGGTAACGTTGCAATAGAGATTTGAATTCATTATTATAAAATTCTTTGCCACGATCAACGTGCAACTTTTTCGGTACACGACCTTTCGCGAGTACAGATTTCATAGCGTTCGTTACATCTTTGCTATTCTTACTCTTTATCGGTACAGCCCAAGCAAATTTGGAAAATACATCAATAATCGTCCGTAGGAATTTGTAGTCATTGTTGTATCGTGAGTATGCTGACATGTCCACAAGATCAGCCTGCCAGGTTTCATCCAATCTACGAATATTCACATGACGACGTGGATAATTTCTTCTCGCAGGTTTGTGAAGCTCCTCCACTACAGCTATCTTCCGCTCATTCATTTTTTCTCATCTGCCAGCTTCAATTTCAATTGTCCTTACGCTCCAATGTTCTCAGTCTGTTTTCCAGATCGCTAATGAGCTCAGAGTTGTGCTTCATGAGATCTTGTAGGTTCTCATAATTGATTCGTTCATTTTTTAAATTATTGCCAAATTCGGACTGAAGACCTCGGATCATTATATCAACATCGTCGATATTATTTCGCAAAGAAGAAGTTATTTCATATACGAGATGAACTTCTTGCTGTACAATATTTTTCATGACTCCAACAGTGACTGCATCATTTGCATTTACAGGATCAGCAAGATTACACAATCTCTTGTTATCTATATCATATTGACCATCGGTCGTAATTTTGAATCCGTCTCCGGGAGGGCCGCGGCTGCCTGGGAGACCACCTTTTCTCGATAACTGTCGTCCAAACACGTCGACGCTCATGGCTCAAATGAATCCGTGTAGTCCGCGTACCGTCTAATAAATAATTTCAGCTTCACGCAATTCCTCAATGATGGAGATTATTTCATTGTTATGATTCGTGTTGCCGGCTACCTGCGATGCCATAAGCAATCTTAGTCGATCTACCAGTTCATTTGGATCATCCCAATAAATGTAGTCCATTTTATTATTGTTCCTAGCAATCATATGCAGCGGTAAGCCCTTTCCCGATGGTTGTGACCGCCTCTTCGGTGTCCTCCTTGCTGATTTCATCGGAGAATCAACCATCTTTGCAATAATATTTTTGAATTTATTGTTATCTGTGCGAATGGGTCTGTTCGGCTTATAGTATTTGCGATGCGCATTCTTGCTTGTGATAATTGCACCATAATTATCCATATCTGTTGCAGTTATGATCTCTCTGTTTGGTGACATTTGAATATCAATTCGAGCAAACCGGGGGAGAGTTCGTAAGTCTTGTTCTGCACTGAGATGCGCTTGTCGTCAAAATTCACCGGTGAATCACCGATCTTCAAAACACCACCCGTGAGTTCGCGAACACCGTATACGGTATCAAGCTCTTTTCCTTCAGTCGTTTCAAACATATGCAGATACTGCTGGACAAGTGATTCACTGGGTGTTTCATGTATAACAGACGAATCCTTCTCGAATAACGCATCTGGTACTTGTCGATAATCTTCTTTGTTGAATGTTTCATGCACAACAGAAGAATCCTTCTCGGACGATGAATCTGATACTCGTTGATAATCATCATCATCATCATCATCATCATCATACGCAGTTCTAAAAGAGCTATCAAGATCCCTTTCTATCTTCAAGGCAGGTTCTTCTTTTTTCAGTTTTTTCTTAATATTCTCCAGTGTTTTCGATTGATCAACAATTTTCTGAAGAGGAGTCACCACGGGTTTGAAAACTTCATCCATGACCCGTTCCGTGGTCTCTCTGCCCGATTTTATAAGTTTATGCTTTGGTCGAATCGCATCACTCGCGGTTGCGATTTTTCGTAATACGTCTTTTTCCTTGTTGAATCCTGCGCTCCGCATGTTGAAGCCTTTCCGTTGAAACGTTGACTGTTCTTATTTCTCTGATGCGCTTATATTTATAAAGCAATCAAATCCTCGGCGATATCGACCATCATTCATGTCTCCATCTTTATCGATCACTACGAAAGAATATTTACTATCGTTCCAGCATGCTGAACACAAATTTTTAAACTGTGTATACGACATGTCGGTGTTCACATGATCATCATAGATATGCCGTAAATTCATTTCATCCTGACGAAAGAGTACCAGCAAATTAGTATTGTCACGAACTAGGTGCTTCGGGATACGAGCGTACGTTTGACAGAGATAGAACGAGTCAACATCGCGGTGTCAACCCATGCAAAAGAAAGCTCTCATATTATCCTGCTTCTCACAGGCTACATCATCGAAAATCATGATTGAATTTGGTCGAGCATCTTCAGGCTTAATTACTTGCTCATGATCGTCAAAAGGAAAATATCCCACTCCTTTTACAGTTCCGAGTAAACGCTTGAGAAGTTTGTACTTTGGTTGATTCAACGATTTAGAGTATACATAAACGTTTTCAAATCTCAACCCGTTAGGGTGGGTTATGAGGGTAAAAAGAGCATTCGTTTTGCCACAATTTGACGGTCCACAAATCACAGCACGCACACTGTTTGGCAGCAGAGGTCCATGGCGTCGTTTCTTCGCTTCTCGCTGTGCAAGTTCATCAAAATTCATGACGGACAATTTGTCAGGTTGTGTCTTGAACTTCATCTTGATAACGACTGATAGAAATAGGTATAAGTAGGGTGCTTATAAAGATCAGTGTCTCAGTAACGAATGTTCTCTCTTTCGATGAACATGTGAAAAAAACATCAAGGATGAGTAAACGATACGATTCAAAAAATCCCATAACTGACAGTTTGAAGAATTTCGCGCAAGAAAGACATAGACAGTATCCTCCTCCTTCTACGAATGACGAACTGAAAGCTGAAAAGTTTCGAGGAAGTCAAAGATTTACGGGTGAAGTTGATTCAGGGCGGTACGGTGCTGTCGGTGACACGAAAGAAAAAAGTATAAATAAGATATCCGTAAAGGTTGGCACTTCAGTCGAAAACTGTCCGTGGGTCATGGTCGTTCGTAGGAAGAAACGTGGAAGAGGATTTATCAATAATTTTATTAATAAACTCCCCTTTGAGCTACATATACCAGGATATCAGTACTGTGGCCCAGG
Organism: Rhorus exstirpatorius; assembly: GCA_963564615.1. NCBI lineage: Eukaryota > Metazoa > Arthropoda > Insecta > Hymenoptera > Ichneumonidae > Rhorus > Rhorus exstirpatorius. The sequence continues at coordinate 8,618,963 of OY751322.1, read as the reverse complement.
TACGAAATTAACAGAGAGACTTGCTCGAGGTGATCCTGGTATTAATCCCCTGGACGCTGCTTGCAAAGAACACGATATTGCATACTCGAAAAATCGGGAAAATCTTTCGGCACGACACGAGGCGGATCAAGTGCTTGCGGAGAAAGCTTGGCAGCGCGTTTTCGCAAAAGAGGCGGGTATTGGAGAAAAAGCAGCAGCTTGGGGTGTCGCAAACACAATTAAAGTTAAAACCAAGCTCGGTATGGGTGTGAAGAGAGCATATAAAAAAAATAACACGAGGAAGATGACGCTGAGACAGGTAGTCAATGCAGCTAAAGTATCAATGGGTGGTGTGAATCCTATAAAATCGGCTCTCAAAGGCGCACGTGACGCTGTGAAAAAAGCAGGTGGAAGGAGAAAAGTTAAATTACCCCGTATCCTGCCTGTACCCACGAAAATTGGTGGTTTTCTACCATTTCTCATACCCATTTTTGCTGGATTGAGTGCCACTGGAGCTCTAGCTGGTGGTGCAACGGGTATAGCAAAAGCCATAAATGATGCAAGCGCCGCTAAAAGACAATTGGAGGAAAGTAAACGTCACAACGAGACGATTGAAGCTATCGCGTTGGGTAAAGGACTTTATCTGAAACCTCACAAAAAGGGTATGCACTTGAAACCCTATTTGGCAAAAAACGCGTAAGGCTACCACACCGAGCTCTCACTGATGCTGATTTGATAAAGTACGCCGGAGCTATGAAAATTCCATATTTCCGTGAAGTTTACATGAGAAACGAATTACCCGAGAATGGACCTCAAAAATATGAATCAGCTATTGTGAATCTCGATAATAAGGATGGTCCCGGTACACATTGGGTTGCGTACAAAAAAATCAATGACGAGGTCGTTTACTTTGACAGCTTCGGTAATCTTCAGCCACCTCAAGATCTGATAAACTATTTCGGTGTTGGTAGCATTATCAAATATAATCATGAAAGATACCAGAACTATGGCACTGTTGTGTGCGGACATTTATGTCTGAAATTTTTGAGTGGTTATCTATAAAGTGGATGCTCATGTCCCAGGAGGCATCAGTTGATCGTTGACTATCATGAGTGATTCTTTCACGTTGACGCTTTCCGGAACGAGCTCCATACTGGAAGCTTACTATTTCCCATGTATCGAACTATCGCCATTCAAAAGCTATACTCTCGGACTCGTTGAATTGCTGACATTCAACTCAATACCGAACATTGATGTAGGGAATAGTAAGTTTCATGTGGGTGAGGAAACAGTGACCATACCCACTAGAAGCTATGAAATCGAGGATATCGAGCGATACTTACAGAGCGTACTCTCTAACAAGAATATCTCCATTAACCTGAGACCTAACAACAATACTCTATGCAGCGAAATCAAGTGCAATCGAGAGATCAATTTCATGCCTGACGATTCCATCGGTCGTCTATTGGGATTCACACCACGTGTATTAGCAGCTAATATCATTCATGAATCTGAGCTGCCAGTAGCCATTCTCAAGATCAACTCTCTACGAGTCGAGTGCAACATTACCACGGGAGCTTATATCAACGAGCAACGAGTCCACACCATCCATGAATTTTTCCCAGTCGTTCCACCAGGATATAAGATCGTTGAAGTACCCTCACACATCATTTACCTTCCGATCGCCACACAGTCAATATATCATCTTCAGCTGAAACTTGTGGATCAAGACGGGCAGTTGGTTAATTTTCGAGGAGAAATCATAACTGTACGATTACATGTTAAATCAGCATAATGGGTATTGTATTTGACACGAAAGTCGGACGAAGCTATAAGACCGAATCAAGATGCCGAGAAGCAATCAGTCGTCGAGCACCCCTCAAGGAGCTAACACATCGAAACATTCAGTTTTTGAAGACTTTGAGATTGAAAATCAAACCCCGAGGAAAAAAAAGTGGAAAATAAAAATTCGCTTTTGCTGTATTGCTTGCATCGTACCATGGAAGAGATCTTAACAATACAAAAACCAATTATCTTCGATGAGTCTATCGCACACTACGAGATTCATGCGCATCAACCGTTTGCATCGGCAACCTTCAATAACAACGATGAAATCCGAATTGCCGTTCAACATCAAGACTTGTGTCTGCTACCGAGCAAAAGCTCATTGCACGTACATGGTCGATTAATGAAGATTAATGGAATTGCAGTTCAAGATACGAAGCTAATCAATAACGCTATCTGTCATTTGTTTGAAGAAATACGTTATGAGCTAAATGCTATTGAGATCGATCGAAGCAAAAATGTTGGCCTCACGACCCTCGTGAAGAATTACGTATCCCAGAGCCCTGGACAGATGACTCTGATGGAAAATGCTGGTTGGCTCAGCAATGATGATGAGGCTACGTTGACGGATGAAAATGGATACTTTGATCTTTCTATACCACTGAACCTGATACTCGGATTCGCTGAAGATTACAATCGAATTATTGTTAATGCTAAACACGAATTAATCCTCACAAGATCGAATAATGATACGAATGCCATTGTACAAACACCTCCCGAAGGTCAGGCTGCTGCTGAACAATTCAAGATTTCATTGAATAAAATCGAATGGATGGTGCCATACATCAAAGTTTCCGATCAACGAAAAATCCAGTTGCTCGGCTTTATTGCCAAGGATCCATCGATTGCCATGAGTTTTCGTACGTGGGAATTGTACGAGTACCCACTACTACCGGCTACCTCGAAACATGTGTGGGTCGTTAAAACATCAACGCAACTCGAAAAACCTCGATACGTAATAGTGGGATTTCAAACTGCAAGAAAAAATAACGCATATAAGAATGCGAGTCACTTTGATCACTGCAACATTCGCGATAATAAGCTGTTTTTGAACTAGCAATGCTATCCTTATGCAAACTTGAATCTTGATATTCCTCGCAACCAATATGCTCTTCTGTATGATATGTATGCAAACTTCCAAGCGTCATATTACGGTAAAGAGTCTGAACCATTGTTGAACAAAGCCGATTTCCTCAAATACGCACCATTGATTGTTATCGATTGTTCGAAACAAAACGAATTTTTGAAATCGGGACCAGTTGATATTCGCTTGGAATTTGAGTCAGCGAATCCTTTCCCACCTCAAACATCAGCATATTGTTTGATTTTGCATGATCGAATCGTTGAATATACTCCAATTAGCGGTAATGTTAATAAATTAGTATAATTTTTTGCTTAAAACTATGATGTATTGGTTTTTGAAATAAACAAAAACATGATATATTTTCGAGAGTGTTTTATTTCTTTCCATTATTCCTTTCCTTACAAATCGTTACAAATTTTTTCATTTTTTCCACAAGATCGTGTAGATTTTGAGTATGATCTATTACAAGGTTAACAGGTTCATCCTCGAAAAATACATATTCATTCGCCTGTATTTCACATTTCAGTTGAAACAATTTCATACTCAAATAGCCGACAAAGTGATATACATCTTTGACGTGTTTATCAATAATATTAATTGAATCATACATAAAGTTGCACTCTGAACATGATATACGATCTTCTGTAGTACACTTTTTGTCACATTTCAAAGTTTTGACATTTTTTTCGAAGTCAAATAGATCACAGATGAAATCTTGAATGTTTTCAGGTGGAACGTCTCCAAAATGTTTCTCGACAATTTCATCGTAACTGCTGACGTATGGTGTAATTGAAAGCAAATGCTGCTCTTCGTTCTGTGTTAATTCATCCATGATGAATCTTTTTGATTCGACGGCGGGAATTACCAACCCCGCTAAACGTAACGTTAGCTGAAATGACAAAAAATGAACGGAAACGGAACTTAACCTAAAAGGGATGCCGGCACGTCGGATGGCGAGATCGGTGACGGTATACCCGATTCGCTCAGTGTGTAGGTTGTGGAGAGAGGGCGTGGACGGCTAGCCAACACTTGAGTGCCTCCCAAAACGTATTCTGAAATAAATGAATTCAACACAAAAAGTCGGATATGAGGCCTTGGTTCAGGCTAATTTATTTATAAATCGATAGCTTACACGAAACCTCTATAACCCAAATTCCGATAACTAATATAAAAGAAACGGAAAGAAATTTCGAGAACAGAGCGATAGCGGCGAGAACGTCGGTAGCTGAAAATGGGTTCGATAACACTGAAAAGAATAGGCTGAAATTAAATCCGAAAAATTAGAAACGATAACGCCAAAAGATAGCTCGAGAACATACGGTATCAGAAAACGAGAACGTAAAAGGTAGCTCGAGAACAACGGTAACGTAGCGACAACAGAACGATAGCGAGAACAAACGATATCATAAAACGAGAACACCAAAACGATAGCTTAATAACAACGGTAACATAGCGGTAACACAACGACAGCAGATTCGGTAACCGATCGGGAGCTTCCCGAGCGGTGAACCGCTCGGGTCGAGAGCAGCGCAGAAAGAGAACGAATCGATCCGACAGATTGATCGAAGAGGTAACGTGGGAAGAGGGGATGATTACGCGCACGCGTAATAAGACTCCAAATCCTCTCTTCTCCTTACCTCACGCACACAATAAAACCCTAACACAGACATGAAATGGAGGAACGATAGCATGAATTTGAATAGAAATATTTCATAATAATCGATAACGGAAAAATGCCAAGGGTTATGGCGTGGGGTACTTTTTATTTTGAGGATGGTCCTCTAAGGGGTATTCTTCGAGTATGGGGGAGATCCGTGACTAACTAAAACTAACCTAACGATAGCGATGCGAGCGGGCAATCCGTGGCGGCTGGGTGATCGCAATCCCAGCCGACAACGGCCTTCCATACGTAAACGAAACTTAAACGGACCTCAAAACGTAACCGCCCGTCTCCCCTCCATACCATTATGGTGAAGCGTCGAGATTTCCACTCGATCCTCTATACTTCCCTCGATAACTCTTCCAAGAAAGAACGAATATACCGGGCGGCTCGTTATTTCGGCCCTGTCTCACGGTAATTCGGAATCTTTCCTCCGATTGATCCCATAAAATAAAACTCACTAACTGAAACGTACGATAACGCGAAAACCAAAAAGAAACGATAACGAAACCCATACGCTAAATATTAAAATTACCCGGATTTATTCCCATAATGTATCGTAAACGAAGGTCGGGACGACCTGTGACGCTAAAACCGAAAAATTGCGTCACAGACCCCCCTCCATGACTGATACGTATCCGGTTCTGACGATAACTGATTTCGGAAACTCAACTCGAACCCACACCTGAGACACGGGAAAGGAAAATAATAGTCGAAAAATCCCAAAACTGATTTATGTAACCCAACTTATTATCTAATCGTAACAAGGCTTAATTACGGTAACGATAACCATACCCATATTGGCGATAACACCCAACCCAAGGTACTATGTTAACTGAACCACGAGAACAACTTAACGGTGGCGATAACGTCAGTCGAAACACTTATCTTTAGGAATACGGGTTCAGCTTAAACTTAAATGTTGTCGATAACTCCCATAACCCTAGTTTGTAACTCGAAAATCCTATACCATCATAATCTCACTTAACTAATAATTTTTGGAATCGATAACTGTTGTTTGTCTTATGCGGAACCTTATAACCGATAACGATATGGCACTTATGGTCTCAGATACGCTAACACTCGTGGCGATACGATAGCATATTTTAGGATTTTCGATAACGATAACATGACCCGGACTAAGAGAGTGTTAGCGCGATAATATTAAACGTAATTACGGGAACTTGAATATAACGGTAACTTTTTTTTTGTTTTTGTCTTTTGTGTTTTTTTTTGTTTTTCTTGTTTATCCTATCTTTGTCTTCATGCATCCTTACCAGTGACTTAAGGTCAAAAGGAGTTGTCAAATCGGTTGGCTTACGTCCGATATCTCTAATAGCGGTAACTTGAGTCGGTAACGCGAACGATAACTGGTACTTGGTGGCGGCGAGAGTGATAGGGCGCTTAAACGCGAACGACGAGAACGGGATCCCCAATGGGTGCATTACCGCCAGGGCAACGTGATAATCGAACCCAACTAGGAACTCGACCACGGATGCGAGCTTTCATGGGCCGATTACTCCTGCCATGACGGGAAGTTGGGGGATCGGCCTGGTAGGTTGCACAAGCATAGGTCCTGCCGACCCCGGCAGCTGCCGCACCAGGAGTCTTCTTCGGCTGGTAGATGGAAACAAACCCGTCCGTCTTCCTCGTAAGTGGCTGCTGGGAAAGTTCCGTAATCTGTGTCACATGGCTCGAGCGAGGTGGATACTCGGTGCGATGATCGGGTGGCCTCAGGGCTCGCGCGTTCGTGGCTCCCACTTGTCGACACGCTGCGATGGCGTAGGGCTTAACTAATTTCTGCCCGGGGTATGTTCCTCCCTAAGGTGGGAACGTACGGGCCTCGTCGTGCCCACTCGGTGGCGCAGTCTGGGCACGTACGCATCGTAACGTGGTGCCGTCCGCACCCGTAACAGATGAGATCGCCCGTGGGATTCGGACATCGGGCTCGTGTGTGTCCCGGCCGACCGCAGTCATGGCACCGCAGGGCGGGCTTCTTCGGCGACGCCGCTCGCTCTCTTGGAGTCGGGCCCTGTCTTGTCGTGCTGGTCTCCCGAGATCGAGGTGTCGAGGTGGCCAGCGACATTACGTGAGTAATGCGAATTTGTTCGTCCGAACCCCCCTCGGTAAGGGTAATCGGTGATGCGTGGGTAGCTTCACGTGATGGTCCGGTAGCCTCGGTTTCCGTTGATTACTCAACGACCTTTGGATTGGCCTCCGGGCCAATACCTTCACCGGCCGCTGGTCCATCGGATTCGAGGAGTAGCACATCGTCCTCGAAGTCCATCACGAGGACGTCGCTCGCGGTGAAGTCTCGACGGATCCGGATCTTTTTGTCGAATGTTTCGATCGACCGAACCACGGGCAGCGCCGGAGCCTGTTCGGTGTCGGCCGGTTGGACGGTCTCGCGTACGGTGCTGCAGATGTCCGTGAACGTACTCGACGCACTGGAACTGCTGGAGCTGGTTGACGAGACGTTGTCTTCGGGCCTACTCGGGAACGGGGGAAGTTCAAACCCCGGTTCCTGTTAGTGAGCCCAGATAGCTTGACGCACCACCCCTTCCAGTGAGGTGGGGAGTCCGGGTTGGCGTCGTTCCAGCCTCCACAGTTCTCGGTGGTATAGCTGGAGCGAATTCCAGACGGAGTCCGTCTCGAGCTGTACTCCGTTGACGTCGTCGAGCTCAACAGGCGCCCCTAAGTCAGTGAGGGCGCCGACGATCGTGTCGACCAGTTGTCCGGCCGTGCCAGCAGTCTCGTCTGAGCCGTCCATACCTGTATAATCATGAGCAGATGGTAGTGAACTCGTGACTCGGTAACTGACAATTCGAGATGGTGCGGTAACGTGGAGTTCCCGGCCCTACTCCCCGAGAACAGGGGGAGTCGATAACCGGAATTGGGAGGTGTGTCGAGGATAACGGAGGGTAGGGGGGTCGGAACGGTAACGAACTTCGATTAGCTAGGAAGATTAGAGATCTCGAGGGAGGTTGACATCTCTAGGACTGCATTATTACGAGCAGGGAGTTAGGAAGATAATTACTAAGCGATAATTCGGTAAAGGGTGTTTCATATGTCCCTTTCATATGGGATCCCGCGGAGGGATGTACGGCTTTAGGTCCTGGATAGAAACGGTACCGTGAGGTCGGCCGAACAAATCGGTTAACTCATATCGTACCCTCGATAACTTCTTCGAGATCACAAACGGGCCCTCGAATGGTTTAGCCAATGCAGCGGAAAAATGTCGCGCGGCATTCGATAACGGGTGTGCCCTCCGAGGGCGAGATCATCAACGTTATACTCGCGATCGCGGTGGCGTAAATTATAATAATGGGCCTGCCGATGTTGGGCTTGGCTGAGAGCGTGCACTAACGTCTTCCGGAGGGTATCCAGTCGGGTCATACGCTCGACCCACTCTTCCGGGTCTCGTGGGATAACATCGACCCTCCATCCCCTTCTCGGCGCAACGAAATGGCGGGACGCGGTTCCCGACCGAAATTCGCAAACGCGGGGGTGGTCCGCAGGGACGTGTGGTGTGCCGAGTTATAGGCAAACCTAAACTCCGGGAGGTGGAGGTCCCACTCCCGCTGCTCGGTGTCTATGTACGCGCGAAGCATCATTTTCAACACGCAATTTACCTGCTCCACTGGATTAGCCTGAGGATGGTACGGAGGGGTCGTTTTGTGTTGGAGTCCCGTTACTCTAGCGAGTTCCTGGATTTCTCGGTTCACAAACTCGGTCCCATTGTCCGCCAAGAGAACGCGTGGAGTACCCCACCGAGATATAACGATATCCTCTATAACCTCGCGAATGCGTTTACCGGTGGCACGACGCAACGGGATCACCTCGATCCATTTCGTAAATAGGTCTTGGACCACGAGGATATAGGACAACCCTGACTTACTGCGCGTCACCGGCCCCATTATATCGGCCGCGACGGTGGTCCACGGCTCCTCTATGACCCGACGACCTATCCACCCCGTCGGTGGCCGTTGTTCTACTTCGCACCGTTGACACGTATCGCACTGATTTACGAAGGAGGTAACGTCTCGGAGCATGTTGGGCCAATAGTATTGGTTGCCCACACGATGATACGTCTTCTCCACGCCGAGATGGCCCGCTTGCGGGGGTGCGTGGGATTCCTCGATAGCTTGTACGCGCAATTCCTGCGGCAGGACCAATTTCCATGCGTCGAGATCGGTAAGTTCTGCCGAGATAAATTCGTATGGCCGGTGATGGTATAATTTACTGTCTTCAATTAACCAATCGGGAAAACGATCTGGGGCGCGTCTGACATCTCGATAACGTCGCGTGTACCATCGATCGTGTGTAACTTGTGTACGGGAACATTGGTCGACGTCGGTGATAAAATGCTCGGGTAGCCGGGAAAGCGCGTCGGGAACGTGATGCAGAGCGCCTTTACGATGGATAATCATTACGTCGTATTCGAGTAGCTCCAGGGCCCAACGGGCTAGACGACCCGTGGGATTCTTTAGGTTATGTAACCACCGCAAGCTACTGTGATCGGTAATAACCGTGAACGCGTAGCCCTCAAGATAGCAGCGATATTTACGTATCGCCCAGACCACGGCTAAAAACTCTTGCTCGGTAACGGTGTACCGTTTCTCGGCGTCGTTCAGCGAACGCCTGGCGTAAGCGATCAGGCGTTCTTGGCCATCGATAACTTGGGTAAGTACCGCCCCTAGTCAGACACTACTCGCGTCCGTCTGTAGTGTGAACGGTAACTCGAAGCGGGGGCAGACGAGAACAGGGGCGGACACGAGATGGGTCTTGAGGTTGTCGAGTGCGTCTTGTTGTTCGGGTTCCCACGCGAACGCCTGATTCTTTTTCATGAGTCGCGTGAGGGGTTCCGCGGCGGTAGCGAATTCCGGGATGAAACGACGGTACCATGACGCCATTCCTAGGAATCGACGTAGCTGATTTAAGGTTCGTGGCGCGGGGTGATCGACCACAGCGGAAATCTTCTCCAGATCGACTGATAACCCGTCTCGGTTGATCAGGAAACCCAGATAACGTACTTGCGCGCGACAGAATTCGCTTTTCTCGCGATTAATGGTGAGACCCGCGTTCCGGATCCTATCACGCTTCAATCACAACAAGTGATTTTCGAAGGTACGCGTGATGACAATGATATCATCAAGATAGATAAATACTTGCGGGTAGAGCTCGTTTCCGATTAGCCGGTCAAGGAGTCGTTGGAACGTCGCGGGCGCATTAGTTAAGCCATTGGGCATACGTAAGAAATGAAACAAGCCACTGCCGGGAACGACGAAGGCGGTAATCTCGCGTGATTGAGGGGTCAACGGGACTTGGAAGTAAGCTTGACTCAAGTCCAGCGTGGTGATATAATGGGCCTGCCGCAAATCATCTAGGATCCCGGTCATATTCGGTATTGGGTACGCGTCTCGCTTGGTGACCGCATTTACTTTTCTAAAATCGATACAAAATCGATATTTCCCGTTCGGCTTTTTGACCATCACGATGGGGCTCGACCATCCGCTCTTGGAGCTCTCGATAATCCCGTCTCTGACCATTACGTCCATTTCTTCCCAAATTTTTTCACGAATCGCCGGATGAACGTGATACGGCTTCGGAAGAATCGGCGGGTGTCCTTCCACGTCAATGTGATGGGACGCCAAGGTGGTAGCACCTATTTTATTCGCGGCTGGCGGTAACTCGGTAGCAAGAAAGGTCGCAAGGCGGGCCGTTTCGCTCTCGTCGAGAGTGCGTAATCCACAGCACAGAATCACCCGTGAGCTAGTTTCGGCCGAGACGAACGAGAACGTATCTGCCGGGGAATCGTGGTAATGCCACGTTTGCCAAAGAAGTCAACCACCATACGAGCGGTGCGGAGGAAGTCCATGCCAAGGATAAAATCTTCGGCTAGCGAGGGCATCCAATACGCAATCGTTTCGATATCGCGATCCCGAAGTCGTACAGTGAAGACAGAGGCGCAATTAACGTACTAAGTTTGCCCGCCCGCGAAGATCACGCGGCGCGGGGTCACGGCGGACGGGCGATGCCCACGCGAGAGAATAAGTTCAAGCTGGCTTTTCCCGCGAAAGTTCGCGTCGCGCCCGAGTCTACTAGGGCTCGGATTTTTCCTCCCTCGATTTCGATGTCGACGTAGAACGATATCGGCCTAATTTCAGACGATAACTTGGCGACGGTACCTACTGAGTCCGCGGGGGCGAGGTGGACTTCGGTAGCGGGATGACTCTCGATAACTCTGCTAATCGCGACTGCCATTTCTTGTTCCGGCGACCCGGGGGTAAGAGACGTACGCGCCGGTGGCGCAGGTCTCAGTTCTCGTTTCCCTGAGCGCAGAAGGGACAATTTTGCATCGTGACCCCCGAGTAACTACAGCGATAGCAAAATACCCGTCGCGATTCAGGGCAATCTCGGTGCCAATGGCCGTTTTTCTGGCAATTCCAGCACAGAACCTCCCCGGGAAAGGAAGTGTTCGTTCGTGGTCCACCGGTCGGCTTGGAGGAATCCGACGGCGAGGGATTCGGTCTTGGCACGCTCGAAGGTGGTAATTCGAATTTCGGTATGTTGACCCGTGGTGACCTTGGGCTTGCCCGAGGGGTACGCTGTTCTTCGCCTCGGGGCGCAGATACTCCAGGCAGGCGGGACGGCAGCAACCCGACTTGCCGTGCCAGCGGCATCGGCCGACGCCTCGGGGCTTTGCGAGGGTCTGAGTATTTCTCGCGCGAGGGGTGAATTTCCCGGGCCACGTCTAGGAATTCGGGTTCGTCCTCATTCAGGCTTCCGTCTGGTTCGGCCTCCCCCTCTTCGTCCTCGAATGCTACGTGGGCTCTTATAAACGGTCTTCGATTTGCGTGAAACGCCCGTGGGGGTCCTCGGAACGCGAAGCTCGGGCACAACGAATTTCCTGGTTTGGGTGGGAGGCGCCGCGTGCCCATATTCTCCAAAATTTTCCCGTGACGAATCGCGGTTCGTTCGATCTGACTCATCGTGGTTTGATCCGATAACGGTATAGCAAGGCGATATTCCGATAAAAGGTTTCGGTGGGTGTATCGGACTTGCTCTGGTTTGCCCCACCGCGGCGGAGGAACTCCTGGCCGCCAACATTGAATCACAGCCGGGAACTCACCGACTACAAATAGCTTTTTCGGAAGCGTACAATAACATTTTCATGACAGCGACAATCACGAATATATGGGAAGGCGGCACGTACAAGAAAGATGCAAAACTGGAGTCCATAAAATTTGAGGATGGCCTGTCATTCGTTTGGCAAGAAATATCATGGACCACGATCTCGAGTACTAAAGAATTATACCAGTACATAAAAATGCTGAGGGTGTTGAAAAAACACCGAAAGACGAAAGCAAACAAGGATTCGAGTAGGTCGCATGGGTTTATTTTTTTATTAAATCTTGAAAGAGGGGGCAGGGTGATACATCATCGAGTATGGATAAGTCCCGATATGCAATATTCGTTGACTTGGCCGGCCAGGAAGATTCAGTACAAAGCCAGTCACCGTTCGAGACAATTGAATCAGTCAACATCAATCGAGATACATCAGAATTGATCAACCTATATAAGGAAATGGCGCGATTTAGATCTGAAGTACCGGAGAATCTTAAAAGGACCCGGAGGATCTGTATGCTCATGATGGATATGATGTCACCGGATACGATGAAGTGCTTTATATTTTGTGTAAAATCACCGGGGGCAAGTCATGGGACGCAGGCGGCTTTGGACTTCTCAATACATGTCCTAAATATCAAAAAACTCAACGCTGATTTGCCAGGGCAATCGGATATCGCTCGAGCACTCCGCGCTAAATCCAAGAGAAACAAGATAAAAGCTCGTCCTCAGATAGAAACGCTCAAATATGGGAGTCCAACTATTTTCGCTTCCGAAATAGAAAAACCAAAAACGTAATCGGAAGCACCGGACGATGCCGAGGACGCCGAACTGCTCGTAAATGAGAGTCCACGCTTCGAGAGAGAGAGAGAGAGAGAAAATTTCGTACTCTTCATCCACGTGTCTAACGGTCTAACGTTACAAGGTATTCTCTTCTATTGTATTATCAAGTGTAATTGGCGTTTGTCGTGTGAGACTCTCATAATCTAGTAAAAAATTAATTTGAAATGGACCGGACTTCCGGATTGCGCGAAAAAAGTGTGTCGAGAAAATTTCGTACTGTTCCACGTGTCTAACGGTCTAACGTTACAACGTATGCTATTCCATTGAATCGTCAAGTAATTGTCGTGTGAGACTCGATTCTCGATTCTCGAAGGCAGAGTGGGAATCCAAATTATACAGACTGGCAATCGTCATATCGTGAATCGTTCAGTTTGTCATTGATCGTCAGCCGCGAACAGACGGGAAAGCGCTGGCATCCAGATTTTTGTTGCCAGAATGCGTGGAATAAATGACTGTGGAAAGCAATCAAGACAAGATTCGCGTATATTGCCGCCTCCAGGACAATCAATCGGCAGCGTCAAAAAAGGATTAAGTGGTCCGAACGGATAATGTAACCGTGCAATACACGCAAAAATATTTGTTAACAGGAGCACCACTCAAGGAATCAAAGATTTTATTCTACAAATTCGAAGAAAAAATTTCAGGAAAAGCTCGCAATGCGATGTTTATAACACAGTGGTGGCTCCATCGTTGCAAGCTTGGATGAAAGCGGAGCAGAACAAAATATTTTTGGCAGTAGCTGCGGGACCGACGAGTTGCGGCAAAACAGATACGATTCTGGGTCCGAATAAAATTGAAGCGAACAACGAGGAAAAAGGAATTTTAATACTCGCGGCGGAGGAACTTCTGGCCGCCAACACTGAATCACAGCCGGGGACTCATCGACTAGAAATAGCTTTTTCGGAAGCGTACAATAACAATTTCATGACAGAGACGATCACGAATATATCGGAAGGCAGCACGTACACGAAAGATGCAAAACTGGAGTCCATAAAAATTGAGGATGGCCTGTCATTCGTTTGGCAAGAAATATCATGGACCACGATCTCGAGTACTAAAGAATTATACCAGTACGTAAAAATGCTGAGGGTGTTGAAAAAACACGGAAAGACGAAAGCAAACAAGGATTCGAGTAGGTCGCATGGGTTTTTTTTTATTAAATCTTGGAAGACGGTGCAGGGTGATACATCGTCGAGTATGGATAAGTCCCGATATGCAATATTCGTTGACTTGACCGGCCAGGAAGATTCAGGACAAAGCCAGTCACCGTTCGAGACAATTGAATCAGTCAACATCAATCGAGATACATCAGAATTCATTAACCTATTCAAGGAAATGGCGCGATTGAGATCAGAAGTACCGGAGAATCTTAAAAGGACCCGGAAGATCTGCATGCTCATGATGGATATGATGTCACCGGATACGATGACGTGCTTCATATTTTGTGTAAAATCACTGGGGGCAAGTCATGGGACGGAGGCGGTTTTGGACTCTTCAATGCATGTCCTAAATATAAAAAAACTCAACGCTGATTTGCCAGGGCAATCGGATATAGCTCGAGCTTTCCGCGCTTTATTTTTTTTTATTTATTTTTTTTTTCAATTTTATTGTTCAACTTATTTACATGCAGTAAGAAAAACAGAAAAACAGGAAAGCGCCATGAAGTGTACCGTTCATTCGTGCAATAACAGGGAGAGAAGCCGTTTTTTAAAGGTAGGTAATGACGGGGCCGAGCGGACCATCGCTGGAAGACTATTCCATATGGACACCCTGACATGTGACCGTTCGGGCGGGAGGGATAGCTAGGTCGAGAATGGAGCCTCTATGGACCCTATCGATCACTTCATGTCGGTATACAAGCAGTTCTCGCAGGCAGGCCGGTTTCCCACTATGTAGCACAGCGAACGTTTGAGCAGCAAGAAAATATTTTCGGTGATTCTCGAGGTCAAGCCATGCAAGGACACGGTAGTAATCAGAGATGTGGGCATTGCAGGGCATGTGAAATATAAAACGGATACAGGCATTTAGTGCACGGTTTATGGCTAGGTTTTGTTCTTTTGTCGCATCGATCAGTACTACCGAATAGTAATCGAGTATTGAGAATACGAGGGTCTCAATCAGCCGAATGCGAAGGGGACGCGAGAGCATGCCGCGATTCCGTTTGAGCTGCGCAAGCGTACGAAAAACGTTACCGCGAATCGACGTGACCTGGCGCCACCACGAGAGTGTGGACGTTAGCGTGACTCCAAGGCATTTTGCAGATGTTGTGACGGTGAGTGGAATATCATCAATTTTGATGGGTTGCAAGGAGTCTACATCCACGCTGTTTAGGTATCTGGCTGTATCCACAAGCATTACCTGAGTCTTAGCAATGTTTAAGGAGAGCCTATTCTCAGTAGACCACCGAGAAATAGCTTCGAGGTCAGCGTTTACTTCGTCAATGCAGCGATGAAGGTCTTGGACTGAGCAGTGTCGATATATTTGGATGTCATCCGCATAAGTGGCGTGTTTGGTATGATTTAGCACATCGGGGAGATCCCGTATGAAAATCGTGAAAAGGATCGGGCCCAATACCGAACCCTGTGGGACAACCGACGTGACTTTACTCGACGGCGAGTCAGGCCCTTCAGTTCCGGTAACCGATTGTGATCGCCCAGTCAAGTAGCTCAAGAACCATCCGATGACTTAAGGAGAGCATCCAGTATCATATAAGTTGGTTAGCAGAAGGTAGTGGTCCACTCGGTCGAATGCCTTACTAAAATCGAGGAAGACGACGATGGATATTTGCCTGCAGTCGATGGCTGTTCGAAGATCATTTGTCATTCCCAGAAGAGCAGTTTGTGTGCTATGGCCGACACGAAAACCCGATTGATGTTTGTCGAAGAGGTTTCCTTTTTCTAGAAACTCGAGGAGTTGTTTAGCTACGACTCGCTCGAGACATTTAGAGAGGGCCGGCAACAGAGATATCGGTCGAAAATCAGCCGGAGAGGCAGAAAGAGATACCTTTGCTACCGGAACAATTTTTGCGTGCCTCCAGACCAACAGAAAATATGAGGTTAGAAGTGATGCATTTAGGATGAAAAGTATAAGTGGCAAAACTGCTGGCAGAGCGTGCTGAATGTTCGTGATCGGGATATCATCGGCCCCACGGGCCACAGTGGCGAATTTCGACGAATTTTTGGCCAAAAACCCAAAAACGAATTTTTCCATTCAGGTATAACGACCATGGGGATTGGTTAACACCTAAATTCTGCGTAAGGACCCGGTTGTCCCGACCCTTTATACCTCATAGCCCCGTAGATATTTCAGTTCAAAGTTGACCCTTGGCAGTGGCAGTCGTCCGCGTCAGTTGCACTGTATTATTCATCGAAAGTTTAAACGTTCATACAGCCGTGATAGAAAGTGTTGATCAACTTTCGCAAAATGGATACTCTTCCCCAAGGTATGTAGAAAATTTTGGCTAATTAACAATAAAAAAATATTATTTTTTGTCCATGTTAACGTAGTCTAACGTCAGTCGTGTAAAGTGCCTTTGTTCCGAAGTAAATGTTAACTTTGCATAGACTTTTAGTATCCATCCGCAAGCGTCCACACGTTGCTTTTTTTTTTAATTGTAGCTTTGAATTTCACCTTTCGAATGGCGTAAAACGAAATATCGGAAACGTTCGGAACGTGTTCCATAGCGATTTTTGTGAGCTCACGCGTGATCCAAGAAGGCCCCCAGCGCTCGTTCGGCGGGGCGCGGGCACGTAGGTCGCCTACCTGAGCTGCAGCTGCTCGACCCTTCGCGGACCCGGTCGACTAGTTTACTCTGACAATAGATTCTAAATATGAGTATATTGCTAGCGAAAAATTCTATTACCTGATTTAGCTCACGTAGAGTTAGTTTCCGAGAGGGAAAAGGATTCATAAGAAATTTAGCATTTTATTCGGAACACTAAATCTATCCTAATGAACTACATGACCCGATGCATAAAGTCTAATTCTTATTCACAATACTATACCATTAATTTATAATCAATACTAAATAATATTCTTTCTTTGTAGGTTCTAGAGGATCTGTTATCCTATTCAAGCAGAGGGAGATATTTTTCATCCTTCAAAAACATTTGAGCGCAGATCTCAACGAACAAGTACAACATTTGGAGGAAGTGTTATCTGAAAAAAGCGAATGTGTCATTCGCATTCACAAAGACGCCAAGCAAAATTTGTCGAAGGCTATCTCATGAATGCGCTCGAAATGGTCAGAGTCAGGAAAAAGGTTGGACAATTTTCTGAAGAAAAATGAAGAGTGGCTGGACACAGAAATAGCTTTTCCCGCTGATTCTGAACCAAATGAAACCAGCACACATGGTCGTCCCTCGCTGGAGTTTGATGCATTAAGTGAGCGATCGAAACGACGAAGAACAGAAGAACTTTGTGAAACTTATATCGCTGAGGAATTGTGCTATGCAGCGCAAATGAGTCTACGCTCTTCGGGAGAAGTAATATCGTCGAAAAAGGTTAAAGATGTCATAACACCCGCACCTTCACCCACAATATCAACGACACAGTATACTCCGCTATCAATAGATGAAGCTCTTTCGGTTATCGTCGAAGCCAAACTTACCAAACATCAGTATAATGTGATACGGAATTCGATGAAAAAGCATAACTGTCACCTATATCCAAGCTACGATGCAATTAGAGAGGCCAAAGCATCATGTTACCACCACGATCTAGTATATCCGTTGGCGAAATTTCTGTTGAAGTAAAACTACAAGACCTACTGGACCACACATGCAAGCGTATTATTGTTTCTCAGACAGAAGTTTTAAAATCAGGGCACATCAAGAAGCTAAGAAATGCTAAATTAATCTGTAAATGGGGGTGTGACGGAAGTTCCGGCCAAGGCGTGTACAAACAGAAATTTCAGGATGACAGTAATTCCGATGGAAATATATTCCTAACATCTCTTGTACCGTTACAACTCACATTTTTCGAGAGTGAATCTATGGACTCCGGTTGTAAAGTTCTGTGGAAAAATCCGAGGCCTTCATCTCCTCGCTATTGCCGGCCTATAAGAATGCAATTTCTGCACGAAAATACCGAATCTACGATAAATGAAACGGAGTATATGGAGGAACAAATCTCATCCTTAAAAACATTGAAAATTGGAATTGATGGCACAGAAGTAACAGTTAATTATAAAATGCTGTTCACTATGATAGATGGAAAAGTCTGCAATGCTGTAACGTCTACAACATCTGCGCAGAGATGCTATTTATGTGGAGCTACTTCCAAAGAATTCAACGACATTGATGCAATCCTGAAAAGAGAGGTGAAGGAAGAGAACTTAAAATTCGGAATGTCTACATTACACGCATGGATCCGATTTTTCGAGTTCCTTTTACATCTTTCTTACAAACTGGACCTGAAAAAGTGGCAGGCACGAACCGGAGATGAAAAAAAGCTGGTTAGCGATCGAAAAGCGCAGATTCAAAAATCTCTGAAGTCTGAACTGGGGTTGATAGTGGATCGTCCAAAGCCTGGATATGGGAGTACCAACGACGGAAACACAGCACGGAGTTTCTTCGAAAACTGCGAAACAACATCAGTGGTAACTGGCTTGGACGAAGATCTTATAAAAAGATTTCATGCTATTCTACAAGTTATCTCGAGTGGGTGTGAAATCAACGTGGACAGATTCGAATAATATGCCTTAGAGACTGCGAGACTGTGGGTGCGTGCATATCCATGGTATTACATGCCAACAACCGTCCACAAAATATTAATTCATGGTCCGTTGATAATAGCTTCGGCTATTTTACCCATTGGACAATTATCAGAGGAGGCTCAAGAAGCAAGAAACAAGGACGTTAAGAAATTTCGAGACGGATTTTCTCGCAAGTCATCGAGGGAAAATACCATGCATGATGTTTTGAATTGGCCGCTAGTGTCATCTGACCCATTCATCACGAATCTAAGGCAACTACCTCCAAAGAAATACAAAGAGATGTCCCCAGAAGCTAGTGCGCTACTAGCTGAAACAAATACGCCTGAGCTAGAACAACATCTTTATCCGGATTCGGATTAAAAAAATTTTTGTAATTTTTTAAAATAAATACTTTGTTTAGAACAACAATTACTTTTTCATAAATTTCCCGAAATACTTATAATGTATAATAGGAGCCGCTCCAGAAACATATGTTGAGTCCCGTATGTATAATATAGTACGTATATAAATATTAAATATATACAGGGTGTATACTAACCTACTGATCACATTATAAGGACCGTGTCGGGCGTCGAAAACGGAGCAGAAAAGTCCTTTTCGAAAATTTTGTGAAATCAAATTTGGTGGAGTTATTAGCGATTTAAAATCGACCAAGGTAGACCAACGTCGACCAATGAGCGCTCGATCGAAGAGAAATTTAAAAAAGTTGAGATAGTGGAGGGGACGGCGTCGGTAGAAGCGGGGTTCGTGAAACAAAACGCTCGCACATCCACACCGTTAAACACCACACGGACGCACGAGAGAGAAACAAATAAACGCTAGGCGTGCGGCAATGTTCATGCTTGTCGTGATGGCCCAGCTTATGAGAATAAAAACAAATGACGATAATAAGCTGGAAAATAATTTTTTCGCAATGAGGAGTAAAAATTGATAAAAAAATTTGCTAATTATTTATGATGGTGGCTTTTTCAAATGTTGGTATTTAAAAAAAAAATTTCGACAAAATCCTTTTATTATAGGACCAAAAATAATGAAAAGGCGGAGAACTGAAAAAAATTGCATCTTCTCTAGGCAGTCGCCGGAAACATTTTTTCGCGAAATTCTAAACGGCAAATCTGTCCAGGATAGTCTCGAATTATTAGAAAAAAAACTCATTGTACAGGCGGGTTATGATTCCGGTTCAGAAGATTAATTAAATATTTAATTACATAATAATTTTTCCCACGTATGGAAAAATTTCCCAACTATGGGAAATATTTTTTCCAAGTATGGGAAAATTAAATTTTACTCCAAATTTGGAAATCGTCCCCGAATCATTTTTTGAAACGACCTTTTCAATTTGCAGCATACTTTCTGCTGGTCAGATGCTCGGAAATACTTTTAAATCTCAACCCAATTTTCGTTCCACTTACTTGGAATTTTTTCCCATGCGTGGAAAAAATGTATTTTCCCAAGTATGAGACAAATTACCCAAGTATGGGAAATATTTTTTCCCAAGTATGGGAAAAATTTCTCAAGTATGGGAAAATGATATTTTACTCCAAATTTGAAAATAGTCCCGGAATTATTTTTTGAAACGACCTTTTAACTCGTAGCCTAATTTTTAACAGCCAGATGCACGAAAATACTTTGAAATCTCAGGCCAATTTTTTTCCCATAGTTGGGAAAAATATTTTTTCCCAAGTATGGGAAACATTTCCCATTTGGGAAAAATATTTTTTCCCATGTATAAAAAATTTCCCAAGTATGGGAAAATTATATTTTACTCCAAAATTTCCTACTTGGGAAAAATATTATTTCCCTGTATGGAAAAAATTTCCCAAGGTCGAGGAAAATTTTCCGAGCATGGGGAAATTATAGATTACAACAAATTCAGAAATCGTCCCCGAAACATTTTTTGAAAAGACCTTATCAACTCGTAGCATAACTTTTGCTAGCCAGATGCTCGAAAATACTTGTAGATCTCAGGACAATTTTTTTCCACTTACTTGGGACTGCTTGCCATACGTGAAAAAAATTGTTTTTCCCAAGTAAGGGAAATTTTTTTTCCCAAGTATGGAAAAAATTTCCCAAGTATGGGAAAAATATATTTTGCTCCAAATTTGAAAATCATCCACGAATTATTTTTTTTAACGACCTTATTGACTCGTAGCAAACTTTTTGCTAGCGAGATGCTCGAAAATACTTTCAAATCTCAGGCCAATTTTTTCCCATACTTGGGAAACATATTTTTCCCCAAGTATTGGAAAAATTTCCCACTCGGGAAAAATGTTTTTTTCCCACGTACTGGAAAAATTTTCCAAGTATGGGAAAATTAGATTTTACTCCAAGCTTGGGATGAATCGAAAATCGTTTCGAAAATTGAAAATCTCCCTGCAAGAGATAAGACTCGTGTTGCTTGTTGGATAGTATGGTTTTGTTTAATGGCAAAATATTATTGATCCTGCTATTGCAACTGATTTAATCTCCAGCGATATTTTCGAGCGCTCATGTACTTGTAACGCTACAAGTGACGGGAATTAGGATCGAATTCCCTGCATTGCGAACTGCGGGAGATGAAATCAACATTTTCAATTGCACGATCCCATTCTACTGTATATTTGTAGATTTACGATGCCCTCGTCATGTTTGATTTCATCTGCCTACGGTTTTCGCGAGCGCTCGTTGTTCACCGAAAGGAAAATAAACGAAAGAAGATTCTACTCCTTTCAATGCCCCGAGATGAAATCCGTCTTCTCGATCGGACATTTCAAATTTTTTAAATATTCGACTACTCTACACTTCATATTTGATACTAATTTCCTCTCCGGCTTTCATGGAGAATGATCGGCTAGTGGTGCAGCTTCAGAAGAAGTGAAAATCGTTTCAAAAATCGAGAATCTCCCTGCAAGAAATGGGATTCGTGTTGTTCGTTGGATTCTATGGTCTCGTTTTATGGTAAAATATTTTCGGTCCTGCTATCGCAACTGATTTAATCTCCAGTGATAATTTCGAGCGCTCATGTACTTGTATGGCTACAAACTTGTATGGTACAAGTGACGAGAAATACGATCGAATCCCCTGCATTGCGCACTGTGGCAGATGAAATCAACATTTCCAATTGCACGATCCCATTCTACTGTATATTTGGAGACTTACGATGCCCTTGTTATATTTGATTTCATCTGCTTGTGGTTTTCGCGAGCGCTCGTTGTTCACCGGAAGGAAAATAGACGAGATAACATTCTATTCCTTTCAATGCCTCGAGATGAAATCCGTCTTCTCGATCGGACATTTAAATTTTTTCTAATATTCGACTACTCTACATTTCATATTTTGGACTCATTTTCTCTCCGGCTTTAATGGAGAATGATCGGCTAGTGGTGCGGCTTGAGATGAAACGAAAATCGTTTTAAAAATATAAAATCCCCCTCCATGAAATGGGATTCGTGTTGTTTGTTGGATTGTATGGTCTTGTTTAATGGTAAAATATTATTGGTCCTGCTATCGCAACGGATTTAATCTCCAGCGATAATTTCGAGCGCTCATGTACTCGTATAGCTACAAGTGGCGGGGAATACGATCCGATCCCCCGCATTGCGCACTGTGGCAGATGAAATCAACATTTTCAATTGCACGATCTTATTATACTGTATATTTGTAGACTTCCGATGCCCTCGTTATGTTTAATTTCATCTGCCTGCGGTTTTCGCGAGCGCTCGTTGTTCACCGAAAGGAAAATAGACGAGATAACATTTTATTCCTTTCAATGCCTCGAGATGAAATCCGTCTTCTCGATCGGACATTAAAATTTTTTTTAATATTCGACCACTCCACATTTGATATGTGAGACTAATTTCCTCTCAGGCTTTCATGGAGAATGATCGGCAAGTGGCGCAGCTTGAGAAGAGTGAAAAATCGTTTCAAAAATCTAAAATCTCCCTGCAAGAGATGGGATTCGTGTTGTTTGTTGGATTTCATGGTCTTGTTTAATGATAAAATATTATCGTTCCTGTTATCGCAACTCATTTAATCTCCAGCGATAATTTCGAGCGCTAATGTACTCGTATAGCCACAAGTGACGAGAAATACGATCGAACCCCCTGCATTGCGCACTGTGGCAGATGAAATCAACATTTCCAATTACACGATCCTATTCTACTGTATATTTGGAGACTTTCGATTCCCTCGTCATGTTTGATTTCATCTGCCTGCGGTTTTCGCGAGCTCTCGTTGTTCGACGAAAGGTAATAGGAAAATTTCCTGACATCGGACAACGATCAGCCCGATCTCGACATTAATATTTGGACTTCTTAAGAGGTGATACAAATGACAAATTGCGGGTATCGCACGAATAATTATAAAATAATGTCAAAGATAAAATGGACTAAATGGTGATTTTTGTTCCATTTCCAAACATTCGATAACGAGCAGCCTGATCTTGATATTCACATTTTGACACATCACGGGGTTAAACAAGTCGTCAGTGCTGAATTAAAAATCGTACAATATTATAAGAGTCTTGATAAGCCCCACAGCAATTTTTGTTTCATTTATTACCTTCAGATAACGAGCATACGTGTATTGATATTTCTACTTTTCACCCTTAGAAGGTGAAACAGGTGTCGAGTACGGCACGAAAAATTATAAAATAATATCATGGATCAGATGGACCCAATGGTTATGTTTTTCTTTTTTAATTTTTTAACATCGGATAACGAGCAACCCGCTTCCGAGCTTTACATTTTGATGCCTTGAAGGGCGAAACAAATCACGAGTGCTGCATTAAAACCTGCGAAATATGGTTATTTTACTTTACAATCCCCACAGATTAATTTGGTTCATTTATATGCTTTAGATGAAGAGCATTTCGATAGTCAGCTTTACACGTTCCAACCTTCAGAGGTGAAACAATTTGCGAGGATAGCACATGATATCGAAAAATATTCATGGGGAACAGAAAAAACCCAATGTCCATGTTTATTTCATTTCTCAACACAAGACAACGAGTAATCAGATCTTGAGGTTTACATTTTGACACCTTTACAGGTTCAACAAATCGTGAATGCGGTATTAAAAATCGTATTACGTAGTTATGGCCGGTTTCTTCACCTCTGGTTATGTTCCAGTTAGAGTTATCCACCAGATAGCCCATGCTTATAGCATAGGATATCTGGTGGATAACTCTAACTCTAACCGGAACATAACCAGAGGTAAAGAAATCGGCTCTTAGAGACCCCATGAACCCCACAGCCCTATTGATATTATTTATTCGCTTTCGATCACGAGCATACGTTCAGCGAGCTTAACACTTCAAAATCTTACGTTGTGAAACAAATAACAAGTTTTCGTACGAAAAATCAGAAAATATTCTCAGCGATCGAAACACTCAATTCGCCATGTTGGTTTCATTTTTTAATGCTACATAAAGAGCAGTACGCTTGCGAGGTTCACATTTATAAGATGTAACCTTTTCACCCTTAAGAGGTGAAAGAAAGTGCAAGTGCTGCACTCAACGTCGTGAAATATTATTTGCGACCAAAAAAACCTCATGGCTTTCGTATTTTGATTCTTTCGCTTTGGATAACGAACAGATTAACTCGTAGGACTGAAACAAAACTGTACAATACCTTAATGAAGTTACACATGTTCCAATAGAATGTTATAAAGTATGTCTGTTACTATGTTGGCTGCGTCACAAGCATTCTTTGCGATCCCTTTTCGACTTACAGGAGCATACTCAACCAAAAAATAATATGTGTATAATAAATGAAAAGAAATTACTCTCTTTATATCTGAAAATATACGACTTTCGGCACTAACTCGGTATTGTCATGCACAATATTTTTTTTTATAAGACAGGTACATCTTTTTTTTTAATATCACACGGCACAAACGATATTAAGTACATTTCCTTACCGTGTCACAGTGCACAAAGAATCTAAACACGATCCTCTAGCAGGTTACTGCATACACGAATATGCGACTCTCGCAGTATAGAATGTTCGGGAATAGTTTAGTACTCTGTTCCCGAGAACGATCGGAAAAAGTATTTCGGCATATTATAAGGATCATTAAAATTTTTTCAGTCAAGTCACCGAGCATTTAACACCGAATGCGTCCAGGCTACTTTTTTCGGCTACAGCCGTATTCGCTATGTACACAACCTACCATGGCGCCCCCTCGTGGCCGTTTTACGAACGAAACATTGTCAACGGCTCATGCCATGCACATACAAACGTAGAGAACATTTACAAAAATCGTGATATTTGATTCATTAACACAATAATTTTTTTAAAAATAAATCAACATATGGTTACAAATTTTCCGATGTATTGTAAAATCATATTATTATTCAAAACTATATTCATTAGCCCATATATTGAGTGCAAAAAACAATCATTCCGATGGCAAGTGACTGGATGGATGTTGTGATGACAAAATCAGGGTTTCAATGCACCACACATGCAATTCCATATAATCCCCAAGGCATAGTTAAGGGTAAAGCTTTCACGGATTTTCATGTGCGACGGGTGGAGAAGTTGAAAGTACCCAATGTTATGGGGTTAATGAGGAGGAGCGTCATAAGGCAGACCAGTATCACATTGCCAACGCATTAAGTACAAGTTAAAGTAAGCATCATACAGAATATAATATATAATATTGCTTGGTTCTCTAACTAAATTCAAAATAAAGTGATAAATACTTGGTTCTTTCTCGGCACTACATGATAAGTATGAGCTTGAAGTGAGGCGTCTGGTCAACATAATCTGAAAAAAATTCTAACCCATTTTTCTCGCAGACAGTATGATGGAATAAAAAAAGAATAGCGGGGTCCTTTGAGTAATCGATAGACGCAAAAAGCCCCTGTATTTTATTCGATTTCAGTACGTAACTCTTATATGTCAACAACTCCAATACGTCACAGCAACGACTTTTACCCAAAATTTCTAAGTCTCATCATTCATGTCAATATAATACATTAGTTCGTGCAGATGAGAAAAATGCGAATAACAAATAGTGCCACACTCTTCGTCAACACCACCAGAATCAAGTTACATGCCATTATCATCATTAAAAATTGTAACTAATTTTTCAAGCATTATTGGGAAACGATTGCAATAATAACATCCTGAGTTGTTTCGTGAATGATAAACATTTCGAATTATTGGTACGAAATTATGGATTGGTATGATTTAGGTGCCGTTGTCCAATGGAAACCACGGGGAGGTGGTGGGTCTTATTCCATCGGGAAGGGTTTTTGGAAGGAAAAAAGGAACAGGTGTTTGGCGAGGTTAGAGGTGCAATTTTTAATACAGTAACACCCCGACTTACGAAAAGTTCGGGGTATTTCTGTATAAAGATAATACTTTGTGAATGGAATTCAATTCAGTAATTACCTCTAGGGTAGACCGGGGTGAGATAAGGATACGGGATCAGATAAGACCCTCAATTTCCCCGCCAAATTTGTGGTTTTCATCCCCTTTTTTCAGGAATGAAATAAATAATGATATTGAACTATACTCTAAATTAAAAAAAATTAGATTAATTGATGCAATTAAAACCTGTAATGATGGAAATTTCAGGAGCTGAATTCTGTAAGCTTGTGGTATTTTATAACCGAAAGTAATAAGTTAAAATTATTTACTACATTTTAAGCCTGGGATGGATTGCAAAGCTTATTTAACGGACATATGTCAAAAATATTATTTATTGCAAATATTTCATAGAAATTGATAACTATGCTCATCTCGCCCCGGCCTCCCCAACCTGAAATATAAAAAATATAGCATCTGCGAACATAGAGGAAGGTGGGGAAAATCTGCCAGATCGGGCAAAACCGCCAACCCCAAAAAAATTGGGCTACTGGCATTGTCGCATCCAGGGGAATAGTACGAAACGGCACGCAACGTGACTCCTCCAACAGTAATCAAAAATTTTTGGGGAGGGGCAAAGCTGCTAACTAAAAAAAAATTTTTGTTGGCGGCTTTGCCCCTCCCTAAAAATTTTTGACCACTAATAGAGAAGTCACGTTGCGTGCTGTTTCATACGATTCCCCGGGATGCGAAAATGCCAGTAACTCAATTTTTTTGGGGATAGCGGTTTTGCCCGATCTGGCGGCTTCACCCCACCTTTCCGTACCACTCAATACTGTATACACACTGTATACATCCACTGACCATTAAAAAAATAATGAGAAAGGACTGGACGCGCGAGAGGAGAAATGTGCAGAAATGGATTGAAGCCCAGGTGGACAAGCCCGGCTTATGTAAGAAATTTGGAATCATTAGGTACACATAAAGTACACGAGGGCGAGGTGCTCAGTCCTAGAATATACATGGAACAAAAAATGAAATGAAAATTAAGTCTTGAATGAACTAAAGGAATAAGTTGACAAACAATAATTTTTTAAGAAGGGACTAAATGTACAAGAGGCACTATGTAAAAAAACTCTCGTGTATACTGAAAATGAATTACTGCTACTGCTCATACAGTCGACCTCCTTCCGAGCGCTTCTGAACTTATGAAGACAACAGTGACTCGTACAATTAAAACCAATTTTGATTGATTATCTTGAGTTCATTGGATGTTTAAGAAAGTAGCTGTTGCAAAAATAACAATTTACATTACTTATATCATAAGATTTCTTTTATATTGATTGAAAAACAATTGTCTTTTTATTAAATTTTCGAAAAAGCATCGCATTGTTCTCGCAGATTTGTTCTCGATTTAGCTAGTTGCCCATGGACATTTTTTCCTAATTTTTGAGAGGTATTTGGCCAGGAGCCTGGCTTGATCTGCGAAAAAAAAAAAAAAAACGTATTTTAGGATAGTGCTACAAATCCGAAACAGAAGGTTTTCTTTCGATTCAGCTAGTCGCCTGGATACATTTTTTCCAAATTTTTAAGAAGTCTTTGGCCAGGAGCCTGGCTTGAACTCCGAAAAGAAAAAAAAAAAAAAAACCGTCTTTAGGATAGGATTACAAATTCGCCACAGAATATTTTTATTTTAATTAGCTAGTCAACCTGAGACAATTTTTTTTTTTAAATTTTTAAGGGTGTGTGCACCCAGAAGCCTGGCTTAAACTTGAAAAGAAAAAAGAAACGTATCATAGGATAGCGTTACAAATCTGCAAGAGAAGATTTCTTCTCGATTCAGCTAGTTGCCCGGAGACATTTTTTCCTAATTTTTGAGGGGTATTTGGCCAGGAGCCTGGCTTGATCTGCGAAAAAAAAAAAAAAAAAAACGTATTTTAGGATAGTGTTACAAATCCGAAACAGAAGGTTTTCTTGCTATTCAACTAGTCGCCTGGATGCATTTTTTCCAAATTTTTAAGGGGTCTTTGGCCACGAGCCTGGCTTGAACGAAAGGAAAAAAAAATAAAAAACCGATTTCAGGATAGCATTACAAATTCGCCACATAATCTTTTCATTTTAATTAGCTAGTCAACCTGAGACATTTTTTTTTAATTTTTAAGGGTGTGTGCGACCAGAAGCCTGGCTTAAAATTGAAAAGAAAAAAAAACGTATCATAGGATAGCGTAACAAATCTGCATGAGAAGATTTCTTCTCGATTCACCCACACAGCATTAGATATTCACCGTATGTACAAAATAAGTGCACAATGTGAAAAAAATATCGTGCATGTGAAAACGATATTTTATGTACATACCCGGAAGGATATTCATTTACGAGCATATCATGAATATTATATGTATATGCGTTTTTAGAACATTCCGGGATATTCGTCGTTATATATTCCCCGTATGTTTTCAAATGTTCGAATCCGTAATTGAAGATTCTGATACCCCCACAGCTCACGGACTTGCATAGAAGTGTGATTTCTGAAGCATATTCGTTCACTATAAACAGTATATATAATAATTATCGAATAACTACGTTCAATTGGGTTGGAAAAAATTATGTCCCAGGCAACACAGTTTCGTAACAAATACATTTCAATTATGTTACACTCGGTTCCTTAAATGTAACAGGTATGTCGTATGTAACGTGAATGTGGCAGTCCAGACACTCTAAAATGTCCGCCACATATGAAGCTACAGTTACGTAACAATCGCGTTGAATGGCTGCATGCCAGTTACGTTGCTGATGCATAAATTTTACAGAACAGAGAAGTCACAATGTTACATTGAGGATACGTAGCAATCATGCATCACTCCGAAATCGGAATTACATGGCCTCCATGTCGCTAGGATGTTTCAGGTACCCCGAGTCGAAATTTCAGTCCTCCTTAAAACCTTTTTTAAGCCTCCAATTTTCTCCGAGAGTTGATCAAATTTTGGGAGTATGGAGGGTCAAAAGAGAAAAAAAATATAACAAGAAAAAAAAACTTATATTTCGATGTTTACCAATTACACAATTTCTGCTTGAGCCGGGATTCGAACCGCCTACCTACAAGTTTCCTACCTAATGTTTGCTTACTAACCCGGGACGCTACCTATTGCGCTATCGACTACTATTGAAGTTGCTTTCATCAAATTCTGACACCAGGCTGAAAGGCTGAAGTGACGTGAATACCGGTGTATCTTGAAAAAATTTATATCCTTATATAAATATTTTTATCGTTCAATGTGTTATTAGAATAATTTCGTTCCGTTTTCTCTTTTTGGGGCAGAAATGGTGAAAAAAAAAGAATTATATACTTATATGTGCGCCTTCATATATATATAGTGGTATCGTTCCCCGATCAAGAGGTTACGTTAGTGTATTTCGAAATAAATACTGATTAAACAGCTATTAAATAGTGTTTAGAGTATGAATAAAAGAAAATTGTGTTTTTTTCCACGATA
Organism: Rhorus exstirpatorius; assembly: GCA_963564615.1. Taxonomy (NCBI): domain Eukaryota; kingdom Metazoa; phylum Arthropoda; class Insecta; order Hymenoptera; family Ichneumonidae; genus Rhorus; species Rhorus exstirpatorius. Next base: position 8,589,919 of record OY751322.1, on the reverse strand, counting down.
TAAAATTTTTTTTTATCAAAAACGAAAAGTCGTCAAATTAATATTGTGTTTTTTTCCCCGTATCGCTCCCCGATCAAGAGGTTATGTTAGTGTATTTCGAAAGAAATACTGATTGAACAGCTATTAAATAGTGTTTAGAGTATATGAATGAAAGAGAATTGTGTTTTTTCCCACGATGTAGCATTTTTTTTTTATTGTCACGTCCGGAGACGGTAGGAAAATCGAGTCAAGCGTCGAGCGGTAAACGCTAACTCTGTTATTACCCGGATGGATAATAGGTAGTGGGAAAGTATGCTGATAGACCTCGAGAAGTCTTGTTATTCGGACTAGGAATAAATGAATTTGTTATTGAGGGATATGTCAAAGGGATCTAGGATTCTTTAACATGAGATTACAAGACGAGCAACAATTATCTAGGATGTCTTGTATGCCCGAATTATAGTTTTGGGAGTTTAATATAGGATATTCTCGTAATGGTGCAAAGGGATCTAGGATTCTTTACACACTTGAAGTCAATCTACTAAGGGCAAAGGTTATAAAATGAGCAACAATTATCTGGGATGTCTTGCAAACTCAAATTATAATTATATTAAACCAATGCAGTTATACATAAAATATTATAAAGGTTGTAAATTTACCTTATCGGAGAGGTGTCAACGTTATAACTTTGGATCGATGTTGTAGTAATTCGGTGAACTCGCACAATTTTCGCGAACTTATAAAATAATTCTTTTGATAGTAAACACTTGTTCAATGAACTTTAATAGTATTGATAATTTATATAGACCGAGCAACTCTACACGGAGTCAGCGGTGTAAAGTAATCTTTGATAAATATAACTTTTAAAACTTCTGATCACTCTTCTAATATGAGCCCGGAACTGCGCTTCTGACGCGACTGTGTTTACGACGGAACTGATTTTTGGGCAAAAGGGGTGCCTTTTTATAAGATCGGAATCTGAATAATGGAAGGGATTTGAATTTTCAAATATGGTCATAGAGGTGTAGCTTATCTCCTGCTGAGATGGACTATCTGTATTTTTGAAAGAGTGGGGTTAAGTGAATCGTGGGAGGTGGGGTTTATAATTTTAGGCATCGCCGCTTTTGGTGCTTTCATCTAGTTTCTATTTCTTGAGCAGCAATAAAAATCAGATTTTACGACTTGTCATCCGAGTGTCATAGGGCTCCTGGCCATCTCTATGGTTGCACTCGGAGCTCGGTCGGAAAATTCTTATTACTGCTCTCATGCCAAGGTCCCATACAGGTCCATTTATGTGGGGGTGGAGGAACACGTGCGCTCTGTGGCTAATATGTAACATTGCATCTTGTGTGTGGTGTGTGTGAATGAACAGAGAGCGGTAGAGTGAGAGAGAGAAAGAAAGAGTGTGTGGCGTCTTCGAATTTGGGCATCGGCGTGCTCGACTTCTTCTACAATTCTTGGAAATTCTTTTCCAGAGCGGCAATGAAGATATTATTAGGGTCTCTTACCCACGTGTCTTAGGAACGCTTAGCGGCTTCCTTTATTGTAACACTTGTGGCTCTTGACGAAAACATTCTCATGCTGAGAAGAGTCAAGCAGGCCTATGCATGTATACATATATATATTGACGCGTGGCTATGTACTAATCGTAGAAGGTGGTATTTTTATAGCTTAGTGCTGCACCTGCGGTTCACAGTTCGTTTTGAGAAAAACGAACTATGACTTCAAAAGAACTTGTCGCATAAATTTGGAAGTTTATTGCTTCCCACATGCAGAGTTATTACGAAAATCTAGGCATGTGAAAAGTTTTAAAGATGCACGTTTTTGGTTTGAAGTTCGTGTGGGTCTCGACTTATTTTAAAAACGGAAAATAAAATTAAGAAAAAGAAATTTTTAAATTGTAACGTTGTACGTGACACCTCCCCACTTAGATTAGTCGCCGTCCTCGGTGACTTCAAATTTATGCATATTAATTGATGAGTATATCTTAATATGTATAAATGGTGTGATCGTCGTCAAATTTCGTGTTCGAAATGGATTCAAAAAAAATTGGTTATCGGATGGGGATATGAGGGTCACTTAGTTCGTATGGAGGATTAGGGGTTACTGTACTTTTTGTTTTCGAGCTCTCATAATTTTCCCACGAAGATCATGGTCAATAAGATAATTGATAACGCCTTCATGAGTCCTAGCTTATAATAATGATTCTTTCATTGGATCGAAGGTCATCCAAAAGATAACATTTTCTGATAAGAATCATTGAATCAACCTTATTTGGGGTTGTTGTGTTTTTTTTTTTTTTTTTTTTCAATGGGTTGGCCGGAAAACTGCGAGAAGGAGGGCAATCATGGTTGTATGCACGTCCTTCCCCAAATTCTCCGTAACGAATACCAAGACTCTGAGAAGCGTTGATCAGACCATTAATAAATGTTGTTGAAGACATGAGGCCCGGACACGATGAATATTTTAAGTTCAGCTTACTGTTATGGCATAATGAGTGGGAGTAAAAGAGAGGAAGGAGAACTAAAGGTGTCGGTTAGTTGAGGGGGTAAATTTTGTATCCATTTGTGCACGGGATATATTACCTTTCCTTCATTGGGAAAAATTTTGATTCTCTTGTTTGAATTACTCACGTTTCTATGCATTTTTGAAATCACTCCGGTCCGATGACACGTTACTTAATCATAAATTTGGTTAAAGCACTCTTTAAACTATTTGTTAGTTTCTTAATGTCTGTATCGCTTGTTAATTTCACGCACACAATTTTTTTTTTTTTTTTTTTTTTTTTTTTTTTTTTTTTGCTACTCTTCTATTCCGTTGTCTGCAATGTCGGTTTCAGCATCTGAGGTATCTGGTTCATCTGGATGAAGTAATCTTTCGATCAATTCGATGATCACTGCGTTGATTGCTGAGGCTGGTATCTGATCACGGTTGGGTGATGGTCCAAGTTGAGTATAAAGTTCCAGTACCGCGTCAAGGGAGGATTTTATTAAATTTATATTCAGTAATAACCATCCCAAGGTAAACTGGGGCCTTGATGGTTCCATACTGTGAGCTTGAGGGTTTTCAACTGACTCGCCGGCCCTTGGTATGCGTATACATGTGTTGCTGTTCAGTTTTTCTTCTTCTTGCAAGACATTGACCTAGTCCCGCTTAGTTGAAACAGATGTTCTCTAGTCGTTGATTTAAACGGTCTGGGTTGAAATGGTTGCAATGCCGGGGCGTGTCCTCTTTGGTATGTCGTAAATGACTTCTTCGATGTGCACGTTTTGGTCCGGAGGGTAGGTTGGTCTGTAACTTGTTGATATGTTGTCAGTTTCTTCTTTGGTAGTCTTGCATATATTGAGTAGGTTAGTGATGCTTTTGAGCATCAGTCCTCGTAGCATGTATGTAATAAATCCGGCTCCCAGGAGTACTTCTCCCCAGGCAGTTATTAGTATGGTGGCGTCCCGTTGTTTTTTCTCTCGTTCATGAGTCTCGAGTTCTTGGAGTTGCAGTTCGACTTCTCTTAAAGTAGTGTCATAAGTCGGAATTCCAGGGGTGTCTTTTGTAGCAACTACCGGAATAGCAATAGATGTCGGTGCATTTTGGAGTGGTTGGTAATTAGCAATGTTGGGTGTCAGTTCATTGACATTTAACTCAATCGTTGGTACATATTGTTCCTCAAGGGTTTCCTCCAAACTTTGGATTCCGACGATGGTGACGTAATTCGTTTTTGCCACACAGCCTGGCTTGAGTTGTAGGATTCCTGTTCCTCCTAGTTCGATTACCATCTGGGTATCATCATCGCAAATAATCTGTAGTCTTTCCGTTTTAGGTAAGGAAAAGAGCCATCCTGTTTTAGTATCCAGTTGTTTCCAGTAATCTGTTTGTTGCTTGCTGATTTTGATATCGCAGTCGTCGTAAGATTGTTCACCTCCGCTGGTCAATAGGAGTAATTCGCATGGTTGATGAGTCGTAACATCGTATATCGGGTGACTTGGTGTGCATATCTGGTGATCCTTCAGATGTTGACATCTCGGTAAGTCATTCTCAGGTATGAGGATGTACTTGTCATGTTCCCTCGAAATCATGATGTATGATGCCCTTGGATGAACGTATGCTGCTCCTTGACTATTATTTCCAATGATTTGCGAGGTTGGGCACGGGTGGAGCTTATATAGGAAGTAGGTGGTTGGTTCAAGAAGTGGGATGTGCATGACAATTATTATTTTTCCGTCGTAGTAGGAAGCTGCTAGACGGGAGATTTTTGATAAGGCTCCAGAGTGAAGTTCGGTTAGGGGTATGGGAAATTGGTACTTATGATGAGTTTCCATGAAACTCTTGACGACATGTTCCAGAGTCCTAGGATTCAGAAGTTCCGGATGGAGAAGTCACAGCTTTGCGAAATAAATGGCGTCGATGATGGTTCGCAGATTTGCCAAGTAGGTATTTGCGACGAGCTCCACACTGGTTCTCCATTCAATAAGATTTTGAGCGTAAAGTAGGTTTTGGGATTCGTTTCGGAAGGCATTAACTACTTGAGTCCATGTTTTATTGTGAAGTCCCTCCATTTCGTCTAGGCGTTGGTGGATATTATGTAATTCCGATCGTACTATATGTGTTTGATTTTGTGCAATAATAGTGATTCTCTTTTGGTCTCGATATAACTTGTCGATCTCGGAGTTATAGTACTCTGCATCGTCGGTAGTTAGAGTTCCAAATAAGTTTTTGCTAATCGTTCCGACAAAGCCAAAAGGAATGCTTCTTTTTGAAATAGTTAAATCGACATTTTTCTGTTTCCGGATGTACATGAAATATTTTTCGATCAGTGCGCTTTTATAGATGAGGTCTTCTTTGTTGATCAGCGTTTTACATCGGTGTTTCAAATACGGCTCACACACGCGTTGTACGGTGTCTAAAGGCACGTCGGTAAATGCTGGTTGTCGACTTTCAAATGGCTTCAAGTCGATGAAGGTTGTAAGGTGCCACTCGGTTTTGGTGAGGTGGACCTCGTGCATGGGTTCGTAGTATATCCCTGCTTTGTTACTGATGTGTTGGACCTCGAATGGGGATGAGGCACAGGTCCCTCCGAGCAGGAGAAAGAAGATATACACGATCATCTCTTTTTTTTTTTCGAAAATCCTTTAAAAGACAATAAGTTTTTTCTTATATGCGGTATAATAAGGTATTGTATTTTCTCGTTAGTGGTTAATTCAGATTAAAACTCTGCAAATTGTTATTTCTGTGACTTTGTTCGTCGTATCTGAAAAGCGAAGTGTCTTGCAGCAAAGCGTCTGAGGGATATCCTATTTTAGCAAATTGTCTGTCGAGCAAGAAATTGCTTACACTTCTTGTCTCTTTTTTGTTAAAGAACTCGACAGCAAGAGATTGGAGTTGGGGCGAACAGCGATAACTCAAGCATTTCATTTTTACGGGTTTTATTGTTAGAAGGCCTTCAAAATAGTTAATTGCTTCGGTAGACCAGGGATCCTCTGTTCCCGGTTCAAGGCAGTTCATGTGAACCCTGATAGCTCTTCCAGGAATTTTTCCGAGTTCGATTGGTAGTGGTCTCAGGTCATCGGAGCAAAAGGAAGCTCTACCTCCGATGTCTACGAGTTCCAAATCGCAAAATCCAAGGCTATAGTCAACGATGTTCGCACGTAACCAGTTGTTTCCTACTTTTACTGCACAGCTTTTTCCGCCGGATGGTCCTATCAGTCCCAAATTTGCGACGGGAAAATCTTCAAAAAATTTGACAATTTTGTCGTGATATTTCTTAACTTTTCCCGCGTTTTTCCATTTGACCACGTAGAGGTGGGATGGCGAGTAGATTACCCCAGGATAGACGAGAGTTGTTTTCCCGACTTCCTTCAAGGGAGATTTCATGGGGATGGCACAATTCATTTCTGTAGCCTGGAGGAGGTTACGGTAGTAGTAATTTAGTTGTCTTTGAGGAAGGGAAAGAGATATATAATTTAAAAAAACATGTCATTATGAGGATATATATATATTGAAAACATTTTATTTGTTTTGCGATTTAAAAAGAATTATTATTATTTTTATTGTTTTTTTTTTTTTTTTTTTTTTTTTTTTTTTATTTTTTTTCTTTTTCACACATTAAGCGATAGTTTATCTTCTAGGCAATCGCGGTTAAACATCCATTTTATTTTACACTCCCCACACTTGTAAGGTGATCGCGTAAAAAATATCAGTGTGTGACAAGATGAGCAACGAGTAAGGGGGTTCCTATCAGGGACGAGCTGGTGTCGGGACTCGGTTTCATAACAATCTAAAGGTTTGTTGTTTTCCGTGCTTTCGTAGCATTCCGCGCAATATAACGATTTTTGATCCTCTGTTGAATAGGGTAATGGTTGATTTGGTACAACCCTGGAACATGTTGCGTGGATAATGCTGCGGTAGAAGTTATAGTTCCGTCCGGGGACACGAGTAGCCGGAATTGTATACATCTCGTCCATTGCGGCTTCGTCTTGCATCTCTCTTAGTTGCGCGTTTGTTATTTTCATCTTGTCGAAGAAAAGCTTCTATTAGCGAGCGCAAAACGGTAGGATTTGTTAGTTCAGCTACTTGTCATTGTTTAAGAATGAGGAACATGCAGTGGTTAGTATTACATGGGAAAGGATGCATGGATGCATTATTAGTCCTAGTGTCAGTAATATGGGGTATTTATCTTATCCATTGAATCGTTTAAGTTTGTCCACATGCTTGAGGATGCGTTTTCCTTTTTCGGTTTCCAGTATGGCGTTGTGGTTATCTAGGATTTCCGTGATAAGGTATGGTCCGACGTAGTGGCTGTCAAATTTACCTTTTCGCGGTTCCTTAATTACATAGGCCATATCTCCAGGGTCTAAATTTGCCTTGTGGAGTCGTTTGTCATAATACCGTTTTGATCGGTGTTTGGATTTGATAAGGGATTTGGATGCGAGTTGTCGCATTTCCTCTAATCGGGATGTAAGATCGCACAGATAATCGCCGTAGGTTTCGATTTTCTCTGAAGTAGAAAAGGAACTTGGAATTCGAGCAAGTCTTCCATATATTAGCTCAAAGGGAGTAAAGTTGGTAGATTCGTGTACTGATGTATTATAGGAAAACATTGCAAAAGGAACTAATTTATCCCAATCTTCATATTTATCAATGTAGTGTTTAATAAATTCGGCTAAAACGATATGACTTCTTTCTAGTGATCCGTTTGTTTGAGGGTGGTAACCGGAAGTCGTAACTTGTTTGATTTTAAATATTTTTGCAAGGTGGTGGAATACAAGACCAACGAAAGATCTGCCTTGATCACTCAAGATTATTCGCGGCGTGCCAAAATGAATAATTACGTTTCGGGCTAAAGCATCGGCGATTGTTTCGGCTTTGATATTTGGTATAGGGACGGCAATGCAATATTTGGTCAAGTTATCTTGTATAGTGAGGATATGTTGGTTTCCATTTGGAGTAATCGGTAATGGTCCAACTGTATCAATAGAAATTTTATCGAAAGGTTCGGCAGGAGTGTCTGTAATTATCATTGGTTCGCGGGTTTTTATACGCGTTAGTTTTTGTTCCTGGCACTCTTGGCATGTCCTTACATATTCGGTTACGTCAGTCTTTAGGTTTGGCCAGTAAAAGCGTTCCCGTATACGTCGGTAGGTTTTCGTAATTCCCTTATGTCCTGCTACTAAACTCTCATGATACTCTGCAATTATATCTCGTCTTATTTCTTTATCTGGGATTACTACGTTCCCTTGACAAATAAATATTGAGCAGTCACATTCGTTTAAGCATTCTTCAAATATTTCAGAGATAAAGGATTGACTAAAGTCTTCCAACATGTCTCCAGGTTTTGAAATTCTTAAAGATTTGAGTTGGTGTTTGTTGATTACATCCTTGACAACGTTTAGTACGTCTTTAAGATCTTGTATCGGAAACTGATCAAAGTGTTTGTTTTTCAAGACTGCACTAAGGATTTTATGATTGCCCTTCGTGGTTATTAAAACTTGTTTGAATTTTGGTTTTTTCCATTTAATATCTTGTGGGCAAATTTTCTCTGTTTCAATGAGTATTCGTGACGTTATTGTTGTGAATTCGCAGTCTGCTGAGATAAAATGTAAATAATTTCCTTTGTGATAAGTCAAATTTTCATTTGTAGTGTAAATTTGTATTTTATTGTTAGATTTCTTCATATTGGGATAATATAAGCCTGGTGGTATAGTATCTGAAATAAGTTTGGTCGAGTTAGGAATTAGATTATTATTTGTTGTCTCGATCTCGTTTTCGTCACCGTCTTCATCTGAAGTTTCAGACTGCTTCGCGTTTGTCTGTAATGATTTATGGAAGGGTTGAATTTCTTCATCACTACTGCTATCTGGTCTAGGGATTATTGCAGGAGTTGATCTACCCACGGGGTGTCGAAATGTGATACCTGATTCACTAATTTTTTCGATATGGTTTTCGTCATCTTCAGATTCAGTAGGACTCGAAGTCTGTGTACCACAGCTTTTCCTTGTATGAGAATCGCCTTGAGCGCTGTCCCACCAATACTGGTCCTTTTCATTGATAACAGACTTATTTGGTGTTATCTCTACTATATCTTTGTTACTTATGAATTTTGGGACCTCTCCAGTATCGGTAGATGAATCATTAGTTTCAAGATCTTCGTCAATATCGAATGCAAATTTTAACGCGTTTGTGGATCGTGTAAGTGGCAAAGACGTCGAAGTAGAGGGACGTTTCCGTGGTAATGTACGTTTCGGAGCGAGACTTGGGAAGGCGCTATTTCGGGCACGCGCCACGGGTGGTGGCTGCGCAGTGTCAGATGAGCTGGTGGCCACCTGTCGACGTCTCGTAACCACATGTGGTTCTGGTCGCTTGGGAATTTCCCTACGACTCCTCACTCTTTCAGCGATTGTAGAACCCGGAAGATTGGGCTCTTCGTAGACAGTAGGCAAAGGTTTATTTTTACTACCTAATGGGCGTCCACGCTTTGCCATCGGGTTTGAAGAAGTTGCGTTACGAGGCGTTACCGATGTCGCTTTCTTTGCTGCGGATGATATGGGTAATATGGTAGCGTCGGATGTGATAGGATTTCGCGAGAGAGCGTCTGCGTTTGAATTAAGCCGTCCTGGTTTATACATGAACGTATACTCATATTCGCGTAATCTTATTCGCCAGCGAATTAAACGTTGTATTGGGTCCTTTACAGAGTCGATCCACCTTAAGGGTTCATGATCGCTAACAAGGGTGAAATGTCGACCATACAAATACGGTCTGAAATGTAGTATTGCATATACAATCGCTAAACACTCCTTCTCAGTCGTCCCGTAATTTTTCTCGGCTGAATTTAGTAATCTAGACATGTATGCTATCGGCTTGTCTTCGCCAATTTTTCCTTGACTGAGAACAGCACCAATTGCATAGTTTGAAGCATCGGTAGTCAAAATAAAGGGTTCATTAAAGTTTGGGTATTGCAAAATTGGAGATGAGCATAGGGCCTTCTTGAGATATTCAAAACTTTTTTGTTGTTCTGGACCCCAATCAAATGTTATCCCCTTCTTTAATAAATTTGTTAATGGTTTGGCTTCTCCGGAAAAATTTTCTATGAATCTTCGATAGTAGCCAGCTAGACCAAGAAATTGTCTTATGTTTGTAACGCTTTTGGGGACAGGAAACTTATCAACGGCTTCCGTCTTTTTGGGATCAGGGCGTACGCCACCGTCGCTGATTATATGTCCGAGATATATAACTTCGGTATTTAAAAATTCACATTTGTCCGGTTGTAACGATAATTTAGCAAGACTGAGTTTTTGGAAAAGTTTACGAATTTTGATGCCATGTTCTTCGAGAGAAGAGGCAAAAACGACAATGTCGTCTAAATACACAAACAATTCGGAATCTTGTAAACCAAGAAGTACTTTGTCCATTAATCTTTGAAATGTTGCAGGCGCATTTTTAAGACCAAAAGGCATTCTAACATACTCATAATGTCCGTTAGGTGTACTAAAAGCGGTTTTCTGTCTGTCTTTAGGGTCCATTTCTATTTGATGGAAACCACTTGCTAAATCAAAAGTTGAGAAATATTTAGCTCCTCCGAGTCTATCGAGGATTTCGATTATGTTTGGTAATGGGTAAGCATCACTTATGGTTTTTTCATTTAATGCGCGGAAATCAATTACCATTCTCCAACGTTTGTTTCCCTTTGAGTCGGGTTTCTTGGGAACAATCCATAAAGGTGAATTGTAAGGAGATACTGAATCTACAATTATATTATCTTTAAGGAGTTTTTGTATTTGTTGATTTATTTCATCTTTATGGATTGAGGGATATCTGTATTGTCGGATCGTCACTGGTAAGTCGTCAGTAGTAGGTATTACATGTTTTATTTCAGGTGTGGCAGGTAATCTGTCGCCAGGTAAATGAAATAAATGAGAATATTCGTTTACGAGGTCAAGAACGTGCTGTTTTTCTTCCGAATTAAGATGATCTAAACGAAAACTATCGTGAACTCTTTTAATTCGGTCATCAAGGGACTCGCATATATTATCATCATCAGCATCATAGTCGAAAAAGTCTTCTGAACTGTCGTAGTAATCAAAGGGCATGATATCTTGTGGAGGCACTTGTATTTCTGCATCATTCTCGTATGCATTAATAGCATAAACATAACATGTCCCATTACGGTTTGTCACTAATGAATTTCCAATAAATATATTTTCGGGAGTCGTTATACGCGGAAGATATCCGGTCTCTAAATCTGTCTTTCTCAATTTAATTGGTACTATGGCTCGACTGCGACCTTTCAAAATAAACGTAGACGGATTATCGTCTTCTTTAGGTGGGTCGGTACAAATATCATATGTTTCATTATTTAATTGCACATTATTTTCACTGATTTGATCTTCGAATGGGATAGGTCGGATTGGTTGAGAAATGGTAACCAATGTGTTATGGTGAAATGATATTTCTGCTTTTTCATTTCTTAGAAAATCAATTCCAATTATTCCGTCTGCGGGAATGATTTTATTTTCCATTAAAACTTGAAATTTCTCGGGTTTTTCGAAAAAGGTTAATTCTGTTGATCCTGCCGTATCAATCTTATCAGGTGTGATTCCTGATAACGTCAGAAATTCGTGAGTGGCAATTATGCATCGTGGTTTCAATGCTTCGATTTTTATTAAATTTATATCGGCTCCGGTGTCTACTAAAAATCGTGCACAACCGTTTCGAAGCTCGGGAGCGTGTAGGGTAATTATTGGAGGCTGTCCTCCGCCTTGCGTCCATCTAATAAATCTCCTGCCGTCAAGTATTTTACTGTGGCGGGACGCGTGTTCGGAGAGTCGCTCGTCGATGCGTCGGTTCGGCGAGCCTCTTGGGAGTTTAAAGACCCGGAATTATGAATGGGTCGAGGGGAAGTGGGGCGCGTTGCTGTCACTTCGCCACGTGCGTAATTATTTCGAGGGAAGTTTTCTCGAGAGTTGAATGAATTTCCATGCATGTGTTGCTGGAAGTAGTGTTCTGGCGGGTAAGGGACGTATGGGCCGTACATAGGAGGCATGAATGGTGAGTGTGGGTAGTATCCCGGATACGGGTAATGATTCTGTGGTGACGAGTTATAAAAATTTCTTTGCGGTTGATATTTATTAAATTGTTGACGCGGAAAATTTCCTGGATTTGTTCTATTCTCCCGAGGAGGGGTAGAATCACGTTGAAATATTCTTGAAAAATTTGAATTATTCTTATCGGAGTTTCTGTATTCTTGATTTTGAAAGGATACGCGACGAGGTTCGTATCTCGATTGGTTTTGTTGAATTTGATCAGATTGCGCATAATTTAATGAATTCGATTTTCTAGCACTTGCACCTTGCATATCTCTTTCGAGACGTTGAACGACTTTGAATGCTTCTGATATCGTTTGTGGATCTTGAACGCTAATAGCGTATAAAAGATCATCTGATAACCCTCTTTTAAAAGATTCCAAGGCTAACCCATCAAGCATAGGTAGCATTTGGTTTACTTCTGCTTCGGCAAATTTGTCTTTAAGAGCGGCCACTGCGCTCGTTCGCAATTGTTTAATTCTTGTATAATAATCCAAAACGGTTTCATCTCGTCTTAATCTAACTGCTTGAATTTCAGCACAATAAAACGGATATGATTTCTTTGGTGCAAAATATTCTTTTAGAATGTTGGAGAGGCTTTCGATCGAATCGATTTCTTTATCAGATACCGCATCGCGTGCTGTTTCTTTTAATTTTGAACAAACCCCTTTGAAGAAAGAGTTGCGGAGGCCTTCAGGCACAAAAGTATAACCATTTTCAACATCTTGAATGAATGATTTGAGAGGCATATTTTTACCATTAAAATTTGGCACGTGAAGCAAAGCTTGTTGAAGTGCCATACATTCTCCCATGCTTGTAAGCATAGCGTCTGTAATATTCTGATGATGGGTAATATTCGCGATTTGGTCGGCTTCCGCCATTTTGATTTGATATAATTAAAAAAAATAAAAAAAAAAGGAAAAAGTATGTATATATATATATTTTTTTTTCAATAGTTATTGAATGTGTAAATATATATTAGAAAATAAATTCTTTCACAAATTCACCAGTCCGAAAGACACTCAGCAAATGTATCCCACCGCTGTCACCAAAAATTTTCTGTCACGTCCGGAGACGGTAGGAAAATCGAGTCAAGCGTCGAGCGGTAAACGCTAACTCTGTTATTACCCGGATGGATAATAGGTAGTGGGAAAGTATGCTGATAGACCTCGAGAAGTCTTGTTATTCGGACTAGGAATAAATGAATTTGTTATTGAGGGATATGTCAAAGGGATCTAGGATTCTTTAACATGAGATTACAAGACGAGCAACAATTATCTAGGATGTCTTGTATGCCCGAATTATAGTTTTGGGAGTTTAATATAGGATATTCTCGTAATGGTGCAAAGGGATCTAGGATTCTTTACACACTTGAAGTCAATCTACTAAGGGCAAAGGTTATAAAATGAGCAACAATTATCTGGGATGTCTTGCAAACTCAAATTATAATTATATTAAACCAATGCAGTTATACATAAAATATTATAAAGGTTGTAAATTTACCTTATCGGAGAGGTGTCAACGTTATAACTTTGGATCGATGTTGTAGTAATTCGGTGAACTCGCACAATTTTCGCGAACTTATAAAATAATTCTTTTGATAGTAAACACTTGTTCAATGAACTTTAATAGTATTGATAATTTATATAGACCGAGCAACTCTACACGGAGTCAGCGGTGTAAAGTAATCTTTGATAAATATAACTTTTAAAACTTCTGATCACTCTTCTAATATGAGCCCGGAACTGCGCTTCTGACGCGACTGTGTTTACGACGGAACTGATTTTTGGGCAAAAGGGGTGCCTTTTTATAAGATCGGAATCTGAATAATGGAAGGGATTTGAATTTTCAAATATGGTCATAGAGGTGTAGCTTATCTCCTGCTGAGATGGACTATCTGTATTTTTGAAAGAGTGGGGTTAAGTGAATCGTGGGAGGTGGGGTTTATAATTTTAGGCATCGCCGCTTTTGGTGCTTTCATCTAGTTTCTATTTCTTGAGCAGCAATAAAAATCAGATTTTACGACTTGTCATCCGAGTGTCATAGGGCTCCTGGCCATCTCTATGGTTGCACTCGGAGCTCGGTCGGAAAATTCTTATTACTGCTCTCATGCCAAGGTCCCATACAGGTCCATTTATGTGGGGGTGGAGGAACACGTGCGCTCTGTGGCTAATATGTAACATTGCATCTTGTGTGTGGTGTGTGTGAATGAACAGAGAGCGGTAGAGTGAGAGAGAGAAAGAAAGAGTGTGTGGCGTCTTCGAATTTGGGCATCGGCGTGCTCGACTTCTTCTACAATTCTTGGAAATTCTTTTCCAGAGCGGCAATGAAGATATTATTAGGGTCTCTTACCCACGTGTCTTAGGAACGCTTAGCGGCTTCCTTTATTGTAACACTTGTGGCTCTTGACGAAAACATTCTCATGCTGAGAAGAGTCAAGCAGGCCTATGCATGTATACATATATATATTGACGCGTGGCTATGTACTAATCGTAGAAGGTGGTATTTTTATAGCTTAGTGCTGCACCTGCGGTTCACAGTTCGTTTTGAGAAAAACGAACTATGACTTCAAAAGAACTTGTCGCATAAATTTGGAAGTTTATTGCTTCCCACATGCAGAGTTATTACGAAAATCTAGGCATGTGAAAAGTTTTAAAGATGCACGTTTTTGGTTTGAAGTTCGTGTGGGTCTCGACTTATTTTAAAAACGGAAAATAAAATTAAGAAAAAGAAATTTTTAAATTGTAACGTTGTACGTGACATTATCAAAAACGAAAATTTGTCAAATCAATATTATGTTTTTTTTCACAATTCATCATTTTTTGTCGAAAAATAAAAATCGTCTAATTAATACGAAATACTGATTAAACAGCTATCAAATAGTGTTGAGAGTATATCAATAGAAGAGAATTGTTTTTTTTATACGATTCATCATTTTTTCGTTAAGGTAGTTCTATCGCTGCAGACTAGTCAATTAGCTATAAATGTCTAAATGATGATTCCTAAAAATATTGGATATATGGGTTAAAATTAATAAATATTAAATAAGCTTACCCAGGTGAATACAATTAATCAACGGTTTATTATAAATAATTATGTAACTAGTAAAATAGTAATTGCAACGACTCAAGTATTACTAGATCTCGTATGATATTTACGTGTGGCAACGTTGCGTTTTCTTTCTCTTTTCATTCTCGTGCCCTCTCACTCTCTCGCCCGCTCTATTGACGTTGACGTGAAGAGGTTATGTTGTTCGACTTGTCAAATACCGCTTTCATTTCGATATCGCGTTGCCACATTTTTTCACCGTCACGACATTATGCCATAAGTTGTGTATCACTACCCGGATGCTCATATTAAAATCAGTATAGCTTAAAAAATTAGTCGACAATCATATTTTTTTTTAGGCCCGTTAGATTTTTACATGTTTAATGAATCTAAGTCTCGTTTTTTGTAAGAATCTTTTGGATTTTCCATAAGATATATCGTTTTAAAGTGACCGGAAATCGGTTCTTCTATATACCGAAGCAAATTTGCCTTGAGGAACTGGCATTTTCAAGTATTAATTTCTCCGTAATTAGGTCGATAAGGGGCATTGACGTTTCGCGAAATGAATAAATATATTAAAATTGAAGATATTCGCGATGCTCAGGACCGTTGGCGGCGCTGATCGCAGCCTGTCACGTGGTCTGAAAAGAGGGTTTTTCTGTCACACTATTAAACATTTTATTCACACTATCAAACATTTTATTCACCGACGCCCTACTATAAAAGGTTCTAAAACTTACCACCAGTTAGCGTATCGCTTCGTGAGCATCGCGAATAAAAAAAAAAAAATTTAAATCTTATGGATTAGTTACCACGATAGAACTACCTTAACAAAATAAATTGTGAAATTCTGTAGTATTGTTTTTTCCACGATTCAGCATTTTTTTAAATCAAAATACCTATTTACGACTTTTTTTCAACACCTTATGATTTGAATTTTGACATACCAACTTTTGGCACATGTTTTAGATTATTCATTTTTTAGTATTTTTTCGATCCCGATCGGACTGATAGTTTTCACATTTGAAACTTGGCAGGGTAAATTTTACCCGTGTGTGACCAATAAGTTATTCTACAAAGATGTGACCACGAAGGGTTAAAAGTGACAGCATGTAAACATAACCTCGAACATAATCCTGCTGCCCGCAAGTTCCTATAAGTGAAGCATACAGCATTATGCTCACGTGTCGTGTGTTTTATTTATGATTTCAATACCAATTTCAAATTATACGTATATTAGGTAAGTTGATATCTTTTTTATTCAAGCCTAGAGTCGTCAGCTTAACTATTATGACTCGGTCAAAGGAGTGAATTTGTATAAAAATAACGAAAAATTTAAGAAACCGAAAATCTCGACAAGAATAAGTTTTATTGTAAGTGATAATTTCGATAATTATGCTTCCGTGCTGTCATATTTGAGGAAGGCACAAGAATAGTTACGCTGCAACATGGATACGATGGATTACGGTTACAGCATGCATACGTTATGTTAGTTACACGTCACACTTCAATCCGCAAATATTATGTAAAGTATATATCACACTGCTCCATACACGTTATGTTACACTGCTCCATACACGTTATGTTGCACTGCTCCATACACGTTATATTACACTGCTCCATACACGTTATGTTACACTGCTCCATACACGTTACGTATGTTAAACACTGCTCCATACACGTTACGTATATGTTACACTGCTCCATACACGTTACATATATGTTACACTGCTCCATACACGTTACGTATATGTTACACTGCTCCATACACGTTACGTTAAGTATATGTTGCACTGCTCCATACACGTTACGTACAAATGGTTCCGTATCGCTTACATCATTTCTATGGACAGCATTATCACAGTGACACCATAGCATATACTTTACGTAACAAGCTTACATGGCTGTGACAAGTTATCGTTACATGGAGGTTACGTTTCAGAGACGTTAGTTCCATCTTTATTACGTAACGATTACGTTCACAGATGAACGTATTAGGATCATCACAGTATAGACGTCACATTTATGTCAAAAGATTAAATTGTTACCTGGGGTAGGTACATTTTTAATCAATTAATAATTTAGTTGAAAAACGAGTAAAAAAAATTGATAAAATTATTATATATATGAATAAGTACGATGAATAATATAAGATAGAAGGTATACAGAGCTATTTATCTATTTTGAGAACGTATTACAGAAAGCTTTCGCTGTTTTACGTTTCAAAATTCGCGCCAGAATATGAGTTGCGCTGCGATCGACGGCCAATCCAAGAGGATATCTGCTCACGTGACTTTTCAGCGAAGAAAGCAACCAGTGGAAGTGCAGTGCTGTTACCGTGCGAATAAAGGCTTGATTCTCACTCAATCCCGCGCACGAAAGTTTGTCGCCGCACGTGTTTTAAGAATAAACCAGGAAAATTATTTTACATATTGACGCGTGTACGTACGAGAGTATTATATTCATAATAGGAATTGTAAATATAGTTCGACTTGATATATTATTTCCACCTCTTCTAGTTTATAATTTGTGTTAGGTTATGTTAGACGAGTCCTCGCGCGTTGTTAACCTTTTATGCATCAGGTGATTCACCACGTTTATTCGTCGTATTTATTATTTCTCAATTAAGTTTTTAAACTGTATTTTATTGATTGTGTGTTCACCATGCCCAAGGCATTGAAAATAATAATAATGCTTGTACATATATTTTTCATGTTCCAGAAAAAATATTCGAATGTCCATAGAACATTCACTTTTATCTCAGGGATATGTTTTGAATGTGTAATGAACATGACAATGTCACCCCAAAATGATATCTGCAAAATGTCGATGGGATCATTTAAAGGACATGCATACTATGTACACGATATTCGTGTATATTCGTGTATATAGTATACATATCCTTTAAATATTCCCATCGACATTTTGCAGATAACATTTTGGGGTGACATTGTCATGTTCATTACACATTCAGAACATATACCTCAGATAAAAGTGAATGTTCTATGAACATTCGAATATTTTTTCTGGAACATGCAAAATATGTACAATGAATATCTAATGCTGTGTGGGCAGCTAGTTGCCCGGAGACATTTTTTCCTAATTTTTGAGGGGTATTTGGCCAGGAGCCTGGCTTGATCTGCGGAAAAAAAAACGTATTTTAGGATAGTGCTACACATCCGAAACAGAAGGTTTTCTTGCGATTCAGCTAGTTGCCTGGATTCATTTTTTTCTGAATTTTTAAGGGGTCTTTGGCCACGAGCCTGGCTTGAACGAAAGGAAAAAAAAATTAAAAACCGATTTCAGGATAGCATTACAAATTCGCCACATAATATTTTCTTTTTAATTAGCTAGTCAACCTGAGACATTTTTTTCGAATTTTTAAGGGTGTGTGCTACCAGAAGCCTGCCTCAAACTTGAAAAGAAAAAAAAAACGTATCATAGGATAGCGCAGCGTAACAAATCTGCAAGAGAACATTTGTTCTCGATTTAGCTAGTTGCCCGGGGACATTTTTTCCTAATTTTTGAGGGGTATTTGGCCGGGAGCCTGGCTTGACCTGCGAGAAAATTAAAAAACACGTATTTTAGGATAGTGTTACAAATCCGAAACAGATGGTTTTCTTTCGATTCAGCTAGTCGCCTGGATACATTTTTTCCGAATTTTTAAGGGGTTGTATGGCCGCCTGTCTTGAACTATGAACGAAAAAGAAAAAAAATACGCATCGTAGGATAGCGCTACAAATTCGAAACAGAAAATTTGCTTTCTATCTAGCTACTCGCCCAGGGACATTTTTTTCCGATTTTTCAAGGAGGCATAATTTCAGGCCCGTCGATGACATTTCATTTTTATATTGAAATAAAATACATTTTCTTTAAATACTCGAACATTCTGCCGGAACCCCTAATAATGATGAAATTACTTACCAGATGATTACCAATTATGCCAGCCCACACAGTGACTGAAAAACGACGCTGGCTGCTCCTCTCGCGTGTCACGTAAGGATTCTCATTATTCCAATAATGGTCATTTCGCGTATTCCGAACCCCGCCCTGGGAGAAACAACACTCGTCGGTGTACAGGATCCGTGATGGAAATTCGGGATCTCTTTCACATTGCTCGAGAAGCCACTCACTATACTGCATTCGGATCTGTGGATCATTGTCTTCGAGAACCTGTACCGGATTTATAGCCCAAGGCCTCTGTCCATCGGCACACAACACTTTATGAACTGTACGATGATTAATGTCCAATGATCGACCAACAATCCTCGTCGATGTTTCCGGGTCCTCTTCGAATGCCTCCAAAATTCGCTCCTCGTTTTCGGGGGTGCAAACCGTCATTGGTGCCCCGCCGTCTCGACCTGGCCGCGGCAAGAGAGTGCCGAAATCATATGCTCGATGGTAAGCCGCCACAATCGTGTTCGCACTCGGTATCCTCCTTTGAGGATATTTTTCCCGATATAACTCTCTTGCCGGTCGAGCTTGATGTTGTTCGATATAATAACACCCTATCATATCCAAGTACTCTTGGTGCGTATACGCGGCAATGTTTGCTCGTCGATTCATTGCGAAAGACTGACTGCTTGAGACGTCGAAAAACAAAATGCGAATATGGATCGGTATAAAACTATAGATATAAAAACCTCGAATAGCACTTTCGTGGAAATGACAATACATTGTATGAAATTTTTATGAAATTTTATACAGGATACTGGAATATTCACGAAGCGACGTCTCGCGCTTCGTATATCTATATTTGCAAGTCGATCCGTATGTGGGTTGCATTTTCATTATCTCGATGAAAACAATTTTTTATAAATATAATAAATGAAATGTACTTACCACGATTATTTTTAACGTGCGTAACGAATTCGGAGTGATTAAAAAATACTATTCCTGTGGTAACTTCCTGAGGTCAGTTCTCTTGACCACGAAAAGTAAAATTTTCTTACCTTTCAATAAATCCGAATAACAATAATAATAATGATAATAATATTAAATTTTTACCAAATGTGTGCAAAATTTTTATGATTCCTGCCATCAGTCGATATTGCTAAATTGATGATGTGACTAATAAAAAGTTATTTTTCCATATTTTTTAGAGTTTTTAAAATTGACAATACAAGGATCCGCTCTGACCGAAGGATTCGAAACCCTGTTTAACGCTTTCTAAGCTTGTTCGTGGATTAAATTTAACGAAACAAACTCAACGCAATTTTTTTCGATAAACATTTTATTATATTGCTGTTTTACCGTACCTGTTTCAACAATCATTAGTATTTATTAACAGTTGCCGCTCTTTCTAGAGCGAGATAATCGTGTGCTCTTGATTACGTAATAATACAGCTGACATGAGCTGCGCATATCGTACCACGTCGGGGTCGACGGCAATCCGCTCCGTGTGTAGTAGTCCAGTCGGATTCGAAATCGACCAACTCCTGTTCTCTTCGAGTACTGTAATGCCGATTTTCACGTAGGTAGATTTGACCTCAAAAAATAAGCTCCTGATTTTGTGAGTCGATTGAATTAACGGAAAATTTTGTTAACAAATGTAAAAACAAATTGCAATTTTGATTGTTATTTTTTTTTTTCGTGCGTGTGAGGAAAAAATATTTCCTGAAGAAGTTGTAGGTTTCATCTTCGTGTATATGAAAAAAATTTAAAATTGAAAAAAATGTTGATTAGTCCAGCCACAAATGCAAAAAACAAATTGATTTTTTTTTAAATTTCAATCTAGTTCCCTTGATTATCAATGTATACCTTTAAAACTGATATGACGCGTATAAAATCTATGCCCCAAGAGTTTGTCCAAAAATAATTCGATTATCTCCTATATTATAGCAAGGAATAGCGATTTTCGAAAAATATTCGTGTACCAATAAAATTCGAGCTAATGGGGTCACACGGTCCAAAAAAATCATGATTGCAGTTATAGATATGAAGATTTATAATATGATTTAAAAAAACTTTATTCTATCAAGAATGGTCGAAAAAATAAGAAATTAAATGTTTATTACTCAACAAATACGATTAATAATTGAAATTATTGACTTACGAAAATCATTTTTATTATTGTTATTTCTGTTTTTGAGACGGGAAATTAAAAAAAAACCCCTCTCAATCTTTATTATAACCGGAGATACACTTGTTTTGCTTATTAGCGATTTATTATCAGTGTTAATAATATTAAGACTTGAAAAAAATACTGTATCTCGTCCATATCTCATAGATCACCCATGAATTTTTTTTATTCAGATCTGTGCTTCAGTTTCGTCAAAATTAATTAATGGATTGAAGCAAAGTCGAGGAGTCGCGTTCATGGCGGGGCGGCTCGGCGATTTGGCGTGAGGTATACGTGAGCGGGCGGGCGGGCGTTACTTGTTAAATGAATATCTCCAGTAAAAATCATCGTAGAAGGATCTGTTTTCTGTATATCCAGCTATTTTCAACTCAGCAATCGGAATATGTCGTAATTTTTTTATTTCGGTCAATGCTTCGTGATTTTTTAAAATTACACGTTTATTTATTTGAACACAACTATTCTAGTCACATATTTATATGTATTAATATCTGCTTATATCACTATTTATTTATATTTAATTATACGTCTATTTATTTCAATGCGCTCATTCTAGTCACACCTGTAGATATAGTATTAATATCTGCTTATGTATGGTTGTATTTGAATAAATGAACGTGCAATTAAGTTTGAATAAATAGTGATATAAGCAGATATTAATATATACATTTACAAATATGTGACTAAAATGGTTATATTTAAATAAACCTGTAACTTGAAAAAATCATGAAGCCATTGGTCGAAATAAAAAAATGACGTCATATTCCAATTGCCGAGTTTAAAATAGCCGTTTAAAAAAAACGGATTTTTCTACAATTATTTTTACGGCAAGTATTAACGCCCGCCTGCCCGTTCACGTATACCTCACACCAAGTTGCCATGCAGCCTCACCACGTCGCCGCACCGCCACGGAGCCGCTGGAACGTGACTCCTCGACTTCGCTTTAATTCAATAATTAATTTTGACAAAACTGAAGATCAGATCTGAATGAAAACATTCATGGTTGATGTTTGAGATATGAACGAGGTTCAGTATTTTTTTTCAAGTCTTAATATTATTAAAACTGATAATAAATCGCTAATAAGTAAAACAAAAGTTGTATCTCCGATTCTAATATAGATAAAAAGGGTTTTTTTTTTAAATTTCCCGTCTCAAGAAAAGAAATAATAATATCAAAAAAAGGTTTTCGTAAGTCAATAACTCCTATCTTTAATAATTTCGTATTTGTTAAGTAATAAAAATTTTGTTTCCAATTTTTTCGACCATTTTTGATAAAATTTTTTTTTTTTTTGTATTACATTATAAATCTCCATATCTATAACTACAACTATGATTTTTTTGGACCGTGTTACCCCATCGGTTCTAATTTTATTGGTACCCGAATATTTTTTGAAAATCGCTATTTGTTGCTATAATATTGCGAGATAATGGGATTATTTTAACTCTTGGGGCATATTTTATACGCGTCATATCAGTTTCGAAGGTATACATTGATAATCAAGGGAACTAGATTGAAACGAAAAAAAAAATCAATTGGTTTTTTACATTTGCGGCTGGACTAATCAACATTTTTTAAAATTTGAAAATTTTTTCTTATACACGCCGATGAAACCTACAACTTCTTCAGGAAACATTTTTTCCTCACACGCACGGAAAAAAACTAAAAATAGAAAATGAAATTTTTTTAACATTTATTAAAACAATGTGCCGTTTATTCAATAAACTCGCAAAATCAGGGGCTTATCTTTCGAGGTGAAATCTACCTATAAAAAAATCGGCATTAATGTACTAGGAAAAAACAGGATTCTAGTCTAATCCGATTGGACGGAAACATGCGACGCAGCCAGGAGAAGAGCGGGAGATAAAAAAATGACTGACAAATCGATGTAAAACTTTGAGCATAATTCGTTTAAATAGCAATAATTTCTGTAGCAGTAACCGCTCTATTCACCCATTGAAAACCCGTTGGAAACCCGTTGAAAAAAATCGACTACCAGAATTTTAACAATGTTTTCAAATAACAATCTTAATTATTTTTAAGGTTTTACTACTGTATTCAGAGGAAGTTAATCGAGGAGCATACGTTGCTCGTAAGTTTTACGCTCGTCAAGCATGTTCGTCGATCAAGATCGACGTAGCACATTCAGCTAAACTGTTTAACATAATAATAATTTTTTTTTCAGCAAAAACCTTGCTCATCATAGCGAGAATCGAGTAATAACCATTGCTCGTGTGTTTTGACGCAACAGTTTTAAGCAATTTGTTTAAGTGATCATAATTATTTACAAGCTCTCACCGCTCGTTTCAGAGTGCGAAGTATGAAGCTCGCAATTAGGCTGCTCGTTATTGGACATTAGGTTCTTCTGTTCTCAAAGAACATTGCATGATTTTTCGTGCCATGCTCACTATTCATTTCACCTCTTAAAGTTGTAAAATATGAACCTCGAGATCGGGCTGCTCGTTATACGTCGTTACGAAATGAAACAAAAATCGCCATTGGGTCTTCTGATTCCTGAGATTATTTTATGAATTTTCGTGCGAAACTCGTCATTTGTTTCACCTGTTAAGGTGTCAAAATGCAAGACTGGAGGTCGGGCTGCTCGTTATACGATGTTAAGAAATGAAACAATTGCATAAGTAGCTATTGGGTAGCTATTGGATATTTCCAATTCCTGAAATTATTTTATAATTTTTCGTGTTATACGCTTGCTATATTCGCTTTATTTCACCTCTTAAGTGTTATACGCGTGCTATATTCGCTTTATTTCACCTCTTAAGGGAGGAAAGCGTAAAGCTCGCTATACGTATTCTTGTTATCTAAAGCAAATGAATTAAACAAATATGGCTGTGGGGTTTTTTACGTCTCTAAGTATATTTACGATATTTATTACAGCACTAATGATCTGTTTTACCTCTTGAGGTGTCGAATTGTGATCCTCGTGATCGGGCTGCTCGTTATCCGATGCTAAGAAATGAAACAAATATGGACATTGGGTTCTGCTAATCCCTGAGAATATTGTATGATCTTTCGTGCCATACTCGCTATTCGTTTCACCTCTCAAGGTTAAATAATCGGAAGTCCGCAGTCAGATTTCTCGTTTTCCAATGTTAATATATAAAAAGAAACATGTACATTATGTTTCCCTTATCCCTGAGAACATTTTATGATTTTTTGTCCCAGACTCACTATTTGTTTCACTGCTTATGGTTGAAGAGTGTCAAGTCGGCTATACGTATGCCGGTTATTAAAAGCAAAGAAATGCCAAAATATGCCAATTATTATGAACAAAAAACCGTACGTCCACATTTTTTTTATTTCTCTGCCTTAGATTATAAGTAAATCCATAGTGAGCTAAATACTTTTCAATCTTAAGAGAAATACGTGGGATAATCCATGAAAAACTCCGAAAATAGTGACATGAAATGTCTTTTTTTTTTTCATGTAGCTGCATCATTGTAGATCACGTTCCGAAAATTTTAGGTTTTTCGGCTCAAAAATATTCGTGCTTTCGAATTTTATATAGTGAATCATAAAACGTCATGTCATACTTACGGGAAACTTTGACCTCGCTGGCCAAGATCGATAATCAAAAAGAAAATCTGAAAAAATTCAGGCATTTTTTTTTAAATTTATTTGGAACCGATTTTGGTGGCGAGATAATTAAAATTCGAAAACATCCACGATAAGGACTATCCTAGTGGTTATACATACGAATACACGGGTACGCACACCCGCAGGCACGCACTGGATCACAGTGCGACCTCTCAATAAAAACGCTAAAGCCCCCAAGGAGAAGAGTTTTTCCGAGAATTCGAGTACCCCCACCAGGCGCTCATGCTTACCTAATTTTACTCTTCTTAGCTCTCTCAGGATGGGCGTTCTTATTCAGAGGTTCGGACGCGAAAAACTTGAGCTCGGAGTTCAAGTCAGAGTAGGGAAAATGCTCGAGCGAGAAATAGGGGAAGCGTTCTTATTGAGTGGGCTTTTATTGAGAGGTCGCACTGTAATAATATTTTTCATACTCACAACTCCTGATCCTCCGATGGCTTTGCTATAAAATTTTTCTCTTTTATAAAATCGAACCTTTCGATTTTTTTCAATATTCGACAACTTTAGATTCCATATTAGGAATATATTTTATTATATATTTTAGAATATATTTCATATTCCATATTTTATCTCCAGCGTTCATCGTGAATGATCGACTAGTAGTGCAGCTTAAGGTAAAAGAAAAATTTTATAAATCGACAATTCCCCGGCAAGAGATGTGATTCGTGTTGTTAATTTATTAGTTCAGTTCTGTTTAATGTTTAAATATTTTCGATACAGCTCTTGTGACTGATTTAATCTGTGGCGGGAATAACGAACGCCGATGTAGTTGTATTGCTAGACGTGATGAAAATGACGATTAAATATTGTACGTTTCCAACTGTGGAGAATAAAATCCACATTTCCGATTGCACGATTCCAATCTACTCAATATTTAAATATTTAATATCCACTTTTCGTATTTGATTTCATCTTTTACGGTAGCAGTGGGAATCCATGTCTAATCTCCAGAAAAAAAAGGAAAGGACATCCTTTATATTTCACTGCGAGAAATTAATCCCGTGTTCTCGAATGAACCGTTTCATTCTTTTCAGTATTCTATTATTTTAGATTCCATATTCGAGACTGATTTCATCTCCAGCGTTCATGATGAATGAACGACTAGTAGTGCAACAGAAGGTGAAGGCAAAATCATTTCAAAAATTGACAATCCCCCTGCAGGAGATGTGATTCGTGTTGTTTATTGAATAGTTAAGTTCTGTTGAATTTTTAAATGTTATCGATCCTGATCTTGTGACTGATTTCATGTCTAGCGGGAATTATAATCGCCCATGTAGTTCTAGTGCTACACGCGATAAAAATTACAATCAAATCTATTACATTTCCCACTGTACGAGATAAAATCCACATTCCCGATTGCACGATTCCGTTCTACCCAATGTTTGACTATTTACGATGCCCCTGTCGCGTGTTTGATTTTATTTCGAAGGTCTGAATTTTAAAATGTAACTATCAGATTTCTAGTGAAGACCATGGCATTACTTAATTTATGAGCTTGATTATACGTTAATGGTAAAATTAGTGGAAAGCCGTTATGAATTAGGCCAATTCCATGTTCATTGCGATTTTGATTATGCATGGTGTTTGCCTATCTTCTATCACCTATTCCAAAACTCGTCGGACTGAACTACACTTTTCGGTAACAGGGGAAAAAAATATTAAAGCATCGCACAACAAGGACAATGGTGCTTACAGTAGGCTAGTTCATTAAAATTGATACCTGAAGCCCCGGCGCAGCAACGGACAATTAATATATTGCATCTCATTATTATTATTATTATTATTATTGTGAAATTTCATTTTTATCATTTAGGACACTCACTAGTAATAATAATTAACGCACTTTCAAACGTTATTTTTTTTTATTTCGATTTTGCTGTAGGCCGTGAGTTATATAAAATTTTCGGCTGCCATTAACATCTGTAACTGGTTTCTTCTTATTCTTTTTTTTTTTTTTTTTGCGGTACCGCCGATATTTTCTCGATGAGCTTGCTCTCGGGCAGCGGATCGACGCTCGTCTCCGGTAGCTGGGTGTTCTACGACAGATACAATTTTGTATACATTCATCAATGGTGTATCCATGAAATTCGTAAAAAGTGTACTTTCACAAATGTTACTGGACTAATCGAATGTACGCGTTTACATGTTCCATTTTCAAACTGCAATCTGTGTACAAACTTTGAGTGCAATAAATTGCGATAAAAATTTGAAAAGAACATAATTTATATTTAAACTGCTAACAACATTTATTTCAAATAATAATTATGCGGAACAGTTATTATAACATTTGTAAAACGGCATCCATGCATCCATGAGAAAATTTTTGTCGCGTATGTCATACCGTATGTGGATGTTCCATTGAAGAACCGGAGGTACCAGGGTCCTTATAAAAAATCGGAGGAATCCTGATTCCCTCGGCCTCTCCAATAACCCCTCTAAATTCTTCTTCGACCCAATTTTCGATACAATGTTGACCACTGCTTAAATCGAGTTTAAACCAAAATATTTTATTTTACAAGTTTTACGGTTGTTTTACATTGTTATTTGTCCGTAAAGCAATAGCTTTATGAAGGACTGCACCTTGTACGAGCGTCGTGCTGGTGTTTACTTAAACAAGCCGCCCGTCCGATCGCTTCAAAACTCTGACTGAAAAAATGCCGTGAAAATCAGAAATATACACTTATTTTTGAAACATTTATCCTTATTATTTTTCCTCACTAGAGAATTCTCATCTACATACAAGTGGGAATATCAATTTTAGCCTCTTCATAGAGGAATCTTCGCCGGAAAGATAAAATAATGAAGAAGCAATGTGCAAGCTTCTAATTCATAGAGTTTATTTTACTGAATTTAACCTTATATATTAATTGACACTATACATTTCAGTGACATAATATCATATCATGCTCCTGGGAAATATACTAAAGCTTAAGCAAACACAAACTTTCCATTACAAATATAACCATTGTTTTCTAAAATCAATTACTTTTCACAATCGGAACCCCTGCTTCAATGCTTTTCGACCTAACATCTATACATGATTGTCCCCTAGCCTGTTTATGTAGCAATTGCATGCCAACTCGATCCTTATAAAAGAAGAAGTAAAAAAAAGTTGGGTATTGAAACGTGCACATTGCTTTCTTGTAATTTTCGGAATTTCACAAATCTCCCTCTATGAGCAAGTGCTTTTCTTAATTTTGCTTCCTCGTAGAGGAACCATTGTAAAATTATGAAAATTAAGAGGAAACAATGTGTAAGTTTCACTCTCAAACTTTTTTTTCAATT
Organism: Rhorus exstirpatorius; assembly: GCA_963564615.1. Taxonomy (NCBI): domain Eukaryota; kingdom Metazoa; phylum Arthropoda; class Insecta; order Hymenoptera; family Ichneumonidae; genus Rhorus; species Rhorus exstirpatorius. Next base: position 8,562,342 of record OY751322.1, on the reverse strand, counting down.
CTGTATAACATATCCATATATTTTATTCATGTATAAAATTGTAGCCGGTTATTTCAAAATGTGGGGAATTTACATTTGTCGCACACATTTTTCGTCAAAAACTAAATTGCATGAAGTTAGAACCCTTTTATCGATTTCCGCTAAATTAAGTATAATCCGTCCTCCAATGATAATGTATTGATGTAAAAAAAAACATGATTCAATTTTGCATAGTAGTTACACACATACACACACACTCGCACGCACACACACACACACACACACAAACTCGCACGCGCACACACACACACACACACACACACACACACACACACACACACACACACACACACACACACACACACACACACACACACGCGCGCACGCACGCACGCACGCACGCACGCACGCACGCACGCACGCACGCACGCACGCACGCACGCACGCACATAGCGAGCGAGAGAGAGAGAGAGAGAGAGAGAGAGAGAGAGAGAGAGACGCACATGCATCTATATGTGGACGATACACCGGAGTGAGGGGTTGCGTTAATAAAAAATTTCAGAATAACTTTACAAAAGACGAAAAACGGATGCAATATCTCTTGCAAGTGGTTCAAGACCACATGAAAAGACACGCGTATTGTGTTAAAGAAGATATTCGTCATCGATACCTGAAAATATATTTCATCTATTGTTCCATATCGATAATTGTCGCATCTGAAAAAACTTTGTATGAATATTGTTTTTATTATTTCGAATTCTTAATGATGACGCTCTTGTTTGTTCTTTAACTTCAAATAAAAGTGGATCTGTTTCTTTGATTTTCAATAAAATCATGATTTTTTGTTTTTAATCACAAAAAAAAAATGTAAAATTCGCTTGCTCCACCTTTTAATTTTGAGTTACAGCCTCCTCCTTTCGCGAGGTTTTTTTTATTTATCACACTCAAACTTTCGAACAACTGTTATCAAGGAAAAAAATATCGTTTTTTTAGCCATCCTAATGCACTCATATACATACACACGCACGCACGAACACACACGCAAAAGGCATGCCCACGATGACATACACATACCTAAATTTTTGTAATCGAAAGTAGTTATTTTGGTAATTGTTTAGATTGACTACTTTTCCGAATTTTATTGTTTTTTTTTTTTTTTTTCGACAAAACCCTTCATTTTGGCTCTAATAGGTATGATCAGGCAAGGGAGCATGAAAAAGTTAAATAAATAAATGAATAAATAAATAAAATCAGTTTTTCAATTTTATTTTGAAAAGTGTTGACTTCAGAGAAAGATGTTTGCCAAAAAAGTTGTAGCTTATGGAAAAATTGATCTTTTATGTTTTATTCATTTTTTGTCGAAAACCATTTTTTTTCGAGAAAAATGGGATAAATAAATAAAATCAGTTTTTCCATTTTATTTTGCGCGCGCTCCTGTCCTTACTCTAGCACAGCACTAGAGCGAGAAAACAAAACATGAATTGGCAAAAAAAAAATCGTCTAACGAACTTAGCGCGATAGATGGAGCATCCGTTCTAAAGCGGACAGCTAAGCGATGTCCAGTGTAACACGAGCACGAATACATCACGTTACTTACAAGGAAGGTAGCCCAGGTCGATCTCTCCGATTTTGATCCAACTCATATATGTTGTAGTACATCTAAAACTAAGCGACACGTCTTTTTTTAATCTGCCATTGAACACTTTAAGGGGGTGAAACCACCCTCCAAAGTAAGGCATATCAAGGGGCCATTTGACAGTTTCACCCACAAAGACATAATATTTTTTAACCAATCCAACTGCCATGTTTTCTCATAATCAGAAACGAAAAATGTAATTTTCTCGATTGAAATGAAAAAAACAAAGGGGTGAGCCACCCCTAAATACTTTAATGCCAAAGATGGGCAAATTCAAGTTAAAAAATCTGAATAAAATTATATATTTTTTTCAGATTTTTTAACTTGAATTTTACGTATGAACACAAAATAAAATTTACGTGTTTTTGGATTTTCCCGAAAAAAAAATATTGGCCGGGGTAACTACCCCCGAACCCTGTTTATCTTGCGTGTATGCGAAAAATAGTCAAATCAACTCTAAATATGTGAAAAAAAATTTTTAGACTTGAATTTGACCATTTTTCGCATACACGCAAGATAAACAGCGTTCAGGGGTAGTTACCCCGGCCAATATTTTTATTCGGGAAAATCCAAAAACAAGGCAATATTCTTTCGTGTTCATGTGCAATATACATTTTTTTCAGATTTTTAGACTTGAATTTGACCATTTTTCGCGTACAGGCAAGATAAACAGCATTCAGGAGTAATTACCCCGGCCAATATTTTTTTTCGGGAAAATCCAAAAACACGTAAATTTTATTTTGTGTTGATACGTGATATATGTTTTTTTCAAATTTTTTTACTTGAATTTGCCCATTTTTGGCAATAATGTAATAATATTTAGGGGTGGCTCACCCCCTTGTTTTTTTTTTTTTTTAATCGAGAAAATTACATTTTCCGTTTCTCATTATGAGAGAACATGGCAGTTGGATTGGTTAAAAAATATTATGTCCTTGTGGGTGAAACTGTCAAATGACCCCTTGACATGCCTTACTTTGGAGGGTGGTTTCACCCCCTTAAAGTGTTCAATGGCAGATAAAAAAAAGACGTGTCGCTTAGTTTTCGATGTACTACAACATATATGAGTTGGATCAAAATCGGAGAGATCGACCTGGGCTACCTTCATTGTAAGTGACGTGATGTGTTCGTGCTCGTGTTACATTGGACATCGCTTAGCTGTCCGCTTTAGAACGGATGCTCCATCTATCGCACTATGTTCATTAGACGATTATTTCTTTTTTTTTTTCGAATTTATGAAAATACACTTTCCCGTATATAGTAACAAAGGATTTTCAATCATAAAGCATCATCTAACGAACATAGCGCGATAAGTGAAGCATTATCTCATTTTTTCTCGAAAAAAATGGTTTTATACAAAAAATGTATAGAACATAAACGATCGATCTTTTCATAAGCTAAAACTTTTGTTGCAAACATTTTTCTCTGAGATCAACACTTTTCAAAATAAAATGGAAAAACTGATTGTATTTATTTATTTTTTTAACTTTTTCATGCTCCATCACCTGATTATCATTGTTAGTGCCTAAATGAAGGGTTTTGTCGAAAAAAAAAAAAAAAACAATAAAATTCGAAATTTTTTTTATTTTTATTTATTTATTTTATTTATTTATTCATTTATTTATTCAACTTTTTCATGCTCCCCTGCCTAGTTATCATTATTAGTGCCTAATGAAGGGTTTTGTAAAAAAAAAACAATAAAATTTGGAAAAGTAGTGAATCTAGACAATTACCGTTATTTTTCCCCGGAAAAAGGCGTTCTTTACAGGGAAACATACAGTGAGTAACGAAAATATTCGGACATCACGGTCTGTTGGAATAAATCAATGTGTATCATGTTTGTTTCCCGAAGAAACTTTTTTTTTTTTAGTAGATGAATTAGCGATTTCCATTAACAATAATATGTCATACAATTATTTCTATACGTAGTCTTTAGATAGTTTTTAAATTATTGAACAGAATCATGCACGATTTCAGTGTTACAAAAATATTCGGACACCTTTGAGATATTATTAGTTAATAAATTATTAACCAACGTTTAATATTTTGTAGCGTATCCCTTTCGATTTAATCCGTCTTTCAGACGTTTCGGCATATTTAAAATAATTTTTTTTAAATATTCCACGCTTATTTGTTGCCATTCTTCTTGAAGTCTCATGTTTAGTTCGTCTCTTGTCCGTGGAGGTGCTAAACGAATTTTCTCGTCTAATTTTTTCCATACATTTTCGATGGGATTTAAGTCGGGAGATTGAGGTGGAAGGTCGAGCACTTTTGGGCAATTATACAATAAATATTCTTGCAGAATGCCCGCTTTGTGCTTCGGATCGTTGTCCTGATAAAATTCAAGCCGATCTTGAATCCTCATTTGCGAACCACTGTGTAATAAATTGTCTTTCAATAACTTCAAGTATTTATTCTTATCCATAATGCCTTCGATAAGGACCAACTTTCCAACGCCAGCAGTAAAAATGCACCCCCAGACGAGTACATTGCCGATACCGTGCTTAAACGTAGCGCGTAAATTTTTCAGATTCAACTCCGTATTGGGCTTACGCCACACCATAGCGCGTCCATCGGATCCGAAAATGTTAAATTTGCTCTCGTCACAAAAAATAACGTCATTCCACCACGCTTCGTCTTTACCTCCGTTCTCTTTTACGCGAAAAATTGAAAAATTTACGCGCTACGTTTAAGCACGGTAACGGCAATGTACTCGTCTGGAGGTGCATTTCGACTGCTGGCGTTGGAAAGTTGATCTTTATCGAAGGCATTATGGATAAGAATAAATACTTGAAGTTATTGAAAGACAATTTATTAAAAAGTGGTTCGCAAATGAGGATTTAAGATCGGTTTAAATTTTATCAGGACAACGATCCGAAGCACAAAGCGGGCATTCTGCAAGAATATTTATTGTATAATTGCCCAAAAGTGATCGACCTTCCACCTCAATCTCCCGACTTAAATCCCATCGAAAATTTATGTAAAAAATTAGACGAGAAAGTTCGTTTAGCACCTCCACGGACAAGAGACGAATTAAAAATGAGACTTCAAGAAGAATGGCAACAAATAAGCGTCGAATATTTAAAAAAATTATTTTAAATATTCCGAAACGTCTGAAAGACGTAGAAAATCAAAAGGGATACGCTACAAAATATTAAACGTTGATTAATAATTTATTAACTCATAATATCTCAAAGGTGTCTGAATATTTTTGTAACACTAAAATCGTGCAAGATTCTGTTCAATAATTAAAAAACTATCTAAAGACTACGTATAAAAATAATTTTATGACATATTATTGTTAATGGAAATCGCTAATTCATCGACTAAGAAAAAAAAAAGTTTCGTTGAGAAACAAACATGATACACATTGATTTATTCCAACAGACCGTGGTGTCCGAATATTTTCGTTACTCACTGTAGATATGCCACAGTATACGAGAAACGTCAAAAGATTCACTTACAATTCCGAGTTGGGGCAAGTTTCTTCTCCAATGTTGTTGCTTTTTATAAATTCGATGAGGAACAGACGATGTCGTTTAAAAAAGTTCCTCAGATATTCAATCCTTCCTTTTGGTGGCTCGCGCACGTATACGAATTCACCGATTTGTCGAATTTCGTTCTGTGAAAGGCCTTTCTCCGCATCTTCGGTGAACTCATCGACGACGTTGACTAACGCGACGATAAAACGGCCAAGAATCTCGGGAACGTTGAAAATATTCTTTTCGAATTTTTCGATATTATTTCGAATATACGGATACTTATCCTCGCTCATTATTGCCAAAGAAATATTACTCGAGGAGGTCGTATGTCAAAATCTGAAATTGTCAAATTCCCGAATGACAGAAATCCCGAAAAACAAACAACGATGCATCGCAAGGGGATATCTCGATGATTTCACTTTGTACCACAGTAATTTGTTTATCAGTATTCCGCCCATTCGGGATTTAAACCGTTTGAGATTTTGGCATACCCCCGCCTTGAGTAATATTTCGTTATCGAAAATGAGCGAGGATAAGAATCCTGATGTTCGAAATAATATTGAAAAATTCGAAAAGAATATTTTGAACGTACCCAAGATTCTTGGCCGATTTTTATCGTCGCCTTAGTAACCGTCGTCGAGGAGTTGATCGAAGATATGCGGACAAAGGCCTTTCGCAAGACAAAATACGACAAATCGGCGAATTCGTTTACGCGTGCGAGCCACAAAAGACGAGGAGAAAATATCTGAGGAACCTCTTGAAGCGACACCGTGAATTTCTCACCGAATTTATATGAAGCAATAACTTTGAAAAAGAAAATTGCGCGAACTCCGAATTGTAAGTAATTGTTTCGACGTTTCTCGTGTACTATGGCATGACTTCTTTTTCCTATAAAGGAAGCCTTATTTCCGAGGAAAAATAATCACTTTACATTTAAAAAAATTTATTTCTGTGTTAGTAGGATGTATCCTCATGTAGGATGTATCGTGAGAATGTATCCTTTGCGCGCGCGCGCGCGTGCGAGCGAGCGAACGAGTGTGTGTGTGTGTGTGTGTGTGTGTGTGTGTGCGCGCGCGTGTGTGTGTGTGTGTGTGTGTGTGTGTGTGTGTGTGTGTGTGTGTGTGTGTGTGTGTGTGTGTGTGTGTGTGTGTGTGTGTGCGTGCGTGCGTGCGTGCGTGCGTGCGTGCGTGCGTGCGTGCGTGCGTGCGTGCGTGCGTGTGTGTGTGCGTGCGTGCGTGCGTGCGTGTGTGTGTGCGTGTGTGTGTGTGACCATTATGCAAAATTCAATCATCTATAACTGGATAACGGGTTGAGCCGCAGCGCTGCAATGTCATCGTCAAGTAAAGCACCGATTACCACTTCATATGCTGTAATTTGTATACAAATTCTTAGTGGATCAGATTGTGTCTTCTTCATTATTTCGAAAAAAATGTGTAGTCGATGTACTTTCTGCGAATTTTGGACCACCGTATTAATTTTACTTTTACCAATAGATTCTTCAATACATCATTGACGGGAGATTGGTATTGAATTTGTCCAAGATCGATGAAAAGGATCAAATTTTATGAAATTTCGAGAGGATAGAAAAATGTGTTTAGTCGTTATAACTTCTGCAAATTTGGAGACATCGTGTTAAATTTTTTTTTAATTCAATAAATTATCATCGACGGGCGGTTGATATTAAATTTAGCGGAAATCGATGGAAAGTTCCGATTTCAAAAAAAAATTGCGAAGTGAAACTTGTACATTCCTTCCCCTTAATTTTCGGACTTTTACTAAGCTTCGACTATGAGGGAGCCAAAATAAGGAAAAGCACTTGCTCATAGAGGGAGATTTGTGAAATTCCAAAAATAACAATGAAGCAATGGGAAAGTTTCAATTTCAAACTTTTTTTATATTCCATCGCTGATAAAAATTGACTTGGCATGCAATTTCTATACAAATAGGCTACGGGATAACCATGTTAAAAATGTAGGTCAAATAGAATTAGTGCACGGATCCAGATTGTGCAAAATAGTTAATTTAAAAAAATTATGGTCATACTTGTATAGAAAGCTTGTGTTTGCTTCAGCTGTGGTGTATTTCTTAGAAGCATGATAAGATATCATGAAACTGTAATCTGTAGTGTCAATTAACAACGAAGGTTGAATGCAGTAAAATAAATTCCATACATTAGAAACTTGCACACTGCTTCCTAATTATTTTATCTCTTTCACGATGTTTCCTCTGTGAGGAGGCTAAAATTTACAATCCCACTTGCTCGTAGATGAAAATTCGTGACCGAAATAGAAGAATGCGGATGAATATTTGAATAATAATGAGACATTAGTGCACATTTTTTATTTGCACGGCACTTTTTTCAGCCAGAGTTTTGAAGCGTTCGGACGGGTGGCTCGTTTGAGTGAAGAAGAGTACGATGAAGCTCTTAAAAGGTGCAGTCTTCCTTAAAGCTATTGGTTTACGGAATAGTAACAATATAATACAACTGTAAAGCGTCTGAAATGCGAAGTATTTATTTTTTTAATTCGATTTCAGCAGTGGTCAAAATGATCTCGAAAATTCGGTCATCGAATAATTCTGCAGGGTTGGAGAGGCCGAGAGCCGCCATCCGCTATTCCGTACGCGAGCGACCGAATGTAATCGTGATCTGTCATGAGATTAATGCTCAGAACGGTTTGTATAATGTCGAATGTTATGTCGAACACCATCACGAATGCTCACGAGCTTGAATTTCGTGAAAATCTTGATTTTACAGTAATAAATTAAACAACCGTAAAAATGATTTTATCTCGGCTTGTAACAAAGATACTGAGACTTTTTTTTTACTTACGCGTCTCGCTAAGACCTATGAGAATATTGAAGAATATTTTAAATAACTCAAATATTTAAGGCGTAACTTTCATTTGTTTATAAAGTAAAATTTTGTATCCTCGATGAACATGGTTTAGAAAAAAAACCGTTCTTTTGAGTTAAATCCTGAATGTACATGTTGAAAATAACCACCCAAATTTTTTTCCACCTAGTGGCCCTTGTATAACTGGTGCTATATCGAACCGTCAGATTTACGAAAATCGGTTATTATTGCTAAACTATATAACATGGCTGGATAAAACTTACCAATATCACTTCAGGATCGTTTCTTTTAGGTGATGGATGAGTTTCAGAGCAGTGCTCCATAAATAATCCACATGGATATAATAAATAAATAAAAAATTGTTATTTAACAGTGATTTACTGCCAAACTAATAATTCTACGTGATTTTTGTATAGGACTTATTTTGTAGATTTCATTCCGGCGCACGGTTTTTGTAGAAAACATTTTTCGCTAAATCTCGTTCCAAAAATAATAACATCAAATTAGTGAGTTTCTGTTTTTTTAAATAACTTTTGCAGCCAAAAAACATCACCTACGATCTTACACTTTTCACAGTATATTCTTTGAGGTCCAAACTACACACAAAAAAATTGGCGATTTGGCGCGCCTGTTCAATAAAAGTCGTCCAAATTTATGTATATTCCAACTGGCCTACTAGGCGTACGGAAACGTTCGTGTCTGTCGCGATGGCCCAGCTGATGAGAATTTAAAAAATGACGAGAATAAAAAGGAAATTAATTTTTCAGCAATGACTAGTAAAAATTGATAAAAGAATCTAGTAATTATTTATAATGACGGCTTCTCCAAATATTCGTGTTTTTTAATGTTTTTCTTGGCCGAAACCATTATTTTAGCACCAAGAAAAATAAACAAACAGAGGGCTGAAAAATAATTGCATCTAATGTAGGCAGTCGCCCGATTAAATTTTTGTGCGACATTCTGAAGGGTGCATCTGCCCAGGAAGGTCTCGAATTATTGAAAAAAAAAAAAAAAACTTATCTTAAAGACGGGTTATGACTTATGACTCCGGTTTAGAATATTTGCATCCGGATTAGTGAGTCGCACTGTAACATTATGTCTTGGTTTTTGTTGAGGAAATAAGTGGCCAGAAAGGGCCAAAATTGTTTTGAAAAAAAAAAACGAATAGACAAAGTCGATTAGCAGAATCGTCCAACCCTTTAATTCAGTACTGACAGTAATGATCAGGCAGGTAACTGAAAATAAAAAAATTAAAAAATAAAATTTTCCACTTTTTTACGAATTTTTCATGTTCCATCGCCAGGTTATTGTTCTTGGGGCTAAAATGAGCACTTTTTTAAAGATAAAAAAATACGATCATTCGAAAAAGTCGCTATTCAAAATAATTACCAAAAAATAATAATAATTTCAGAAGTATTGGAAATCACGGACAGGATGAAGATGTACATTCATTGATCAATAATGTGTTTAATTGAAAAAAATCTCGCCACCGAAAAATGGAAACTGCAATTTACAAAAAATGGAACGAACAACTTTTATGAGTATAAAAAGGAACGTTAAAAATTTTGTATTAAATTCTGACTGCAATTTTTTTTGACAAAACTTTAATTCATTATAAACTTGTGCGTCAAAAAAAGAGTACAATAATTATCCATACTTTGAGTACAATTATAATAATTATTATGATTAATAATTAAAATGACAATTCGATAAATCCATGAAAATGAAGATGCATCTCCAGAAATGTTGTCTAATAGCCATGATACCGACAGCAAATCTGTCAAATTATGAAGCAATTGGTGGATGAAAGGATCGACCACTGGTGAAATTTCTGTTGTACTGCAAGAGAGGTCGATAGATATCGAGAAAGTTTATTATTTGTAATTCTCACCATGTATAGAAAAATTGTCCCCTACTCCAATTTTTGAGAATAATTTGTGACGGGAATCTCGCGATCCGCGTCACCTTCGGCCCATCTCACCGTCCTCGACGCCGGGAGAGCCGTTCAGCGCCAGGTAATCTTTTTATTTGAACGGCGGGAATTACCAAACCCGCGAAACTTAACCGGAACTTGATAGGGACGTAAACGAAACACGAAAAAGGGAAGCCGGCGCGTTGGATGGCGAGATCGGTGACGGTATACCCGATTCGCTCAGTGTGTAGGTTGTGGAGAGAGGGCGTGGACGGCTGGCTAACTCTCGAGTGCCTTCAAAAACGTAATCTGAAATAAATGAACTCAACTCGAAAAATAACGTATGGGGCCTTGGTTCAGGCTAGTTTATTAATACCTCTCACGATAGCTCATAATTTCGATAACTGATAGGAAAATGGACAGAAATCACGATAGCTCATAATTTCGATAACTGATAGGAGAACGAACCGCAAGTCACGATAGCGAAGGCGATAGCGAATAGAAAAATTCGGTAATGACGGTAACGTCGATACTTAACTAAATTCGAGAACGACACTCAACTCGATGCTTAACTAAATTCGATAACGGCGATAACCTCGATACTTAAGTAAATTCGATAACGACGGTAAATGCAGTAACGCAAAATAACGGCGGTAACGACGATAAATTCGATGCTTAACGTAATTCGATAACGATGATAGATGCGGGAACTTAAAAGAAATTCGGTAACGACGATAAATTCGATACTTAAATTACTTCGATAACGACGATAAATTCGGAGACGGGAACGTGGACAGAGAGCTCGAAAGTACGATAGCGTGACGACAACGACAAAATAATTTCGGTAACTCGAGAACAGAAATTCCTCGCAATCGAGATCACAAAAAGGTAGTTCGAGGAAACGGTAGCATAACGGGAACGAAACGAAAGCAAATTCGGCAACTGACGATATCGGAGAAGGCGAGAACGTTAAAAAGATAGCTCGAGAGAGACGATAGCGTAGCGATACGAGAGCAAAAGCGGTAACATGACGGGAGCTTCCCGAGCAGCGAACGGCTCGGGTCGAGAGCAGCGCAGAGAGAGCTCCGAGCGGCGAACCGCTCGGATCGAGAGCTAAGCCGAAAAGAAAGAGCTCCGAGCGGCGAACCGCTCGGGTCGAGAGCTAAGCCGAAAGGAAAGAGCTCCGAGCGGCGAACCGCTCGGGTCGAGAGCTAAGCCGAAAGGAGAACGAATCGAACAGGTAAATTGATCGAGACGATAACGAGGATGGAGAGGGACGAGTACGCGCACGCGTAACGAGAACTCGCGATCCCCCTCGTCTCCTGACGTCACAACGACTCGAGCGCCTTAGCTCGAAACGTGACTGACCGGAAAATTCGAACGATAACGCGAAACTCGATTGAACGATAACGCTAAACTCGATAAACGAATATTCGTTAAACGAATAACGTAGACACGCCGAGATGTTGTGGCGGGTGGATCCTGTTGCTCGCGATGATCGTCCTTCGCAGGGTCCTCTTCTGGTATGGTAAATCGGGGGCCAACTATAACTAATACTACGATAACGGTGCGATTGGGCAATCCGTGGCGGATGGGGAATCGCGGGCCCATACGCCAACGGCCTTCCATACAGAAACGTAACTCAAACTGCCCTTCTTTACCCATACCTTTTCGCGAAGCGTCGAGAGTCGCACTCGAGCCTTTAGACTCCCACGAATTACTTCCTTCGACACCGAGTATACCGAGTGGCTCATTGTTTCGGCCCCTATCCACGGTAACTCGGTGTCTTATTTCGCGTTGATCCGATAACTACGGGACGAGAGCTTTCGATAACGCAAAACCGAAAAAATAACTTACACGCTAATTGCTAAAATTACGATAACTTAGTCGAAATCGTAGAGAACCTTGGTCGGGACGATCTGTGACGCCAAAAACCAGAAAATTGCGTCACAAATTACAAATCTACAGGCATGTTCAGATGATCACACTGGAGCATCGTGGATGGTTTTGATGACTCGTAGAATGATGAAGAGCAAACAAGACTGGAAAAAGTTCGTCATGACACAGTCGAGTAAGAAATAAATTACCCATACTTGGGTAAAATTATTATTTTTCGACAAAGAATTCACCTAGAAACTTTTATAAGAAAAATATTGATAAGAAAAGTGGAATAAATATTCGAAATTTGGAATAGCTGTTCCTTAAAGTCCTCGAATTTATTAGAAATTATTTTTTCCATGAAAAGCATGGATGGGATGGTTGAAATAAATTGAACTGCATTTTAAAAGTATTTTTGACCACCTGGTTATGAAACAGCGGTGCTACGAGTTGAATAGACCTTTTTGAAAAAAAAATGAGATATGGGGACGATTTCCAGAATCGGAGTGAAATATAGATTTCACATACTAAGGTAAAATTATTGTTTGGCCTTATCATCTTGAAAATTGTAAATGAGTGGAGTAGATATACAGGGCCGGTTCTGGGCCACTAAAACGCTTCTGCGCATGCGCGAGCGCGGGAAATTCAAATTTGCGCCTGCGCGTTGAATAATAATAATAATAATAATAATAATAATAATAATAATAATAATAATAATAATAATAATAATAATAATAATAATAATAATAATAATAATAATAATAATAATAATAATAATAATAATAATAATAATAATAATAATAATAATAATAATAATAATAATAATAATAATAATAATAATAATAATAATAATAATAATAATAATAATAATAATAATAATAATAATAATAATAATAATAATAATAATAATAATAATAATAATAATAATAATTTCGTCACCCCAAATTTTTAAGAGATGCTGATACGATTAAGGAATTTTGGGAAAGGTGGTATCTCCAAGGCAGACCTAGATTTCCGAGAATTGTTTATTTCATTAAATATTTCCGGGGTAATACGGGTCAAGGAGGAACCTTCTCGAAGCTTCTAGAACATTCGATGTAATAATAAGTTTTATATTCCAGAAGGTGGGGGATAGGCTTTATAGAGGAAGAGTTTTTAGCTTGACCAGTCAGTCAGTCATCATGATTGAATTAACATCGGATGAGGCGCAGCATTTGCTTTCAATTCCACCATGTGCCAGCAGTTACGATGAAATTGTCGAGAAACATTTCGGAGATGTTCCACCGGAAAACATCCAAGATTTCATCTGTGACTTATTTGACTTCGAAAAAAATGTCAAAACTTTGAAGTGTGACAAAAAGTGTAATACCGAAGATCGAATATCGTGTTCCGAGTGCAACGTCATGCGTGATTCATTTAATATTATTAATAAACACGTTAAAGATTTATATCACTTTGTCGGCTATTTGAGCATGAAGTTGTTTCAACTAAAACGTGAAATACAGGCGAATGAGTATGTATTTTTCGAGGATGAACCTGTTAACCTTGTAATAGATCATACTCAAAATCTATACGATCTTGTGAAAAAAATGAAAGAATTTGTAACGATTTGTAAGGAAAGGAATAGTGGAAAGAAATAAAATACCCTCGAAAATATACCATGTTTTTGTTTATTTTAAAAACCAATACATCGTAGTTTTAAGCAAAAAATTATACTAATTTCTTAACATTACCACTAATTGGATTGTATTCAACGATTCGATCATGCAAAATCAAACAATATGCTGATGTTTGAGGTGGAAAAGGGATCGCTGACTCGAATTCCAAACGAATATCAACTGGCCCCGATTTTAAAAATTCGTTTTGTTTCGAACAATCGATAACAATTAATGGCGCGTATTTGAGGAAATCGGCTTTGCTCAATAATGGTTCAGACTCTTTACCATAATACGACGCTTGGAAGTTTGCATACATATCATACAGAAGAGCATATTGGTTGCGAGGAATATCAAGATTCAAGTTTGCATAAGGATAGCATTGAGAGTTCAAAAACAGCTTAATATCGCGAATGTTGCAGTGATCAAAGTGACTCGCATTCGTATTTGCATTATTTTTCCTCGCAGTTTGAAATCCCACTATTACGTATCGAGGTTTTTCGAGTTGCGTTGATGTTTTAACGACCCACACGTGTTTCGAGGTAGCCGGTAGTAGTGGGTACTCGTACAATTCCCATGTACGAAAACTCATGGCAATCGATGGATCCTTGGCAATAAAGCCGAGCAACTGGATTTTTCGTTGATCGGAAACTTTGATGTATGGCACCATCCATTCGATTTTATTCAATGAAATCTTGAATTGTTCAGCAGCAGCCTGACCTTCGGGAGGTGCTTGTACAATGGCATTCGTATCATTATTCGATCTTGTGAGGATTAATTCATGTTTAGCATTAACGATAATTCGATTGTAATCTTCGGTGAATCCGAGTATCAGATTCAGTGGTATAGAAAGATCAAAGTATCCATTTTCATCCGTCAATGTAGCCTCATCATTGCTGAGCCAACCGGCATTTTCCATCAGAGTCATCTGTCCAGGGCTCTGGGATACATAATTCTTCATGAGGGTCGTGAGGCCAACATTTTTGCTTCGATCGATCTCAATAGCATTTAGCTCATAACGTATTTCTTCAAACAAATGACAGATGGCGTTATTAATTAGCTTCGTATCTTGAACTGCAGTTCCATTAATCTTCGTTAATCGACCATGTGAAAAAATCAGGCTATGATAATATAATTTTCGACGTCCGCCTAACTCTTAGCTACCGGCCTAACATCGATGCAATACTTTCGTTTTCATTTCATTATTCTTCGCAGAGACGCTCAACAGATTTGAACGGTCACGAAAAAATCAGGCTATCATAATATAATTTTCGGCAACCGCCTTACTGTTAGCTACCCGCCTAACATCGATGTAACACTTTCGTTTTCATTATATTATCCTTTGCAGAGATGCTCAACAGATTCAAACGGTCACGAAACAATCAGACTATGATGATATAATTTTCGGTGTGCGCCTAGCTCTTAGCTAGCGGCCTAACATCGATGCAATACTTTCGTTTTCATTCCTTCGCAGTTCACATAAGTATCTGCGTCAGCACTATTATGCTAATATATTCTACTTATATGATTCTCATGCATTTCTAAGAAGTATATGTAATTTAAAAAAATCATAATGAATTGAGAAAAATGATTTATTTCGATTTTTTATTCACAATACATTTATTTAACGATGAAAAAAATCATATCAATTTTACTGATACATGAATTCACACTTATTATATTTTCCGCCAATATAACGCATGTAGATATGATTTTCTACCGCTGCTCGTGACATATCTTTCAGTTGCTCTTCATTTTCCAGCAATATTTTAATGATTCTTGCTGGTAAAAATACGGAAAACTCTTTGTTGACTTCAGCGATGATTTTAGCTCCGAACGTTGTGTTAACATTTTTGAGCCCGGAGATTTGATAAATTTTATCCGGTTCTAACTCCGTTAATTTCTTCGTCGGTAAGAAATTATCCAAGCGGCTAACTTTGTTGATTATTGATAAATCCATATTCTTGTTGCTTAAGATTTAGTCGGGTTAATCGTTTAGTCAGATTATCGATCGCACTTTTTGATTGAATAATCTTTTTAACTTCTTGAATGTCTTTAAGGAATAATTCAATTCGTATTTTTAGTTGTCGATTGTTATACCGATTTTGCATTGGTCAGTTGCTTTAGATTAACTGATGGAGCGTAACCATAAGCTTCATTCTTTTATACTCCAGAAGGCTGATGATGCAATCTTTTCTAGAACATTCGATAACTAATAATTTTCAGAACTGCGCAGTTGCGATGATTATTGTGCAATCTACGCAGTCGAGGTTACGGTAGTACATGTATTAAATTTCAAAAGACATACCAACAAGATTTATGTAAAAAATTCTGAGAATTCTTATGCAAAAAACATTTGTTTATGTTCAATGATGGTGCAAGTATTAAATTTCAAAGAGGTAGCGACAAGATTATGAGCATGATCAGGATTTCAATGAGCAACCCTCAGTTGTGATACGGGTGGTAAAAGTATCAAATTTCAATGACCAACACTATTTATAATGAAAATTCTGAGAATTTTCATGCACAAAACATTTGTTTATCTTCAACCATGGTACAAGTATCAAATTTCGAAGACGTACCGACAAGATTTCAATGATCATTCCCATGGACTACGCAGTTTCGATAACGTTACATGATGGATATTCTATGAACTACGCAGTTGTGTCAAGGGTAGAAGCTTCGAGAAGATTATCATCCTGTACTATATATAAGTCATCGTTGCGCTGATCCAATCATTGAAATTTCGTCCGTTTACGAGTGAAGATTAGTGTATAAAAATGGAATCACAACAGTGTTTAAAATTGATAAGCATTATGGAAAATGCATACAAATTATTGGAAAATTTATCGAATGAACAAGTAAAAAAATGGAGAAAATTTGGTACTCAAAATATCAGACTACTGAATAAAAAACTGAAAACACCAAATCTATCGACTGGAGAAAAAACGAGAATAGAAACGACGATATCACTTCTCAAATCTTTGAGTGAAAAATTCAAGAAGAATCAACGAGTAGGTGGAAACATCGGTGCACGAAAGAATACTTCAGACCGAGTTCGTTGGGTGGACTTAAAATCAGCCTTCCAGAGTCGTATACGAACCGGTGCTGTGGTGAATCTCATTCATAAGGATCTCAGATCATTCTTATATGACGCGAAAGTTACTACTGTTAGACGATTAACGAATTTGATCAAAAAAGAGGAAAATCTCAAAGTCAATGTGGTATTGGCATGTAAATTTTCCACGATAAAAAATGGGGATTCGATCGAAGAAACCAAGTACTTCAATATGAGAAATGAGGCAATTCTGACAGCTACGGATATTAAAAAATGGTTCGATGAGAATTTCACGGACAAGCTTTTGGTGAAAATCGAAGAATTTCAGGAAAGAGATTCGGGATGGTCATTGCGTGAAATCATCAATTTGGCGGTAAATATTAATCATTATGTTCCATTGCGTGGAGGCCTATCAACATACGTTGAGCTACCACAAGATATTCAGAAGAAAAAAGCTGTGGTGAATGTGAAAAACAATGATGAGTTTTGTTTCTTGTGGGCTGTTATGGCAGCACTTTACCCAGTCAATAATCATGCGTATAGACCTAGCTCGTACCCTGATTATGATTCAGTGTTAAAATATAACGGTATCAATTTCCCAATTGCCTTAAAAGATATTTATAAATTTGAAAAAATGAACAATTTAACGATCAATGTATATGGTGTAGAGCTTGGTAAAAAAAGTGAAATCGTACCGCTCTACTTGAGTAAACAAAAATCTGATAAACCTACAATTCATCTTCTCATGGTTGAGAGTAATATTGGTATGGATGTAGATGGAGAAGATAATTTTGAACCAATTTATCATTTTGCTTGGATTCGCAATCTATCACGATTACTAAGTTCACAAGTTTCGAAAACTGATCATTACTCGTGGTTTTGTGATAACTGTTTGAATCATTTCAGGCTTCAAAGTTCCTTTGAAAATCACAAAAAAGATTGCATGAGCATTAACAAAACGAAAATAATTTTACCGGATGAACAAAACAAAATTTTAAATTTTAAAAATTATCGATACAAAGAAGATGTACCATTCGTCGTGTATGCCGACCTCGAATGCCTTCTCGAACCAACGGGAAATGAGTATCAAAAGCATGTCCCTCACAGTGCTGCATATTATTTGAAATGTACTTTCGATGACTCGCTCTCCAAATTCGAAATGAAACGTGGAACCGATTGTATCGAGTGGTTCATCGATCAATTGAAAAAAATTGCAGAAACGGTTGATTTTTATTTGAGTAATATTGTACCGATGGAACCACTCACATCGGTTGAAAAACATGAATATCACAATGCAACAAAATGTCATATATGTGAAAAACCGTTTACTTCCACTGATGTGAAACACCGCGATCACTGCCATTTCACAGGCAAGTATCGAGGCCCCGCACATCAGGGATGTAATTTAAATTACCAAAAATCTCACAGCATTCCGATCGTTTTTCATAATCTTTCAGGCTACGATTCACATTTTTTGATTAAAGCATTGGCCACGCGATTCGAGGGTACAGTGAAACTTTTACCAATAAATAAAGAAAAATACATTTCATTCACAAAATATGTCGAAGGTACAAATGTAAATTTACGCTTTATCGATTCGTTTCGATTTATGGCGAGCAGTCTCGAAAAACTTGCATCATACTTGAATGATGATGAAAAATCAATCACACGTAAGCACTGCAATAGTGCCGAGGAATTCCAGCTGGTCACGAGGAAGGGGGTTTTTCCCTACGAGTACGTGGACAGCTGGAGCAAACTCGACGAAGAGCAGTTGCCACCGAAAGAAAATTTTTATTCAAAATTAAATGATGCTAATATTTCAGAAGGGGATTACAAACACGCAATAAAAGTTTGGGGAACATTCAACATAACCTCATTAGGTCAATATTCAGATTTATATTTAAAAACGGATGTTTTACTATTGGCTGATATATATGAGAATTTCCGGCGCAACTGCTTTTCTACGTATATGTTGGATCCTCTGCATTATTTTACAGCTCCGGGACTTGCTTTTGACGCGATGCTCAAATGTACCGGTATACAGCTTGAGCTGCTCACCGATCCCGAAATGCTCTTGTTTGTTGAGAAAGGCATTCGAGGCGGTGTGTCACAGTGCTCAAACAGGTATGCTCATGCGAATAACAGATACATGGGCACAGATTATGATCCAAGCAAAGAGGAATCGTATCTAATGTACTTTGACGTAAATAATCTATACGGTGCAGCTATGAGCCAATATCTACCAGTTGGCTCTTTTGAGTGGGAGTCTGAGCCGATAAATGTGCTCAATGTTCCTGATGATTCTCCTGTGGGATATATCCTGGAGGTGGACTTGGAATATCCCCAGGAACTTTTTGAGCTACATAAAGATCTCCCCCTTTGTCCCGAGCATTACATACCACCTCATAGCAAGGAATCAAAATTAATGACAACATTATTAGCCAAAAACAGATACATTATTCATTACAGAAATCTGAAACAATGTTTAAATCTGGGAATTAAATTGACAAAAATTCATAGAATTTTGAAATTTCATCAAGCTCCATGGCTCAAAACGTACATTGATCTGAACACAGAAATGAGAAAAAAATCCAACAATGAATTCGAAAAGAATTTTTTTAAATTGATGAATAATGCGGTATTTGGAAAAACCATGGAAAATGTAAGAAAGCAGAAAGATGTTAAGCTCGTGACAAAGTGGGAAGGTCGATACGGTGCAAAGGCTCTCATTGCAAAACCAAACTTCCATAGCTGCACCGTTTTCGATGATGATATGGTAATTATTGAACTGAGCCGCGTCAAAGTACATTTTAATAAACCCATATACGTTGGATTTTCCATACTCGATTTATCAAAAACTTTCATTTACGACTTTCATTATAATTATATAAAATCAACATTTCGTGATCAGGCAAAATTAATGTACACCGATACCGACAGCCTCTTATACCATTTCACTGTACCTGACATTTATGAATATATTAAGCAAGACTTACATCGATTTGATACTTCCGATTACCTGGTAAATAACATTTATGGTATTCCACTAGCGAATAAGAAAGTTCTAGGTTTAATGAAAGATGAAATGAATGGCAAAATTATGGAGGAGTTTATAGGACTCCGAGCAAAATTATACGCGTTTAAAGTTTTCGATGATGATAAGGCAAAGAAAAAAGCCAAAGGTATCAAGGGATCCACATTAAAAACAATAAAATTTCAAGATTATAAGAATTGTTTGTTTAATCAAGAAGACTTAGTAAAATATCAACACTTAATTAGGAGTAGGAAACACGAAGTGCATACGATAAAACAAAAAAAATTAGCATTAAGTTGGTTGGATGATAAGAGGGTATTGTTACCTAATACGACGGATACCGTACCATATGGTTATAAAAAATAAAAAATCCATTGTGTAAATTTTTTCTCTTTATTTAATAAACCTTTACATATCCTTTTCATCGATCCAACTATTGTGTGAATTATCGAAACCTAACCATTTCACAAGCAATTTATTTCCACGTTTTCGTACAATTTTCTCTACAAGATAAATATCCGGATATTTGACTTTAGTGAGTTCTTCCTCATAGAAACCACCTTCAATCGGTTGATCCCGATAATCTACAAGTTTATATGTTACCGGATTGGTATTTCGCACCTCACTTATCGTAAATATTTCGGTCGTCCAATTTGGCGTATAACCTTTTTCGAAAACATGCTTGTACTTGCTAATTCGAACTTTATCGCCAATCTTAATTTTTATTTTTCGCGTACGATTGACTTCAAAATTCCCATAAATATTGCGCAGGATCTTTTTCTCATTTCCAGCTGTGACATCTTTTGGTTTCATTTTAATTGTACGATGTTTGCTATTAATATAGTCTGATATTAAATCAGGCAAAATATCTATCCATTTATACGTACCTCGTAAACTAAACTGTTTCCACATTTTATTTTTTAATGTACGATTAAAACGTTCACATATCGATGCTTTCATATTACTAAACGTGGAATATAGTTCAATGTGGTAACGTTGCAATAGAGATTTAAATTCATTATTATAAAATTCTTTGCCACGATCAACATGCAATTTTTTTGGTATACGGCCTTTCACGAGTACAGATTTCATAGCGTTCGTTACATCTTTGCCATTCTTACTCTTTATCGGTACAGCCCAAGCAAATTTGGAAAATACATCAATAATCGTCAGTAGGAATTTGTAGCCATTGTTGTATCGTGAGTATGCTGACATGTCCACAAGATCAGCCTGCCAGGTTTCATCCAATCCACGAATATTCACATGACGACGTGGATAATTTCTTCTCGCAGGTCTGTGAAGCTCCTCCACTACAGCTATCTTCCGGTTATTCATTTTTTCTCATCTGCCAGCTTCAATTGTCCTTACGCTCCAATGTTCTCAGTCTGTTTTCCAGATCGCTAATGAGCTCAGAGTTGTGCTTCATGAGATCTTGTAGGTTCTCATAATTGATTCGTTCACTTTTTAAATTATTGCCAAATTCGGACTGAAGACCTCGGATCATTATATCAACATCGTCGATATTATTTCGCAAAGAAGAAGTAATTTCATATACGAGATGAACTTCTTGCTGTACAATATTTTTCATGACTCCAACAGTGACTGCATCATTTGCATTTACAGGATCAGCAAGATTGCACAATCTCTTGTTATCTATATCATATTGACCATCGGTCGTAATTTTGAATCCGTCTCCGGGAGGGCCGCGGCTGCCTGGGAGACTACCTTTTCTCGATAACTGTCGTCCAAACACGTCGACGCTCATGGCTCAAATGAATCCGTGTAGTCCGCGTACCGTCTAATAAATAATTTCAGCTTCACGCAATTCCTCAATGATGGAGATTATTTCATTGTTATGATTCGTGTTGCCGGCTGCCTGCGATGCCACAAGCAATCTTAGTCGATCCACCAGTTCATTTGGATCATCCCAATAAATGTAGTCCATTTTATTATTCTTCCTAGCAATCATATACAGCGGTAAGCCTTTTCCCGATGGCTGTGACCGCCTCTTCGGTGTCCTCCTTGCTGATTTTATCGGAGAATCAACCATCTTTGCAATAATATTTTTGAATTTATTGTTATCTGTGCGAATGGGTTTGTTCGGTTTATAATATTTGCGATGCGCATTCGTGCTTGTGATAATTGCACCATAATTATCCATATCTGTTGCAGTTATGATCTCTCTGTTTGGTGACTTTTTGAATATCAATTCGAGCAAACCGGGGGAGAGTTCGTAAGTCTTGTT
This sequence comes from Rhorus exstirpatorius, assembly GCA_963564615.1. Classification (NCBI taxonomy): domain Eukaryota; kingdom Metazoa; phylum Arthropoda; class Insecta; order Hymenoptera; family Ichneumonidae; genus Rhorus; species Rhorus exstirpatorius. Next base: position 8,540,612 of record OY751322.1, on the reverse strand, counting down.
CTGCACTGAGATGCGCTTGTCGTCAAAATTAACCGGTGAATCACCGATCTTCAAAACACCACCCGTGAGTTTGCGAACACCGTATACGGTATCAAGCTCTTTTCCTTCAGTCGTTTCAAACATATGAAGATACTGCTGGACAAGTGATTCACTGGGTGTTTCATGTATAACAGACGAATCCTTCTCGAATGACGCATCTGGTACTTGTCGATAATCTTCTTTGCTGGATGTTTCATGTACAATAGAAGAATCCTTCTCGGATGATGAATCTGATACTTGCTGATAATCATCATCATCATCATCATACGCAGTTCTAAAAGAGCTATCAAGATCCCTTTCTATCTTCAAGGCAGGTTCTTCCTTTTTCAGTTTGTTCTTAATATTATCCAGTGTTTTCGATTGATCAACAATTTTCTGAAGAGGAGTCACCACGGGTCTGAAAACTTCATCCATGACCCGTTCCGTGGTCTCTCTGCCCGATTTTATAAGTTTATGCTTTCGTCGAATCGCATCACTCGCGGTTGCGATTTTTCGTAATACTTCTTTTTCCTTGTTGAATGTTGCGCTCCGCATGTTGACGCCTTTTCGTTGAAACGTTGACTATTCTTATTTCTCTGATGCGCTTATATTTATAAAGCAGTCAAATCCTCGGCGGTATCGACCATCATTCATGTCTCCGTCTTTATCGATCACTACGAAAGAATATTTACTATCGTTCCAGCATGCTGAACACAAATCTTTAAACTGTGTATACGACATGTCGGTGTTAACATGATCATCATAGATATGTCGTAAATTCATTTCATCCTGACGAAAGAGTACCAGCAAATTAGTATTGTCACGAACTAGGTGTTTCGGGATACGAGCGTACGTTTGACAGAGATAGAACGAGTCAACATCGCGGTGTCGACCCATGCAAAAGAAAGCTCTTATATTATCCTGCTTCTCACAGGCTACATCGTCGAAAATCATGATTGAATTTGGTCGAGCATCTTCAGGCTTGATTACTTGCTCATGATCGTCAAAAGGAAAATATCCCACTCCTTTTACAGTTCCGAGTAAACGCTTGAGAAGTTTGTACTTTGGTTGATTCAACGATTTAGAGTATACATAAACGTTTTCAAATCTCAACCCGTTAGGATGGGTTATGAGGGTAAAAAGAGCATTCGTTTTTCCACAATTTTACGGTCCACAAATCACAGCACGCACACTGTTTGGCAGCAGAGGTCCATGGCGTCGCTTCTTCGCTTCTCGCTGTGCAAGTTCATCAAAATTCATGACAGACAATTTGTCAGGTTGTGTCTTGAACTTCATCTTGATAACGACTGATAGAAATAGGTATAAGTAGGGTGCTTATAAAGATCAGTATCTCAGTAACGAATTTTCTCTCTTCCGATGAACATGTGAATAAAAAAAAATGAGTAAACGATACGATTCAAAAAATCCCATAACTGACAGTTTGAAGAATTTCGCACAAGAAAGACATAGACAGTTTCCTCCTCCTTCCACCAATGACGAACTGAAAGCTGAAAAGATTCGAGGAAGTCAAAGATTTACGGGTGAAATTGATTCAGGGCGGTACGGTGCTGTCGGTGACACGAAAGAAAAAAAGTATAAATAAGATATCCGTAAAGCTTGACACTTCAGTCGAAAACTGTTCGTGGGTCATGGTCATTCGTAGGAAGAAACGTGGAAGAGGATTCGTCAATAATTTGATTAATAAACTCCCCTTTGAGCTACATATACCAGGATATCAGTACTGTGGCCCAGGTACGAAATTAACAGAGAGACTTGCTCGAGGTGATCCTGGTATTAATCCCCTGGACGCTGCTTGCAAAGAACACGATATTGCATACTCGAAAAATCGGGAAAATCTTTTGGCACGACACGAGGCGGATCAAGTGCTTGCGAAAAAAGCCTGGCAAAGAGTTTTCGCAAAAGAGGCGGGTATTGGAGAAAAAGCAGCAGCTTGGGGTGTCGCAAACACAATGAAAGTCAAAACCAAGCTCGGTATGGGTGTGAAGAGAGCACAGAGAAAAAATAACACGAGGAAGATGACGCTGAGACAGGTAGTCAATGCGGCTAAAACGGCGATGCGAAAGGGCAGAATAGATCCCATCAAAACGGCGCTGAAGGGTGCGCGAGATGCTGTGAAAAAAGCAGGTGGAAGGAGAAAAGTTAAATCACCACGTATCCTGCCTGTACCCACGAAAATTGGTGGTATTCTACCATTCCTCATACCCATTTTTGCTGGATTGAGTGCCACTGGAGCTCTAGCTGGTGGTGCAGCGGGTATAGCAAAAGCCATAAACGATGCAAGCGCCGCTAAAAGACAATTGGAGGAAAGTAAACGTCACAACGGGACGATCGAAGCTATCGCGTTGGGTAAAGGACTTTATCTGAAACCTCACAAGAAGGGTATGGGCTTGCACTTGAAACCCTACTTGGTAAAAAACGCGTAAGGCTACCACACCGAGCTCTCACCGATACTGATTTGATAAAGTACGCTGGAGCTATGAAAATTCCATATTTCCGTGGAGTTTACATGAGAAACGAATTACCCGAGAATGGACCTCGAAAATATGAATCAGCTATTGTGAATCTCGATGATAAGGATGGTCCCGGTACACATTGGGTTGCGTACAAAAAAATCAATGACGAGGTCGTTTATTTTGACAGCTTCGGTAATCTTCAGCCACCTCAAGATCTGATAAACTATTTCGGTGTTGGTAGCATTATCAAATATAATCATGAAAGATACCAGAACTATGACACTTTTGTGTGCGGACATTTATGCCTGAAATTTTTGAGTGGTTATCTATAAAGTGGATGCTCATGTCCCGGGAGGCATCAGTTGAACGTTAACTATCATGAGTGATTCTTTCACGTTGACGCTTTCCGGAACGAGCTCCATATTGGAAGCTTACTATTTCCCATCTATCGAACTATCGCCATTCAAAAGCTATACTCTCGGACTCGTTGAATTGCTGACATTCAACTCAATACCGAACATTGATTTGGGAAATAATAAGTTTCATGTGGGGGAGGAAACAGTGACCATACCCACTGGAAGCTATGAAATCGAGGATATCGAGCGATACTTACAGAGCGTACTCTCTAACAAGAATATCTCCATTAACCTGAGACCTAACAACAATACTCTATGCAGCGAAATTAAGTGCAATCGAGAGATCAATTTTATGCCCGATGATTCCATCGGTCGTCTATTGGGATTCACACCACGTGTATTAGCAGCTAATATCATTCATGAATCTGAGCTGCCAGTAGCCATTCTCAAGATCAACTCTCTACGAGTCGAGTGCAACATCACCACGGGAGCTTATATTAACGAGCAACGAGTCCACACCATCCACGAATTTTTCCCAATCGTTCCACCAGGATATAAGATCGTTGAAGTACCCTCACACATCATTTACCTTCCGATCGCCACACAGTCGATAGATCATCTTCAGCTGAAACTTGTGGATCAAGACGGACAGTTGGTGAATTTTCGAGGAGAAATCATAACTGTACGATTACATGTTAAATCAGCATAATGGGTATTGTGTTTGACACGAAAGTCGGAAGAAGCTATAAGACCGAATCAAGATGCCGAGAAGCAATCAGTCGTCGAGCACCTCTCAAGGAGCTAACACGTCGAAACATTCAGTTTTTGAAGACTTTGAGATTGAAAATCAAACCCCGAGGAAGAAAAAGTGGAAAATAAAAATTCGCTTTTGCTGTATTGCTTGCATCGTACCATGGAGGAGATCTTAACAATACAAAACCCAATTATCTTCGATGAGTCTATCGCACACTACGAGATTCATGCGCATCAACCGTTTGCATCGGCTACCTTCAATAACAACGATGAAATCCGAATTGCCGTTCAACATCAAGACTTGTGTTTGCTACCGAGCAAAAGCTCATTGCACGTACATGGTCGATTAACGAAGATTAATGGAACTGCAGTTCAAGATACGAAGCTAATTAATAACGCCATCTGTCATTTGTTTGAAGAAATACGTTATGAGCTAAATGCTATTGAGATCGATCGAAGCAAAAATGTTGGCCTCACGACCCTCATGAAGAATTATGTATCCCAGAGCCCTGGACAGATGACTCTGATGGAAAATGCCGGTTGGCTCAGCAATGATGAGGCTACATTGACGGATGAAAATGGATACTTTGATCTTTCTATACCACTGAATCTGATACTCGGATTCACCGAAGATTACAATCGAATTATCGTTAATGCTAAACATGAATTAATCCTCACAAGATCGAATAATGATACGAATGCCATTGTACAAGCACCTCCCGAAGGTCAGGCTGCTGCTGAACAATTCAAGATTTCATTGAATAAAATCGAATGGATGGTGCCATACATCAAAGTTTCCGATCAACGAAAAATCCAGTTGCTCGGCTTTATTGCCAAGGATCCATCGATTGCCATGAGTTTTCGTACATGGGAATTGTACGAGTACCCACTACTACCGGCTACCTCGAAACACGTGTGGGTCGTTAAAACATCAACGCAACTCGAAAAACCTCGATACGTAATAGTGGGATTTCAAACTGCGAGGAAAAATAATGCAAATACGAATGCGAGTCACTTTGATCACTGCAACATTCGCGATATTAAGCTGTTTTTGAACTCTCAATGCTATCCTTATGCAAACTTGAATCTTGATATTCCTCGCAACCAATATGCTCTTCTGTATGATATGTATGCAAACTTCCAAGCGTCGTATTATGGTAAAGAGTCTGAACCATTATTGAGCAAAGCCGATTTCCTCAAATACGCGCCATTAATTGTTATCGATTGTTCGAAACAAAACGAATTTTTAAAATCGGGGCCAGTTGATATTCGTTTGGAATTCGAGTCAGCGATCCCTTTTCCACCTCAAACATCAGCATATTGTTTGATTTTGCATGATCGAATCGTTGAATACAATCCAATTAGTGGTAATGTTAAGAAATTAGTATAATTTTTTGCTTAAAACTACGATGTATTGGTTTTTAAAATAAACAAAAACATGGTATATTTTCGAGGGTATTTTATTTCTTTCCACTATTCCTTTCCTTACAAATCGTTACAAATTCTTTCATTTTTTTCACAAGATCGTATAGATTTTGAGTATGATCTATTACAAGGTTAACAGGTTCATCCTCGAAAAATACATACTCATTCGCCTGTATTTCACGTTTTAGTTGAAACAACTTCATGCTCAAATAGCCGACAAAGTGATATAAATCTTTAACGTGTTTATTAATAATATTAAATGAATCACGCATGACGTTGCACTCGGAACACGATATTCGATCTTCGGTATTACACTTTTTGTCACACTTCAAAGTTTTGACATTTTTTTCGAAGTCAAATAAGTCACAGATGAAATCTTGGATGTTTTCCGGTGGAACATCTCCGAAATGTTTCTCGACAATTTCATCGTAACTGCTGGCACATGGTGGAATTGAAAGCAAATGCTGCGCCTCATCCGATGTTAATTCAATCATGATGACTGACTGACTGGTCAAGCTAAAAACTCTTCCTCTATAAAGCCTATCCCCCACCTTCTGGAATATAAAACTTATTATTACATCGAATGTTCTAGAAGCTTCGAGAAGGTTCCTCCTTGACCCGTATTACCCCGGAAATATTTAATGAAATAAACAATTCTCGGAAATCTAGGTCTGCCTTGGAGATACCACCTTTCCCAACATTCCTTAATCGTATCAGCATCTCTTAAAAATTTGGGGTGACGAAATTATTATTATTATTATTATTATTATTATTATTATTATTATTATTATTATTATTATTATTATTATTATTATTATTATTATTATTATTATTATTATTATTATTATTATTATTATTATTATTATTATTATTATTATTATTATTATTATTATTATTATTATTATTATTATTATTATTATTATTATTATTATTATTATTATTATTATTATTATTATTATTATTATTATTATTATTATTATTATTATTATTATTATTATTATTATTATTATTATTATTATTATTATTATTATTATTATTATTATTATTATTATTATTATTATTATTATTATTATTATTATTATTATTATTATTATTATTATTATTATTATTATTATTATTATTATTATTATTATTATTATTATTATTATTATTATTATTATTATTATTATTATTATTATTATTATTATTATTATTATTATTATTATTATTATTATTATTATTATTATTATTATTATTATTATTATTATTATTATTATTATTATTATTATTATTATTATTATTATTATTATTATTATTATTATTATTATTATTATTATTATTATTATTATTATTATTATTATTATTATTATTATTATTATTATTATTATTATTATTATTATTATTATTATTATTATTATTATTATTATTATTATTATTATTATTATTATTATTATTATTATTATTATTATTATTACTACTACTACTACTACTACTACTACTACTACTACTACTACTACTACTACTACTACTACTACTACTACTACTACTACTACTACTACTACTACTACTACTATTATTATTATTATTATTATTATTATTATTATTATTATTATTATTATTATTATTATTATTCAACGCGCAGGCGCAAATTTGAATTTCCCGCGCTCGCGCATGCGCAGAAGCGTTTTAGTGGCCCAGAACCGGCCCTGTATATCTACTGAGTGGGTCCGTGAGGTGGTAGGATAATTTTTTCAAGTTATCGGATGCATGGATAGGTTGAAAAATGATACTGTGCTATGAAAATATTTTCGAGCATCTGACAAGCGGAGAGCACGTTAAAAATCGAATTGTAACTGTTGTAAAATACTCAGTTTCAGTAGACGAGCGTTAATCCATTTCCGGAGCCTAAGCTCACCGATAGTATATCCCAAACGAAGGAATTGCCAGTGATGCAAAAAAAAAACAAACGTAAATGCGGAGAAACCATGTAAATCTACTAATAGAAGCTAAAAAATGCACGTACCTGACAGCATACAGTGATAGCTGAACAAGTAAATTATGAACGTTTGAAAGCTTGTTTATTATTATAAACAGTTAGCGTCCTCAACGATGGGACTGGAATTTCACATTAATGATAATGTTACGTCCCGCGACTTTCGGGACTTTTGCATCGATTTGAGATTACTTATATCTTGTAATTCTCAATAAAATTCAATACGAGGAAAGGGCCCCGGTTATACGAGAGAAACGTTTTTTTTTCTCTGGAGAACTCGGATAGTTCGGGCTGTCTTCAAATCAAGCCGTCGACACGAATATGGTCTCAAGTGAGCATAAATTATCGAGAGGTGACGCCATGGCGGCGTCGATATCGCAACTCTTTATAACAAAACGTCCATCGTCGGGCGTGAAGAAAAACATCCGTCGATGCTGAAGAAATCTTTGTAGACCACTCAAAATCAATGAAAGTGAGAACTTTTTAGTACATTTCTGAAAACTTGATCTAAGGTCAATTTGATGACGCTGAATCGAATGCCAATAATAATTTTGCCATCAACCCCCGGGAACATTTAAAAAAACGTTTGTAAAATTACTGGTTGAGAATCACTGTCAGAAGAAGACGCACTATATGGCTATGCCGTCCGCACTCGTAATGGGTTCTTCCTATCGTGGTAAATGCCTTTACTTTTGTCACACGACTATTTTTCTTCGGACTAGAAGGGTAGCGGCCCACACCGAGAGAGTCGGAGTGGGGAAAGCTTGCCCTACTGTACATAGTATGCCTGTACATAGTTTAGATTTTTTTTAGTAGAAAGAAACATTTCCAAGTGCGGTAGGAAACATTGATTTTTTCAACAAAATGTAATATTGAACAATTGATAGAAAATGTCACGAAAATTTTTTCTAACGACGAAAAATGGATTTTTTTTCGAAAGATAAGATTGTGATTTTATGTTTGATTTGATTGTTTGATTTGTGATTTTGAAGTGAGTTTAATTGATTTGAAAGAAAATTTTTGAAGATAAAATTTACATTTGATTAAAATTATGAAAACTAGAATTTTAAATAGAAGTCCGCAACAAACCTCAAAATCGATGCAAATTGACGTGATCAATTTGGTATTTGGGCGTGTGAAATTTTTTTCAAAGGCGATAGTGGTACAAAGTATTTTATAGAAAAAAATCTCTTTATTTTATTAAAAATCATCAAAATCCGTTCCGATTTCCGTGTCTTCGGTAATAGTATATTCGTTGTTACTTTCTTCGCTGTTTTCCTCATAATTTTGTGAATCATCTGAGTCCAATGCAGTTGCAAAGTTGATGAAGTCATTTGTGGGCATATCATCAATATCATCATATTGCTCGATTGTAGCAATAGCTTCTGATTTATTTGCGGAGGTGGTGATAGCAAGGTTAGAACAGCTATCGCCTCCACAATGTTTGCACAGTCGAGTGCACGGTACTCCAGTTTTTCTGCAAGTACAACGGACAGTTTGGCAGTTTCCAGTACACGAACAAACAACCTGCAACATAGAAATTTAGGGGAATTGATGAGTACTGAGTTAGTACAAAATGTGTGGAGGCCTTGACTCTCACGTCTGTGGATATTGAAATCTAGTCTGCGCCCACAATTAGGGGGGTATATATAGATAGTAGAAACTGAGGCAAAATTTCGGGATTTATTTTCAACGAAGCTATTGAACCATTCATTAAAATTTACTAACATTTTCCACATCTTCAAATGTTCAATAAAGTACCCTGAAAATTTAAAAATCGATGGTTCAGTAGTTGCGTTGAAAATAAATCCTGAAATTTCGCCTCATTTTCTACTATTTACATTCCCCCCACTGAAGATTCTTATTTTTCAAATATTTTGTCTATCGAAATGTTTTCCTTAACTTACCATTCGTAGTAAATTCTCAGGCGCTGAATTTTCAGGGTTCATGACTGGTATGATCATGGTACTCGTTCGTTTCCAGCCCCAATCCTCTGGATTTAATTCATTATCCAACCACAATTGCACCTGGTAACATGTACGCTTGACATGCTCACGCAGCACAGGTCGGGTTGGAGGTAATTGCGCCAATCGAACTTCTACTTTGGCATGCACGGCCAGCGATGAAAACTTTTCGTATCGAGCTTCATGGAGAGATTGTTTCAAATTGTTGAAGCTGTATAAATATGCGATCAATTGTTCTGCACATTCACACAGACTCTCAATCGTACTTTCAGCGTTGTAGAACGTTTTTACAGCGGTCTCTAGATGGACATTTTTTTGCAGGATGGAGATCAGGCCCTTTGTTCCTTTGCCATACATGGCACTTGTCGTGTCACACCCAGCGAATGCGTGCGCAAATAAAATGAATGGCTTTAGATTCGAATGATCGTCTGTTGCATACAAAACATTTTTCTTCGCAGTCGACGTGATTTTATAAAAATATAAAGGACTCGGATGTGCCAAAGCGATCAGTAAAACAAGCAGGTCAGTGTCATTTCCGACAACTGCCACCGTGCAGCCTGTAGATTGGTTTAGCTCAATCGCTGTTCTTGCGATGAGTGCGTCCGCATCTTCCCGTGCAACTTTTATTTTGATACCGCGTGTACGTAAATATTCTGAGAGTAGTTGCACTAGTTTCATTTTGTTCGACACATTGGAAAGAAATCTTGTCTGGCTCAAAGTGACGAGTGTGCTCTCTGTTAATTCAATATCCGGTGCCATATTTCGCTGACGCCGGTGGTACCTCTCGTAGGATTTTATACCAATATTTTCGTTGCTATATCCATCGAAAACGACCCATGAATTCTCTCCATATTCACTGATTATGTGCGAGTAATATACTTCGCAAATGACTCCAAACGACCCGGGAAAAAATGTTTATATGTGAGTCAGGCATGAACCAGATATGTTCAGATATGTTCAGATATGAACATATCTGGTTCATGCCTCATTTATGTATGATTATATATGATCATACATAAATTTATGTATGATTATATATGAACATACATAACGTCATGTAAAATCGAATAGGATTATATATAACTGTATATATGATTATATATGACCATACATAACATCATATATGAATATAGTTCCTATATAAATTCATGTATGTTTATATATCAACATACATAACTCCATGTATAATCGTATATGATCATATGTAGCATTATATATGATCATATATAACCATGCACTGAAAAAAAAGGTAATGTAACGGCAACAAAATTCGTTTGTTGCCTGCGTTTTGTTACGACCAATATATAATTTTGTTCGTAGGACAAACATTTTGTTGCGACCAATGAATAAAAATAATTCTTTTTGTTGGCAACATCGTCCTAATTTTGTTAATCACATTTTATTGATACAACCAAAACTGTTTGTTGTTGGAACAAAACATACTTTATTTTGTAATGCAAACAAAATTATTGGATTGGGCGAACGATACAATAAGAAGACCTCGACCCATCTGTATATTTGGTTGAGACAATAAAAAAAAATAAAAGTCGACAACAAAAATGTTTTGTTGTCGTAACAAAAACTTCATGAACACCGCAACCCGTGCCCGTCAGACACTCTATCGGCTTCTAACCAAACAGTATAGTTGTCGGAATAAAACGTTTTGTTGGCGCAACCAAACGTTACGTTCGCCCAACAAATTTGTCACGCCGGCAATACTGTAGCATCTTTGGTATCGCGTGGTGTGCAACAATCGTTCTACGACCGCGTGAATGCTTCGAGTGTGCATGCATATGGTGATAATATATTTTTTCGAGCCAACAGTGATATTAAAAAAATCTAAAAAATTAACAAATCTTCATGAGAAAGCGTCTAACAATCATTCAGATGGGCTCATTTGTTATTTTTCAATCTAACAAAGCATCTGCGCGAAAAATCTGCTCGAAGGTTTTTGAGGTTATGTTGATCCTTAGCCTCGCCTAAAACATTCTGTCATGAAATTCTGAACTTTTTTCACGGAAAAAGCTTCCTCTGTGCTCTGTGAGAAAGCATTTTGGAAGTTAATTAGAGAACCACATTTTTTAAATATTTATTAACAATATTATAGCGGAGAGCATTGATTATCCCCATGCACTATACGATTATTACTGCAACAAAAATGATTTGCCCTGTATGCAAAATATGTTTGTTGCTGCAACAAAATTGCTTTGTTCTACATACATAAAATATAGCGTTTCGAACAGCCATGTTTTGTTGAGCCAACAAAATATATATGTCCGTTCAACAAAATTGTTTGGTTAAGGTAACTAAATCATTCCATAGCGCAATCAAACGTTTGCTTGCGGCAACAAAATGTGTTTAACAAAACGATACCCATGTCGCCAACAAAACGTTTTGTAGATCACATGTTAACAAACGAATTTTGTTGCGCCAACAAAACTTTGGTTGTCACAATCAAACTTTTTTTTGAGTGTGTATAGTATTATATATGACCATGTAGATCATATATACATTTATGTATGATTGTGTATGAACATACACAACATCATGTGTAATCGTATAGGATCATACATGAAGTTATGTATGTTGATATATAAACATACATGAATTTATATAGGAACTATATTCATATATGATGTTATGTATGGTCATATATAATTGCATATAAAGTTATATAAGATCCTATACGATTTTATATGATATTCTGTATGGTCATACATGGTATGAGTTCTTACACCGACTCCCCTGAGGGTTGCGGGCTCCCAACACCATCTACCCTTGGTCTCCTCTCGTATCCGTTTGTCCCCGGTTCGATCCCCGCTGCCGGAGCTTGTCGCGCACTCGCTAGATCTAAACACCTGGGACAGAAACAGTCGTAGTTCGTACGCCCTGCCTCTGGAGCTACGTCCGAGCCCGTTTGTGCTTTTTTACCATCTGCTGTGCTACGGCAGCTTCTCGCTGCCGGAGCTCGTCTCGCACACGCTAGATGTCAGCACATTGGGACAGAAGCAGTCGTAGTTCGTACGTCCTGTTTCTGGAGCTACGTCCGAGCCCGTTGTGTTTTCATCAGCCGTGCTACGGCATCGGGAATCGAACCCGAGACATCTTCCCAGCCTTTCGGTCACCACACCAAGGCGCTGGTTTCCTTTGGACCTACTTTTTTAGGTGGATTCCGAACCACCGGGTCACAGAAAAAGCACTTAGAAAATTTTTCCATTGGTGCCGACAGTGGGAATCGAACCCGGCCACACTGCGTGCGAGCCGAGCACGCTACCCACTGCGCTACTGCTCCCCCTGTATGGTCATACATACATTCATGTTTGATTATATATGACCATATATATTATAGATGAACATGTGGATCGTATATAAATTTATATTTATGGACCATACAGCATAACAATATATATAATCGTTTAGGATTATATAAAACATATTATATATGATCATATATGATCATATATGATCATATATACATTTCACAATCAAAAGCGGATGAATTCACTCTTTCATTTTCAAAACCCGACCCCAAATAAAATGTTTCTCATGAAGTCCATCAAAATCTGGAAAAAAAATTATTTTTACAAATATAGATTCATCCGTTTTTGACCATTTATAGATCATTTGGCATGATCACACACGACTTGGTATGATCATCCACGACTTGATATGATCATCCATAACTTGATATGACCACACTGCAAATCCAAGTGTGTTATGTTACACGCAAAAGATGTGTAATTTTTTAAATAACACGTGTAAATGGCATAATGTGTGTTAAAGCAACACACATATGCGTGTTATGCTACTTTTACCCGCATTTTCTGTGTAACTTTACACGCACGGTCCGCATTAAACCTTTACACACTTTATGATTCGTGTTAAAATAACACATTTATTGGTAAATCACACATTTTGCGACATTTTACAACTATTATTATTATTATTACATAATAAAAATTATTATTAAACAACATTTACTATTAAACAACATAATAACAATCATTAGTAAACAAATCCATTTGTTAATTAACAATTGAATAAATTTTTTCACTGCATATCACCTTTTTACTGAATAATATCACGCGATTCTATCCAGCCATATTACATAATAAAAATTATTATTAAACAAATCCATTTGTTAATTAACAATTGAATACATTTCTTCACTATATATCACCTTTTTACTGAATATCACGCTCTTCTATCGAGCCCCGTGAGACAGTGCTTTTTCATTAGAACTCGTATACTAATATCATTTAAATACAAAAAATTCATAAGGAATCAATAGCGTAGTGGTAGAGTGTCGCTCGTTAGGTAGGTCGTTAGGTAGGTCTCAGGTAAAATCTCAGGTAGGCTCAAAATTAATTTCGACGGAAAAACGTCCGGACCACGAAGCCGGAAACACTCGTAAAAAAAAAAAAATTCTCAAAATCTTTAATTTTTTTAAAAATGATTATTTAAGGATCGAAAGTGCTGAATTCGATTACTGCGGAGGATCGTGGGTTCAAGTCCCGGTCAATGACTTTTTTTTTCAAAATTTACAGGATTTTCGAAAATAATAGAATAACAGTTTTAAGCTCGTTCATCGATCATTCCTAATAGCTAATTCATAAATAATAAATAAACTATTACTACTACTAACACACTTGGATTTGCAGTGCATACATGACTTGATATGATCATACCAAATCATGTATGATCATACACGATTTGGTATGATCAGACATGGCCACTTTTCTGGCATGAGTCATACATGACTAGTTATATATGATCATGTATGATCAGATATGATTATTTTTTCCCGGGGATGATCCATGTGGCCAGCTGACATTGTGCAATAGAAATCCGCCGTCAATAACGAAGGTCATATTGCGTACAAAAGTTTCGGATTGGATAATACACGGCTTGAATATTTTATAGAGCTCAGACTTTGACGTCTTTCTCATGAGACCAAATTCGTCGAATAAGGATAACGGATATGGTGAAAGTTCGAACTCAAATGCTTTCCGTGTCTGTACTTCGTCACCACGGAACAAAACCGAAATTCGTTGAAACAGCAGAGAAGAGTCGACCAAATCAAAATGATCGTTATTAATATGAGTCCCTGATTTGACAGCCGCCAGAGTCCTTACTTTGTTCACCGTAGACATTGAAATTTTTCCAACAGTTTTTCCTATCATGTATGCCATACCCTTTTTTCCTTTCTCAAACGCTAAATGACAATCTGTGGTGGTCGCTCCGACAAGTCCTGTTGACAAGGAAAACAAGGAAGTTCGATTTTGAAAAGGACCGTGTTCCTCAAACCAATATATGAATTTTTTGATATCGGCGTCATCTCGTTTCATTCGATGGTCGGCGAGATCGACATGTTGTTCACTCCTTAATGATTTGAGGCCACAATAATCCTCTAAGCACTCAATAATTGAGACCGACGATGGCATGACTGATAAATATCTCGCGATGACACTTGGAGTAACACCTCTACCATGCGTAATATCTGTACTAAAAGATCTATTGAGCGTTTGCTCAATTGTCATGTCCGGCCACACACCGGACCAAGCTTTGTCAGACCTCCGGACTGTAAAATTTCCATCTGTTGCAAAACTTCTGAATTCTTCATCAGTCATTGTCATCTCTAAATCGACCATATCCTGAAGATATATTTGAGCGCATTTAGCGTAATTGAAATGGCCTGCAGCGTGAAAAATAGGCAACATTTTGCGAATACTTTGAAGGTGTAGCTTCCAGTTGCCTGAGCGTTCAGCCTCCATGAACTGAAGTGCAATAACGACACACTCAAAATATTGTACCCATAGTTGTGCAGTTGGTCCTCGACATTTCAAAATGTTCAACTGCGCGATCAAGTCGCTTGTCATTTCAACGATTGTAGCTTCTGCTTGACAATCACCGATAGTCGGAGGGTCTGTACTCCAACTTTGCAGAAGAGATTGAACGCCCTCGTCATATTTTCGGCCTATTTCGCCATCGATTTCGCGACATATTATGACTCCCAGAGCGGTAAATGTCAAAATGTGAGCACGCATCGCACGAGCATAAGCATGCCCCATCAACATTTTTTTTACTGACGCTGGGGCGTATGTTACCGCCCAGATGTCGTCAAGTCCGCTACCATCCATAATATGACCGATAGAGCCCAAGTAAGACATGAGCAAGTGGAATCCACCCAAGCGTACCACAACGTCTCCCAGCGTGTCCTGTGATGCTGCGACAATAACACGAGCTCTACGATACAATTGTTGGTCAAATGTGACAAAACATGTCTTTTGATTAATTCGACGAGAATCAGCTGCAGCCTTATGTAAAGCTGTATTGATCGTGCTCATATTGGAAGGAGGTTGATTGATGAAAGGCAGACAAACAACTTTGGAAATTTCGTACGTGCTATCAGCCGTCAGAACCTCCATAAAACCCTTCCAACTTGGTACATTTTGTATACCACAGTGTTTTGCCCACAGGTACGTTGAATATGCCGCTGGCAATACTGTAGGGAATCTGTAGGGAATAGCTTTTTTGTGTCAACGAACTCAATATTTTCGAATCCATTTGAATGGGCTGTCCATGGTACGGTTTGCGTTACATTCTGTGATGCTACCGTTGTAGCCCTTAAATTCCAGGCACATTTCAATTTTTTAGTTCAACCTTCATACTTTATGTTGTACTCCGGTGTATATATAGCTATCCCACCTAAGCAGTGAAAAGTGTTATAGCCATCTAAAGTTTCGCGGTTGTGATCGGTATTATCATAGACATGCTGGACAGAAACATTATCTTCGATTATAAATTTAGGTGGATCCATAATGACTGACGCCTCGTATTGCTGTAGTTGATAATACGATGCGCAGAAGCCAAATTTAGCGAGGAGATCGATTATTAATTTCGATCCGCATTTTCTGTACACGTAGATTCCCAGTGCCAGCTGCAGATGAGATGTGAAACTTGAACTTCGGATGATAGATACAATAGAATGGGCTACTGCACTAACTTTCATGTAAAGTCGCTTTTCACTGTTTGCTGATTTTTCGAGTGAATTAGGCATAATAAGTGTATCAAGGAATGCACGAAGAAGTGGAGGAATGTCTTTTTCAACTGAATCAAGAAAACGATCAGCTGTTTGATAACAATTATTCTCATAATTGTAGCTTTCAATATCTTTTCGTATGAGCTCTGCTGAAATGTTCACTATTGCTTCTTGCTGCTTTTGATTAAGGGATTTAGGACCACGATACCAGTCTCCACATAGCTTTGTTATGCTGAAGCATTTATAGAAAATTAAAGTGCCAGAGCCTCGCTGCTGCAAAATATGAATATCGTCTCCAAAAAAATCCATCAACTTCTCATATAAAACTTTTCTTGACAAACATGTATCGCCCATCACATTGCGTAATTCAGCCAACGTAAATTTTCCTTTTTCAGAACCTTTTATGTACGCCGAAACGAGTTGAAATGTTGAGTCTATTTCTGCTTGTTTCAAAATACTAGTGGACTTCTCAGATGGAATTTTCGAGTACAATTCTTTACATTTTTTGTGGTATCGTGCAGCTACAGCCACCAAAGATTCAACACCTCTTAATCGGCCTAGCACATCGATGGCCATGGAATCGTCTCGCTGTTCAGCTATGTCAAGGAGCCTTTCCTTCATAAAATCGTGTTGTATCAAGTAACCTGGCTTGTGTTTTCGATCCCAAGGCTTACCACATATGAAACATAAGTCGCGGAAATTTAAATCAGTTTGCGTTGGAGTAGATTCAGAGAGGCTCCATGATGTACCGGGTGTTGCAGCAAAATATTTCGCTGAAGTATCAACTTTCGCTGCTTTTGCAGCTGCACTTTTTTCGACGCCGATGCATACCATTTGCGGCACGTGTTATGCACGATAAGCGAGGCATGATTGCTCCATACTTTCCATTTATTATCGCCAAATTCTTTCCTTTTCGCAATTAATGTCTTGAGACCTTTTTGTTGAACGTTATCGATATCATTCTCCACTGTTTTATCACATATAGTACATACCACAACTGAATCCATGAATATGCCAAACTGAAATAATCAGAAAACATTTTTATTAATTATTGTTAACGTTCACAATATTATGTGAATCGTCAGAAAAATCATCAAACATTATTATTATTGTCCTTCTTGGTCACTTCCTTAACCCGTTGTGGTCATACGAGCCCAGAAAACCCCAGAGTAAGAGAAATATACAAAATCAAAGTAAATAAAATAAAATAAAATAAAACTACAGATAAATACTACAAAAAGTTTGAAAATAAAAAGTAAAAAATTTAAAAAATAAGAATAGGGTCAGTGTGGGTATTTTGCACGTATGGGTATTACTGCGATTTTTTTTATCTTATCAGAATTATATCTTGTCTCATTATTTATAGCTTGAAAAAATCAGATTGTCAATTCAATATTGAATTTCAATATTGAATGTTTTCAAGCTATAAATAATGAGACAAGATTACATTGTGATAAAATATAAAAAAAATCGCAGTAATACCCACACTTACCCTATAAGCTACGTATGAATATACTTTTTTAGTACGGACAATAAAAGTTATTCTCATTTGAAAATCTACTATCTGACCCAAGATAGGTGAAATGCCCCTGTTTCAAAATTTTTAATTTGATAGAATCAAAAATGTTATCCCTTTGAAAATGAGGTGCACCTGCCGTTTACGGGCGACAACAACTGACGCTTTCTATACAAAGCATGTTCGGGGAAAGGTCCTGCTACCCGTTCGCGCTCAAATCTACCCCGTAACGATTTTTAGGAAAAAATTTAGCCGTGCACGCTCTTGTCGAACAGACTTACGTACGTAACGTAACTAAAAAATTGAACAATTTAAAAATGAACATTTAAAATGTTACATTCAAATTTATTTTAAAATTTGAACATTAAAAGTTAAATTGAAAATTATTTTAAAAAATTAAAAGTCAAAACTGACATTTTAAAGTTCTAAGAATTTTTCCTTAAATAAAATTCACTGGCTATTAGACTATTACAGCGTGATTAAATTGCATGGCTATAAGGCTATTACAGCGTGATTAAATTGCATCGTATATAGGGAATATAAATTAAAGTGCAATCTGTCAGCTATGTGTAAAATAGTACCGGAGTAAAATGAATTAGAGCAAAATGAATTACAAAAAACAAAAAACAAGTTGTCAGAAACTGATATTGACGTTCAAAAAAATAATAAAAACAAAATGACCAACAAAATGTTCAAGTTGCGATACATTTTTTTGTGAAATATTTATTTCTTAAAATTGCAAATTTATGGAAATTTTATACGAACTTATTCTGTCCGAGTTCTTTCTGGTACAATAATAATGCCATATCAATAATACATACAATGTACAACTTACCTTGGTATAATTTTTTCCCCATACACACGTTCAAAATTCACAAAAATTATTCGACAACACTTTCGCGTACATTGAAACGGCGTCGAAACTGATTCGTAGCTGCGCACTGTCGTACCGTCCAAAAACGTTTGGCAGGTATATCCGGCGGTCCCACCGAAATTACCTTCTCTCTATCTCTCTCTCACTGTCTGCTTCGTTGCACTTGTCGTGCTATGCACCCGCACAATGCACTCTTACTTACGGGTACTCATCCATTTTCAGCGACCTCCGCTGGAAATAAATTTTGTCTTGAAACAAATTTTAAAAATTCTCTATCTCCCTTAGTTTTGAAGATACGAAGTTGAACGTTATATACTTTTTTACGTATTTTTTGCTTTCGAGAACTTTGGTTTGACATAATTTTCAATAAAGTAATTAGGTTCTGAGTTAAACATTTAAATCCTTTTTCTTTAATGTTCCCGGGGGTTGATGGCAAAATTATTATTGGCATTCGATTCAGCGTCATCAAATTGACCTTAGATCAAGTTTTCAGAAATGTACTAAAAAGTTCTCACTTTCATTGATTTTGAGTGGTCTATTGGCCATGGCATCAGATTACTCAGAAGTGGTGGGCCTTTGTGCACAACGAAAAGCAATGTGCATGGGACACTAATACAGGCTGAGTGCAAAGTCTTTGCCTTCGTGAGAACCACAGGCGGTCTCTTTGGGTGTGTGTGAGAAGGAAAGCAGGAGAGACAGAGCGTGTATGGCTCATCTAAAGCTAAGTGACCGGTGATCCTCTTTTTCCTTATCCCCGAATGAAGACTTTATGAACTGAATTCCCGAAAGTACGTGAGTGAACGGATGTAAAAATGTAAAATCAAGAATGAGCATGGGTACCTGGGTCAGGTCATCGGTGATGGTAAAGGTGGCGTTAGATTATAGATTATTGCATTTAAATGTTCAATTTTATTTTAAACTAGGTCGGGATTTCCATGAATCGAAATTGGTCGAAGAGAAGAGAATTCTTCTTTGAATCTTTGTTGTTTTTATTTTTTTCTTGCTCCGAAATTATGGGAGGTTTTGTGTTACGACTTTTTGGGAACGGCGTCTGGAAAAAGTCATCGGATAATTCTCATGGGCGGTCTACATGAGCTCTGCACGTGATCGATAAATTAACACAGTGGTCGAGTCAAGGAGACTCGATGGAAGAAAGATTTCGACGAAACACCCAATCATCGACGACCAAAATTAAACAAACTTTTGAGAATATCTGTTTATGCTTGGACTGTTATTGGACTCCAATTTATTGAGCACTTAATGTTTATGCTGCACGAAGAGAACGTCGAGTCTATAGCCAAAGAAAGAGAGCAAGCAGCGCTTTGTCCCAAGTCTTGGGATTCAGAAGGCGTATGTCCCATCGACATACGAATCCAAGCTCTCGCCTACGAAGGAGGGGCGACACCAAAATTCGGCATCGAATCCAACAAAGACCCCAAAAGCGTAGCAAGCGCATTATTCAATTAACGTTTTTCTTTTAACTAACAACGACCAAATTCAAAGATTTCAGGAGATTTCGTAATGCATGGATAAAGGTTTATGTGAAAATGAAAATTGTGAACGAATCCTTTTTCCTAAAATAATAATTACGAATTTGATGAATAAATGTATGTGCGATAGTTGCGTGAGCACGAAAATAGATCTTTCCTGTAACGACAAGTAAGAGAAATGATAAAGCCGGAATCATAAAATTGCACAAGATCCGGAGTATATAGATAGAATTTTCAATTGTTATAACAAATGTAGAATCTGAATAACTGGTTAATAATTATGAGAATTTTGAGTAGTTTGGATACGCTAAAATAATTTCCTTTCGTATAATTATTGGGAAGAATTAATTATAATCCAAAAGAAATTTCATGTCATACACCATTGCATCAGAACCTCCGCATGGTGAATAATAAAAAAAAGAAATAGGAATGAATGGAATGAGAGGAAAGATCGAACGAAATCCAGAGCGAGAAAGATACAGAGAAACAGAGGAGAAGTTGTCACCGAACGAGAATACGAATGAGAAAAGACGAATGGAAATGTACGCGTATGTATGTGTGTGTGTGTGTGTGTGTGTGTGTGTGTGACATCGAGAGCCTATGACGGGTCAGCGCGTGGCCCATAGGAGAAGTCAAATGCAAGCATGGAGGGATGAGAAGGAGAGAGTGACCAGAATGAAAAAGAGGGGTTTACTCCTCCGCTGTGTGGTACTTCCAAAACGAGGGATAGAGTGAGTGAGAAAGTAAATACGAAATATGTAAGTATGAGAGAGACAGAGTGAGCGTCTTCATGAAAAGACGGCGTATGTACGAGAAATTCGTTTTCTGATTATTAGGTAATAATGAAATAATTATTATAAAGGAATGCAGGAGTGAATATTATATTATAAGGATGAATTCATGTTAATCATAAGTATAAATTTTCGATTATATAGATTCCAGGGGATCATCGGGGATGCGAGGTGGAGGCGGTGGAGGAGCCTGGAGCGTCTAAGGCGTCTAAGGGCGTACCTCCCCACCGCCGAAACTAAGCCATCCTAGAGGACCCTATATAAGACCGGGTAATGAGCCCGCGGTATGTTCGTCAGAGTCGGGAGAGAATTTCAAGAGCAGAATCGCTGTCCGTCGTGTCAATCTATTTTTACTTTTCATCATTTTTGTCGCACCAGTTTATGTTATTTTATTCAACCAATTTCAATACCGAACCATTTTATCTTCGTGAACCATTTTATTTTTGCGGACAATATTTTTATTCCTATTTTGTTGTGAACAGACATTTCATTTTCTTTTCGTGTGGACATTGTGTTTTAAAGAGCAATATATATATTTTTTTTGTGTGAACATTTTGTTTTGTTGGACACTGTTTGCCCTGCCACAAATTTACCATTACGTTCAACCTCGTGGTCCATCGTTCCATCGTCGCACAGTGGGGCAGAATCCCAAAAAGCTGGCCAAAAATCAGAAAGTGGCGTAAATGATTTTAAATTCTTTCCTCGGGGGTTTTCGGGGTCGCTGATTACAAATCTGTTATCAGAATCATGATTTTCAAAATGGCGGACCCAAAATGGCAGACATAACTTAACTAATTAGTCAAATTATTCAGTAAAAAATACCCAATCGTATTTCTTAAGGGTTTTTGGGATCGCTGATTATGAATTTGTTATTGAAATGTTAATTTTTAAAATACCAGACGCGATATATGGTCGATTCCGTAAAAATTTTCAATTTTTAATATTTTTAAATAGAAAATATTTCATGATTTTTTTTAGGTTTGAATGAGTAAAAAATCTCTTGAGCAATGTATTTATTTATCAAAAGTTTTTTGAGTACAAAGTTTGCAACAAATTAAATAACTCTTATTTATTTCTAGTAACAAAAATCTTGAATGTCATCTTCGATGTTCGAATCATTCGATTGCGATTCTGATGTTGACCCGCTTGTATCTAAATCGGAATCGTTCCTTGTCTCTTGTCTGATGACTTCAGGTTGTTTAAACATCTCTCTAGCTTCTTTATATAGAGATTTCGCCGGTCTCTGGGGCAATTTCCTGATGCTTGAGAGAAATGGATCTGATATTACGAGAAGCCTATTGAAAATGTCTCTCATATTCGATTCTCTAGAGCATTTTCTTGAATGATGTAATCTGTAGTTCTTAATGTCCTTATTGCGTTGTGCAGAAGTAGTACCGGTTACAGCGTTACAGACTTTGCCGTCGATCATCGTAAATGACATACAATAGGTTACTGAAATTGATTTATCATTTTTTTCAGTAGTGTATGGTTCAAGACCCTCAATCTGCTGTTCTATGTCGGTAACTTCTTTCAGTGTTGATTGTACATCTTCATGTACAAACTGCAATCGTATTGGTCTGCAGAATCGAGGAGATGAAGGTCTAGGATTTTTCCACACAACAGTTGCTTCATTCGTTTCGTGATTGTTGTAGATTAATTGTAAAGGTACCAGAGAAGTATAAAAAATGCTTTCATCAGATTTTCCATCCTCAGCAAATTTTTGCTTATAAACACTTTGACCCCTGCTTCCATCACACCCCCATTTACAGTGAAGAACTAATTTTTGCAGAATTTCCGAATTAAGAGTATCGATGACATCAGCCTGAAGTTGCATAATTCTATATGTGGTATGATCAAGTAAAGCCTGTAGTTTTATTTGTGCGCACGACTCACTAACACTAGTGTACACAACTGATGGATAACAACGATTTTTTGCTTTTTCTACTTCATGATACGATGAGTATAATTTGCATTTATGTGCTCTAGCTGCATTCCTTGATAGCTGATACGAGCGCTTTGATTCTCCTTTCTCGATCATTAAGGAAAGTGCTTCGTCGGGGGTTGAAGGTGCTTTATTTTGTGACCGAATAGCAGCTATATATTTTGAAGCTCTCGTTGGGCTTGTTAATGGGACATCTTGAAGAACTTGAGCAGCATGCACTTGACCAGAACTCCTTAAACTCATTTGAGCAGCATACCTTAATTCTTCTGTAGATAAAGTAGATCGTACTTTTTCAGTCTTTCTCCTCTTAGATCTATCGCTGGATAAGGCAAAAGATTGCGAAGGTCGCCCACGTGTTCCTTTTTCATCATTCTTCACAATCTCCTCAGATGTTGATGTTGTGCATTCAGTATTGGATAATTTTGAGAAACGTACGGTGCCCTTGAACCATTCTTCATTATTTTTTAGAAACTTTTCTTGGCCTTTATTTGCTGCTTTCCATCTAGATCGAAAATTTGCAAATAACAGTCCTAATGACTTCTCATCCCCGTCTACTTGTATCACATCTTCGGTTTTCTTGAAAATTGCATCTTTCAAAACGTCAATAACGTCTTTTTGTTCGTTTTTTAAACTGTCTTTCACCATAAAAAAAATATATTTTCTTGACAATTCCATACTTGAAGATTTGGAAGACTCTGTAAAATACCAATATAAACATTTACAAAATTAAATGAGATTATTCTGAAATTATTTTATGCTTATGATTGTATATTTATAAAGAAAACGAATATTTTTAATATGAATGATGCATGTTAGATTGCTAACTGGTGTCCACAAAAAATATGGTTAATTTTCTGAAGATACATTGTTTAGCGACAAAAAACGCATAACAAATATATTTACATACATTCCGTACGAAAAGAAAATACCGAACTCTCATGGATATCTATCTTTATAAGGGTTACCTCTGTGTCCGTATAGAACAGGTATAATAAAGTCTAAACAGCAGGCGGCTACATTCTTTCATATATGGCTGCTCTGGGAGCCCCTCGTCAGTCCTTGTCGAATCGCCGTCTACGTATACACTAATACACCTTTACTGGCAAAGACCCTACAGTGCAGTCGAAGGGTGCTACCTACCGTTATGCCTTACAAAGATGTGGGAAATACAGTTCTAACTACTAAGAGTTCTTTTAGAAATATTTTATAAAATTTTGAGATTTTCAAAATATACAAACGCGCTGTAACGTAATAATCAATGCATTACATTCACACGTCCGTTAATGTCACGCCACGTATTTCTCCCGAAAAATTAGTCTAACTATTCGTTGAGCACTCCTGAGCAGTCAGTTTTTTACTATATTATACTTTATACTATACATTATTAGTTCCTTGTTGAAACGAGGCCGAGACTCGCGAAGACATTTTTAAAACTCTATTAGAAAATCGATTTTAGTAAAAAAAAGTTCAATTTTTTATGTTTACTTGTTGCAAAATTTAAATATTCCTAACATACAATACGCAATAACTGTGCATAACTATATATTCTGCATACCTTCAGAAAGTGATTCCATTTTGCAGAATCCAAATTGCGATAGTTTCGTCCGTTTCACAGCACTTTGAAACAGGCAAGAATTTTTTGACGCGTATACTTGTTTAGTGCGTACCGAACGACGGCTGAATGTCGACTGATGCCGAGGCGACCCTAGAGCAGGTATATGTATACCTGCTAGGTCCGGAATTTCATGCTAAGACTACCTGTAAACCAGATCTTAACGTATATAGACGAATACATACAATTCAAAAATTTGATTTTTGGCCAGTTTTTTGGGGTTCTGCCTCACTGTGCGCCGCCGTGTCAAGAATGTATGGGGCATTCCGTCTAAAATCGACCTATCCAAAAGCCTCATATATAGGGAATTCCGTCTAAAATCGACCCATTTAAAACCCTGATATATGGGGAATTCCGTCTAAAATCGACCTATCTGAAAGCCTGATATATGGGGCATTCCGTCTAAAATCAACCTATCTAAAAGCCTGATATATGGGGAATTCCGTCTAAAATCGACCTATCTAAAATCCTGATATATAGGGAATTCCGTCTAAAATCAACATATCTAAAATTTTGATATATGGGGAATTCCGTCTCAACTTGACCTCTCTAAAAGCCTGACATGGGGTATTCCGTCTCAACTCGACTTCTCTAAAAGCCTGATCTATGGGGAATTCCAACTCAAATCGACCTTGATACATGGGTAATTTCGTCTCAACTCGACGTATCTAAAAACCTAATGTATGGGGAATTCCGTCTCAACTTGACCGATTTAAAAACCGGATATATGGGAGATTCCGTTTCAACTCGATCCATCTGAAAGTCTGATATATTAGGAATTCCATCTCATTTCATGTATATACATATGTTATATATATATACTAGGGTGTTTAAAAAAAAATTTTCGATTTTCCAACGGGCCACACCTAAAATAGTTAGACTAGGTAGAAAAAAAATTTATGGTAAAGATGAGAATTTCAGGTTGAGTGGAAGATTCGCCGCAATTGAGTTAAAAATTTTTTTTTCATTTTCATCGAATTTATAACGAAAATTTTTTGATTTTCCAATGGGCCACACCTGAAATAATTAGTTTGGGTAGGAAAAAAATTTATGTCAGAAGATGATAATTTTACGTTGAGTGGAAGATTCGCCGCAATTGAGTGAAATTTTTTTTTTTTTTTCTTTTCATCGAATGTATAATGAAAATTTTTTAATTTACCTACGGGCCACACCTGAATTAATTAGTTTAGGTAGAAAAAAAATTCATGTCGGAAGATGAGAATTTTAAGTTGAGTGGAAGATTCGCCGGATTTGGGTTAAATTTTTTTTTTCGTTTTCATCGAATTTATAATTAAATTTTTTTGATTTTCCAACGGGCCACACCTGAAATAATTAATTTGGGTAGAAAAAAATTTATGTCAAGAGATGAGAATTTTAGGTTGAGTGGAAGATTCGCCGCATTTGACTTAAAAATTTCTTTTATCTTTTCATCGAATTTATAATGAAAAATTTTCGATTTTCCAACGGGCCACACCTGAAATAATTAGTTTAGGTAGAAAAAAAATTTATGTCAAAAGATGGGAATGTCAGGTCGAGTGGAAGATTCGCCGCATTTGAATTCAATTTTTTTTTTCCTTTTATCGAATTTATGACGAGTAATTTATGGTAAAATTACTATTTTATTACAAATTCGATAAAACGAAAAAAAAAAATTTAATTCAAATGCGGTGAATCTTCCATTCAACCTGAAATTCTCGTCTTTTGACATACATTTTTTTCTACCTAAACTAATTATTTGAGGTGTGGCCCGTTGGTAAATCAAAAAATTTTCATTATAAATTCGATGAAAAGAAAAAAAAAATTTTCAACTCAAATGCGGCAAATCTTCCACTCAACCTAAAATTCTCATCTGTTTGCATAAAAATGTTTTCTACCGAAACTAACTATTTCAGGTGTGCCCCGAAAAATTTTCATTATAAATTCGATGAAAAGAAAAAAAAATTTTTTGAGTCAAATGCGGCGAATCTTCCACTCAACCTAAAATTCTTATCTCTTGACATAATTTTTTTTTCTACCCAAACTAATCATTTCAGGTGTGGCCCGTTGGAAAATCAAAAAAATTTCATTATAAATTCGATGAAAACGAAAAAAAAATTTTTTAAGTCAAATGCGGCGAATCTTCTACTCAACCTAAAATGACTTAAATTTTTTTTTCTACCTAAACTAACTATTTTAGGTGTGGCCCGTTGGAAAATCGAAATTTTTTTTTTTTGAAACACCCTAATATATACATATGACCAACCCAACCCAGACTTAAACCCTCCGTGCTAATTTTTCAACCAAAATCCAAACCCAAACTCAAATACAAATTTTTACATATCAACTATGTGTCAGATTATGTATCGAATATATCGATGTATCGAACCACGTCAACAATCGATATATTGATATATCAAACCATGTCAGTAATCTATACATCGATATATCTATCGATCTATGTATCGAGATTTATCGAACCGCTTCAATAATCGATATATCAACATATTAAACCATGTTAGTAATCGATACATCGAACCTTCTTAGTAATCGATATATCGATACATGGAATCGTGTCAAGATTCGATATATTGATAGATCTATGTATTAAACCGTGTAAATAATCGATTTATCGAGATATCAAACCATGTTAAGAATCTGTATACCCATATATTGAATCGCATCGAGAATTGATATATCGGTATATTAAACCATGTCAAGAATCGATATATCGATATATCGAATCGTGTCAAGAATCGATAAATTGATATATGGATACGTCAAATCATGTCAAGAATCGATGAGTGGATATATCGATATATCGAATTGTGTCTAGAATTGATGAATTGATATATCGATGTATCGAATCGAGTATAAATATATCGAAATGTGTCAAAAATCGATATTTCGATATATCGAACCGTGTCAAGAATCAATATATCCATATGTTGAACCGTGTCAAAAATCGATATATCTACCCATATAGCACCGAAATGTTGCAGCAACGTTGCTGCAACATAACTTTGCAATATTGGCAATGTTGCTGCAACCTTGCTGCAATGTTGTAGCAATGTCTCAATGTCCACTTTATATTGCATAACATCTGCAATGTTGCTGCAATATTTCAATCTCTACCATTCATTGCATATCATTACGCGGGTCAAATTGACATAATATAGT
The DNA here is from genome assembly GCA_963564615.1 of Rhorus exstirpatorius. Classification (NCBI taxonomy): domain Eukaryota; kingdom Metazoa; phylum Arthropoda; class Insecta; order Hymenoptera; family Ichneumonidae; genus Rhorus; species Rhorus exstirpatorius. The sequence goes on along the minus strand of OY751322.1, from coordinate 8,513,227 downwards.
TTATTATCTAAAAATTAGCAATTAGGAATGATCGATGAATGAATTCAATAGTGTCATTCCATTATTATTAAAAATCCCGGAAATTAAAAAAAAAAGTCACTGACCGGGATTCGAATCCGCTATCCTTCAATCGGTGAATTCAGCACTTTCAATCCTCAAATAATTATAAAAAAAAAATTAACGGCCGAAGATTTTTTTAACGATTGTTTCCGGCTCCGTAGTCCGGACGGAATTCCGTCGAAATTAATGTTAATTGTACCTGAGATTTTAACTGAGACCTACCTCACGACCTACCTAACGACCGACATTCTACCACTACGCTATTGATTCCTTAGGACTTTCGTGCAGTTAGATGGTATTAGTCTACGAGTTCTAATGAAAACGCGCTGTCTTACTGGATCGGATACAACAGCGTGATATTCAGTAAAAAGCTGATATTTATGTAATTATATAAAATATATATATATATACTATTCGTATTTTTTGGGTTTGGGATATGTTTGGGTTGAGTTTGGGTTTGATTGAAATATCGACAAATCGATTCTTGACACGACTCGATGTATCGAAATATCGATTCTTGACACATTTCGATATATCGATAGATCGATTCTTAAAACACTTCGATGTATCGATATATCGATTCTTGTCACGGTTCGATACATCGATATATCAATGCTGGACGCAGTACAATTAATTGTAAATCGAGTGAAAAATCTTTAAATCAATATATCGATTTTAGACACGATTCTATGTATCGATTCTTGACATGATTCGATATATCGATATATCGATTCTTGACACGATTAGATATATCAATATATCGTTTCTTGACACAGTTCAATATATCGATGTATTGATTCTTGCATTTCATTTGAATTGGGTTTATATATAAGTGTAACATTTATATTGAATATTATATTTATATGTAAATATTTATATTGACACGGTTCGATTATATCAATACGGTTCGGTTACATCAATGCTTGACGCAGTAAAATATTTCAATTTATCGATTTTAGACACGATTTGATATATCGATATATCAATTTATCGATTATCGACACGATTCGATGTATCGATATATCAATTTATCGATTCTTGACATGATTCGATATATAAATTTATTGATACTTGACACGATTCGATACATCGGTTTATTAATTTATCGATACTTGACAAGATTCAATATATCGATATACCGATTACTGACGTGCTTTGATGTATCGATTCTTGCCGCAGTTCGATATATTGTTTCTTGACATGATTCGATATATCGACATTTTGATTGTTAAGTTTCTTTGGAATTGAAATTTTTAAATTTTATTTCAAGTTTTCTTTTGAATTGAAATTTTTTGTGTCAAAAATTATAGATGAAAATTTCTGTCATAATTTATATACGAAAATTTATATATGTTTGGGCTGGGTCTGGGTTTATCGATATATCGATTTTATGGCTTAGGGTTTATGTATATGACAAATATTATATTTATATATCATTCTATATTATATAAAGATATCGCCGCCGCGGCAGTGTCAGAGCTTATAACGGTTATCCAATTTAGAAAGGATGACCAAGAATCAAGCTTATAACGGGTGTCCAATTTAAAAAAGATGACCATCCCAACCCAACGTAAACCAAACCTAACCTTACCCAGGTTACCTAGCTTACGTGGATTATATATGTTACCATGGTTACCATGGTACGATAAGAATTGTCATGTTTATTTTGGGTCTGGGTTTTGGGTTTGGGTTTGGGTTTGCGTTTGTATAGGTCAGGGTGTATTCTTGACACGGCGGTGGCGGCGGCGGTGGCTGCGGTGGCGGCGGCGATATCTTTATATAATATAGAACGATATATATATATATATATATATATATATATATCTCTATAATATAAAGATATATCGCCGCTGCCGCCACCGCCGTCGCCGTTTCAGGAATTGAGCTTATACCGGGTGTCCAATTTGAAAAGAATGACCAACCCAAACCCAAAACCCAAACCCAAACCCAAACCTAAGTGAGAGCGGGTAGCGCCCTACGCACCCCTAGGATATATATCGTTCTATATTATATAAATATATCGCCGCCGCCGTGTCAAGAATGAACCCTAACCGATAACAACCCAAACCCAAACTCAAACCCAAACCCAAAATAAACATGACAATTCTTATCGTATCTACTGAGAAAATTTTTTTTTTTTTGTTTTGACTTTCTCTCAGTTATGTCCTGGCATTTGCCTAATACCCCAGGGAAAACCAAAACTCAAAAACCTGGGAAGGACATTTCTATATACGGTTTACAATATATTTACAATGTATTTAAATGCTCTTAAATAAATAATTGATCTTAAATAATTTCATTAAATGTTCTTAAATAATTCCATTAAATGTTTTTGTATTATCTAATTTGTTTGAATAACTATCTAAACCCATTTTAATCACACATAAATTTTCCACCACTGCCGCTACCGTCTCCATTTTCGTTTTTAGAATTGCTTCCCTCTTTCTCGCACTTCCTTTTCGTCATCGGTTGATCATTCTATATTTGTTTCACGTTATAAAAATAGGGGATAATTACAATCGAACTATTATAAAAGAATTATAATAATACTATGTATAGGGTAGTATCTATTTTTCTTTTTTTTTGTTATTCCCAGTAGCTTAGGCTATTGGCTGTTGTCAATTTTATAATAGAATGGTCACCAAGGTAACCAAGGTAACCATGGTAAGTATGGTAGCCAAGATAACCATGGTGAGTATGGTAGCCAAGGTAACCAAGGTAACCATGGTAACGTAGGTAACCATGGTAACCATGGTAACCAAGGTAAGTATGGTAGCCAAGGTAACCAAGGTGACCAAGGTAACCATGGTAACCATGGTAATCAAGGTAACCAAGGTAACCATGGTAACCAAGGTGACCAAGGTAACCATGGTAACCAAGGTAACTAAGGTAACCATGGTAACATACGTAATCCACGTAACCTTGGTAACCTGGGTAAGGTTAGGTTTGGTTTACTTTGGTTTGGGATGGTCATCTTTTTTAAATTGCACACCCGTTATAAGTTCGATTTTTGGTCATCCTTTGTAAATTGGACACCCGTTATAAGCTTGATTCTTGGTCATCCTTACTAAATTGGACAATCGTTATAAGCTCTGAAACAGCGGCGGCGGCGATATCTTTATATAATGTAGAATGATATATAAATATAATATTTGTCATATACATAAACCCCAAGCCATAAATTCGATATATCGATAAACCCAGACCCAGCCCAAACATATATAAATTTTCGTACATAAATTATGACAGAAATTTTCATGTATATTTTTTGGCACAAAAAATTTCAATTCCAAAGAATTCAAAAGAAAACTTAAAATAAAATTTATAAATTTCAATTCCAAAGAAACTTAACAATTAAAATGTCGATATATCGAATCGTGCCAAGAAACAATATATCGAACTGCGGCAAGAATCAATATATCGAAATGCGTCAGTAATCGGTATATCGATATATTAAATCATGTCAAGTAGCGATAAATTGATAAATCGATATATTGAATCGTGTCAAGTATCAATAAGTTTATGTATCGAATCATGTCAAGAATCGATAAATTGATATATCGATATATCAAATCGTGTCTAAAATCGATAAATTGAAATATTGTACTGCGTCAAGCATTGATATAAACCGAACCGTATTGATATAATCGAACCGTGTCAATATAAATATTCACACATAAATATAATATTCAATATAAATGTTACACTTATAAATATACCCAATTCAACGGAAATGCAAGAATCAATACATCGATATATTGAACCGTGTCAAGAAACGATATATTGATATATCGAACTGTGTCAAGAATCGATATATCGATACATCGAAGCGTTTTAAGAATCGATCTATCGACATATCGAAATGTGTCAAGAATCGATAAATCGGTGCATCGAAGCGTTGTAAGAATCGATCTATCAATATATCGAAATGTGTCAAGAATCGATATGTCGATATTTCAATCAAACCCAAACTCAACCCAAACATATCCCAAACCCAAAAAAAACTAATATAAACAATTTTTTATCGAAACATCTTTCTAGATTATTTTTCTCTAACCACTGACACTAACACAAGACGGGGGGTTGGCGCGCTTCGCGAAGCCCCCCTAGTATATATATATATATATATACTAGGGAGGCTTCGCCCCCCTGCGCGCTTCGCGCGCCAACCCCCCGTATTGTGTTTGTGTCAGTGGTTAGAGAAAAATAATCTGGAAAGATGTTTTGAAAAAAAATTGTTTATATTTGTGTTAATTGGTTTTCGGATATGAGTTTGGGTTGAGTTTGGGTTTTATTGAAATATCGATATACCGATTACTGAAACGGTTCAGTATATAGTTAGATCGATTTCTGACTCCGTTCAATATATGGATATATCGATTCTTGACACGGTTCGATATATCGAAATATCGATTTTTGACACATTTCGTTATATTTATACTCGATTCGATACATCGATATATCAATTCATCAATTCTAGACATAATTCGGTATATCGATATATCAACTTATCGATTCGTGACATGATTCGACGTATCGATATATCAATTTATCGATTCTTGACACGATTCTGTTTCAAGTTGAGTGAAGATTCGCCGCATTTGAATAAAAATTTTTTTTCTCCTTTTATCGAATTTATGATGAATAATTTCTGGTAAAATTACTATTTCCTTACAAATTTGATAAAAAGAAAAAAAAAATTTTAATTTAAATGCGGCGAATCTTCCACTCAACCTGAAATTCTCATCTTTTGACATACATTTTTTCCCTACCTAAACTAATTATTTCAGGTGTGGCCCGTTGGTAAATCAAAAAATTTTCATTATAAATTCGATAAAAAGAAAAAAAAATGTGCAACTGAAATGCGGCAAATCTTCCACTCAACCTAAAACTCTCATCTGTTTGCATAAAATTTTTTTCGACCTAAACCAACTATTTCAGGTGTGCCCCGAAAAATTTTCATCATAAATTCGATGAAAAGAAAGAAAAAAAATTTTAACTCAAATGCTGTGAATCTTTCACTCAACCTAAAATTCTCATCTTCTGACATAAATTTTTTTTCTACCCAAACTAATTATTTCAGGTGTGGCCCGTTGGAAAATCAAAAAATTTTAATTATCAATTCGATGAAAACAAAAAAAAAAAAAATTTCAACTCAAATGCGGGGCGAATCTTCCACTCAACCTAAAATTCTCATCCTTTGACATAAATTTTTTTTTCTACCCAAACTAATTATTTCAGGTGTGGCCCGTTGGAAAATCGAAAAATTTTAATTATAAATTCGAAGAAAACGAAAAAAAAAAATTCAACTCAAATGCGGGGCGAATCTTCCACTTAACCTAAAATTCTCATCTTTTGACATAATTTTTTTTTTCTACCCAAACTAATTATTTCAGGTGTGGCCCATTGGTAAATCAAAAAATTTTCATTAGAAATTCGATGAAAAGAAAAAAAAAATGTTCAACTGAAATGCGGCAAATCTTCCACTCAACCTAAAATTCTCATCTGTTTGCATAAAATTTTTTTCGACCTAAACCAACTATTTCAGGTGTGCCCCGAAAAATTTTCATCATAAATTCGATGAAAAGAAAGAAAAAAAATTTTAACTCAAATGCTGTGAATCTTTCACTCAACCTAAAATTATCATCTTCTGACATAATTTTTTTTTCTACCCAAACTAATTATTTCAGGTGTGGCCCGTTGGAAAATCAAAAAATTTTAATTATCAATTCGATGAAAACAAAAAAAAAAAAATTTCAACTCAAATGCGGGGCGAATCTTCCACTCAACCTAAAATTCTCATCTTTTGACATAAATTTTTTTTCTACCCAAACTCATTATTTCAGGTGTGGCCCATTGGAAAATCAAAAAATTTTCATTATAAATTCGATAAAAATAAAAAAAAAAAATCGTTACTCAATTGCGGCGAATCTTCCACTCAACCTAAAATTCTCATCTTTTGACATAAATTTTTTTTCTACCTAATCTAACTATTTTAGGTGTGACCCGTTGGAAAATCGAAATTTTTTTTTAAACGACCTAGTATATACATAACATATGTATATACATGAAATGAGATGGAATTCCTATAATATCAGACTTTCAGATAGGTCGAGTTGAAACGGAATTCCCCATATATCCGGTTTTTGAATCGGTCAAGTTGAGACGGAATTCCCCATATATTAGGTATTTAGATAAGTCGAATTGAGACGAAATTACCCATATATCACGGTCGATTTGATATGGAATTCCCCATATATCAGGCTTTTAGAGAGGTTGAGTTAAGACGGAATTCCCTATATATCAGGTTTTTAGATAAGTCGAGTTGAGACGGAATTCCCCATATATCAAGATTTCAGATAGGTCGATTTTAGACGGAATTCCCGATATATCAAGCTTTTAGATAGGCCGATTGCAGACGGAATTCCCCATATATCACGTTTTTAGGTAGGTTGATGTTAGACGGATTGATATATCGATTTATCGATTTATCAAAAAACAAAATTCGATATAAATCGATATATCGATATTTGATAAATCGACATTCGATCTATCGATATTCGATATATCGATTCATATCGATATATCAATACATATCGATATATCGATTCATATCGATGTATCAAGTTGAGACAGAATCACCAGGCAGAATTATCAGGCTTTTAGATAGGTCGATTTAGACGGAATTCCCTATATATCAGGCTTTTAGAAAGGTCGATTTTAGACGGAATTCCCTATATATCAAGCTTTTAGAAAGGTTGATTTCAGACGGAATGTCCCATATCAGGCTTTTATAAAGGTCGATTTTAGATGGAATGCCCCATATATCAGGATTTTAGGTGGTCGATTTTAGACGGAATTCCCCATATATCGGGGTTTCAGATAAGTCGATTTTAGACGGAATGTCCTATATATGAGGCTTTTAGATAGGTCGATTTTATACGGAATGCCCCATATATTCTTGACACGGCGCCGTGTCAAGAATATATGGGGCATTCCGTCTAAAATCGACCTATCGGAAAGTCTGATGTATGGGGCATTCCGTCTCAACTCGACCTATCCAAAAGCCTGATATATGGGGAATTTCGTCTCAACTAGACCTATCCAAACCATGTTAACCATGGTAACCATGGTAACCATGGTAACCGAGGGAACCATGGTAACCTAGGTAACCATGGTAACCATGGTAACCTAGGTAACCATGGTAACCACGGTAACCAAGGTCACCAAGGTAACCATGGCAACCATGGTAACCAAGGTAACTAAGGTAACCATGGTAACCATGGTAACCATGGTAACCATGGTAACCAAGATAACCTGGGTAACCGTGGTAACCAAGATAACCTGGGTAACCATGGTAACATAGGTAATCCACGTAACCTAGGTAACCTGGGTAAGGTTAGGTTTGGTTTACTCTGGGTTGGGATGGTCATATTTTTTAAATTAAACCCGTTATAAGTTAGATTCTTGGTCATCCTTTTCAAATTGGACACCCATATAAGCTTGATTCTTGGGCATCCTTACTACATTGGACAACCGTTATAAGCTCTGAAACAGCCGCGGCGGCGATATCTTTATATAATATAGAATGATATAGAAATATAATATTTGCCATAAATATAAACCCCAAGGCATAAAACCGATATATCGATAAACCCAGACCCAGCACAAACATATATAAATTTTCGTATATAAATTATGACAGAAATTTTCATCTATAATTTTTGTCACAAAAAATTTCAATTCAAAAGAATTCAAAAGAAAACTTAAAATAAAATTTAAAAATTTCAATTCCAAAGAAACTTAACAATTAAAATGTCGATATATCGAATCCTGCCAAGAAACAATATATCGAACTGCGGCAAGAATCGATATATCGAAGCGCGTCAGTAATCGGTATATCGATATATTGAATCATGTCAAGTATTGATAAATTGATAAATCGATATATCGAATCGTGTCGATAATCGATAAATTGAAATATTGTACTGCGTCAATCATTGATATAAACCGAACCGTATTGATATAATCGAACCGTGTCAATATAAATATTCACACATAAATATAATATTCAATATAAATGTTACACTTATAAATATACCCAATTCAACGGAAATGCAATAATCAATACATCGATATATTGAACCGTGTTAAGAAACAATATATTGATATATCTAATCGTGTCAAAGATCGATATATCGATATATTGAATCATGTCAAGAATCGACACATCGAATCGTGTCTAAAACCGATAAATTAATATATTAATATATCAATTTAAAAATTTTGAACGCGATTACAATTAATTGTACTGCGTCAAGCATTGATATATCGATATATCGAACCGTTTCAAGAATCGATATATCGATACATCTAAGCATTTTAAGAATCGATATATCGACATATCGAAATGTGTCAAGAATCGATATATTGATACATCGAACCGTGTCAAGAATCGATCTATCGATATATTGATACATCGAACCGTGTCAAGAATCGATCTATCGATATATCGAAATGTGTCAAGAGTCGATATTTCGATACATCGAACCGTGTCAAGAATCGATATGTCGATATTTCAATCAAACCCAAACTCTACCCAAACATATCCCAAACCCAAAAAAAAAATATATACAATTTTTTATCAAAACATCTTTCCAGAATATTTTTCTCTAACCACTGACACAAACATAAGACGGGGGGTAGGCGTGCGAAGCGCGCAGGGGGGCGAAGCCCCCCTAGTATATATATATATAGTGACTGACGGTATACTATCGTTATTGCAGGGGAAGTTTTGAAAAAAACAGAGCATAATCATGCTCCTGATAGTGCAAAAATTGAAGCGCGGAAGACGATCGTGGTCCTAAATAAACGCGCTGCAACCTCAGATGAACCCACAAGTGCCGTTGTTAGTGCTTGTACGCATAAAATTACCATTGCTGGGGCTGCGCAGATGCCGAGTACTTCGGGTTTGGCTCGTATTGTGCAAAGAACGTGGCATAAAATGAATCCTCAGCTCACTAATCCAGCAACACGCGGGGACCTTGTACTACCGGAGATATTCATAGTTACCGAGAAAGGGGATTCGTTTTTGTTGCACGACAGTGGTGGTTCTAATCGATTCTTGATTTTCGCGACGAAGAAGAATCTAAAGTTGTTGGGAAAATGTGAACACTGGTTTGGTGACGGTACATTCAAATCAGTCCCGTCTATTTTCTCGCAATTGTACACAATCCATGGTCTGTATAATGGCAAAGTCTTTCCACTTGTATATGTATTGGCACCGAGCAAGGCTAAGGATGTTTACGTTTCAGTACTTAGTTGTTTAAAAGAGTGTAGGCCCGAGTTAAATCCCCGGAGCATTATGATCGACTTTGAACGAAGTTTTGCTACTGCCTGTACCGAGTGTTTTCTCGGAATCGAGATTCGAGGTTGCCATTTGATTTTGCGCAATGTGTATGGCGACATGTTCAAAGTGTTGGTTTGCAAGCTAAATACGGTGAAGATGCTGAGTTTGCTCTTCACGTGAAAATGTTGATTGCGTTAGCCTTTGTCCCTATCGACGATGTCATCGAATCATTCGAAACGCTGATGGTATCGGATTATTTTGAAAATAATGAGGACGTAATGATGCCAGTTACCGATTACTTCGAGGATACGTGGATTGGACGTATGTCTAGAGGAAAACGTCGTCGATCTCCATTGTTTCCGATCAGCATGTGGAATTGTTATTCCGCAGTGCTGGAAGATGAGCCGCGAACAAATAATGCTATTGAAGGTTGGCATCGTGGATTTAACGAGCGTGTGCGAGTTAACCATGCTTCGATTGGAAAATTTATAACGGCTTTAAAGTTGGAGCAGGGTATGACTTAATTGCTTATCGAGCAAAGCGTTGCCGGGAGGAATGTGGCATGCCCAAAGCGTCGGAAATACCGAGATTTAGATGGGAGAATAAAGACTTTAGTATTGCAATACGAGAAAGATAATGTGCTGGATTTTTTGCGTGGTATAGCACACAATATATCATTGTAACAGTGGGTAGCGTGAGCTCGAGCTTATTTCATTTTTTTTGGTGAAATATTGAGAGATAATGATTGTTGATTATTATCTCCACATTATTATATTGAGTTGGTAATAAATATTTATTTTCCTTGACGATCATATTTGCCGATTATATTGTGTTGGTTATATTTTGATTATATTGTGATTATATTGACGATCATATTTGCCGATTATATTGTGTTGTTTATATTTTGATTATATTGTGATTATATTGACGATCATACTTGCCGATTATATTGTGTTGGTAATATGTTGATTATATTGTGTTGGTAATAAATTTTTTTTTTCCTCTTCGATTTTGTGTACAATGCTTGCTTAATAATTTATTTTCTTACGGGTATATTTTGTCGCGGGATATTTTGTCGGGGATATTTTGTCCTGGGATCAGTTGTTACATAACCCATCGAGTCATAGTACCATCAAGTTTGCGTAAAAAATTGCTTGATGAATTGCATAATGTCCATATGGGAATAGTCCGCATGAAGATGGTGGCACGATCATATACATCTGGTGGCCCGGGATTGATAGAGACATCGAATCGATTGCTAAATCGTGCGAAAGTTGCTTGCCCAAGGCAGATAACCCACCACGAACCGAACTCAACGTGTGGAAATGGCCGGTTGGTCCGGGGCACCGTGTTCATGCTGACTTTCTCGGTCCCGTGGAGGGAAAAATGTACCTGATAATTATAGACGCTTACTCGAAGTGGGTGGAAGTGGAGGAGATGGGGGACATTACATCCGAAAGCACGATCAAGACGTTTAAAGAATACGTTTGTACATGGGGTCTCCCAAGGAAGCTGGTTACCGATAATGGGCCATCTTTTCGCTCGCAAAGTTTCGAGAACTTTCTCGATCGGAATGGTATCAACCATGTTAAGACCGCGTCTTATCATCCCGCGTCGAACGGTGCCGCGGAGAACGCGGTAAGAACTTTCAAAAACAAGTTTAAATTGTTATTGGAATCTGGAATCTCTCGTGATGAAGCGTTGTGTCGATTTCTGTTACATTATCGAACTACTCCTCATCGTACGACAGGTATTACGCCAGGGGAACTGCAAGTGGGTAGGCCTTTGCGTACACGTTTAGATTTGCTAAGACCCACGATTCGGAAACTTGTCGAGTTTAAGCAGGCGGAACAACAAAGATTTTTTAGAGGTCATCGTAAGGCCGAATTTGATATTACCGAGATTGTAATGGCGAAAGACTACAGCAAAGGGTCATGGTGTCAAGGAAAAATCCTAGATCGCATGAGTCCAGTCACGTACCAAATTCGTACAGAGGATGGTAAATTATGGAAGCGACATACAGATCAGCTCAGGCCTTGTAATTTAGCGTTCAAAGAACCAGCCGTTGTTAAGCCTCACGCCAATAAGTATTATAAAACCGGTGATATCGTATCGAGGAATGTACTCGAAAAAGCAAACAAAATGACGAATAACGTGGAATTTACCACGTGTGATAATCGTTAGAAAAAGAGACTGTATCCGAACCGTTTCCGGTAGCGACCGAGGTTAGTGCCACGGCCCACATAAATCATCGTAAAAGCATGGGGCAAGTCCCTCAACATAACGATGCAATAGCGCCCGTTCCAGCGGTTCCGGAACTTCGTCGTAGTACACGAGTTTGTAAGCCACGAAATATTCTGAACTTGTAAGCGTGATTGTAAACCAAAAAAAAAAAAATGATAACGTATAAGCGTGATGGTTAAACCAAAAATGATAACGTGTAAGCGTGATTGTAAAACAAAAAAAAAACTGATAACGTATAAGCGTGATGGTTAAACCAAAAATGATAACGTGTAAGCGTGATTGTAACGAGAGAAGGTTGGCGCTTGATTAAGAAAGGAGGAGTGTAATATATATGCATTTAAATGCCGGACATAGATGTCGCGTTATGTCAACGAGGCTATTGAGCTCCGTCGGCCGTTACGGCGTCGCTCCCGCCCCCCCCCCCCCCTCCCTCCCTCATCTGTGATACACAGTTTTCCGCCCGCCAGCCTAGAGACGAGTCGCAAAAGCGAGCCACCGCAATTATATATATCTGTATTTATTTAAGATGTGATTTAATAAAGAACGTTCTTTCTTATTAAAACAAGAACATTTCAGAGTCAATGTGCTGGGGACCGTCTAGAATATCCCTTAAATAATGGTGATTGTGGTGTACAATTCCCATTGTGGATATGTTTATAGGTTCCTGAAATTGGCTGTCTGATACGAATGAGAAAATGTTCCAGGAAAGGCATTGATGACGGATTACTCCGGGATGATAGTTTCAAATAATAGAAGTAGTTGTTAAATATAGATAAGTTAAATAATTTCTTCACCTGCAAGACCACTATAATAATACAAGCTTAAGAAAAGAAGAAAGAACGAAGATATAAATTCATGCTGTGCCGCGGGACTTGGAGAATATTAGAAAAAAAAACAAGCGATAAGAGGAGCTATGGCACAAGGCAAGCCAGAAAGTTGCCGGGACGGCTGTAGCGATCGGACCATTGGACTGCTCTCACTATCGCTCGTCAATAGCTACACGCATAAACACACCCTTGTACTTTGTAACAAGTAGACCCTTGAACTTCCCTTACCAATGCCCATCAATAACTGCATACGCTCACAAGAGTATTTAAGTCGCTCCGCAGCTAAGGATAGTAGTGATTCTACGACCAACAATCTTACTCTGAACCTCTGTCACTCCGTATACATACTTGTCATCTACGGACTGTATTAAAATTGTATTACGTATTTTTATTGAATAAATCACGTGAACGACTTTGTCACAGTAAAGCCAGTTCACGCATTTTCTAAATAAAACTTTCACCGTAACACGGCAACTCAAGAAGACGGGAAGTAATGTAAGATCTGACATGGGTGGCCATGAACGATTGGGAAACCGAGGGAATGACAGTCGGGAAAGACAGTCTTGGTTGAACTGTCAATACGAAAAGACGTATTCCAAAAGTAGGGTCCCACCAAAATAAAGATCGTTGCTGAAGTAATTCGTTCCTTGTCGTGTTATTGAATCTCACAATACATATGGGGCATTCCACGCCAAATCAGCCACTGCTGGACCTTTGCATTTTTAAATTTGCTAATTTTTTTTTTCTCATTTTGAGCTCATGATAAAGAACTCACCGGATTTTTTTCAAATTTTTATCTCAAAAAATGCACCCAGTAGGATTTTTTGAAAAATTATATATATATTTTTTTCGTTTATCTATAACTTCCTGAAAAATCAAGCGATTCGAAAAAATGAGGGGGTCAAAATTTTTGTTTTGAAATACTCTTTCGTTTAAAATTATTTTAAAAATCATTCATGTGTTACGTCCCGCGACTTTCGGGACTTTTGCATCGATTTGAGATTACTTATATCTTGTAATTCTCAATAAAATTCAATACGAGGAAAGGGACCCGGTCATACGAGAGAAACGTTTTTTTTCTTTGGAGAACTCGGATAGTTCGGGCTGTCTTCAAATCAAGCCGTCGACACGAATATGGTTTCAAGTGAGCATAAATTATCGAGAGGTGACGCCATGGCGGCGTCGATATCGCAGCTCTTTATAACAAAACGTCCATCGTCGGGCGTGAAGAAAAACATCCGTCGATGCTGAAGAAATCTTTGGCCATGGCATCAAATTACTCAGAAGTGGTGGGCCTTTGTGCACAACGAAAAGCAATGCGCATGGTACACTAATACAGGCCGAGTGCAAAGTCTTTGCCTTCGAGAGAATCACAGGCGGTCTCTTTGGGTGTGTGTGAGAAGGAAAACAGGAGAGACAGAGAGACAGAGCGTGTATGCCTCCTCTAAAGCTAAGTGACCGGTGATCCTCTTTTTCCTTATCCCCGAATGAAGACTTTATGAACTGAATTCCCGAAAGTACGTGAGTGAACGGATGTAAAAATGTAAAATCAAGAATGAGCATGGGTACCTGGGTCAGGTCATCGGTGATGGTAAAAGTGGCGTTAGATTATAAATTATTGCATTTAAATATTCAATTTTATTCTAGACTAGGTCGAGATTTCCATGAATCGAAATTGGTCGAAGAGAAGAGAAATCACTGGGGATGCGAGGTGGAGGCGGTGGAGGAGCCTGGAGCGTCTAAGGCGCCTAAGGGCGTACCTCCCCACCGCCGAAACTAAGCCATCCTAGAAGACCCTATATAAGACCGGGTAACGAGCCCGCGGTATGTCAGAGTCGGAAGAAAATTTTAAGTAGACGAATCGCTGGCAGTCGGAGGCCAGAGTAGATCTTAGTTTTAAGTCGCGGTATGTCAGAGTTGTCAGAGAACCGGGAGAAATTCTAAGAGATCGAATCGCTGTCCGTCGTGTCAATTATTTTTCTTTATATACCTTCCATCTTTTTCGTCACAGTATCTCAAGTTTATTTTACTTTATTTTATTCAACCGATGTCAATACCGGAGAATTTTATTTTTGCGAATATTTTCATTTTTATTTTTATTGTGAACAAACATTTATTTTGCTTTTCGTGTGGACATTGTGTTTTGAAGACCAATATATTTTTGGAGAGAACATTTTGCTTTTGTGTTGGACACTGTTTTCGCCCTGCAACCAATTACCATTCCGTTCGTCTTCGTGGCCAATCGTTCTTATCATCTTCATCGTCGAATCCTTGACGGATCATCGTCATCATCAAAGTTTTTCATTTTTCTTTCCGTAAAAAGGGATCGTCAAGTAGTAAGTATCTCAAAATGTTTTCTCGCATGTATCAGTATATTCTCGTTCGTGTTGCGCGGTGTCTCCAACCCCGGTCGACACCCCATGACGGCTCGAGGCCCGTAACCGAAACTACCGTTGAAGGTCTATGAAATATTTATGTCGTTGTTTCCCTTTTCGCGTTATTATTTTTTTTTTTTTGTTGTTTTAGATTCAGATTCTTGGTGTTAAATTCAGTTTTATAAAGATTCAGATTTTTGGTGTTAAATTCAGTTTTATGGAAGTTCAGATTTTTGTGTTAAATTCAGTTTTGCGAAAAAGTTATGTCAATTTAACTTCAGTTTTGTGAAAAGTGTCTGACCAAAATTATTTTGCCAATTTTATTTTCCTCATGTTTAAATTCAATTCTTTGTCCGATTTATTTCACGTCCTTTAAAATTATTTTTATTTTTGTTTGTGCAATTAGATTATTTCAATGTTCCCAGTAAATCATTCCGAAAAACCTGTTCGTATTTCAATCGATTGTAGGATTATTTTTCGTGTGAATTTATTTTCTCCTAGGAAGTGCTCGTGTTCGTAAATTCAGTGAGAAATGTGCGAGTTAAACTCATTTTCCAAAAATTTAGAATTTCTTTGAGTGATTAAAATTCAATCGAGTCGTGGTCGAGTAAATTCATTGTTGATTTTTGTTTGTGTGAGTTATCCTGTCTATTGATCATGGACCTCTTCCAATTAAAAATAGCTGTCGTTGTATCAGTGGTCATCTTAGTCCTCGTGATAATTACGTTTGTCCTTGCAATTTGCGCGGATAAGCCTCAGGAGGTTAATCTTGAGGATGGCCCTGTAGTTAATTTTCTCCCGCGTCAGTGACAGTTTAGTTCCCGTTTTATTCAGAATTTATTTATGTGATCATACTATTTTTGTCCCTTTATATTACGAGTTTATTTGTCCGATTTTGCCGAATTACAATTTATTAGTCTTTTTCGATGTGTCTCGCGAAAATTAAAGAGTTTTGCTCGTGAGATTTTATTTCAATTTGCCATTGTTACAAAATTATGCACTCTCCGCCCATCCTGAGCAATTTTCCGCAAGGTTAGGCTCAAAACAGGGCAATAACCTGGCCAATGCCGATTTTATCTCGAATAACGTGTTAAAGGGAAAGCCGCGCTTTTCTTGGCCGAGATGAGAAAAATCGAGGGTCAGGACGTAACACATGTTTTAATTCAATCAGTTTTTTCAATTTTAAGTGTAATGGGCGAACGGGTTTAATAGAGTTGGAATGAAGATAGACTTTGAGATATGTTAGACTGATAGTTTATTCTATGTACGGTTAATTCGGGAGTGCACGTCCGAACTGATTACGTGTTAATGATGAACTGCAGTGCTAATGAGGTGAAGGAAGGAGGGAACTTAATGAGAGTGGAGGGGATGTCGTCAAGATAGAGGAACAAGGCCCGTGGGACCAAGGGCAAACTGGAGCTAAAGTGCTGACGGTTGTGAGATTGACCGGAAAGGAGTATTAGGTTTAGCTGATATGTAAGGTTTAAGCGTGCGAGTGGACTGATAGCGAGAGTGAAGTTGATGAGCTGGCGTGGGAAAGGAAAAGAGTTTTTTAGGCGATAGGACGGGGCCGTTACATAAGCAGAAAATCGCATTTTCTACATTGTTTGTATCCTGCGATTTTTTTCATTTTTTTTTTTATGAATAACTGTTATTTATTTAAAGAATTTTGAGCCTAGTCTTGTGATGGGCGAACGGGTTAAATGAAGTTGAAATGAAGTTAGACTTGAAATATTTTAGACTGATCGTTTATTGGCAAGTTGGTATATTCGGGAGTGCACGTCCGAACTGATTGACTGTTAATGATGAACTGCAGTGCTAATGAGGTGAAGGAAGGAGAGGACTTAATGAGAGTGGAGGGGATGTCGTCAAGGCAGAGGAACAAGGCCCGTGGGACCAAGGGCAAACTGGAGCTAAGGTGCGGACGGTTGTGAGATTGACTGGAAAGGAGTATTAGGTTTAGCTGATATGTAAGGTTTAAGCGTTCGAGTGGACTGGTAGCGAGAGTGAAGTTGATGAGCTGGCGTGGGAAAGGAAAAGAGTTTTTTAGGCTATAGGATGGGGCCGTTACACTCCCCCTCTTACAAAACGATGCTCCGCATCGTGATATACAATAATTCGTTTACAATAATATTTTAGTGTTCTGATTTTATATAATGAAAAATTGATTCGATATAATGAAATGAGAAAGAACGTGTGTGTCATATTTTCGTAAATGGTTTTGTTTGTGTGTATGTATTTTGTGTTTCTTCTGTCAGATGACTTCAGTCTGTTGGTTTGACCATTATGTCGTGTGGATTTTTGCTTCCTTGTCCATTGGCTTGTATCGAATCTGTGGGTATGCTTGTCTGTTTCGACTATGAATTCTCTTGAAATTTTCCTAAGTGCTCAGATCTGAAACTGACTGAGTTCATTAGCTTTCGTGTTAGTGGTAAGTGGTTTGTTATATTGGAAGGGTATGGTCTGTAAGGTATCCGTAAGAGTAATCATATGTATTGCGCAAAAATATTTCACTATAAGATAATTCATGATTCCTTTGTGCTTTTGTTTCCTTCAGGGTTAAAATTTTTCTGTTTAGTTGGTTATGATATATCCGATTTTTCGATTGTCGTTGCTTTTCGTTTATTTGATTGATGATTATCCTGAAACAGTCTAAATTCTGATTAGCTTTAAGGTTAGTAGGAGGAAAGGTGTGTTAGGCTGGATTTGGGCGGTTTGATTCTGTTGGTCCTTGTGACGAATGAGCGATACACCTTGTTTACATGGTTAATGTTTATGATTTATTTGTTATTTTGATTTCATGAAATATTTGTAGCTATCTTTTATTGAAAAATGTGTATGCGTATCAATTAAAATAATAGTGCTTTTTTTTTAATAAAAATTATATGTATATTAGTTACTACTGTTTTCGTTTTAGATTGACATGTCGGTTTTAACTGTAAAATGCCTGAATTTTCTATTGCTTCGATTTGTGCTTCGTGGTTATCGCAGATGATGAATAGGCTTTTGATCTTATTGTTTGGTGGTACGTATAGGTGCCATTTAAAAAAAAAATCTTCGAAGTTTTCAGTAATACCTTGTATTGTATTGATTGTTTAATGAACGCAAATCGCAAGGCTGGTATAATTAATAGTGTGTTGAATCTAACGGTAGAATTTTTATAACGTAAATTATTTTTTTTTTGTGAAATCTGTTAATTTCGTC
Source organism: Rhorus exstirpatorius (assembly GCA_963564615.1). Classification (NCBI taxonomy): domain Eukaryota; kingdom Metazoa; phylum Arthropoda; class Insecta; order Hymenoptera; family Ichneumonidae; genus Rhorus; species Rhorus exstirpatorius. Next base: position 8,495,168 of record OY751322.1, on the reverse strand, counting down.
AAAGTCGCTATATCAAATATGTGTTTTGTATCTATTCGTGTTGAAAATTCTGTGCTTGATGATGATTTCGTGATAGCTTCTGCGCTGCGTAAGATTGTTTTCACTGGTAACAATTGTGGGTATATTTTTCTGGATTTTACGAAAAGGATTGCATTGTTTAGTGTTTCTGTGTCGATTTCTAATTCCATAAGGGCTTCTTCGATTTCTGTCATAAAAGGTATGGTTCTTTGTTTGTGTCGTGTAACTTCTGCGTCGTCGAGCAGAGCGAGGTTGATGTTTCACATTTCCTTGTTTATTGTTTTTGCTAAAGATTTAGCTTGTTTGTGTGTTGTGTCAAAGCCTGCTTTTAAAATGTGTGCAGTTATAGACTATTTCCGTTAATTCTAGTGATTTTGTTTGCGAGTTTTCCTATTTGTGTACTTATTCTAGTTATGACGTCGATGTCGTTGCTCTAATCCTTATTTATTAATGTTTCCGATGAAATAGAGTAATGCGTGTCTTTTTTTTTGCTAGTGTTTCTTTGCGAAAGTATCTTAGAGTTTCGTCGCTGCTGATGTCCTTCGCTTCTGTACGACTCGTGTACCGACGTTGTTGGTTGAATTTTGTTTTGTATGTGTTGTTCTTCATGGTACCTTATGTCGATTTCGAGCTCTCGGGGTCGCTGTCGGTTGGAAATGGCATGTCCAGATGTATGGGACTTTGCTGTGTTTTTTTTGTTCAAATGGTGCATTTTGTCGTGGTCTTCTCGGTCCACGTTTGGCAACTAGTGGTGGTAGTGAGGAAAATGGTTTTTTTTCGAGGTCTGCCAGGTTTGCGTTTTATAACCACCGTCGATAGTTGAGATGGAGGTCTCTTCCATGATCTGCTTGGTCCGCGTTTAGTGATCGGTGATGGTGCTGGGACCGCTTGTATTTCTGGTGGAGATCGGAAGGTTGGTTCGATGTCCTTATAACTGGCATGTTTCGACGTACTTGGTTTAAATTCCCATGAAGAAGTTGGACGTGTGGAGTACGATGTTGTAGGTTCCAATTGGAGTTGTTTTTCCACATGAGTTGGTAATGTCCGTTCCTCTTCTTCTTGCAGGTCCCGAGATGATGGTGGTGACCTGAAGTTGGGTTGCGCGTCCGGTTGTTTCGCGCGTTTTCCGTCGCTTTTGTCTGATGTTGGTGACCTAAAGTTTGGGACAACCTCCAGTTCCGCAGACTTTTCCTCTTTCGTTGCCGTTTCATTTTCTATTTCGTTTGCCACTTCGTTATATGTGTCATTGTTTCTCACGACTCCGGGTCCACCGTGAGTATTGTGAGTAGCAATGCTATCGTTGCATGTGGCTCTGGGTCTTCCAAAGCGATCACTAGCGTCGATAAAGATCCGGGGTGGCGGCTCAGGGCTTGCATCTTTTACTTTTTGCTGCGTTGAGCTTTCCATTTCTTCTTTGTCTGTATTTTCGCATAATTTCGTTGTATCCTCCCGTTTCCTAGTTAGTTTGCTTGGTTCGTTTGCCGTTTCTTTGTTTACCGTATCATTTTCCAATTTGTTTTCCTGTGGGTTGTCCTTTGAAATTTGCCGTGTCGGTTCCTGTTCAGTTTTTAAGAGTTCAATTTGTTCTTCTTCAGACATTGACGAATCGTAGTTGTTGTCGTCGATTTTTTGATTTACTTTGGGTCGTGCACTCCCTCCGTTTTGTTCTTGATTGTCTGATGTCATTTTTTGATCTGAGTCTGTGTCGATGTCTTCTGATTCTTTAATTTGTCCTGGTAGTAATATTATCTCGTTGGGTACTGGGTTGCCAGAGGACTGGTCCGGTGATGATGATCGATTACGTTTCTGTGATTCTTTCGATATTTTGGGTTTTTTTGTTTTGGTTTCTGATTCCTCCGATGATTGTTCTCGAGGTCTGATATGGAGAATTTTGACTGGATTTTGTGATAACGTATTTCGTACTTCGAGATTTTTGTCATTTATTGGTTTGGTGTTGAGCGCTCTTGTGATTCGCTTCGCGTCGCGCTGTTCCGCGAAGTTGAACTCAAGTTTTTTGCTTGCTGTATTTCCGCTACGGCTTTTGTGAGTTCACGAATTTGGTCCTTAAGTCTTTCCGTACTTTCGCTACGTCCTGTTTGTGACTTATCGTTAGAGTATCTGTTGCAAAAATTATCTCGAGATCTGTTTCCCGAGTTACTGTAATAATTGTATGAGTCGTAATTGTGATGATTATTTTGGTATCTTCCGCGGTCGTGGTCGCGATACCTATCTCGTGAATTGTCTCTGTAATAATTTTGCTGTCTGTCGCACGAATCGCTGCGATATCTATGATCAGAATATTGTCGGTCGCGCGAATCGCTGCGATATCCGTGATCGGAATATTGTCTGTTGCGTGAATTGTCACGGTACCTATTTTGAAAATTTCGTCGCCTGTCATTTGAATCGTCGCGATATCTGTTTTGAAAATCCCTTTCTCTGTCGTTTGAGTCGTTGCGATATCTATTTCGAAAATTTTGTTGGTGATCGCGCAAATCGCTGCGATACTTGTTTTGAAAATTTGGTGTGTTCTGGTGGAATGAATCCCTAGATCTTCTTCTCCGGTTTTCTCTTAATTCTTTTATGGTGAAGCATTCTGCAGTGGAATGACTGTTCGTTTGGTGATATTCGCAGTATGTTTGTGTTATTTCCTGTCGTGTTTCGACGAAATGTGCTTTCGCTGGCTCGGATTGTTCTATGTGGGTATTTTTGTGAGTTATTCGATTAAGATTTACTGTTCTCCGTTTCAAAAGTTCTTGTTCGATATTACTTGCTTCTTTGATGGCTTGTTCAAGGGACTGAATGTTTTGATTAATCAAAAAACTACCTATTTTGTCGAAAAGGCCTCTAACGAAGGCTCGTGTTACCGATTTTCTTAGTTCTGCTATTCTATTCTTGAGGTATTTTTTTTCGCTTTCCTGAGTGTAACATTCCTCTAATCTTTCTGTTACTCGTTTTAAAATTACTCGTGTTCGTGTTGCGTATTCTGGTACTAGCTCATTATAATTTTGTGAAATTGTTTTTAATTCTAATTCGAGATCAAGTAGTTCGATTGGGGCCCTAAAGTTGTCTCTAAGATCGTTAAGAAATTCTGTAATTGTTTCATGTGTTTTTGATTCTGCAAAATCAAGAGCAGTTCCGTTTAATTTGTGTTGTAACATTATAAGTAATTTCGCGTGTTCATTTTCGGGTACTATTTTGATTGCTCTTTTGCATGCTTTGATAAAGTGGTCGACAGGTATGTTTTTGCCATCGAATATGGGGATTGGGTTGTATACATCGCGAAAGGTGACGCCACTGTTTGACATATCGTCTGAATTTATGTTTTCGGTATTTAAATTAAAAAAAAAAAAATGTATTCGTTGAATTTAGTCGTAAGCTCTTACGCCACTATGGCCATGTTGGATTAATTTTTGTAAACGAGAGTTTTTTTTATTTATTTATTTTTTTTTTATTTTACGATTTTTTCTTTTTTTAATTGATAGAAAATGGAGAGAGAAAAAAAAATTTTGAGAACGGGGAAAAAATAAATAAATTCGTTGATTTTATTAAATTTGTTCAATTAATTTTGGTAGAGAAAAAAAAATGAAAAATTCAAATGGATTATCTATATTTTGCCTAACGTTGAAATAGAGAGATCGAATTGATGGAGTAACTGAGTCGCTCAAGAATACGCATGTAATAAGCCGTATCGGTGCGTGATAAGGCTAGCAGTATACGCTCATGTGTCACAAGGGCTCGCGGAAGCATAAAATTCTTTCGCTTATTTGTACAAAATTTTATATTATAATAGATTTTGAAATATTTAATGGTACTTACATTACCGCGATGAGAATAATGGCGATTTTCATATGGTTTTCGAGATTTCCGTGAGCGATATTTTCTCTTTCTTCCTTCCTTCCTTCTTTTCGATTATTTCCTTTTGTATATTTCTTAAATTTGGTCTCGATGGTGTGTATTGTTGAATGTGTGTTGCTTTAATCTTCTTGTTTTTCCGAATCAGGTTTTTTTTTTTTTCTTCACTTTCACAATTATATTATTTCCTATGTATTTTTGAATGTCGTTGAATATATCGTTGTTCGCTTGTATTGTCTTTGATTTTTTTTGCTTTTCGGGTCAGATTTTTTTTCACTTCCAGGTTTACTTTCGTATGTTTTTGATTAATTCTTCGATATTTTTTCAATATTATTAAAAAAAAAAAAATTTGGTTGTGCGCGTGTTGATGGATCGAACTTCTGACACCGATTTGTGATGGGCGAACGGGTTGAATGAAGTTGAAATGAAGTTAGACTTTAAATATTTTAGACTGATCGTTTATTGGCAAGTTGGTATATTCGGGAGTGCACGTCCGAACTGATTGACTGTTAATGATGAACTGCAGTGCTAATGAGGTGAAGGAAGGAGAGGACTTAATGAGAGTGGAGGGGATGTCGTCAAGACAGAGGAACAAGGCCCGTGGGACCAAGGGCAAACTGGAGCTAAGGTGCTGACGGTTGTGAGATTGACCGGAAAGGAGTATTAGGTTTAGCTGATATGTAAGGTTTAAGCGTGCGAGTGGACTGGTAGCGAGAGTGAAGTTGATGAGCTGGCGTGGGAAAGGAAAAGAGTTTTTTAGGCTATAGGATGGGGCCGTTACAGTCTTGTAGTGGGCAATTTATTCGTTCTATTAAAAACAAAATATTTTATTGTTTTTTTTTCTCAAATTAAATTAATAAGATTTTAATAAGATAAATTAAAATAAATTAATAATTAAGATAAATTAAAATAAATTAATAATTAAGATAAATTAAAATAAATTAATAATTAAGATAAATTAAGATAAATTATAAGATAATTAAAAAATAAATTTTAGAATGAATTTAATTGAATTTAATTTAATTTGAGAAAAAAAAAACAATAAAATATTTTTTTTTAAATAGAAAGAATGAATTGCCCACTACGAGACTAGGCTTCAAATTCTTTAAATAAATAACAGTTATTCATAAAAAAAAAATTTTTCAAATCGAAGAATACAAACAATGTAGAAAATGCGATTTTATGCTTAAAATTGAAAAATATGATTGAATTAAAACATGAATGATTTTTGAAATAATCTTAAACGAAAGAGTATTTCAAAACAAAAACTTTGACCCCCTCATTTTTTCGAATCGCTTCATTTTTCAGGAAGTTATAGATAAACGAAAAAAAAAAAATATATATAATTTTTGAAAAAATCCTACTGGGTGCAATTTTTGTGATAAAAATTTAAAAAAAATCAGGTGAGTTCTTTATTATGAACTCAAAATGAGAAAAAAAAATTAGCAAATTTCAAAATGCAAAGGTCCAGCAGTGGCTGATTTGGCGTGGAATGCCCCATATATACCTATAATATATGTATATTAGACGTCAGTGGTCTATCTGGGGTTGTTCGTAGAATTTTCAAAATTTTCACGATAAAAATTTCGTTTTGTTAGAGTAGCAACTGGTAATTAGGTTAGGTAGTTTACACCGACTCCCCTGAGGGTAGCGGGCTCCCATCACCTTCTGCCATTGGTCTCCTCTCGTATCCGTTTGTCGCTGGTTCGATTCCCGCTACCGGAGCTTGTCGCAAACCCACTAGATGTCAGCACCTGGGACAGAAACAGTCGTAGTTCGTACACCCTGCCTTTGGAGCTACGTCCGAACTCATTTGTGCATTTACCATCAGCTGTGCTACGGCAATGCTTCTCGCTGCCAGAGCTTGTCTTGCATACGCTAGGTGTCAGCACTTTGGGACAGTCGTAGTTCGTACTTCCTGCTTCTGGAGCTACGTCCGAGCCTTCTGTGCTTTCATCTGCCGTGCTACGGCATCGAGAATCGAACCCGAGACATCTTCGCAGCCTTTCGGTCACCACAACAAGGCGCTACTTTCCTTTGGACCTAAATTTTTAGGTGGGTTCTGAACCACCGGGGTCACAGAAAAATCACTTAGAAAATTTTTTCATTGGTGCCGTCGGTGGGAATTGAACCCGGCCCCATCGCATGCCACTGCGTGTAAGCCGGGACGTGTAAGCCGGGGCGTGTAAGCCGGGACGTTACCACCACGCTACTGCTCCCCTTTAGCAACTGGTCCTTATTTTTCTTACAATTTTTTAAATGATTTCAGTTTTTGTTCAAAAAATCATATTTTAAATTATAAAATGTAAGAACTGTTACGAAATTTTACGAAATTCTAATCCGTGATTTCAACATTCCACATTTTCTATTACTTTCTATAAAAATTTAAATTTTCGACGATGGCGTAAAAATTGTTAGTCATTCGTAGGATTCTGCGAACTGTGACGAAATACCATTCTACCTTTTTTGAGTGGTTGCACGTCATTTTTCGTAGAAATTTATAGTATATCCGACTATTTTTGTATTTATTCGTAGTAGTTCGTAGTAATTCTCGGAATTTCAAAAACTTTAACGAAAAAAATGTCCACAATTATTATTTTACCAATTTTTAAAGTTTTGGAATAATTTAACTTGGAAGTTCGTAGTTTTTGGCGTAGAAAACGACAAATTTCAACATTTTTTTGTATCAAATACTTCGTTATACGTTTTCCTGCAATCTCCTACTATTTTCCAAAATTTCTACAATTCTCGAAAATCTGCATTTTTTCGTAATTTGGCAAAGGAATTATTTTCACCAGGGCAACGCTGAATCGTACATCACGATTTTTGTGGTTCACGCATATCAGATAGTAGCGAGTTTTCAGTGATCTAAAGGGGCAACGATCGATTGCCAGACTGCTCTCATGAAGTGGTTTGCCGGTGGAAGGCTCAAAATTCTCACTTTTCAACCCCGTGGTATCAATGATTATCGTGAACTTTGTTTTTCATACAGAAACATCAGCGATTACTCCGGTATGTCGATGACGTATCACGAACGATGCGTTATATCACACTCACGACAACGATCATGGCAGGTCTAGGAACGATCTTCAGTGGCCGAAAATTGCTAAGTGTTCGCATTATCGATCTTAATTCATCATTGATCATTCGATCAAACATTTTTTTTTCGTCAACTCTAATTATGTGATCGTCATCGTCATAGAAACAACCGGTCATAATAAAAACACAATTTCTGGCCATTATCATTATTGCTGAAATTAATCTTTTGGTTTGCGCTTCGCCAGCCGACAATTTGATCAAAATCGTGGGTACAACGGGCTTTTTTTGTGAAAATTAGAGAGAAAAAAATGTAGAACGTGCATAATAGCTTCGGCATACATTTTTTTTCACAAACGCGAAAAGCTCCTACGTGACCATGTTCGCTATTCAATTCTGCCTCTTTCACAGAGGGAGCTAGGTCAAAGGGAATGTGTTGGGATTTTTTTTTTTTTTTATTTCTGAAAATTCTGAAAAGAATTTTTATCTTGATCATCGAAATATCGAGTCCGAAGAGATGTTTTTTAAAAATTTCGAATTTTCATAAGATCTTGAGGCGTGCATAGATTTGTCCGCAGTTTCTCTAAAAACAAGCCTTGTTGCGTGAAAATCTAGAAAGAATGTTGCAATAAAGCTTCTTCAGTGAGAGGATGAAAATTTTGAAAAACCAATGAGGCTGATGAAAGGATTTCTGAATCAATGCGGAGTGATGGGTATGGCCGTTTACAATATCGATTGGGTCGATCTGTCGTCTCTAATGATAAAAAAATGTATTCGTGATCATACGAAGGACTCAGCGACCCATCACTCTTGCCTCACTGGTTTTCTTCCTACTCTGCCACTGCATTCTTACGCTTTGGTACGAAACTACAGAACCTTCATGCGGACACGTGCCTTCTGTCGAATCTTTCCGTATAGCTGAATATATCATTTTTCCACCTCTTTTTCCAGTATTAGCCAGCAGCATTTTCCTACACCACGACGCTTCGAGTGGTTCTCAGCTCGGAATCCGAAAAATGAGGATACGTAATTGATTTGAAGATTATTCTCGAATAAATATCAAGCATTACGTCTGCAATATTCTCAACATTTGAATTGTCCGTGCATTATTTTTCCCTCACTTTGAACGACCGTAAAAAATTCCTTTATACCTTTAAAATATCTATAAATCTGCAAATTCCGAGCTAGCGGATCATGAAAAAAAAGGCTCGCGACAAATAATCATGGGTTCTCATCAGGGACGATCTCAAATTTACGGGAGTTTTGAAAATACCGAAGCTCTCGCAGTGGATCAAAGTGAGCGAGAATATCCGAAGTGAGATCGAGGACGTAGTAGCCGTAGTTATGTGCTTGGACGGTTGTTATACCTTGCCAATGTAAAGTACAATGATTCGTCAAATTGAAAGGGGAGCCTTGATACCTTACCTGTACACGAGACACCTCCCTCCCGTTACTTTCAGAATTGAGGGTGTATTGTGGATTGAACTAGTTACCATAGATGCAAGGAAAATAATTGTTTCGCAGTGTAAGACGTTGTATCGCCACTATATAATTATACGTTTCATTTTCGCTCGTTTCGTTAAAGCCGCCGAGTCTTGTGTGAACCTTATTATTCATAGGTGCTATTAACCGAGTGTTGTATTTCTCACGGCAATGCCTCGGGGAGTAATTAATATCGTTGGAAAACTGACGTATTCGCGTCAAGGGCTGGTTTAATTATTCACAACGTTGGGCGAAAACACGATTTCCATTTTCCACACTTTCCCAAAGCTTTCATCCCAGTGTTTTAACACCAGTCGTCGTTGAACCGTCGTGGAATAAACAATAGCTGCAGTGTCACTGAAAATGCGTCATCGCACGAGCTACGAAAAGGCACTATACTTTACAAAATTGAGCGTACGTCTGGCATGCACTTGGCCACCTTCAAGAAACGCAAGCAAACTCGACATCGTCAAGTACGATGTAACCTGGTGCGTGTCATTCTTGAGCGCGCTGTGTCTTATGGTGCCGCTGCTTTTATCGATGTTCGCGCATCGTTCGAACTCACTAATCGTCACGCAGTCGGCTTGCTTCGTCGGTTCTACCACGAATTTGCTCTTCAAGATGATCGTTTATAGGATTCACATGAAACGAACGCAGGTGAGCTAATGTGACGAAGCATATTCTATCAGATATTACGTTGCTCCAACGAAATCATTGACATTAGCCTTGATGATCTCCACCGTTATCTGGACTCTCCTCTTTCATGAAAGTGTGTATCTCGATGAATCGTAACGTTTGGATTATATCCGCAGAATAGTTTCAATGGCCCAATAAAATAGTTCACTGGGAGGCAGAAAAAGTATAAATAATTTCGGTTTGTCTCTCGTTGGAGGAGGGTTGGCAACGTAGTTCAATCATTACCCAACATTTTCGTTTTTTCATTCCAAATCCCAGTATTCGATCTGCGAGATGGAGAATTTTATGGAAATGGCGCAACCTTGCGAGGCAAGAATTCTACAGCGTTACATCGATAGATGCTCGATGTTTCATGGTTTTATCTCAATATTGAATTACCTTGCGACTGCCATGATCGTGATTGGGCCGTTTTTCATTTCGGAACAAAAATTTCCAACGAGCGCGGTTTATCCATTTTCCATTGATTCCGGTATTACCATGTATCTGGTTTACGTGCATCAGAGCATCGCTGGCTTTCAGTGTTCCTCAGGTGTTACGATAGATTGCCAAGCCGCTGTTATGATGTGGTACGCTGGTGCGAGATTTGAGATTCTCGCCGATGAGCTCAAACACGTGACTGACGTGGATACTTTCGAGTATTTTGTACGAAAACACCGTAAGCTACTCGCTTATGCCGTTGATGTTTCCGACACGATGAGCTACGTTGCACTTGCCAGCTCAATGTCATGCGGAATCGCGGCTATCATGAGCAGCCTCCAACTCTTCGGCGTGAGTTACCAATGGATCGTATTCATTTTTGTTGTCGTTTTTTTTCGCCATTGTCACATGTCTCCCTGCGTTCGCTTGAGCTAATAAACATCATTGACTCGTCCAAGAATCAACCCCTAGCTGTTAAAATGCAATTTGGACCGGTTGCACTAATCGCCAGTCTCAATCTATTCATCTGTGCTTGGCCAGCGGAAAATTTGATCAATGTCGTGAGTAATACGGACTCAAACTTGGACGCAATCGCTCAAAGGGCTAGAAATATTTTATGACTACTGAAACTATTTCGAATATTTCGTTGAACTTTTTTTATCATTCGAATAGCTGAAGTATTTTTTGCATAACGGCAATAATTGTTGATAAAATCATAGATTTATTTGTATCACTTTTTACCATAATTTTCTCTCGGTGTACAATTGTCAATGGTCGGGGGGGGGGGGGGGGGGGGCTCTTTTATTCAATGAGCTTTAAATTGTAGTGCGATTTCTTGGGGAATTCCGTTTACAACAGCCCTTGGATTGACATGCCCGTCAATATGATGAGAAATTTTCTCTTTCTCCTCGGAAGATGTCAGCGAGCGGTTATCGTTTCAGTTGCTGGCTTTCTTCCTACTCTCTCGCTGCGTTCGTACGCCTCGGTATGCAATTGCCGTATCTAAAAAATTCCATCGGATATTTTTTTAAATTTGTTTTTATTATGTATTTTTATGATTTTTTTTTATTATTTTAGTTTCTCTCGGCTGCTTTCTCCTACTTTACTACGCTACGTCTTGTCGTAACGTCGAACGACGAAAACTAATTCGTATAGGGGAGAGTTGGGTAGCCCCAACCGGCCGGTAGTCCTGACCACTAACTAGTTTGGCCACTTTGCGATAGATGGAGGTGCTGCAGATCAGTAAATTGGTGCTCTATCATGGGTTGAGCAACCTCCATGCACTGAAAATCTCATATTGGTGTAGAAGCGATACAGAATTATCAATAATTTCAAATGCTCCGTGAACAATACTTATAGTTATCGCAACGAAACTGAATAGGACTTACATCAAAAACGTTCAGTTTGCCCTCATAGCAATTTCATTTCGTTCTAATAAGCATAAACGTATTGGCAACGAAGTCAGCTGACTTCGTTGCTACGACGCGTAACTGAATTACCGCGGAACCACAGATAACCTCATAACGCGACTAAAATTTATGTATACGGAGACTTGTTTTACCACCTTGACTTATTGTGAGACGAAAATATACGAATGTGATATATTCAAATGGATCAGTGGGTAGGGAAAAAACTTGTCTAATGAGCTTTTATCCGATGATGACATATTTTTTTTCGAAAAGGGCAAAAAAAATAAAAGAGATTCTTTTTTTAATCGTTTAAATCCGATCAGTAGTTACGAAGTTATGATTTTTACAAAATTGCGACTTCATTAATCATTATCTCGAGAACCAACAATAGTGGGGGGATGAAATTTTGGTAAAATGTCATGGATATATTGTCCTTTGAATTGCCCATACTGAATAATTTTTTCGAGACAATAAAAAAAACGGGGTGGCTGAGTTGACGTGGAATGCGACCTATGGATAATTCGAAAATGTAATTGATATCATTTCCCAAGCTAATTACAACAACTTTTGATTGTATTTAAAGATTTTTATCGAGATAATTAAAAATCACAAGTTTCATTTCTTAGACCATATGGGTATTTCTGACTATTTGGGTCATTGCGAGGACAATCACACCATAGCTGGCATCCAGGTCGGTCGCACTATAGTTCTTGCTGTCCAGGTCTATCGCGCCATAGTTTCTGGCGTCCAGGTAAACCATGCCATAGGTTTTGGCGTCCAGGTCGATCACACCATACTTCTTGGTGTCCAGTTCGATCGCACCATAGTTCTTGGCATCCAGGTCGATCACACCATAGTTCTTGGTGTCCAGGTTGATCGCGTCATAGTTTTTGCCATCCAGAATGATCGCGCCATAGTTTTTGGCGTCCAGGTCGATCGTGCCATAATTCTTGGTGTCCAAGTCGATCGCACCGTAGTTATTGGTGTCCAGGTTGATCGCGTCATAGTTATTGGTATCCAGGTTGATCGTGGCATACTTTTTAGCGTCCAGGTTGATCGGACCACGGTTCTTGGTGTCCAGGTTGATCGCACCATAGTTCTTGGCATCCAGGTCGATTACACCATAGTTCTTGGTGTCCAGGTTGATTGCGTCATAGTTTTTGCCGTCCAGGATGATCGCGCCATAGTTTTTGGCGTCCAGGTCGATCGTGCCATAATTCTTGGCGTCCAGGTCGATCGCACCGTAGTTATTGGTGTCCAGGTTGATCGCGTCATAGTTATTGGTATCCGGGTTGATCGTGGCATACTTTTTGACGTCCAGGCTGATCGGACCACGGTTCTTGGTGTCCAGGTTAATCGGATCATAGTTCTTGCCGTCCAGGTCGATCGAACCATAGTTCTGGACGTCCAAGTCGATCGCGCCATAGTTGTTCGCAGAACTATGGTGCGATCAACCCGGACGCCAAAAACTATAACGCGATCAACTTGGACAGCAAGAACTACGGTGCGATCGACCTGGACGCCATGAAGTATAGCGCGATCGACCTGGACGCCAAAAACTATAGCGCGATCAACCTGGATGCCATGAAATATGGCGCGATCAACTTGGACGCTAAGAACTATGGTGCGGTTGACCTGGACGCCGAGAACTATGGCTTGATTGACCTAAAATCCAAGAACTACGACGTGATCAACCTGGACCCCAATAAATATATCGCGATCGACCTGGACAGCAAGAACTATGGTGCGATCGACCTGGACACCAAGAAGTATGGTGCGACTGACCTGGACGCCAAAACCTATGGCATGGTTTACCTGGACGCCAGAAACTATGGCGCGGTCGACCTGGACACGGTAAACCATGGCACGTTCGACCTGGACGCGGAAAACTATTGCGCTGTCGGCCTGGACTCCAAGAGTTATCACGTGATCAACCTGGGCGCCAAGAACTGTGGCGCGATCGACCTGGACAGCAAGAACTATGGTGCGACCAACCTGGATGCCAGCTACGGCGTGATCGTCCTCGCAATGATCCACAAAGTCAGAAATACCCATATGGTCGAAGAAATTAAATTTGTGATTTGTAATTATCTCGATAAAAATTTTTAAGGTACACTGTAAGAAATAAATGTAAATTTCATGTGCCCAAAAATATGAAATTTACTAAGTGGGTACAGTAAACAGATTTTAATGTACCTGGTACTGTAAAGTTAAGAAACTTGTGCATTGAAATCACAAAACTGGTTCATGAAAGTACTGTTTAATGAACAAGTTTATGAAATTTAATGAGCTATTTTGAAAATTCCTGCACAGCCATTAAAATCAATGCCAAAGTTTGTGGAATTTACGTGCTAATCATGGCGTGAAATTCAGTCAGTAGTACTTGAAAAATCAAACACAATTGCCTGTAGATTTCATCTACGAAGGTACTTGGAAATTACAGAGAACTTGTAATATCCAAAAACCTGACTGTGAATTTCAATACTAGTGTTTGAAAAGTAAGATTCTGTTACGTAAATTTAAACGCCTTAATCGTAAAATTCGAGATCGTCTTTGAAATTTACAGGACTGGTGGGTTAAAATAATTTTCCATGGACAAGTTTATTAAATTTAATGAACTATTTTCAAAATTTCTGCGCAGCCATTAAAATCAACGCAAAAGTTTTTAGAATTTACGTGCTCATCGTGGCATGAAATTCAGTTGGTAGCACTTGAAAAATCAAATACGATTGCTTGTAGATGTCATCGACAACGGTACTTGAAAGTTACAGAGAACTTGTAACATCCAAACACCAGATATTAAATTTCAATACTGGTGTTTGAAAAGTAAGATCCTGTTACGTAATTTCAAACGCCTTTATCGTAAAATTCTAGATCGCCTTCGAAATGTACAGAACTGGCCCATTAAAATAATTTTCCATGGACAAGTTTATCAAATTCAATTAACGATTTTGAAAACTCCTGCACAACCATTAGAATTAATGCGAAATTTTTTGGAATTTACGTGCTCATCGTAGCGTAAATTCAGTCGATTGAACTTGAAAAATCATCCGCCATATAGGATCCGCCATTTAAAATTTTTAAATCTAGTGTTGAGATTCGTAATCAGCGACCCGAAATTCCTCGAGTACCAAGTTTCATCGGAATCGAGTGAATTTTCGAACTTCGGTCCGCCATATTGAATCCACCATTTTGAATTTTCGAATTTCGAGGTCAGATTCGTAATCAGCGATCCAAAAAACATAGGAAGACCATATGTTTGATGCAAATTCGTTTAAAACTGACAGAGATATTCGCGGTGCACATATATGTGCCCTTACCAGTTGTGGCACTTTTATTTTGCACATATAATATGTGCCCTGACCAGTGAACCGATTAAAATCTATTCGTCAAATGGTAATGACGTATTCAATTTTGTGTGAGCCAGAGCATATACAGCTTATGTGTGAAATTTGATGCAACAAAAATCAGTAGTAGTCAATAGCGTAATAGGTAGCGTCCCGGGTTAGTAAGCAGTAGGAAACTTGTAGGTAGGCAGTTCGAATCCCGGCTCAGACAGAAAATGTGAAACGAGTGAATATCAACGTAGAACTTTTTTTTTCTTGTTAAATTATTATTATCATGATAAATATATTATGATTTTTTTTTAATTAGTTTTGAAACAATTTTTATTACAATATGTAAACTAATTGTTTTTTTTTTCATAAAACGGTACTTTAAAATTCCAACGTATAAGTGCTTGAAATTTCATGCACCGTCTTCATAGGATTTTAGTGACTGTTTGGTAAATTTCAAGTACACGAATATTGTAATCCTACATTACCGTCTTTCTTTTTCGTAAAACGGCACTTTAAAATTCCAACGTACATGGGCTTGAAATTTAAGAAACGGTCGATGCAAAAAAAATTTTATAACGGAATGAAATTTCATGTACCTTATTAAAATTTCCAGTGACTGTTTGGTAAATTTCAAGTACACAATTATTGTAATACTACGGTACCGTTACGCTTTTTCATACACCATTATTTTGAAATTCCAAAGTTCGTGTGATTGAAATTTAAGAAACGGTTTCGTATGCATAAAAACTTCCGGTACCGGTTTATTAATTTGCAAGAAAATTTTTTTACAGCGTACTTTGTTTGGAATGATAAAGTACATAAATCAGAGTTTTGAGATACAATGTTAAATTAATTCTACTCATATTGATAGTTTTCTCCAAAACCAGTGGCATTGAATATGGGAAAAAAATGTGTATTAAATTTCATGTACCCGTTATGAATATATGCTTCCGATACCGGTATATTAAATTTCATTCAAAATTTTTTTACAGTGTAGTACCTCCGTGGAATCAATGTGTTGAGAAATCATTAAATCTTTGCACGTGTGTTAATTAGGATATTATCGAACCGTACGTGCAGTTACAAAGAGATTTACCGTTCCAAACTCGAGATAATTGAAGTTAAAATGAGCCTGATTAACACGTAACCCATGCGCCAGCCATGCCCTAACGACACGGTTTTCGCTGTACCACCTAGACGGGTGTCGAGAATTGACCAAAAAACTAAAGTAACGTAGGTCAGTATCATAGGAATACTCTCGTAAAAGCTGAAGAAGATTTACCGTTTAGTTATTGAGATATATTCGTCGACAAGCCCCCGTGAGCGGACCGACTCTCTTTTGTTTCGTGCGTGCCCGCTCACCGTACTTCACCGCGCCTATATTCCCGCTGATTCCCCGCCACCGGTCGCGGAGGTACTACCTTAAATACAATCTGTGGCTAGCTGTAGCTAGCAGAATCGATGGAGCCGCAAGGAGTGGGAGAACGCAAAGATGTAGTCGAAGCAATCCAGAATATCTGTATATCAAATTTCATTTATTGTGAAATCTTAAATCTATATGTACAACGCCTTATTTAGGCGGTCCTTTCTGTCCACGAGATTGTGGGTATGGACTTTATCCAATTCAAGCGACTTTTCGTCGGTAAAGGCGGAGTGAAGCTCCGCGTGCTAAGTGAAACTGGCGGTGGCGTGTAGCTGCGTCCAGGTGTCGTGGGAGGAGTCGGAGGCGGTTGCTCGATCACGATCGATGCTTGTGGGTGTTCCCACTCGCTGTCGGGAGATGTAGTCTGGGTGCCGATGGTCGCCTTTCCAGCTGCGGTTTGAGTTGCGATGGAGGCGTGGCTGAGCGGAGATCTCAGCATGGGAGAGATGACCACTGGTAGAGTGCTGGAGTACAATGGTGACGTCAGTCGCGCTCTTCGGACGTCCCACAGCGAGAGTGTGGTTCGAGGTGGGCGTGTCCTCCGTATTGGAGGGAGCTCAGCCACGTGTAGTGTCCACGGAGTGGATACCTTGGAGGGATTTCCCTTTGATGTGCTAGCTTTTCGCCAGCGTGAAAAATACTACTCGAGATATCGAGTAGGAGACAATGTCGTTGTCAGAGTGACGAGTGAGACGAGTCTGCCTGCTGAGAGCTTTCGTCGCTCTTATAATTCCGTTCCGTGCACGCTCCGTTTGCGAGAAAGGAGTTGAGCGGGCTTGCTGTAAGTTCTCGGTTCTCCCGAGAGTGGCGCCTGGTGAGCTGCTCTCGCTTGCTCAGGCTCGTACCGCGTGACATGGGGGCCTGGCTCATGGCCAGGGCTGGTCATATTTAGGGTTCACGCCCTTTCGTGAACATTCCGCCCGCCTCACTATAATCCTATAGTGATGATGCTCGGTGTTATCCTTCCTCCGTTGAGGCGATTGGAAGTATGACGAGTTTGGTGATTGGCCGCGTGAACGTCGTAGTTGCTGTTTTGACGGTTACGACTCTGGTGAGACCGTCGTCTCCTGGGAGGATGTTGATTATTCGTCCCAGTGGCCATCTTGAAGGCGGAGTGTTCTCATTCCGTATGAGGCATAGCCGTCCCTTTTTGAATTCGTCTGATGCTTGTTGCCATTTTTTCCTCGAGATCAAGCTCTGTATGTATTCTCGTGACCATCGTGTCCAAAAATGATCTCGCATTTGTGTTAGTTGTTGCCAGCGAGACAATCGTGATGTAGCGGTGTCCAGAGCCATAGGTTCAGGGATTGCGTTGAGTGGAGCGCCAATGAGAAAATGGCCTGGTGTGAGGGCGGATAAGTCCTCTGGGTCGTCTGAGAGAGCTGTAAGCGGTCGGGAGTTGAGACATGCCTCGATTTGAGTTATTACTGTACTCATCTCTTCGTATGTGAGTGTGGCGTCTCCGATGACTCGACGGAGGTGGAATTTGGTTGATTTAACCGCGGCTTCCCAGAGTCCACCGAAATGTGGAGCTGCAGGTGGATTGAATCGCCAGGTTATTCCTAGTAGACTCGCTTCATTGATGAAGGAGTTACGCTGAGTCGTGGCGTCCTTGATTAGTTTTCGTAGTTCTGTGTCTGCCCCAACGAAGTTTGTTCCTTGGTCACTGTACATTTCGGCGCATAGCCCTCTTCGTGAGATGAATCTTTTGAGAGTAGCGATAAATGCTTGGGTGGAGTAATCGGAAGCGATGTCGAGGTGTACTGCTTTGGTTGCCATGCAGACGAAGATGACGAGGAAGGCTTTCTTCGTTTTATGTCCTCGCCCTGGGGATGTCTTGATGTGGATTGGTCCGGCATAGTCTACGCCCGTGGATTGGAATGGTCGCGCCGGGGTCACTCTCGGTCGTGGTAAATCGGCCATGAGCTGCTGAGATGGTGCCGCCCGCCATCGAGTACAACGGACGCATTGATGGATGCGTGTTTTGATGAGGCTTCGCCCTTGAGGGATCCAGTATTGTTGTCGTAATGTTCCCAAACAAAGCTGTATTCCGCCATGCATAGTCGTTTGGTGGAGGTGATCTATCAGCAAGGCTGATAACTTTGATTTTTGTGGCAGGATGATCGGGTGCTTCGCGTCGGGGGCAAGTAATGAATGCTTGAGTCGTCCCCCGACTCTTAGGAGTCCTTCTTCGTCCAGATAAGGAGTTAAGGGGATCAATGGACTCCCTTTCGGCAGCTTGTTGTTGGATTTGAGAGCTCGAAGCTCTCTTTTGAAATGTTGGCCTTGCACAAGTCGGCTCCATGTGATTTCGGCTCGCCTTTTTTCGTCGACTGAAATCGATTGACCTGAGTGTTGATGATGAGGTAGCCACCGGGTGCACCATGCCGTGATTCTAAGTAGTTTGGAGTAACTGGAAAATTGGTTGAGGAGATAGTGTTCTCCTGGCTCGTCCCTGGTGGTTGTTTTGTGCGCTGTTGTTCTTTCCTCTGGAAGCTCGTTTAGCTCGATTTTTGTTTTATTCAGTGGCGGCTCTTCGTTGGTTGAAAGGAATTCGGGTCCGTGCCACCAGAGTTCGTGTGTCAGTAGTTCTTCTGGGGTCAATCCTCGTGAAGCGCAATCAGCTGGGTTGTGTTTTCCGGGGATGTGGCTCCAAGTGACGTCTGGGACTAATGATTGGATCTCTGAGACTCGGTTTGCCACGTAAGTTTTCCATTTTCTAGGTGGTGCTTGAATCCATCCCAGGGTCACGGTTGAGTCTGTCCATAGGAACGTGTTGATGTTGTCCCACTTCATGATTTTTCGGGTGTGGTGAGTTACCTTCGCGAGGAGGTGAGCTGCGCAGAGTTCCAAGCGTGGCAATGACATTTGTTTGAGTGGTGCGACTCTGCCCTTGGCGGTTACGAGTGAAACCCTATGTTTTTCCTTGCTGTTTTTGGTTCGAATGTAGAGGACGGCTGCGTAGGCCTTTTCGGAGGCGTCCGCGAATCCGTGGAGTTCTGCGGAGTCCTTGGTTGAGAGCCAGCGAGGGATTTGAACTTCGGACAGCCGATTCCACTGTTTGTAGAATGTTTCCCAGTCGTTGGTGATGTGGTGCGGGAGCGGGTCGTCCCACTTGGAGTTTAACAACCATGTTGATTGTATGGTGATTTTTGAGCGAGTGGATATTGGTGTTAGCCACCCCAAGGGATCGAAGAGTTGTGCTGCTTGAGCGAGAATCGACCGTTTCGTCACGGTTTTTGCGATGGTTGGTTGGACAGAGAACGAGAAATTGTCCGAGTGTTGATTCCATCGAAGGCCTAGAGTTGGATGAGTCTCGTCGGTGGGAGCCCATGATAGATTTTCTTTGACGAGCCGGTCTTCGTCTGGGATACCTGTGAGTGTTGTGTCGTCATTGGATATCCATTTCTTTAATGGGAATCCGCCCGCCATGGTTAATTGTCGCAATTCTTGTTGGATCTTGATCAGCTTTGCTGTCGTGTCGGCTCCTGTTAGTATGTCGTCTACATAGACGTCTTGGAGGAGTATGGGAGCTCCGATGGGAAATTTCGTTCCTTCATCGAGTGCGAGTTGCCGGATTGTTCTGATGGCGAGAAATGGTGCGCATGCGAGGCCATAAGTGACTGTGTTGAGGCGGAATTCGCTCGTTTTGTCGTCACTCTTGGCTCTCCACAGGATTCTCTGGTAGTCTCGGTCATCTGGATGGACTAAGATTTGTCGGTACATTTTTTCTATGTCGGTGGCGATTACGAACTGGTGGTTTCTCCACCGAAGGATCACGTCTGAAAGCGCAGGAAGCAGATTCTCTCCTTTCAGGAGGAAGTCGTTGAGGGCGCTCCCTTGTTGGGTTCGCCATGAGCCGTTGAATACTACTCGTAGTCGTGTGGTGGAGCTTGAGGCGCGCCATACGCCATGATGAGGGAGGTAGCAGACGGCCTTCAGCTGTTTCGGTGGTTCAGTCTTTTCCATGTGGTTCATGGCTTCGTATGTTGACATGAACTCTGTGTACAGTTGCTCGAGTTCGTGGTTTTTTGTGAAGCGTTGGAGCGTTTGGTCGAGTGTTCTTTTTGCGGCTCTGCGGGTGTCTGAGAGGTTTATCTCTTGTGTTGTTGTTGGGAGTCGTACTATGTACCGACCCGTGGGTGTTCTTGAATACCCGTTCATGAATATGTCTTCGCATCGCTGTTCTTCGGTTGTTCGTGGAGTGGGAGTTTGTGGTGGTTCTTCCTGCTCCCAGAATCGGTGAACGATGGACGACAGCGCGTCGCTTGTCGCGCAGTGATGATTCGTGGTTGTGTCTCTCGGTAGGGTTGCCTTGGTGGCTCCTGACAGGATCCATCCGAAGATGGTTTTCTGTGCGATGGGTTGATCAGCTCTTCCTTTTCTTAGGCCAGGTTCCATTACCTGAGCGTATACGTCAGCTCCGAGGAGGACATCAATGGAGTCTGAGGAGTCGAATTCGGGGTCGGCTAAGTCGAGCCCTTTGATGTGGCTCCATTCGAGTTGTGATGCTTCCACGTTGCTGGCATAGAGCGTGAGTTTTGGGAGGATCAATGCTGTTGTTGCCACCGCGTTGTTGTTATGACAAGCTATAGTTTTTAGTGCGACTCTTCCCTTTGCGATTGCGGTTTGTACTCCGCCCACGCCACAGATGCTTACTGCGGCTTTTGAGCGGGTTAGGTGGAGTCGTTGTGCGAGTCTTTCGGTGATCATGCTTGTTTCCGACCCTTGATCGATAAGAGCTCGCGTGTGGTGTAGGTTCCCATGTCGGTCCGCTACTCGTACTCGAGCTGTAGCTAGGAGTACGGAGAAGCAGGTCTTATGGAGTTTGTTTGCCACGTGAGCGTTGGTCTCAGGTTTTGGGATTGCTAATGCTCCGTGTAGCGTGGTGTGGTGTTTCTCCGAACATGTGGAGCACACCTTCTTGGATGGGCACTCGCTTGTCTTGTGTTTGCCTAGACAGTTTGTGCAACGGTGGTTTTGAGTGATTGTTTCTAATCGTTCCTTAGCGGTTTCGCCTTTGTAGTCTGGGCAGAACATGGTGTAGTGATCTTTCTTGCAGACAACACAGCTTCCTGATTGTGGGCCGCGCTTTTTGTCTGAGGAAGGATCGCTGCTTCGCGTGGGTTTCTCGCTTGCTTCATTGCCTTGGGAATGATGCGAGTTTTCAAGTCGTGATGAAGACTCAGATTGTTTTACCTCTCCCCTTGCTGGTTGAACTGCGTCGAGTGTTTGGAGTCGGCGCTCGAGGAAGTTCTTTAGCTGATTGTACGTGGGAGGCTCCGCTGCTTCGGTGATTGAGGTCTCCCAGTCGCGTCGGGTTCTGCAGTCGAACAATTCGGTAACTAGGAAGACGTACAGATCGTCATGTTGTCCGATGGGTCTCCCAATGGCGTCGAGTGAATCTCTCGCGGCTATCATGCCGTGGAAGATTTTTCGCAGTTCGCTGGCCGATTCTGTCTTTGCCTTTGGGATTGATGAAAATTTCGTCAGGCATGATCTTATCAGTGCCCGTTTATTCTCGTAGGCGTCGCTTAGTGTCTTCCATGCTTGTGCATAGTTTTCCGTGGTGACTTTTAAGTTTTTTATTAACAGGTTTGCCTCCCCCTTGACGCTTCCCTTGAGGAAGTGCAGTTTCTCTACTTCGCTTGTGAATGTGTCTTTCATGACGAGTGATTGGAAGAGGTCTCTGAACGACGGCCAATCTTCATAATTTCCTGAGAACGTGGGCAGCTGGATGCGTGGTAGTGAAGATCGGGTCGATTGTTCGCTTCTTGCGAGAGTCGGGTGCGAGGGGGTGTTGCTTTCTCCTGTGTATTTTGTCATGTGGTCGAGGAGATTGCCTCGTTGCGACATGTAGATTTCTTCCATTGTCGCTGCGAACTTTACGTACTCGTGGTTTTTGAGTTCGTCTTCGAATTTGTTGAGAAGTGTTTCGTGCTGGAGCTCGAATTTTTCCCAATATTTGTCGAGATTGTAGATTCGTGTTTGGATGGCTCCGGCTGTGATGTTTGCCTGGCCAGTTTTCCTTAGGTTCTCTACGATGCGTGATGCTCGTCCTAGTAGCTCCGTCTGGCTTCGGATCAGCTCGTTGAATGTGTGATCCATGTTGCTTGGGGTGGTTATATACGAGGGTGAAGCGTGTGTGGCGCTCTCTTTTGACGAGTTGGCGCGCTCAGCCTGCCCTCTATATCCGGCTCGAAGGACCAAAATGTGGCTAGCTGTAGCTAGCAGAATCGATGGAGCCGCAAGGAGTGGGAGAGCGCAAAGATGTAGTCGAAGCAATCCAGAATATCTGTATATCAAATTTCATTTATTGTGAAATCTTAAATCTATATGTACAACGCCTTATTTAGGCGGTCCTTTCTGTCCACGAGATTGTGGGTATGGACTTTATCCAATTCAAGCGACTTTTCGTCGGTAAAGGCGGAGTGAAGCTCCGCGTGCTAAGTAAAACTGGCGGTGGCGTGTAGCTGCGTCCAGGTGTCGTGGGAGGAGTCGGAGGCGGTTGCTCGATCACGATCGATGCTTGTGGGTGTTCCCACTCGCTGTCGGGAGATGTAGTCTGGGTGCCGATGGTCGCCTTTCCAGCTGCGGTTTGAGTTGCGATGGAGGCGTGGCTGAGCGGAGATCTCAGCATGGGAGAGATGACCACTGGTAGAGTGCTGGAGTACGATGGTGACGTCAGTCGCGCTCTTCGGACGTCCCACAGCGAGAGTGTGGTTCGAGGTGGGCGTGTCCTCCGTATTGGAGGGAGCTCAGCCACGTGTAGTGTCCACGGAGTGGATACCCTGGAGGGATTTCCCTTTGATGTGCTAGCTTTTCGCCAGCGTGAAAAATACTACTCGAGATATCGAGTAGGAGACAATGTCGTTGTCAGAGTGACGAGTGAGACGAGTCTGCCTGCTGAGAGCTTTCGTCGCTCTTATAATTCCGTTCCGTGCACGCTCCGTTTGCGAGAAAGGAGTTGAGCGGGCTTGCTGTAAGTTCTCGGTTCTCCCGAGAGTGGCGCCTGGTGAGCTGCTCTCGCTTGCTCAGGCTCGTACCGCGTGACATGGGGGCCTGGCTCATGGCCAGGGCTGGTCATATTTAGGGTTCACGCCCTTTCGTGAACACAATCAAAAGTTGTAATTAGCTTGGAAAATAATATCAATTACATTTTCGAATAATACGTACGTAAAAAAATCTTGTGAATTACATTGGGCATTGTATTTACAGTAAAACTTCATGCTAATTACAATTCTAACTTGTAACTAGTCACAAACCTGAAAACTAAATACTTTTTATTTGTATTTATAAAAAAATCTAAATAATAGTTACGTTTAATTTGTAATTAGAAAAAATCTAAATACAAATTAGATTTTTAATTTGTAATCAGAAAAGATTCTAAATACTAATTACTTCTAATTTATAATTAGAAAAAAATTCAAATACTAATTAATTGTGATTTGTAATTAGAAAAAATCTAAATACAAATTACTATTGTAATTAGTATTTTGAAAAAATTTAAATACTAATTACAATTGTAATTTTTATTTAGAGTGTAATTAATTACAAAAATGCCCAACTCTGATGGTATTGCTCTATATGAGTGCCATCGTGCATTTCGTCCCTTCTCTTTTCATTTTTCCTCGCATAAGAATTAATGAACGACTTATGATAAACAGCCCTGATGAAAATGGCTGAGTCAAATGGCTGGATTGATGGAAATATTTTTCTTCATTGGCTCGAGAAGTTTGTAAAACGCGTGCATCCAACGGAACAATACCCTGTACTGTTGACAGTAGATGGCTATTGCAGTCACAAGGATCTCCGTCATTTCGTACGCACGCACAGTGGGGAATTTTCACGAAATCGTGGTCATAAACCAAAAACAAAAATTTTCCCATGCAGGTTTAACCAACACAGGGATTGGTTAAGAACCAATTTCTGCGTAAGGTCCTGGCTGTCCTGACCCTTTATACCTCATAGTCCCTTAGATATTTCAGTTTAAAGTCGACTTACGTCAGTGACAGTCATGAGCCTCAACCACGCTCTGTTATTGAATACTATTACTATAAAAATATTATTTATTGTCCATGTTTACGTAGTCTGACAATAATCCTGAAAAGTGCCTTCGTTTGGAAGTGAATATTGACTTTGCATAGACTTTTAGTATACATTGAGACAGTCTTTTTTTTTTTACTGATGAACAAATTACGTCGAACGCCTTCACCTGCCGCGGCCGTGGTCCGTCGGCTGGCAGGGCTCTATTATTCTTTCTTATACTATTTTCTTAACGGGGTGCCAAAGAGTTTTCAGAAAACTAATAAACTAACTTATATGAATTCGTTCGCGACTAGATCCCTTGACAATGAGACAATCGTAGGGAGGGGTACAGTTGCAGAACCAGAAACGAAGAATTGCGAGCGCAGTAAAGAATATCCAAGACGAGGATATAAAATCCCTTTATTGACTTACTTTATTCTTCTGAATTCCCGATTATTTCCGTTCGATAAACGCCTGCGTCCACACTTTCACTCTCGCTTAAATTTGACAAATTCAACACACGGCAAATTCGGTCGAAAGACACGACGAATTTGCAATAAATGCTATGACTTTAATTTGACGATACGAAAGGTTAATATGCGGCTAATTTTGTCGAAAGACACTACCAAATTTGCGATGGGTTTGATTAATATAAGTAAACCGTTATATTTTCGTCGTGACGAGACTCCTCGAGAACTGACCTAGCTCTTACAAAAGACGGGAGTAAAGTGCTCGTTTTCCGGCTCGCTCTCGGTTGGTTAGACGTAGTTGCCAATGCGCACGCGTCATCGATGACCGATCGATTGACAAGCGTTATTGCCACTTCTTATTCTCAACAGTGTGAGGAGTCTTGTCTCGACAAATCCTTATAGTTGTATCGCCTTATTGAATAATCCGTGGGTCTCGGTCCGGTAGCAGCCGAGGAGTCGAGTCGAGCGTGGACGTCGAGGAAGAAGTCTTATTTTACTGTCACAAAATCCACACGCGTCCGTGCCTCCGTTTCTTTTTTTTTTTTTTTTTTTTTAATTTAAGCTTAGAATATCAGCTTTCGAATGGCGTATCAACAAAAGTTGCTCCAAGGTGCGGGGCGCGTTCCAGAGTAATATTCGTAAGCGTATGCGTGATCCAAGAAGGCCCTCCACGCTCGCTCTCCGCGTGCATGCTGCCTAGCCAGCCGAACTGGGTAGGTAGCTTGCCTACCTGAAGCCGCAGCTGCCTTACTCTACGTGGACTCGGTCGACTGGTTTACTTTGACAATAGATTCGAAATATAAATATTTTCTTCGTGTAGAATTCTGATGCCTGATTTAGCACACGCACAATTTGTTTCCGAGTGGGAGAGGGATTTATTAGAAATTTAGTATATAGTATTTGTTTTTGAGATAGCCTTGAGTATGTGTATGAGGGATCTTGGTTTTTAATTAAGGTTTCGAACAAGAATTGGATAAGGCGCGGGTGTTCCTTCGTGAAGGAAAAGAGAGAGACACTCTTACACGTGCACCGATAGTTTGAGATGAGCCTTGTATATGTACTTTCCGTATCATTTACATAAATATCCGACGAGAGACACACATGCAGAGAATACCCGATTTGATAGAAAAGCCAAGATGTTAACTAAACCGTTGGGGTAGCCGAGATAAGAGATAAACCGAGCGTTGATGTAGCCGTGATAGGAGATAAACCAAACGTTGATGTAGCCGTCCTTTTCGATATAACCGCATAACATGGCAAGAGTCAGGAAGAAAGGTGCCCAATTTCGTTAATAAGAATCGAGCGTGGCTGGAGATGGATATAGCCTTTCCTGCTGATTCAAAACCACGTAAAGCCAGCACACGTGGTTGTCCCTCACTGGACTTTGCTGCATCATGCAAGCGATCAAAACGACGAAAAACAGAAGAACTTCGTCGAAGTCATACCGCTGAGGAGTTGTGCTATGCAGCGCAAATGAGTTTCCGCTCTTCCAAAGACTTAAATTCGTCAAAAATTACCAAGGACGTTGATGTCGTATCGCCAACACTTGCCACAGCTTCATCAAGAACAGAAAAAAGTACACTGTCAACAGATAAAGCTCGTTTGGTTATGGTCGAAGCCAAACTCAACAGACATCAGTACAATATTGTAAGAACATCGCTGAAAGGTATTAACTGTTGGGCATATCCAAATTACGAAGCAGTCAAAGAGGCCAAAGCATAGTGTTACCCACCACGGTCTAGCATCACTATTACCGAAAATTGTGCTGATATTTAATTACAAGACTTACTGGACCACACATGCAAGCGTCTTCGTCTTAGTCAGAGAGAAGTGCATCAGATCAGTGCATATGGACAACTTGGAAAATGCGGAATTAATATATAAATGGGGGTGTGACGGAAGTTCTGGCCAAGGTGTATATACAAACAGAATTTTCAGGATGACAGTAATTCGACGCAAACATATTCCTAACATCCCTAGTGCCGTTATAACTCACATTCTTTGAGAGTTACTCCGGTTGTAAACTTTTGTGGAAGAATTCGAGGCCATCATCTCCTCGCTATTGCCGGCCTATAAGAATGCAATTTCTGCACGAAAGTATAAAATCTACGAAGGATGAAACAGAGATTATTGAGAAATAAATCACATCCTTAAAACCATTAAAAGTTGGAATTTATGACAAAGAAGTAACAGTTAGTTATAAAATGTTGTTTACTAACATAGATAGAAAAGTCTGCAATGCTGTTACGTCTACGAAATCTGAACAAAGATGCTTTTTATGTGGAGCTACTTTGAAAGCTTCAACGATCTTGATGCAATCCTGAAAAAGAGGTGAATTAAGGGGGGACAGTACTGACAAATTCGAGCAAAATGACTGAAAAATCGATTTTTCGTTTTTGTCGGAAAAATGTCCTTCCTCCATCTATAAAAAATATCATGGTGGTGAAATTTTTTTTTAAAGTGATTTTGAGCACCATAAACCGAAAAAAAACGTTATTCGCGTCATATTTGCTATACTAACGTCTCCATCGGTCATCAGCGTCGTGGATAATTTGTGCAATGATCAATTTGTGATATACTTTTCCCATCTGTAATTTTGGTTAAAATATTGCTTTTATTCAAAGATTCAAATGCAATTATATTCAAAGATTCAAAGATTCATTTATTCAAAGATACCTAGGATATATTCTATATACGATACATGGCGCTTTCACCGCCTTTTCTGTATGGTTCATGAGTTCAACTCCACAGATGGCGCTGAAATTCATATATTGTAACGCTTTTACTGCGTTACCGACGGATACTTGGAAATTGCCAGCGATGTCCGTGATAAGATGGGTTCTCGCTGATAAAGAGCTGGACCTCACCTCGCCAGTTTAGTGCAGGCAGTGCTATATAAAAATGACTGGTAAAATGTATTAGAAATAAAACTGAGATTTTCGGGAGAGCAAATGTATTTATTGATTTTGTAACGCGAAGTGCAACGATCTATATATTTTGGAGGTCTTCGCTGATCTGCGTTCGATTTTTCCGCTGAGGTGTTGCAAGGCTCAATCAGTTCGCGCCGTATCCTCCTCCATGGCTGTGTCGTCCAATCACCGATCCCGGTTGCGCGTCGGTTCTTCCTCCCTTGGTCAAGAGCTTGAAGTCCTCAGGGGTGCGTAAACTTTATGGGAAATTCCAGAGGAGGACAGACAACCTCCCCTATGGATTTTCCTCGCGTGGTTTTGTTTTTCTTTAGGCCTCCCCTGTTTTTCTTTAGGCCTCTTTTATGCTGAGAATGAGTCATCTTCGGGGACATAAGATTATTAATTTTACCGTTTCGGGTTCAGCGAAACGAATGAGCGGGATGGTACGTACAAGCGACTAGAGAGGTTTTCCAATAACACTTTTGCGAGTTTTATTTCGAAAACCTATATATTCTTAAAACTTTCTTCTGCAAAAAGAGCTTTTTCAAGTAAAATTATTACGACACGAGAGATACGATCGAACGACGAGAACGATATTCCAATGAAGTTTTACGGGCGATACGTGCGATACGAACGAACAATGAAAACAGTGAAAACAGGTGCGAACCAGACGAACGCACGGAAGGTACGAAGAAACGAACGACGAGAGCGGATGCCCAATAAATTTTTTGCTCCTGAAACATTTTTTTTCGATTTTTTCAAGTGAAATTATTACGACGAGAACAATATGAGCGATACGATGGAACGATTTGAACGAATGACAAGAGCGAGTTTTCAACAAAATTTTGTTTCACGAACATTATTTTCAAATTTTTCCGAAAAATTATTCCATGTGAAATTATTACGACATAAACGATACGTGCGATACGAACGAACGATGAAAACAGGTGCGAACCAGACGAACGCACGGAAGGTACGAACAAACGAACGACGAGAGCGGATGCCCAATAAATTTTTTGCTCCTGAAACATTTTTTTTCGATTTTTTCAAGTGAAATTATTACGACGAGAACAATATGAGCGATACGATGGAACGATTTGAACGAATGACAAGAGCGAGTTTCAACAAAATTTTGTTTCACGAACATTATTTTCAAATTTTTCCGAAAAATTATTCCATGTGAAATTATTACGACATAAACGATACGTGCGATACGAACGAACGATGAAAACAGGTGCGAACCAGACAAACGCACGGAAGGTACGAACAAACGAATGACGAGAGCGGGTTCCCAATAAAATTTTGGCTCCTGAAACATTTTTTCGATTTTTTCAAGTGAAATTATTACGACTGGAACAATATGAGCGATACGAAGGAACGATTTGAACGAATGACGAGAGCAAGTTTTCAATAAAATTTTGTTTCTCGAACATTATTTTCAAATTTTTCCGAAAATGTTTCCAAATCAAATTATTACGACACGAACCATACGAACGAACGACGAGAGCAGGTTTCCAATAAATGTTCGTTTCTTAAACATTTTTCCGACCTTTTTTTCTGAAAGAGTTTTCGAATTAAAATCATTACGACATGAACGATACGGGGCAATACGAAAGAAGGGTACGAACGAACGATGACAGCAAGTTATGAATAAAATTTTGTTTCTTAAACGCTTTTACGAAATTTCTTTCGAAACATTTCTTCAATCACGAACAATACGAGCAAATAATGTGAGCGATATGAGCGAACGATACGAACGAACGACGAGAGTTGGCTTCAAATGAAATTTTTTGTTTGTCACATCTTTTTCAAAATGTTTTCCGAACAAGTTTTTCAAGTAAAGTTATTACGACGGAAGCGATACGAATGAACGATACGAATAAACGAAAGGAGCGGTACGGATGAACGAAAAAACAAACGATATATACGAATGAACGAACGACAAGAGTGGGTTTCCAATAAAAAAAATTTTCTCAAATATTATTTAAAAATTCTTTCCGAAAATTTTTCGAAGTAAAATTGTTATGGCACAAACGATACGAACGATACGAACGATACGATCGAACGACGAGAGCAAGTTACCAATAAAATTTTTTGCCTCAAAAATTTTTTCCGAAAAATTTTTTCAAGTAAAATTTTCACGACACAAACGATACAGACGATACGAAAGAACGTTACGACGATACGACGAAAAAAGTTCTTCCACTAAAATTATTGCAACACGAACGATACGAGCGATACGAGCCAGCAATACGAATGACGGCGTGGGTTTCCAATACAAATTTTATTTCCCAAACATTTTTCAAAAAAAATTTTCGAACAAGTTTGTTTCAAGTAAAATTATTACGACACGAGCGATACGAATGAACGAAAGAACGAACGAACGAACGATCGGAACGAACGACGAGAGTCTGTTTTCAATAAAATTTTCTCAAAAATTTTTTCAAAAATATTTCCCGAACGAACGAACGAAGGAAGGAAGGAAAGAACGAACGAACGAACGAACGAACGAACGAACGAACGAACGAACGAACGATCGGAACGAACGACACGAGCAATACGAACGAACGAACGAACGATCGGAACGAACAACACGAGCAATAGGAAATAACGATGCAAACGAACGACAAGAGTATGTTTCCAATAAAATTTTCATTTCTCAAAGAAATTTTCAAAAATATTTCCCAAACGAACGATGGAATCAACGAACAAAGGAATGAAGGAATGAACGAACGAACGAATGAATGAACGAACAAACGAACGAACGAACGAAGGAAGGAAAGAACGAACAAACAAACGAACGAACGAACGAAGGAACGAATAAACGAACGAACGAACGAACGAACGAACGAACGATCGGAACGAACGACACGAGCAATACGAACGAATGAACGAACGATCGGAAAGAACAACACGAGCAATAGGAAAGAACGATGCGAACGAACGACAAGAATATGTTTCCAATAAAATGTTCATTTCTCAAAAAAATTTTCAAAAATATTTCCCGAACGAACGATGGAATCAACGAACAAAGGAACGAAGGAATGAGCGAACGAACGAACGAACGAACGAACGAACGAACGAACGAACGAACGAACGAACGAACGAACGAACGAACGAACGAACGAACGAACGAACGAACGAACGAACGAACGAACGAACGAACGAACGAACGAACGAACGAACGAACGAACGAACGAACGAACGAACGAACGAACGAACGAACGAACGAACGAACGAACGAACGAACGAACGAACGAACGAACGAACGAACGAACGAACGAACGAACGAACGAACGAACGAACGAACGAACGAACGAACGAACGAACGAACGAACGATGAGAGGGCGTTTCTAATGAAAGTTTCGTTTCTCAAAAATATTTTCGAAGCTTTTTCAAGTAAAATTATTGCGACACAAACGATACCAGCGATACGAAAAGCCGATACGCGCGGATGACAAGAGCGAATTACCAATAAAGTTGTTTGTTACTCAAACATTTTTTCTAAAAATGAATAAACCGTGATCGATACGAGCAAATAATATGAACGATACGTGCGAATGATACGAACGAGCGATACGGATCAACGAAACGAACGACAAGAGCAAGTGAAGTGAAGTTAATTTCAATTAAATTTGGTACCGAAATAATTTTTCGAAACAAATAAATTTTTTTCTCAACGTCGTTTTTTTTTGAAAAAATGTTTCCAAGTTGAATTATTATACTAAGGAGCGACGAGAGCAAGTTTCCAATAATACTCGTGTTTTTCAAACATTTTTTCGAAATTTTATCATGGAACGAAACGCATGAGCGAACGGTACGAACGAACGACAATTGCGCGTTTCCAATCAATTTTATTTAATTATTATCAAAATGGTTTTCTTCGAAAAAAGTTCTTCCACTAAAATTATTACAACACGAACGGTACGAGCGATACGAGCCAGCAATACGAATGACGTCGTGGGTTTCCAATAAAAAATTCGTTTCCCAAACATTTTTCAAAAAAAATTTCCGAACAATTTTTTTCAAGTAAAATTATTACGACACGAGCAATACGAACGCACGATCGAACGAACGAACGAACTAACGATCGGAACGAACGACCCGAGCACTAGGAATAAAGAACGATGTAAACGAATGGGAAGAGTGTGTTTTCAGTAAAATTTTAGTTTTTGAAAAAAAATTTCTAAAATATTTCTCGAACGAACGAAGGAGCGAAGGAATGAACGAAGGAGCGAAGGAACGAACGAACGATCGAAACGAACGACACGAGCAATACGAACGAACGAACGAACGAACGATTGGAACGAACAACACGAGCAATAAGGGAAGAACGATGTGAACGAATGACAAGACTGTGTTTGCAATAAATTTTCGTTTCTCAAAAATTTTTTCGAAAATATTTCCCGAACAAACGAAGGAATTAACGAACGAAGGAATTAACGAACGAAGGAACTAACGACCGAACGAACGAACGAACGATGAGAGGGCGTTTGTAATAAAAGTTTCGTTTCTCAAAAATATTTTCGAAGCTTTTTCAAGTAAAATTATTACGACACAAACGATACCAGCGATACGAAAAGCCGATACGTGCGAATGTCAAGAGCGAATTACCAATAAAGTTGTTCGTTTCTCAAACATTTCTTCTAAAAATTAATAAAACATGATCGATACGAGCAAATAATATGAACGATGCAAGCGAGAGATACGGATGAACTAAGCAAACGACGAGAGCGAGAGTTACCAATCAATTTCAATTAAATTTATTATCGAAATCTTTTTCCGAAAAAATTGATTTTCTCTCAGTCTTTTTTCTTTGAAATAGTTTTTCCAAGTAAAATTGTTACGAAAAGAACGATACGAGTGATACTAACGAACGACGAGAGCGAATTTCCAATAAAAATTTTGGGAATACTAACGAATGACGCGAGAGAGTTTCCAATAACGTTTTTGTTTCTCGAACATTTTTTTTTTGAAATTTTACGAATTAACGAAACGAGCGAAAGAACGGCACGAATGAACGACAAAAGCAATTTTCCAATCAATTTAATGTAATTTATAATCAAAATCTTTGTCTTAGAAAAAAGTTTTTTCATGTAAAATTATTACGACGCGAATTATTACGACGAAATCATTACGATACGGGCGATACGAATGAACGAAACGAATGAGTTTCTGAACAAAGTTTTCTTAAATTTTTCGAAATTTAAATAATTTTTCTCGGAAACATTTTTCATACGAGTGATAAAAACAAACGATCGACAAACGATTCCCGGTTGCTTTTATTTTTTTCAAAGAAAAAATAGTAACATTTAATATGTATGACCCGTGAAAAAATGTGTATCAAAAGAAGTAGCAGCGTTCGAACCCCCGTAAATGAAGGCAGTTATGTATATTCAGAAACATGGGGGGCTTGATAGAGATAGGCACACATTAAGGAGGTATTATCGTTTCTCACGTGAAAATTATTTTCCAACTTAGCTGCGTGAAATTTTGTGAACACGAAATTCAGAGCAAAATCCAACTTGTGGTGAAATTTCACAACGATTTACCGTTTAGAAACTGAGATATTTAATTTCAAAATCACAATTTTTGTATACTTTGAACACATGTCTTATGGCGTGAGGGGTACCAAGGTTAGGTTTTTTATTTTTTTCTGCGTGATATTCCAACTTTTGTTGATAAAAAACAAACACATGCAACTTTGGATTACAGGTAATAAATTGATGTACTTTAAATGTAGGATTACCGATGAAATAAAAGAGGAATGTCGAGTTAATCGCACTGGTTTCTGAACGCGACGGACTATACGAGCTGATTGAAAATAAATTTGGCAACGCCGCATAACCAACTCAAACTATCGCACGCATATATGTGTGTCTATATATATGTAAGTAGTATATGGACCACTATGGCCACCCCCACTCCTCTCCCCACTCCTATCCCCTCTACTTTCCCCCGCGTCGGAGCCTCTTTCCGAGCGTGGTGGGGTCGTGGTGGGGGAGAGGTAGTGGGGGGAAAGAGTTCTGAGGGTTCGCCATAGTGGTCCGATTATTATCATCATTCAAATAATAATAATAATCCATACTTTTTTTTTCTCTTTATTTAATTTTATATACATTTTCACTTAATTATACGTAATGCTTTTATACAATGAGAAAAGGATTTATCTTTTACGGGCTATAACAGTTTTAACTATGTGACCCAAATGATGCGTCAGTAGATTGTCAATTATCGTTGTTTTTGTACAAGTAGGTAATTCGTTATATGAATTATTCGGCGATGTTCGTTTTTGGGTAGCTCTCTCTCGTATTTTCGCACGCTTCGTGCGAATATTACGGCGTATGCAGCTCGTTGTAAAAATGGATGTTTCTGATGTTATTGCATCTACAAGAGAGTCTCTGCACTTTGTTACCTCGATGCAAACACGACGAAGCCACGAGATATTTCTGTTTATACTGGCTTGTAATAATGACAGTATAATGAATTGCTCTTTTGTAAAACAGAATATCGGTAAAGAGCGATGTGCAGGGCCTTCTTCATCCTCTATGTTGAAATGATTTTGAAAATCGTGCCAAGAACGACCGTCCATAGTTAAACAACCATGGATATAACATTTGAAGCTAATCACAGGCCGTAACGTACCGTTCCGACAAATATCAAGGCCCGCCCACACAGATTTCGTCCCCAAATTATTTAGCTTATAGGCGAACGGTAGCAGTAGCGCACGTAGATTCTTAGCACGTTTCGCATACATCGCAGGACTTAATGATTTGATGACGGTTTGAATTCCAGATTATTGAATTTTGTGCCGCGATATTCCATGGCCAAATTATTTTTACGGGCTGCGGCTATCATCTGCTGAAATAGCTGATCGTCTTTTTCGAACAGTTGGACGAATCTGGCTGGTAGGAAGCACGCAAATGTGTTTTCCACGTCGATGACGATACGCGTGCCCCATTTAGTTTGAACGGTTCTTATGTCGTTGATGCTGTAGTCTTTTTTGAGCTCTAGTTCCGATAACTTTTTCTCAGGTAGAAACGTGGCCGTTTGTCCCACTTTGTTGATTCGTGCGAAATCCATCGTAAATATCGAGCTCGTCAAATTTTCGTGTTAAAGAGAGAAATTGCGATCTCGCTTGTATTACTGCTTTGATACTCGCAATGTCGTGTGAAAGTGCTTCTATTCGCCGCTTTAATTCGCGTCGTTTTCTCAGCATACACCTCAAATGACAGCAAATGAAAGTCTTTAAGAGTTTTGAAGTTTACTTCGATATCTGACCACGGTTTGATCGCGAATGATGGTCGTTCTCCAGGGTCTAACTTATACTCTGCCCCTTCACTAGACCTCCCCCCACTATGAAGATTACTCATTTTATTAGAAATACCAAAGACAAAAAGAAATCTGATCGTCTACATATGATACCCTATAATGATGACTCATTTCCTTAGACATAACAAAGGCAAAAAGAATTTTTTTCCTACCGATTCGAAGAATCGATGGTTTGATGCACATTCCGCTTGAAATATGATAGTCGCTAAAAGTGACTTTTGTACCCAAAGAATGCTGACTCCAAGGCGCGTGATCGCAGTTCAAGGATAGGTAGAAAAAATAAAACGTGAAAAATTTCAATGTCGATTTTATTTCTTATATTAAAATTAGATACATTATTGCCGTACACGGGAACAACAGTTCTGTATACAGTGTAAGTTTTTATGATTAAAATTATTTGTACCACAGCCACCACCAACCGCAGAGTCCATATTGAAAACTTTGCCCCGAGGCTTAGACTTTTCGCGTTTTTTTATATACGCATTATAATAATCGTTCACTGTTTTATCGTTTCGGGATAAATCATCTGAAAATACGCTTCGAAACTTATTAATACCAAAGCCAGTAGACATATAATGAAGAAACATAATGCAATACTGTCCGCAACACTGCGAATCTGGACCCTGAAGCTGAGTAGCGTTGCATCGGAAAAGCTTGCAGATTCTTCGGAGTCGGATGAGATGCTGCGGGACGATTGGAGGGATCCCGTAGCTGTCAAAGTATCGTCCTTCTCCAGTTCGATTGACGTACATGGCGACCCAGTGGGATCCGGGTAATTTATGGCCATCGGTATTAACGACAAAAGCTGTCGGCCACGTCCACACCTTCGGGATACGATCGGCTGGGTATACGCCTATCGTGTGGTCTGGTATGTTCCGCAAGGCCTGCAGAATTTCTAGACTGTTTATAGCAGCCTGAAACAGAAGGTTTCTTTTTCTTTTCCTCGCGAGGTCCGTCTAAGCTCCAGCTCGTGGTCGTTCTATATTCCCATAAGGAGTCGATGCGATCTTTATGACAAAGCCAATCTTTTATTTGTTTCGCATTATTCAGCGCACATTTGTACGTGAGATTGTTATGTAGCGATCCGTGGTATATGCAACGAGTGTCGTCCTGATGAAGATAGCGGAATGAAGGAGCCTCCTCCTCCTCCTCTAAATTTATAATGAAGCAACCTGTCAGTTGCGCCAGGTACTCTGATTTTATTGAACCCCTTGTGAATATTCGATCAGATTGTTCCGCAATATTTTTCAAAATTGATTCCATATGTTGCGACGTTGTATCGCCCTCACGCCATTGTAAACCATGATGATTTCTAGTCAACCAGGAATTCTGACGCTTCAGCGCCGCGGCGGCGGTGATATCATTATATAATATAGAACGATATATCTTTCTATAATATAAAGATATATCGCCGCTGCCGCCGCCGCCACCGCCGCTGTTTCAGGAATTGAGCTTATACCGGGTGTCCAATTTGAAAAGAATGACCAACCTAAGCCCAAACCCAAACCTAAGTGAGGGCGCGTAGTGCCCTACGCACCCCTAGTATATATATATATGAGGTATTCCACGCCAACTCGGCGGCTTTTTTCCCTGACCCCCTACGATCTGGTCGATTATTTTTTATCTTATTCAGCCTACAGAAAAACGTACTCTCAATTTTTTTCAGAATTTTCGGACGAGCCGGTATTTCAAAAAAATTAATGAACCCGCTTTTTTGAAAAAAAACGCCCATCTTTAAAATTCTAAAAAAATTCACAAAAATTCTGTGTCACAAAACAAGAATTTTGAGCCATTAAACGGAGTGGAAGTATTTTTTTTAAATTTTTTATTGAATTTTATAAATTGGACATAAAATTTTTTTTCTTATTTTTTTATTTTTCGCCCCTCTTGGCTTATAAGACTTTGGAAAATTAATTTTTTTTGAGAATTCTGTGGCATTTGTGTTCTCCACAAGCGGATAATGGTTTCAAAAATACGGTTCCATCCGCTTGCGCTTTTTGTGCGCAATATGCGCGAGTTAATAATATTCTATGTGTTGGTGAAATTACGCCGCGTCGATGGTTCCTTCGAAAAAGCAGGCGACCAACTTCTCTACTGAGATTCTAACCTCAAAAATGCGTCGTAGATCACATAACGGCGTTTGACAGTCGACTCTTGAGTTAGCCAGCCTGCGCATGTAGGCGATCAAGTCCACGCATGCGCAGTTGATTTGTAGACTGTGTTTTGTAGACCGCAGACTGTACGGTTTCACCGTGTCCGTACGGTATAACATTCGATACAACGATATTTTGGTTTTATAGGGAGAAGAAAATAAGTGATCGCAACGTGTTTTGTATGTGTTTAGTTAAATAATTGGGCAAATTTGGATTTTCAATTTCAGTTATTTATTTTTATTGGTATATTTTAGAGGTTATGTAACTTCTTTCAACTCCAGAAGGTTATACAAATGGAGAACCGGTGGGACCGCTGTTGTAATCCACTAAATCGCGAGAATCACAGAAAGTCTGTTGGATTGCGACGAGCATCTGATTATTTATGCACGAAGTGGTCTTTGACGAAGAAACACTTCTTGTGTCCATCTTGTAGATTGGCGTTGACAAATACAGAACCAACGACAACTTATCAAATTGAAACTGTCGATGTGACTATTTTTCAAGACGATTATCTCTTACCACTCGATGTGAATAATGATGATGATGAGAATGCTGTTGGTGAAGACAATGATGATGTTATTGAAACCATATCATCTTCATCGCAGCAATTGACGTCGGAAGCAAGTACATGTGCGAATGAACTTTTATCACAGCGGTTTTCATCTCTATTGAGCATTGACACGCAACTTCCTGTCATAAACGATGCTTTACGGTTACTTGAAGAATCGCCAATTCCGAAGAAAAAATTGAAAGCCGAAAAATGGGTTCGTAACAAGGTGGAACAGGTTTCTATCACTCTGAAACGGTCGCTGGGAGTTCCTAACCTCGAAACAATTTCTCAAGCCGAGAGTCGTGATTTACACGATATTATTGATAGTTTGAAAGAAAAACTCCATTCGGACAAAACAAGTAGAAACGAAAAAATTCAAATACTGACTGTATTACCTCCGTATTGGAGTACAGAAAAACTTTGTCAAGTTATGGACGTAAGAAAGACCATGGCTAATACAGCAAGACACCTCAGAAATACGAAAGGGATATTATCTATGCCAGACGCAAAACGAGGTTTGAAAAAAACTTATAAATTATAGATTCGAAAAAAGTGTGCAGATGATATTTCGAGATATTATATGTTTTACAGGCCGACCGATTTCGGGTATACGAAACTGAAGGTGCTTCAATTTAATAACGATGATCGTGTCAGTGTCAACATGCCAGGCATGAAGGACTACGTTTCTATTCGAGACCAAGATAATAAACGGGTTCATGTCCAAAAACGATTAATTCTTTCGAACCTGAAAGAATTTTTCAAATTTTTTCAAGAGGAAAATTCGAACACAATAATCGGTTTTTCTCTGTTCGCGTCCCTACGTCCTAAGAATTGTGTGCTAGCAGGATCTAGTGGTACCCACACTGTTTGTGTGTGCTCAATCCACCAGAACGTCAAATTGATGATGATAGGTAAGGGTTTCTCATTTGATCAGTGCGAGGATCAGTGATTGATTCGGTAGCCAAATTTAATATCAGTGTTGAATACTCCATGAATTTTGTATTGCTACGAATAATGATTTACTAGTACAAATGAAAAAATATGTTGCTACGTTATTTTCTCTATAGGAAGCAACTTGAAATTTCTCACGAGGGATTCCCGACCATTGAATCACTACACTGATTGCCTGGACTTTATAACATGTCCCAACTCGTCGCCAGAGTGTTACTTTGGAACGTGCACCGCTTGTCCCGGAATCGAGGTTCTGCGCGACTATCTCGATGAAGTACTGAACGAAAATGAAATTGACAGTATCACATACAAACATTGGGTTTCAGCGCCTCGTACAAGTCTCGAAACGACCACCAAAGAAACATCTGAATTCGTTGACGAGTTCTGTCAGAAAGTCAAAAATCTTTTGCTGCATTCTTTTATCGCGAAGGCACAATCAAATTTCTTGAAATCGGTGAAAGAATCTCTAAAAGACGATGAATTTCTGGTTCAGTGTGACTTTGCCGAAAATTACGCGTTTGTCGTGCAAGAGGCTGCTCCAGGGTTCCATTGGAACAATAACCAGGCCACAATATTTCCGGTTATCATTTACTTCAAAAGCGAAGGTGTTATTGATCATAGAAGTTTGGTCATTATATCCGATTGCTTAAATCATGACTCAATCGCCGTTCATGTATTTTCTAAAATTACGACTGATTTCATCAAATTGATCAATGTAACTGCTTCTAAAATCTATTATTGGTCAGATGGTGCACCACAACAATTCAAAAATTATAAAAATATTCTTAACTTGTATTATCATGAGTCCGATTACGGCATCTATGCAGAGTGGCATTATTTCCCCACCGCGCATGGCAAAGGGGGCTGCGATGGCGTTGGCGGTACTGTAAAAAGGATAGCTGCTCGCGCTAGTTTACAACTACCACAAGATCGTCAAATCACGACTCCCCAGGAATTGTTTGATTGGGCCTCTCAACCGACCAATTTGCCTAATATTGTGGTCAGATTTTCTCCAAAAAGCGATTACGACAGGGCAAAAAATACGCTCGAGAACCGATTCAAAATCGGTAGACCGGTACCGGAGACACAAAAAGTACATTGCGTACTTCCTCAAGCGGATGAAACCGTATTTGTGAAACCATTTTCCACTTGTGGAGAACACCAATGTCACAGAATTCTTAAAAAAAAATAATTTTCCAAAGTCTTATAAGCCAAGAGGGGCGAAAAATAAAAAAATAAGGAAAAAAATTTTATGTCCAATTTATAAAATTCAATAAAAAATTTAAAAAAAATACTTCCACTCTGTCTAATGGCTCAAAATTCTTGTTTTGTGACACAGAATTTTTGTGAATTTTTTCAGAATTTTAAAAATGGGCGTTTTTTTTCAAAAAAGCGGGTTCATTAATTTTTTTTGAAATACCGGCGCGTCCGAAAATTCTGAAAAAATTGAGAGTACGTTTTTCTGTAGGCTGAATAAGATAAAAAATAATGGACCAGATCGTAGGGGGTCAGGGAAAAAAGCCGCCGAGTTGGCGTGGAATACCTCATATATATATTAGGGTGATTCAAATAAAATCGATGTTTTTTTTTTTCGTATAAATTTGATAGCTGTTAGTACTTGTCAAAAAAGTAACTCTCTCCAAATTTGAGCTCTTAAAAAAATTTTTTAGAGGTCGCGCAAGTGACTTTTTTATTATTTTTTCGATCGGGGCTAACAATCACGATTTTAAAATGTCTATTTTTCCGTTCTGCATAAAAAAATATCAGTACCTGATGAAGCAGTGGTTGTCCCAAAATTTGGGCTCATAAAAAAAAAATTTAATGGCCGCGCAGGCGATATTGAACTTTTTCGTTTTTCAAATCAGGCTGAAAATCATGATATAGATGTTTAGATTTTCCGGTGTCACGACAAGAGATATCACTACTTTATAAAAAGTGAGTTTCCCGAAAATTGGGTGCTAGAAAAAAGTTGAGGGGTTGAGCAAGTAATTTTTCTATTTTTATAATCAATTCTCGTTAAAATTCATGATATAGAAATGGCGATTATACACTGTGGTAACAACAATTATTGGTACCCAATGGATTAGTTGTTCTATAACAATTTCGGTTCTTGTAGAAAATGTAACAACTGTCGCAGGCAAGTTTATAACATTTTTTTCTAAATTTTCATGATGATGTTTGTTAAAAATCATGATGAAACCGATTTTGAACGGAGAAAACAATAAAAAAAATACGATAGGAAATATTTATTCCAATAAATATGGCACACATTTGTCGGTGTTTAAAAAAAAATGTTTTTTTTTCTCCCGAACAGGTTCAAAAGTTTCATTTAGATATACAAAGACGCAGGTTAAAATTTTAGATTTTAATATTAACATTAATTAACAAATCAATAAAAAAAGTAATTCTACCATATAGTTTTGCAGATATTGCAAGTTAAAGTTCTATGGTTTCTCCATCTGAACACGTGGTAAACTTGGAAACGGTTCTTACTGTTTTTATAAAAAACAACACCGTATTAGAGAACCTTCTAAAGAAAACATTGAAAAAAAAGAACATGATCTGACGTTTAGTTTTTATTCATTTATTTTTTATCGTGAGTAAAAGAGGTACCCGCTCGGCTGTCAACGGTTTGATTCATGCTTCCGCCACACACCGAGTACCGCCGCGCCCAACTTTCCGCTTCTTCCCCGCCACCGCTCGATATAGAACTACCTTAAATACTTAAATATATTGATTCGTTACTAGAATATGTAATCCTAACAACTTGGAATACTAAAACACGTACGCAATGTATTATATCGCGTGTCAATAACATATCAATAACGTATCAATAAAAATTTAAAAAATGTTGTTCAACGCGTTATTTTTTAAATTCTTAGCCAAATGAATACACTTACATCATTATAAATTACATGAAAAGTTAGTTGTTAGTTGTTTTTTTTTTAAATAAGTGCCAACATCCTTTGCTGCAGCAATGAAAAATCGAAATATCTATGCTACAAATTTCAGCGAAAAATGAAAACAATAAATTTAAGTGACATGCACGGCCATTAAATTTTTTTTTTATGAGCCCAAATTTTGGGACAACCACTGCTTCATCAGGTACTGATATTTTTTTATGCAGGACGGAAAAATAGAAATTTTAAAATCGTGATTGTTAGCCCCGATCGAAAAAAAAATAAAAAAGTCACTTGCGCGACCTCTAAAAAATTTTTTTAAGAGCTCAAATTTGGAGAGAGTTACTTTTTTGACAAGTACTAACAGCTATCAAATTTATACGAAAAAAAAAACATCGATTTTATTTGAATCACCCTAATATATATATATATATATATATATATATATATATATATATATATATATTTGTCAGAAGGCTGTTGTCAGGACTTTTTTAGAGGCATACTTATTATTATTGTAAATGACAACCACGATGCTGATGAACAAAATACTCCATCAAATTATTGTTTAAATAAATTATTTAACAGTTTACACAAAAAACTCTTTTCACCGGTAGATGTTGGGACATTTACGACTGGCTTACTGAGTGGGTATTATGAGGACATTCATTAGTGGTGCATACTTGATCTTCCTATTATTGGTGGGTGTGAGGACATTATTATGTACTGACATCCACCATTAAGTGAAAGAAAAATCATTTTAACGGCAGATATTGGGACATTTAAAAACGATATAGTGAACGATTATTCTCAGGACATCCTTTGGTGGTAGTTGATTTACCTCTGAATCATCGATTGGTGTCAGGACATAAAATGTCCTGACATCAACCAATAATCGAAAGGTACTGATAATAACCATTGGTTCGTATTTCGCAAAAAAAATATGTCTTGTGTCTTGATATTATTGGTAGGTGTGAGGACATTATTATGTACCAACATCCACCATTAATTGAAAGATAAACACTTTTTAATGGCAGATATTGGGACATTTACAAACGATTTAGTGAACAGTTATTCTCAGGACATCCTTTGGTGGTAGTTGATTTACCTTTGGATCATCGATTGGTGTCAGGACATTTTATGTCCTGACATCAACCAATAATCGAAAGGTACTGATAATAACCATTGGTTCGTATTTCACAAAACAAAATTTGTCTAGTATCTTGGTACTGTTACGTCCTGACCCTCGATTTTTCTCATCTCGGCCAAGAAAAGCGCGGCTTTCCCTTTAACACGTTATTCGAGATAAAATCGGAATTGTCCAGGTTATTGCCCTGTTTTGAGCCTAACCTTGCGGAAAATTGCTCAGGATGGGCGGAGAGTGCATAATTTGGTAACAATGGCAAATTAAAATAAAATCTCACGAACAAAACTCTTTAATTTTTGCTAGATACATCGGAAAAGACTAATAAATTTTAATTCGGCAAAGTCGGACAAATAAACTCGTAATATAAAGGGACAAAAATGGTATGATCACATTCAATAAATTCTGAATAAAACGGGAACTAAACTGTTACTGACGCGGAAGAAAATAAACTACAGGGCCATCCTCAAGATAAGCCTCCTGGGGTTTATCCGCGCAAACTGCAAAGACAAACGATATTATCGCGAGCACTAAAATGACCCCTATTACAACGACAGCTATCTTTAATTGGAAAAGGTCCATGGTCGATTGACAACTCTCGCAAGAACAAAATCAACACAGAATTTACTCGACCACGACTCGATTGAATTTTAATCACTCAAAGAAATTCAAAAATCTCCGAAAATGAATTTAACCACGG
The DNA here is from genome assembly GCA_963564615.1 of Rhorus exstirpatorius. Classification (NCBI taxonomy): domain Eukaryota; kingdom Metazoa; phylum Arthropoda; class Insecta; order Hymenoptera; family Ichneumonidae; genus Rhorus; species Rhorus exstirpatorius. The sequence goes on along the minus strand of OY751322.1, from coordinate 8,452,360 downwards.
ATAATGCATAAATTTATATTGGAAATGAATATCAAATGATAAACACAAAAAAAAACACTATTGATCCACTATTTTCCGGGAACTGAACATGAATGACTCAAATGAATTTAACTCGCGCATATTTCACTGAATTTACGAACATGAGCACTTCCTGGGAGAAAATAAATTCACACGAAAAATAATCCTACAATCGATTGAAACACGAACAGGTTTTTCGGAGCGATTTGCTCGGAACATTGAAATAATCGAATTGCACAAACAAAAATAAAAATAATTTTAAACGACGCGAAATAAATTGGACAAAGAATTGAACTTAAGCATGAGGACGATAGAATTAAGAAAATAATTTTGGTCAGACACTTTTCGCAAAACTGAAGTTAAATTGACATAACTCTTCACAAAACTGAATTTAACACAAAAATCTGAATTTCCATAAAACACAAAAATCTGAATCTTCATAAAACTGAATTTAACACAAAAATCTGAACTTCCATAAAACTGAATTTAACACCAAAAATCTGAATCTAAAACGACAAAAATAACGCGAAAAGGGAAAACAACAACGAAAATATTTCATAGAGCTTCAACGGTGAGTAACCCGGTAGTTTCGGTTACGGGACTCGAGCCGTCATGGGGTGTCGACCGGGGTCGGAGACACCGCGCAACACGAACGAAAATATACCGACACATGCGAGAAAACATTTTGAGATACTTACTACTTCGATGATTATGAGAACAAAACGAGGTGTAAGGCCGGCAAAAATTGAATGATGACGACGATGGAAACGATTTACGAGGTTGAACGTAATGGTGAATTAGTGTCCAACAAAACCAAATGTTCACACGAGGAAAAAAAAATATATTTTGCTCTTTAAAATACAATGTCCAGCGAAAGGAAAATGAAATGTCTGTTCACACAAAATAGGAATAAAAATTTGTCCGCAAAAATAAAATGGTTCACAAAAATAAAATTGTTCGGTATTGAAATCGGTTGAATAAAATGGAAATACAATAAACTTGAGATACGGTGTCACAGATGATGAAAAGTATATAAAGAAAAATTATTGACACGACGAACAGCGATTCGGCTTAGAAATTTCTCCCCGGACTTTCTGGACGTCCTGCCATACCGCGACTTCAAACTAAGATCTACTCTGGCCTCCGACTGCCAGCGATTCGTTACTTAAAATTTTCTTCTGACTCTGACGAACATTCCGCCTACTTAAGATTTCTCCCGATTCTAACGAACTACCCGCGGGCTCATTACCCGGTCTTATATAGGGTCCTCTAGAATGGCTTAGTTTCGGCGGTGGGGAGGTACGCCCTTAGACGCCTTAGACGCTCCAGGCTCCTCCGCCGCCTCCACCTCGCATCCCCAATGATCCCCTAGAATCTATATAATCGAAAATTTATACTTATGATTAACACGAATTCATCCTTATAATATAATATTCACTCCTGCATTCCTTTATAATAATTATTTCATTATTACCTAATAATCAGAAAACGAATTTTCTCATACATACGCCGTCTTTTCATGAAGATGCTCATTCTGTCTCTCTCATACTTACATATTTCGTATTTACTTTCTCACTCACTCTATCCCTCGTTTTGGAGGTTCCACACAGCGGAGGAGTAAACCCCTCTACTTCATTCTGGTCACTCTCTCCTTCTCATCCCTCCACGCTTGCATTTGACTTCTCCTATGGGCCACGCGTTGACCCGTCATAGGCTCTCGATGTCACACACACATACATACACATCCATTCGTCTTTTCCCATTCGTACTCTCGTTCGGTGACAACTTCTCCTCTGTTTCTCTGTATCTTTCTCGCTCTGGATTTCGTTCGATCTTTCCTCTCATTCTATTCATTCCTATTTCTTTATAATTATTTACCATGCGGAGGTTCGGATGCAATGGTGTATGTCATGCTATTTCTTTTGGATTATAATTAATTCTTTCCAATAATTATACGAAGGGAAATTATTTTAGCGTATCCAAACTACTCAAAATTCTCATAATTATTAACCAGTTATTCAGATTCTACAATTGAAAATTTTATTTATATACTTCGGATCTTGCATAATTTTATGATTCTGGATTTATCATTTCTCTTACTTGTCATTACAGGAAAGATCTATCTTCATGGTCACGCAACTATCACACATACATTCATTCATCAAACTCGTAATTATTATAGGAAAAGGATTCGTTCACAATTTTCATTTCCACATAAACCTTTACCCATGCATTACGAAATCTCCTGAAATCTTTGAATTTGGTCGTTGTTAATTAAAAAGGAAAACGTTAATTAAATAATGCGCTTGCTACGCTTTTGAGATCTTTGTTGGACTCGATGCCGAATTTTGGTGTCGCCCCTCCTTCGTAGGCGAGAGCTTGGATTCGTATGTCGATGGGACATACGCCTTCTGAATCCCAGGACTTGGGACAAAGCGCTGCTTGCTCTCTTTCTTTGGCTATAGACTCGGCGTTCTCTTCGTGCAGCATAAACATTCAGTGCTCATTAAATTGGAGTCCAATAACAGTCCAAGCATAAACAGATATTCTCAAAAGTTTGTTTAATTTTGGTCGTCGATGATTGGGTGTTTCGCCGAAATCTTTCTTCCATCGAGTCTCCTCGACTCGACCAATGCGTTAATTTATCGATCACGTGCAGAGCTCATGTAGACCACCCATGAGAATTATCCGATGACTTTTTCCAGACGCCGTTCCCAAAAAGTCGTAACAAGGCTAAAACCTCCCATAATTTCGGAGCAAGAAAAAAAAAGAAAAACAACAAAGATTCAAAGAAGAATTCTCTTCTCTTCGACCAATTTCGATTCATGGAAATCCCGACCTAGTTTAAAATAAAATTGAACATTTAAATGCAATAATCTATAATCTAACGCCACCTTTACCATCACCGATGACCTGACCCAGGTACCCATGCTCATTCTTGATTTTACATTTTTACATCCGTTCACTCACGTACTTTCGGGATTTTACTTCATAAAGTCTTCATTCGGGGATAAGGAAAAAGAGGATCACCGGTCACTTAGCTTTAGATGAGGCATACACGCTCTGTCTCTCCTGCTTTCCTTCTCACACACACCCAAAGAGACCGCCTGTGGTTCTCACGAAGGCAAAGACTTTGCACTCAGCCTGTATTAGTGTCCCATGCACATTGCTTTTCGTTGTGCACAAAGGCCCACCACTTCTGAGTAATCTGATGCCATGGCCAAAGATTTCTTCAGCATCGACGGATGTTTTTCTTCACGCCCGACGATGGACGTTTTGTTATAAAGAGCTGCGATATCGACGCCGCCATGGCGTCACCTCTCGATAATTTATGCTCACTTGAGACCATATTCGTGTCGACGAAGACAGCCCGAACTATCCGAGTTCTCCAAAGAAAAAAACGTTTCTCTCGTATGACCGGGTCCCTTTCCTCGTATTGAATTTTATTGAGAATTACAAGATATAAGTAATCTCAAATCGATGCAAAAGTCCCGAAAGTCGCGGGACGTAACAGTACGAAGCAATCATCGAAGAACACCGATCACTATCAGTAAAGAGTCATTGTGGTAATTGCAGTTAATAATTATATATGTCAACAATCGGTTCGTAACAAAATATAGTTATGATTATTGTTTGAACAGTTATCAAGAGACATTAATCTACTGTAAATGTCGATGATGTATATATCTACTGCCTATATCGAGGATGTTCTTGGAAAGCTGCGTGAAACACATTTTTATAAATAAAGAAATGTCGTTTAATTTTCGGGTAAAAGTTCTTACATTCCTTTACAAAACTATGTCATTTTTAACATTTCAGCAAACACAAAATATATTTGAGAAGAAATTTCTTTAATAGTCACCAAACCCAAGATAAGCACAATCATTAAACTTTGATTGAAATGATTCTATTTTAATCATTGATTTCTTTTTTTTTATTTCGTTTGAGATCCAGATTTTGATGACGCAAGGATTCCGCGTTTGCATGACCGGAAATGGTTTGCACACTTCCTGAATAATTCTTAGCGAGGGGAAGGTTCCGCTACGAATATATTTTCCAAACAACTTGAAAGCAATCTTTTTTTCCTCTGTACTCCACCGCTTTTTTGTTTTGACTGGGCCATAAGGTGAAGCTGAAACACACGTATACCATTTTAAATTTGAAAAAATTTTCTTTAATATTTAGGAGATACTAAAGTATAGTCAAATAAAAAAATTTGTGCATTATTTATATATAAAATACAAACTCGATCGATTTTTCGGATCCTTTTTCAAGCGTTTTGGCGTATTATCCTCCCATTCGAGATCATCCGAGTCATCTTTCTCAGTTACTGGTCTAGATGGTCGTTTTATTGATGAGAGTGCCTTTTGATTACTTGCGAGATCGACTTTTTGGGAACAGCTACCCGAATCAACTAAATATACATGAGGGTTGAAAGTAAAACAAAAAAAAACTAAATGAACATATCAAAATTTCATAGACTTACGAGCACGATAGTTGGCGTTTTGTCCGACTGTGGTGCACGGATCGACCTGTTCATCTTCAGTTTCACTTTCTGTTTCATCATCATCCTCATTTGGATTTTTTTGAGCAAGCTCTAAGACTCTCGACATCCTCATGATCTCGCGGCTGACGATCGGTTGCCGATAATGTTCCCGGTGAATTTTTTCTGCATGTCCCATGAATTGCGCAACATCAGCGACTTCGTTCTCGGATAAATTCAAATTGATACATGCCGTTGCAATATGTTTCCGTAACGTTGTTCCCGTCAACTGATGAGGAAACGAAACTTTAGATTCATTCGCGAATTTTCGCATCAGTGCACATGCTCTTAAATATTTGTGTCGAATTTTGTCCTTGCCGGGAATTTCGAATACAAACGGATTTTTTCGACCGACGCCTGCTTCTTCTCGATGCTCCAAGATCGTTTGAACACATTCAAATAAATCGGCTGGTAACAGAACCGGAACAGTTCGATTTAGTTTGCTCGAATCGTAAATCGCACGTAATTTTTAGGGATTTTTTGACTCTCGATCGACATATTTTTCAGTTCTGCGTTGGACACGCATTCAAAGTTTTGAAAATCTTCAATCGATACTCTTTCAATCTCTCCGGCTCTGCGACGATTGAACAATTGAATGGAGATCAATGTGGACTCTGCTAGATCAAGCCATGCATTCGGATCGAAGATTTGGTTTATTGCATTCAATGCGATCTTTCTTTTTTCTTTCAAATAGTCATGAAACTTTTGAATATTTTCCATCGATGGGAGCTCGACTTTTTTTCTTCTCTTCTGTAACGTCTGAGATTCCATAACGGTTTTGTTGACTGACGTACCAATATCTTCATTCAACAACTTTAAAAAATCTTCGATCCGCGTTTTCTGCTGACTATCCTCTCTCTTGATACAATCGAAAATAAAGCAGTTTGCAACTTTTTTCAGCAGTGATCCCATCGAGTACGCAGTCGCGGGGGAAGAATAATTCTTCGTTTTCTCATTGTATCCAGCGATTTGATGAATTGTTGCGATTGCATCGTCGTACTGCTTTGGATGATACACCGATGCGAAATCCGTAATTTCCGAGTTGATACATTTAATGGCTTGTAAAAATCGACCCAGAAGTCGCACATCCGCCCGAATCATATCATGTTGGTGGTGAAGACTACCGTATTTCGCACAAAGTTTATTACCATATAGGATTACGAGTCGATCGTATCGAATAAGACGAACGACGTCATCTTCCCGTAGTATAGGGAAAACGTCTCTTCTTAAAGTTTCGGATGCATCTTGGTGTATACGTCCGAGGGTTTTGCGACCAAGTGCCAATAGCGTTCGGTTTTTCTTACCGTCGTAAGAAAAGCATCGCTTTGCATGGTGACGAATATTTTTTTTCGAAAAAAACCCTTTGCATTTTTGACACACCGTGAAGTCCGATGCTGATCGTGCGACATCCTTACTCGGTCTTCGACATACTAACAATTCACCGGTATTCACCATATTGTTAGTATTATATTCGAACATACATTTTTTTCGAATTGCATCAATTATTTCTAATCGATCCGGATTTCTTTTTGGAAGTAATGCAAACTTCCTCACTTCATTAATATCCTTGTGTTTATTTTCAAGGTGTCGTACAAATTTGCTTTGCATTTTTTTGCAATACATGCAGTACGATTTTCGATCCAGGGCTTTTTTTCCTGCCGCAGAGCAGACAAACATTTCAGAATCGTCTCGAGTCGATTTTCCCGGTGCATTGGCTGCGAATGAAACCTCTGTAGAAGAAGTTTCAGCCAATCTTGAGTTTGAACTTCGTCGCTGGACGCTAGAACCGTTTAAATCTTCGGCAGCACTACTTTCGTCTGACAAGGAAGGTATCCCAGGTCGATCTCTCCGATTTTGATCTAACTCATATATGTTGTAGTACATTGAAAACTAAGCGACACGTATTTTTTTTTATCTGCCATTAAACACTTTAAGGGGGTGAAACCACCCTCCAAAGTAAGGCATGTCAAGGGGCCATTTGGCAGTTTCACCCACAAGGACATAATATTTTTTAACCAATCCAACTGCAAAAGTTTTCTCATAATGAGAAACGAAAAATGTAATTTTCTCGATAAAAAAAAAAAAAAAACAAGGGGTGAGCCACCCCTAAATATTATTACATTAATGCCAAAAATGGGCAAATTCAAGTAAAAAAATCTGAAAAAAATACATATTACGTATGAACACAAAATAAAATTGACGTGTTTTTGGATTTTCCCGAAAAAAAAAAATTGGCCGGGGTAACTACCCCTGAATGCTGTTTGTCTTGCGTGTATGCGAAAAATCGTCAAATTCAAGTTTAAAAATCTAAAAAAATGTATATTGCGGATAAACACGAAATAATATTGGCCGGGGTAACTACCCCTAAACGCTGTTTATCTTGCCCGTACGTGAAAAATGGTCAAATTCAAGTCTAAAAATCTGAAAAAATGTATATTGCATATGAACACGAAAGAATATTGCCTTGTTTTTGGATCTTCCCGAAAAAAAATATTGGCCGGGGTAACTACCCCTGAACGCTGTTTATCTTGCGTGTATGCGAAAAATGGTCTAATTCAAGTCTAAAAATCAGAAAAAAATGTATGTTGCATATGAACACGAAATAATATTGGCTTGTTTTTGGATCTTCCCGAAAACAAATATTGGCCGGGGTAACTACCCCTGAACGATGTTTATCTTGCGTGTATGCGAAAAATGGTCAAATTCGAGTCTAAAAATGTGAAAAAATGTACATTGCGTATAAATACAAAAGAATATTGACTTGTTTTTGGATTTTCCCGAAAAAAAATATTGGCTGGGGTAACTACCCCCGAACGCTTTTTATCTTGTGTGTATGCGAAAAATGGTCAAATCAACTCTAAACATCTGAAAAAAATAGATTGCGTATGAACCCAAAGGAAATTCGACGTATCTTTGGATTTTCCAGAAAAAAAATATTGGGCGGGGTAACTACCCCTAAATGCTTTGAATTGTTAACGTTTGTTTGTTTTCTCACGATATCATCAAATGCTTAAACAAAAAAATCATCGGGATCAAAGACAAGGTAATTTTTCGAATGAAGTTTAATACGTTTTATTGGTGTAATTTATCGTTACGAAAATGATAAACCAAAAATTATTAGTTTTCGAATATTGAACAATTGGGATAATCGTCGAAAAAGTGTTTCAAGCAGAAGGATTTTTTACACCATGAACATCGAATAACAGCAACGTTTGTGCAGCCTTCGATTTCGACGTCTGCCTTGCAGATTCAGTATTTTGTATAAAATTAAATTCCTCACGATCACCTTTGAAACGTGTACGTAGAGTAAAAACCGCCCGAATGAATTTTGTTCATCGGGGGTAGTTGCCCCGGCCAATATTTTTTTTTCGGGAAGATCCAAAACAAGTCAATATTATTTCGTGTTCATATGCAATATACATTTTTTCTGATTTTTAGACTTGAATTTGACCATTTTTCGCGTACACGCAAGATAAACAGCGTTCAGGGGTAGTTACCCCGGCCAATATTTTTTTTCGGGAAGATCCAAAACAAGTCAATATTATTTCGTGTTAATACGCAACATACATTTTTTCAGATTTTTAGACTTGAATTAGACCATTTTTCGCATACACGCAACATAAACAGCGTTCAGGGGTAGTTACCCCGGCCAATATTTTTTTTCGGGAAGATCCAAAAACAAGGCAATATTCTTTCGTGTACATATGCAATATACATTTTTTTCAGATTTTTGGACTTGAATTTGACCATTTTTCACGTACAGGCAAGATAAACAGCGTTTAGGGGTAGTTACCCCGGCCAATATTTTTTTTCGGGGAGATCCAAAAACAAGGCAATATTATTTCGTGTTTATACGCAATATACATTTTTTCAGATTTTTAAACTTGAATTTGACGATTTTTCGCATACACGCAAGATAAACAGCGTTCAGGGGTAGTTACCCCGGTCAATTTTTTTTTTCGGAAAAATCCAAAAACACGTCAATTTTATTTTGTGTTCATACGTAATATATATTTTTTTCAGATTTTTTTACTTGAATTTGCCCATTTTTGGCATTAATGTAATAATATTTAGGGGTGGCTCACCCCCTTGTTTTTTTTTATCGAGAAAATTACATTTTTCGTTTCTCATTATGAGAAAACTTTTGCAGTTGGATTGGTTAAAAAATATTATGTCGTTGTGGGTGAAACTGCCAAATGGCCCCTTGACATGCCTTACTTTGGAGGGTGGTTTCACCCCCTTAAAGTGTTTAATGGCAGATAAAAAAAAATAAGTGTCGCTTAGTTTTCAATGTACTACAACATATATGCGTTAGATCAAAATCGGAGAGATCGACCTGGGATACCTTCCTTGTGAGTTCTTTTCAGAATTATTTTCTGGAGGTTGATAATCGGCATCATTTGCATAACTTTCATCAGGATGGGCTAGAAATAGAAAATAGACTTATCAGTCTGTAGTATAATTTACACCGCATTTTTTTTCATCATTAGACATACAATCGTGAACTTCTGTCGGTGCATCTTGAGAACTCTGTATTTGCGATGAAATATTATAGGTGCCGTCATTTATGTTTTCTTTGCTCGTATCGCACATCTGATTTTGCAAGCCATCTGTAACAGAGCCACCGTACACCAATTGAAAGTTTACAGGAGAACTTTTCTATATTAAATATGGTGAGACCGCCGAGATAAGACGAAAATCTCGTCGAGATTTTCGAGATTTCACGTAATTTTTTGTTAAATTATTTCATAGTTGTTACCTACGTAGTATTTAAATAGTACGTCATACTAGTTACACAGTAGTTATGTTCGGAAAGAAATATGTTTACGCTTTTTAAGATAAAATTATCATTTGTCAAATAAAAAAATTAAAAAACCGTAGTGTGCGTGTGTGTGTCAATGTTTGCGAGTGTGTGCGCGTGTGGGCGAGTATGTGCAAGTGTATACGAGTGTCTTCGAGTGTGTCCGAGTGTATGTGAATGTGTGCGTGTGTGCGCGAGTGTGTGCGAATATCTGCGAGTGTGTCCGAGTGTATGCGAGTGTGTGCATGTGTGTGCGTGTGCGTGCGAATATGTGCGAGGGTGTGCGAATGTGTCCGAGTATATGCAAGTGTGCGCGTGTGTGTGCGAGTATGTGCGAGTGTGTGCGAATGTTTCTGAGTGTATGCGAGTGTGTGCAAGTGTGTCCGAATGTGCGAGTGTATCCGAGTGTGTCCGAGTGTGCGAGAGTATCCAAGTGGGCGAGTGTGTCGGAGTGTGCGAGTGTGTCCGTGTGTGCCAGTGTGTACGAGTGTTCAAATGTGTGTGAGTGTGTGCAAGTGTATGTGAGTGTGCGTGTGTGTGAGTATGTGTGAGTATGTGTGAGTGTGTGCAAGTTCCTGCGAGTGTGTCCGAGTGTATGCAAGTGCTTGCGAGTGTGTGTCAGCTTATGCGGGTGTGTGCGAGTGTGTTCGAGTCAAGCTTACGAGCCATAATAACCGTTAATATTATGAAAACAAGATTTTTTGAGATATGTCGTGCTTTTGAAACAAGACGAGATTTCGAGACGAGACGAGAAATTTGTCTCGTCTTGTCTCGTCTCGCGGCATCACTGATTAAATGTACGCATTGTATGGGATATTTGAACCTGAATAGTACCTGATACGTTGAATTTTTCCGTGTTTGGTGTGCTGTAAAGGAAAGGCTCGTTGATCGCTCGATTGAAATCATTCTCATCAACAATTGCGTTCAAACTTTCTTCTGTTTCTGTCATTACATCTGCCGATTCCTTGAAGAGCGAAGTCACAGTGAAACTATCGCCGAAGTTTGGTGGAACGATCTTATCCAAAAGTTCCATAAGCGTCAAATCATTGTTTATTGTTGAGCTGAAAAGTGACAAGTCCGATTCCTTCTCGCATATTGTATAAGTTCTTTCAGCAATAGTCTCAGCATTACAGCTGTTTGGAGATGATTTTGCTTTAATTTTTTCAGGTTTTTCATTTGTCGAATTTTTTTCTTCGTCTTCTGTTTCGGGCTGCTCGCTCCTCTTTTTTTTATGTCTTCGAGGATGTTTCTATCAGCTGTCGAATTGGTGCAAAATTTTCAATGTTATTGATTTTCAGTAAATTAACGAGGTTATACTCAAGCATAGACACAAAACATATCGCGTGTCTAATGACATAAGGTCGTAAACGCCAAAAATACGATTTTGGTAGCAAAAGGTCGAATAAAAAATTTTTTTGTTGCATTCGCCTTAAAAACATAGCAACCGCCTAGATCCATTAAAATTAGCAAAAAAAAAAAACGTAAGCGCAAAAGGTCGGATCCACCAAAAATCAAAGAAAAAAAAGTTACGATATTTTGTCATTACCTTTCCGAGCAAATAACAAAAAGTTGTACAATTTTTTTTTCTCGAATCGCTCTGAAAACAACCGAAACACGAAGATCTGCCGAAATTTTAAACTTGCGGACGTCCAACCGAAAAGTCGTATGTGCCGTGGATGAATGGAATTGATTTTCCGACTAGACATTTTCAGCGCCGATGTCATAAAATCGCGAAACTTTACGTAATTCGAAACTAAAGTCTTGATATTTGACAAAACTTAGACCGGATATTGAGGAAATTAAAAAAAAGTGACGTTTTTTCAACAACAACAAAAACAACAAAACAACAGTAACAGTAACAACAAGTCGTACAATTTTTTTGTTCTCGAATCGTTCCGAAAACACTTGAAACGCGAAGATCTGTCGAAATTTTGAACTTCCAGACGTCCAACCGAAAAGTCGTGTGTGCCGCGAATGAATGGAGTTTATTTTTTGATTAGGAATTTTCAGCGCTCATGTGATAAAATCGCAAAACATTGAGTAATTCGAAACTAATGTCTTGATATTTGACCAAATTTACTTCAGATCTCACTGAATTAAAAGAGAAAAAAAAGTAACGCTGTTTTGTCATTACCTTGCCGAGCAAAATAGCAAAACGTCGTACAATTTTTTGTTTCTCGAATCTTTCCAAAAACACCTGAAACGCGAAGATTTGTCGAAATTTTGAACTTCCGGACGTTCAACCGAAAACTTTTCGGCACATACGACTTTTCGGCGAAAAGTCGTATGTGCCGTAGATGAATAGAGTTTATTTTTCGATTAGAAATTTTCGGTTGGTCAAAATTTCGACAGATCTTCGAGTTTTAGGTGTTTTCGGAGCGATTCGAGAAAAAAAAAAATTGTACGACTTTTTGTTATTTTACTCGAAAAGATAATGATAAAACTTCGTAAATTTTTTTTTTTTACGGGACTTCATGAAAGTTGACCATGTATTGATCGGTGCTTAAATAACCAATTATTACATTATCGACAAAAAAAATTAAAATTATATTTTTGGGGGATACGACCTTCTGCAATTAGTCTACACAATTTGTTCTTTTGACGTTCGTAACAAAAGGTCGTATCTGCCAGTGCATACGACCTTCTGCCATTAATTGACCGGGTTTTAAATTTCAACGTTTCTGGACATACTTTCGCGTTCTAAGTCTAAATACGAAAAAAAATAATTATACGACCTTTTGCCGTTAAAAAAAAAACAAAAGATCGTACGATGGCGCTTACGACGTTTTGCTATTAGACATGCGACATAGATATTCAACGTTGCTGGGAATTTTTCTAATTAGGGTATATTTGGGGCAAAACACGTCAAGTCAGCCACCTCAAAATTTCATATCAATAAAAAAGGCTCAACATTTTTTGAGATGTTGGTATTATTACACGAAAAATTCAAAATTTTTTTACTTATTTTTTTTATCGCTTATTGAATTTATCGTAAATTGGCTGCCGTGAAAATTTTCGATTTTCATTGATTTTGTCATGACTTTTTTTTAATTATGTGTAACGTCCTGGGTCGAAAAAACACAAATAAATTTTAAAATTTCATTTCATATACCATTTATCAAACATAAAACCGGATCCGTATGATCCGCAGTAGAAATATTTAATCTCTCATTTATTCACGGGAAAAACACGAATGACCAGGGGTGACCCTCATTGCCGGAGTTCTCCCGCCAAGCACGAAATATGCCTGCGAGCATACATACGAAATTTCAGTCTTTAAAATACTAACGAAGCTCGTCGCGGGGAGAAGGCGCGTGAGTAACGAACCGGCGTATGTCGCGCGTTATCACCGACCTCCCACAGATGTTGGAAGCCGGTGAGAATCAGCGTCTTGCCGGGTCGCATAAGATGACCGCGCTTATCGCCTAGGGACGAGCCTAAACATAAGCAAAAGTTGCGCCTCGAGAAAATCAATGTACCGGCATTAATTCCGTCCGAAGAGTATCGATGTCTCGACGCTGACTTTGTATATCACTTAAACTACAATCATGCCTCGAGAATATCGATATCCCGGCACCAACAATAGTCGGAATTTCGTCTGGAGAGTATCGATGTCTCGACGCTGATTTTTCATATCACTTAAACAACAATCATGCCTCGAATTATCGATATCCTGGCACCAACAATAGTCGGAATTTCGTCTGGAGAGTATCGATGTCTCGACGCTGATTTTACATATCACCAGTCGTCATAACTAGAAATGCGTCTGGAGATTATCGTCAGCAGAATGTTGAGGTGTGAGAGAAACTCTTCCCTCACGCGCCGACGTCTCCCACTTTACGCGACAATAGAATAAGGGCCTATATAATGACCATCGGAATTAAGGACAAGTCAGTCGAACTTCGAGCCTGATCACCCGAGATCACTCAAAGCTATAGCCCGTCGCGAATTATTCAAATTCATTCTAAGTTAAAATACTGTACTTTTTCAACATAAGAATCGGTAGCACGGTAGCCCCGGCAAAACCAGTGTAAGAAAACATAAAAAATAAATAAATAATCAAAAAAAAAACCAAAGAAAAATAAAACGCATTCGCGTTTCATTTGTGCACCAGCGGCATTAAATAAAAGGGGGAAATTGAACAAACCGAACTTCGAGCTGTCTACATTCTCGAGCGGAACTCCCATCGAAATCCACGTGTTTCCAACACCTCTCTCTCTAACTACAGCATAGTGCGCTAGATGCACATGCTCACGTAGTTACTTTTCTAACTCTCTCTCTAACTACAGCATAGTGCGCTAGATGCACATGCCTGAGTAGTTACTTTTCTCACTCTCTCTAACTACAGCATAGTGCGCTAGATGCACATGCTCACGTAGTTACTTATTCCTCTCTCCGGGTACAGCCCTGTGCACCAGATGCACGCTCTGTACTCTAACCAGCCAACCACAAAACCGTGCACTAGATGCACGCACTGGGGTGGAGGTTCCAACCCTACCATATGAGAGTTCTGCCCGAGAGTTAGGACTCACTCAAAGAGGGGTCACCAAATCTTTTTTTATTTAGATTTATATGGGTAAACGCCGCGGTGGCAAGGATAAAAAAATTAAAGCGCCTCGCTCTTATCGAACGACATTCTATGGGCGAAAGTAACGTACAGACCCAACAAAACGGTGAAGTACGGGTTATTGTACCGGTTGCTGAAACGGCAGTGAAAATTGTGGCCCAACCCCTACCGGGCCCTTCAACGAAATCCGATTTTCCTCTCGGATCACCGAGTGTAAAGGAGCGCCCTGTGGGAGTAGCCACGATATTTAGAATCCCCGAGGGAACGGCCCCGTACGTTCTCCCCGACCCGATTCTTCCGAGACCCGTTCACCGGCCCCATAGAGATAGTGTCAGCGACGTGTCAACGTTAGGCGCAGACTCCGACAGCGCGGACTCCGACGACAACGAAGAAATTATCACGTTGGAATAAAAACCCGCTACGCCCAAAAAGTAAGTAAAAATTTACCACTTTCATTACCGCGAGCCTCTATCCCCGACCGGCGCATTCCGGCCGAAACAAGAGGCACCCCTATTTCTATTTATACCCTATCGTTCTCACCCAGGACGTGACAATGCCTAAAACGAAAGACGAAGACACATGCTGTAATACGATGGTTTCTAGTTACACGGTATAAAATTATATTGTTTAAAAAAAGTGGCCACCGTGCGTTTATATGCCAAAAATTCATTGGCTCTTAGACTAATTTAATAAAAAATGAATAAAAAAATAGACATGATTGAATAAAAACAATTTTGAATAATGTCAGGAAGAAAGATATTTGTAATTTTTCGGGCTTACTAGAATACTCACAAATAATATTCAAGAAAATTAATCGCAAAATACAGGTATTTGCTATTGTTGGGACTGTTTAAAAAAATTCTCATAGATATTGTTATTTATAAAGACTCTTCAATGAAAAGAACGTTTTGAAATTTTTTACAAAAGACGATATTCATAATTATTCGGACTTTTTAATATATATGGGGCATTCCATGTCAACTCAACCTACTATCGAAATTGACATTTTTTATTTGGTCTTATTTTTTTATCTTCTTGTACTCTATGAAAAAGAGCTCCATGATTTTTTTCGAATTTTTTCATCCAGCCGTTCACGAGATATGAATTTTTCAAAATTTCAGATGTTTTTTTTGAATGCTCATAACTTTTTCAAAAATGCATGAATATGAATGTTTTTATTTTTTTTCAAATTGTGTGTTTTTCAATGAATTTTAAAAAAATTCGACGCAAAAAATTAGAACGAAATTATTTGCTTGTTTTTTTCAATTCATAGATTAAAATCTGATTTTGAATATTGTTTATATCCTTCGATTTTTTTTTGAAAATTCTCAAAAAAACTAGTTCTTATTTAACAAATTTTAAGCCTGGTCGCGTCGTAGGAAAACGATTCCTTCTATTTTTTCAGAATTTTTTAAAATTATCCAACATTTTTTTTTTATAAAAGAACTTCATATGATATGATAATATGGTATGATTTTTAATGTCTTATAAAATAAAATACCAATAAAAATTACAAATGGAGGTAATCGGAAATCATGACAATGATAAGTCTGTATTAAGAACAAAATTTTTATTTTAAAATATTTTTGTTTTACTTTTGTTGTCGTTTAAATATTTTACATGAGTAATTCTCGTTTGAGGTAGAAGTCACTCTCATCGTTAGAGATCCATCTGTGTTTGGAATAACACAATGGAATTTTTGAGTGCCTGTTATAGTTTTAGCCTTTGAATATCGAATATTAAGAGCGTCGGTTGCTTTTTTATAATCTTCAATTGTTGAAAACTTAACTTCGATGTTCAGTAAATTAGTTGGTTTTATAGCCCATTCGTATAACTCTTTAGAGGTTGAAATTCGTTCATTAAATGGCAGCTGAAGACTAGCTCGTGCTGCTGCTCTTTTGATCGTACCTCCAACGCCATCGCAAGGTCCTTTACCATGATAGCTCACGAAAAAATGCCATTCGGCATTTATTTTAAAGTCTTCTTTATGATAATAAAGGTTGATAAAGTTTTCGTAGTTTTTAAATTGTTGTGGCGCTCCATCCGAAAAGTAATATATATATTACTTATCGGATGGAGCGCCACAACAATTTAAAAACTACAAAAACTTTATCATGGCGCTCCATCCGAAAAGTAATATATATATTACTTTTCGGATGGAGCGCCACAACAATTTAAAAACTACAAAAACTTTATCATGGCGCTCCATCCGAAAAGTAATATATATATTACTTTTTGTAAGTTTTTGTAATGTTTTTTCCAATCAATTACAAATTATAAATGTTATTGAAATGTTTTTTTTCGAATCAATTACAAATTAAAAATGTAATTAAAATATTTTTTTGAATCAATTAAAAATTAAAAATGTAATTTAAACATTTTTTTACTCAATTACAATTTCTAAATGGCATCTATGCATAATTCCGATACATAAAATCAAAACAGTTAGCAAATTATTTCACAATTTTCCATTTTTTTTAAATCGAAATAATTGGAATAATACGAAACTCAGCCAAAATATATGGAGAAATATAATTTTACATTTTGTGAAAAATCGATGATCTAAAAAAGTAATTTTTAAGATTGTTTAAGCATATTTATGAGTGCAAGAAAATAGTTTTTTGCCTGGAAAGAACCATAAACTACTTTTTTGTATGATTAGTAATAACCATTGATTTCTACTTTTTTATGCAATGTTGGAACGATCACGAAATAAAAATATCGTAATTTTTGTAATTATTTTGTTATGTATATTTTTCTTCAGCTCAAAAATTCACGAATTGAAAAAATTCGTTTCGAAAATGCGAAAAAAATCAGAATAGCGTTCTCGAGCTAAAAAAATAGCACAAACAGTTACAAACAATCACTTATTGTTAGTAGATTAAAATCTAGAAAGGCGACTATCGTGCTAACGAGTGTTGTCAATTTCCGAATGCAAATGTCGTGAATATAGTCATGCAGGAATCAGTTGACTTCCCTTTAATTAAGGAGGTTCACCAGGTAGTGCGAAATGTATAGAATTTTTCATCATACATTCATTACCATTGTATAAATGTGCCTGAATTATTTGGGAATATTCACGTACACCATTCACATGAAAATTTCGTGTCTAACGAGGCTCTTTTAACATGCGTTCTTATGGCGTAAGCAGAAATGGCGATTTTTGCCTCTATAACTCCGGAGAAAATGTAGAGAAAATTAAAAAAAAAAATTTTCAATACAGTACAGGTGAATAAAGCAGCGTGACAAAAATCACATCGATTGTGTATTTTGTTTATGAATACTATTCAATGAACCCACAGAATTCATAGTTATTCGCGGTAAATGGATGTAAAGAGGGGATAAACACGACAACACCGCTGTAGAGCCGAAGCAGAGTTAGGTCAGGTTGAGCGCGCGATTTGCTTGACTGCTCAACTGTTATCTAGTGCTCATCGTGACTATGACACCTGACGGTACCAATCGAACCGTAAGAATACGCGCCTTATTGCCAGACTTCTTTGCGAATTATTTATACTATAAAATCGAATTCTTTTCATTTATAGCAATGTAAAATAACTTTTAAAGATTATAAACTGTAAAAAGGGTTAAGTATTCATTTATCGTTACTTTATTCCTCTCAATTCCATGATTTTATGATTCCTGATAAATTATTTTCACAGTTGGCTGCAATGCCGTCAGACCATGTATAAGCGTAGAATTTCCGCCTACCCTCTTCACCTCCCTCAAACCCTAGTGAACCTCCGTAATTTAGGTACGAATATTTAATCATTACCTAGATCTATGTATATTAGGGTGTGTCAAAAATGGACTTTTTTTTCTTCGCTCCTGCTACTCAAAACTTTAAGTTTTGACATTGAAGAGGTCCTCGTTCAAGGAGGGCGCTGTAGCTTGAAGTTTAGAGGTCTTTCAACGAGGATTTAGGTTTCCCATCTAATTAACATTGATTATTGATTGTTCATTTGAATATAAATAACCATTTTTTGGAATTGGTTATTTATATTCGAATCAACAATCAATACTTGTAGCAATTCATTTTGTACTCATTGGTACCTTGGAGACTTTGTAAACTTGAAAAAGTGACTATTGCGGTCGAAATGTGGCATAAAAAAATTGGAACAAGTTAAGTCGAAAAACGATCTATCATCGTTTAGGGGATGAGACATGCTTTCAAATAATCCAAAAAACACAGACATCGCTAATTTTTTGGTTGTCTGACATCATTTTGAACGAAAAATAATATTTTTTTCGTGTTAATTAGATGGGAAACCTATATAAACCTATATCAAGCTACAGCGAGCGCCCTCTTCGAACGAGGGCCTCTTTAAAGTCGAAACCTAAAGTTTTGAGTGGTAGGAGCGAAGAAAAAAAAAAGTTCATTTTCGTATGTACATAAATTTTAACTTAGTTGGTTTCCACATAATAATAATATCGCATGTCTAATGACAGAAGGTCGTAAGCGCCAAAAATACGATTTTGGTGGCAAAAGGTCGTATAAAATTTTTTTTTATTGCATTTGATTTGAAAACATAGCAACTGCCGAGATCCATTAAAATGGGCAAGAAAAAAGCATAAGCGCAAAAGGTTGTATCCACCAAACATAAATGAAAAAAAAATGTTACGACGTTTTGTCATTATCTTTCCGAGCCAAATAAAAAAAAAGTCGTACAATTTTTTCGTTTCTCGAATCACTCCGAAAACACCTGAAACGCGAAGATCTGTTGAAATTTTGAACTTCCGGACGTCTAACCGAAAAGTCGTATGAGCCGCGGATGAGTGGAATTTATTTTTCGATTAGAAATTTTCAACGCTGACCTTCTGTCATTAGTTGACCGGCTTTTTAATTTCAACGTTTCTGGATATACTTTTACGTTCTTATTCCCAACACGAAATAAAAAATATATATACGACCTTTTGCCATTAAAAACGACAAAAGATCGTATAATGGTGCTTACGACCTTTTGTCATTTGACACGCGATATGTATACTTGTTTATTGTAACTCTGAAGACATTGATTAAATATTTCTTATAATCCACTTACCTAATGATCATTTCCGTTCGTTACAATACCGATGATTCATTATATTATTTGGTTCACGATAATTATGTAGCTTTTTCCTGATCTGCCAATAAAACTTGTTCATCATTGTATTTTTATAAAAGAATTTGTGAAAAGATTTGATAAGAGGTGTTTCCATATGAATTTCATTTGTATTTTACTTCCTATTTCGTGTCATATGAATAGAAAGATGTTAGAATTTTCGATATTTAAAAACGGGTGACTGGGACAAATATTCATACTCTGCTGACATTGTTAAAACAGAATGGAGTATTATAATTATTCTAAATAAATTAAAACCGCGCCATATCGCTTCACCTCATTTTTATATACGTACTGTCCGTGTGTACGCAAATTCGCCCGTGTATACTCAGCATTATACATGGATGCCGTTTCGAAATTAATGATTCGAAAAATGTTGTCGATTATATTTCTAATTGATTCGGAAAAACGTTTCAATTACACGTGGAAATTTTAATTGGTGCAAAAAAGTGTCAGTTATATTTGTAATTCGTAAATGATTCGAAAAAAACATTTTAATTACATTTGTAATTTATGATTGATTCGAAAAAACATTTCAATTACATTCCATTCCAATGGTGCACGATTTCTTTACCTGAATATAATATAAAGTATGAAGTCCTGAAAATCATCACAGCCTCGAAAAACATTCCGTATTCTGTTATTTATTTATTGTAATATGGATGTTATTAGGACTGTCCTCGTTAACATCTTTCTCTTGCAATAAACGTTCCGTATAGCGAAAGATTTTTGTCGGGACGTGTCCTGATATCACACGTAAGTAAGAAAAAATTGTCAGGACAGTCCTGTTAAGCCCTAAGTGTCCTGACAACATACAATAGAATACTAAAAAAACCCTAAAATTAACCTGTTTACATATATATTGTAGAATGGATAGCATCAGGACTGTCCTCATTAACATCTTTCTCTTGCAATAAACGTTCCGTATAGCGAAAGATTTTTGTCGGGACATGTCCTGATATCACACGTAAGTAAGAAAAAATTGGCCGGACAGTCCTGTTAAGCCCTAAGTGTCCTGACAACATACAATAGAATACTAAAAAAACCCTAAAATCAACCTGTTTACATATATATTGTAGAATGAATATCATCAGGACTGTCCTCATTAACATCTTTCTCTTGCAATAAACGTTCCGTATAGCGAAAGATTTTTGTCGGGACATGTCCTGATATCACACGTAAGTAAGAAAAAATTGTCAGGACAGTCCTGTTAACCATTTCCAACTGTCTCCATTCACCCATATTCTTCTATTTTCCACCCACACTTTTTTGTTCTTTCTCCTCCTCTCTTCCGCAGCTCTTCCTACCAGTGTATCTCGTGCTTCTCTCCCACCACTTGAGATCTTCCTTTATTTCGAATCCCACTCTCCTCATCTTTTCACAACGCTTCAACAACTCTTCTCTATCTGCTTTTTCCGCCAGCTGCACCACCACCCACCCTACATTTTCTTGCTGTTTTCTCTCCGTTATTTCCCTCACTTTCATTTCCTTCCCCAAGCCTTTCTTTATCACCCTCTCAATCTTCTTCACCCCGACCCCTCCCACCTTTCCTTTTGCTTTCATCCGCACGTTTCTACTTCTTTTCATTCTTTCCTCCATTTCCGCCTCCCATTTTCTATTTTTTTCCCAATCCTCCTCAAGACTTTTTCTTTCCCCCACTTCCCTTCCCTCCCTCTTTTCTCCGTTGCTCGCTTCTTCCTTCCTATTTCCTTCGTCCCGCCTTTTTGCCGACGCCATTTTCTTCTTGTCTCCTTCGATTTCGGTCTTCTTCTTCATCACGTCCTCGCTCGGTTCCTTCTCCTCTCGATCATCGACCTTCCGATCTGCCCATCCACTTTTCCACGAACTCTTCTCTGCGTCATTCCCCCCAATGTCCTTTCTTTTTCCTCCCTCTGCTTCTCCGCTCGACGCCGCTCTTCTTTTCTCTTCCCTCCCACCGATTGTCATAACTGTCCCACTTAGTTTTATTCCCGTACTCCTATGCTCCATTCCCATTTCCCGTGCGTCAAATTGCCAGGGCAGCCCTACCGTATGTCGGGGCCTTTAAGGGCTCAAACGTGGATGCCCTATCATAAATTGCCATAACACCGCCAGGTTAGGCCCCGACAGGGCAATGCCAAGGTCGCCAGGCTTAATTGAAATATGGCTGACCTAATGCAACCCGTTGAGGACCTGGTCGGGTTTCGATCGGGTAACCCCTATTCAAGGAATTCAGTATAATTACAAAAAAACCAAGTTGGGGCGAATAAGGCCCGACCTAATTATTTCAAATATGTCACTATCGAGGGAACCCTTTGAGGACCTAGTCGGGCTTCACTGGGGCAGCCTGCATTGAATGAAGTTGGGATAATTACAACAAAACCAAGTCGGGCCCGTATAGGGCGAAAGTATCGGAGCCCTAATTATGTCAAACATGGCACTTTCGAAACAACCCTTTGAGGACTTAGTCGGGTTTCACCGGGGCAGTCACATTTAAAGAAGTTGAGATAATTATAACAAAACTAAGTCGGGCTCGAATAGGGCGAAAGTATTAGAACCTTGATTCATTAAAAAATAATTGTTAATTAACAATTAAATAACATTACACTTACTATCGCCTTGCATATAGTCTCATAAGCCCATATATAAATTTTCATTTTTGAACTATGCGTGGATCTTGAAAAATTTAATTGTTAACTAAGGTGCACATAAGTAATTGTTACATGAATATTATACTTTTTCTACAACATCCTGTCCTATTCACACTTTCAATATTCTACACATGAATTTTATAATTTCAATGCTCCTAGTTCTTATAAAACCCATTTGTTTATTAACAATTAAATAATTTTTTTCACTGTATATCACCTTTTTACTGAATATCACGCTGTTGTATTCAGCCCAGTAAGACAGCGCGTTTTCATCAGAACTCGTAGACTAATACCATTTAAATACATAAAAGTCATAAGGAATCAATAGCGTAGTGGTAGCGTGTCAGTCGTTAGGTGGGTCGTTAGGTAGTTCTCAGTCAAAATCTCAGGTAGAATAGAAATTAATTTCGATGGAATAACATCCGGACTACGAAGCCGGAAGTATTTGTAAAAAAAAAAAATCTCCAGCTTGGTATTTTTTTTAAACGATTATTTGAGGATCGAAAGTGCTGAATTCGCCGATTCGAGGTTCGTGGGTTCAAATCCCGGTCAATGACTTTTTTTTTCAAAATTTACAGTATTTTAACAAATAATGGAGCATCAGTTTTAAATTAGTTCATCGATTTAATTTCTAATTTATAGATGATAAACTATATTTATTATACTAATTTTATACTTGGACCCTGATAGGGCTTGACCATGGGGATGTCGTGGATTCGACATGGCAGACGTGAGGCGATTGCGAAGGCCCTAATTTGGTAACCTTCTAAGGCCCTAGTCGACAAAGCGTGACCGCCCTTTCAGGGGCCCAGTTGGGCTTCCAGACTAGGGCCCTAAGTAAGTTAGGGAAATCCGATCGGGGTCTAGTCGCAGCCTCAACCAAATTGACGCACGGGTTCCTGCCCCCTATCATCCACGGACCTTCCTCCTTTCATCGTCGACCGCCCTTGTCCAACTTTCGCCCCGCTGCCTGCCACTTTCAAGTCTCGCGGCCTTCTACTTCCACTCACTTCCGTCCATCCCTCGACCGACTCCCTTTCCCCCTCGCCGACACTCCACTGCCATTCCTCTGTCGATTTTTTCTTTTCCACTTTGGGCTCCATCACCCTTTTCTTCAGACCCTCACTTTTCCCATGTCCGAAACTTTCCGCCTGTTCCTCAAGTTCCTCACTTTCCACCCGAACCCCACTTTCCTCAAGGTTGACGCTTCCCTGTTGTTCCTCACTTGTCGCCCCCCCCCCTCCCACCCTTTCACTCGTGTCCATCACACTTTCCGTCTCCCACTCACTGTCCACCTCACTTCCACTTTTTTCCCCGACACTGTTCCTCGCCTCTCCATCACTTCCCCGAACCTTTTCTTCGAGGCTCCTCGCCAAACTTCTCCACCCTTCCAGTTCTCTCCTCATCCCTCTCAGTTCCACCACCACTTCCTTCACCGCACCCACCAGCTCCTTCAAATAACTGGTGGCACTCAGCCCCCCCCCCCCCTGCCCATTCCTTCTCTTTCCCTTCCCCATCCTATGGCCTCTTCGGCCTCGATGATCTGATCGAGAATCGGAAATGCACGTACACAATCTTCTCACCACGTGTGTTCACCTCGCCGCTCGCCACTCATGCTTCTTCTTCCTAAGATAAGTGCAGACAACATTCAATGCAGCGTATCCATGAATGCAACGAAGAAAGACCTAAGCTCAAATAATCATCGATAACTTAGAGCTTCAACATTTTATCGAGGTCAGTAAAATCTTTTGATGTAGCTTTGCAAAGATAGCAGCGTTGAGTCGCTGCATTGTCCGCCACTGCATTACACACTTTCCCGTCTACCATGGTCAAGGCAAGGTTATAATTTACTTTTATACATTTTCCCTTAACCATGTCTGAAAATGGAACAAGATTTTCAACTTGATCTTGTACATATTCAATTTCGGCTTTCGTTGTATTCGCAGTTTCTTTCAGAAATTCTATTTTTATCGGTCTACAGTATCGCGGAGAAGAAGCCGCAGGGTTTTGCCAGACAACATATTTTTCGTTTTGTTCATTTATACTTGAAAGTTGCATTGGAACTAATGAGGTAAAGAAAGTACTCGTGTCTGTAAATGTGCCATCATCACCGGTGAATTTTTGCTTATATTCGCTCTGACCCGAAGATCCATCACAACCCCACTTACAAATAAGAGTCATTTTACCCAAATCAACATTTGATTTATTTTAAATGGCACTTTCTTGCGCTAAAACGATTCGTTCCACTGTAAGGTCTAATAATGCTTGAAGTTCTACGGCTGCTCGTTTCTCTGTGTATGTAATTGTTTTTATCGGTAGATAACAAGCATTTTTAGCTTCTTGAAGTACGTTATACGGTGGATAAGCTCGACTATTAGCTAATTTGCAGCCCGCTCTTGCCACTAAATATTGATTTTTCGAAAATCTACCTTCTACAAAGACCGACATTGCTTCTTCATGCGTCAATGTTCTTTCTCTAACGGTGTTCGAAGACGACAGGTAAGATGATGCTTTGGAGGGACTCCCCATTGTAACGTTCTCCAGTACCTGCGCAGCGTGAACCTTACCGCTTGCACGGAGGCTCATCTGCGTAGCAAACCCAGTCAAAAATCTGGACGTCCATATTACGTCCTAGGACGTCCAGATTTTTGACTGGGAAGGCGAGTTCTTCTGAACTATATTCTTCGCGCAGTTTTTCCGTTTTCCGCCGTTTTGATCTGCCACTACTATCCGAAAAACTTGTAGAAGGTTGACCCCCGATCGCTTTTGACTCCGGAGTACTTTGAGAAGATCCGTCCTGAGACCCATACAGCACCGAAATGTTGCAGCAACGTTGCTGCAACATAACTTTGCAATATTGGCAATGTTGCAGTTTTATTGCGCAATGTTGCTGCAACCTTGCTGCAATGTCCGCTTTATATTGCGGAACATCTGCAATGTTGCTGCAATGTTGCTGCAATGTCTTAATCTCTACCATTCATTGTATATCATTACGCTGGTCCAATTGATATAATATAGTTTATTATCTATAAATTTGCAATCAGGAATGATCGATGAATGAATTCAATAGTGTTATTCCATTATTGTTAAAAATCCTGAAGATTTTTCAAAAAAAAAAGTCACTGACTGGGATTCGAACCCGCTATCCTTCAATCGGCGAATTCAGCACTTTCAATCCTCAAATAATTATTAAAAAAAAAAATTAACACCCGATGATTTTTTTTTTTAACGATTGTGTCCGGCTCCGTAGTCCGAATTTTTTCTGAAATAGATATTATGAACAAATTTTTTCGTCCCAGAAACTCTGGTTATTCTGCATGATTAGACAAAATTTCACAAAAACCTATAATGTTTAATCAAATTATATCTGGATTTTGTCTCGATAAAATTATATCAATTTATATGCACAACAAAAATCTATGTATAGATTTCACGAGACAAGTAGATATACCTACATAGATTGAGGCTGCATTCATCGTCTTGGGCACTTACACGCTTTGAGCGCTCATGCTTATATGCGCCAACTATTAGTTAAAAGCGCGTAAAGCGCCCAAGACGAACGCAGCCTGAATAAACACAAGCCACCTAAAATTATATTGGATCAAATCCAAGCTACGTACATCTACCGATGTTTTCACAAATCTAGATAGATCGACGATTTCCTAAAATTTAATTCTACCTCTGGATCTCAATTTGATCTCCGGAGATGTAAACTAGATCTAAACTTTTTTTTCCCAGGGTCGTATGATTCTACCAAATTTTGTGAGACTAAACAAAATTATAAAAAAAAAATTATGTGCGTCTAATTTGATGACATTTTATCGAGATAAAATCGAGATAGGATGTCATGGAATTTTATGTGATTGTACAAAAATATATTTTCCAGAGTATTCAGAACTTATTCCTTCACGTCATCTAAGTCCGTCTTTTCACAAGGACTTATTATTCTACTTTTAGGCCAGGAAATAATTAAATATTTTATTTCACATACACAAATGACTAAAAATTGATAAAATACCCCTCTCATATCCTCTGCAGGATTGTGTTGCTCGCTAACTGAAGCATTATCACCTTCTTCCATAGGTAATTGAGCATCGCAGTCTTGTTGTGGCTGTAATGACGAGAGATTGGTGAAATAATTATTCTAAATGTATCTCTGAAACCAATTTGGTACATTATCATGGACTTTTCACTAAATTTCTCATTATGTAAATATAATTTTTACAAACCTGTTGTTACGTCACAACCCCACCCAACTATTGATCACCGCCAAATCAAGCGGACAGCATCCCGCGGAAACATAGCCAGATCAAGAAGAAACCAGCGGGCACGGAGGTATTATCCAACAAATCAATAAACCCCAATAAGACCTGCCACACACGAATAAAGATAGAAATATGGGAACCTCAATTCACTCCTAACCGATGGGGGGACGGCTCAATTAAACGCACATCCCAACCCCAGCAACCCATGAAAGTTGATTAATGTTTACCAATCGTAAAATCCAGAAACGAAGGTACATCATATTGAGAACCAACACACAGCATCACCAGGTTGAACCTGTTTTTCCACCTCATGATGGAAAAATCACAAAATCACACCCAAAAGGGCAAACGGCGATTGGAAATTGCCGTGACCGACCAGAGTAATCAACTTACTTAAAAGAGCGAAGAATCATAAAACTACCCCTTCTTTGAAAGCTTATACCAAAATCTACGGCCAAATCAGATATAAAAAGGAGGCATCCCGCAACCAAAAGTCAGTTGGTAGTCAGCAGTCAGACCGAGCAGTCTCTGTGACCGAATTTTTCAAACAACGAAGTACCACACCCTCGTTGAACCTCTAGTCTATCAATATCACAGAAGCCGCGGCTAAAATCGAATTCCTCATTATCAAAACCCGAAACCCCTTTGCAATCGTGTCTTACTAAGTCGAGCATCCGCAGTCCTTTATTCGAAGCACAGTCAGTCCGGCATCGAGCTCTCTTAAAATCCTGCATTCATTTCTGTTCATAATCAAATTATCCTTACGAATAGATTGTGTGCGTGTGTGTAATAAGTCGTAGTAATTGTATACCGAAGAGACATTATATCTCCTACGGTATTGTAGTGCATACGGGGAGTCATATTATCGCCTTAACAATTGTAATAACGAATAAAAAACTATCTAATCAATACTTCGGCTCACGCTCCATCAATTTAACCTGCAACGCAATTAATATCGACACCTGCATCACTGTTTACAGCTCAACCACGCTCATCAGCGCATTATCAACGTGAGTACAACTACTTTCACCAACCTCAGCTGCTAAGATCACAATTTCGGCTCTACGGTCTCTCCACCCCTCTGGTCAATTTTTCCCATATCAAAGACGTGACTTCCGTCCCTGGTGCAAGGACTTAATTGTCTTGAACCGAAAGAGAAGTCAATAACAACCTTTTCGTGCTGTGTCCTTATCTAAATTCCGATAAGCTCCCGGGGACGTAACATTGTAATTCATTAAGCTGCCTATTACGCTGTGATCGTTCTGTAGTGTACGGAATCGGCACATTCGGATATTTTAAGTACTTGAAATAAGGCCCTCTCTTCATATTTATGAAATAAGAATACTACGTATAAATAACTAAAAATATAATAGAAGTTATATCAGAGATCAGAGATTGTAAACGTTACACTTGAATGAGGTTATGTTATGTTTTGATATGTACCTGATGCCGAGTTTAAAACTCCCAGCCAATCAGAGACGTAGAAATAGCGCGGTTACCGAGCTCAGGCACGCGTGCTGCTAAAAGCCTGTGTCGCGCGCCAAGTGGCAACGCTGATGGTTGTATATGTATATACCTACACAAGTCCGAAACACTACCACAGACTAGCGCCGTCGCACATTTTCCGCCACGTTTTGTAAACAGTGTTGTTATAATCCACCGGTCACGAGTCACGAGACCCTCGCGCTTCGCATAATTTCGTGTTTTGGTTCTTTTCTCGGAAGTATTCATAATCAAAAGACGTACACATTATTCGCATAAATGCAGAACGGCGTAGACAATAAATTCTGCATTCTTGTAGAATTTGTCAACGAAGAGAATTCTCTAGCTGTGGGATACAGGTGCTGGTTGATCGATGCCTTGAGTGATGAGCAATTAGACAATTGTATTAAAAGAAAAGAAGTGTTGCAAATCAAGTGGCCAAAATGTGACGTAACTACCGCAATGAAAATGAAAAAAAACTTGAATAACTTTAAAACCAAAGACTGGGAGAACATTCCAGCAAGAGTTCTTGCTTTCGGTGGTGAGTACCATGCAGTTAGATATGTACGTGTATTTGGCTTTTATTCTTCATGATGGCGAAAAGCCTTTCTCAATCAAATATCGCACCCATATATATTCAGCATATTAGACAAGGAGAGGGAGCACGTGTAAAATCAAATATATTTAAGAGGTGTCATATGAGTTGGGAATCTTTCAATTTTTCCCTTCTTTTTCTAAATTAAAATTCGCTAGATGTCAGCACATTGGGACAGAGGCAGTCGTAGTTCGTACGTCCTGTTTCTGGAGCTACGTCCGAGCCCGTTGTGTTTTCATCAGCCGTGCTACGGCATCGGGAATCGAACCCGAGACATCTTCCCAGCCTTTCAGTCACCACACCAAGGTGCTGGTTTCCTTCCGACCTACTTTTTTAGGTGGATTCCGAACCACCGGGGACACTGAAAAAGCACTTAGAAAATTTTTCCATTGGTGCCGACAGTGGGAATCGAACTCGGCCAAATCGCGCGCCACTGCGTGCGAGCCGAGCACGCTACCTACTGCGCTACTGCTCCCCACATGCCACACTAGTGCGATTTGGGATTTTGCATTTTCAATGTACTATAACTCTCGTATAAATAATCTAAAACTATTCGATAACCAGTGTTTTTTGGGGTAATAGTTTTTCAGGAATCCGAAGGTCATAATTTCAAATGCGATAAAGTCGTTCAGTGAAAATACGACAAAATCAGAACAAAAATGTTCAAAAATTCACAAAAAAGAAACTTTAGGTGGACTATTGTGTTATAAAAACTATTGTGTTATTGTGTTATATAAATTTGCACTATTGTGGCGTTTACGGGTTAAATTGGAATATATTTATTTAGGTAAACTTTTTAACCTATTTGTATTTCATTGAAAATTAAAAAATAAGAAACAGAAAATTTCGCATCTCCGGTTCATTCAACGTAATAAGACAATTTCCATTATATTAAGGAACGTATGATATATCACATTTTTTCTCTAGCCTCAGAAGAAATTACCAGCCTATAAAAGAGTTGCAGCAGAGAAAAGAACACAAGCTATCATGGAGAATATTATATAATATAATATAATTCATATTCGCTGCCAGAGGCAGTAATCCGTTTGGCCTTTGAGATGGTTCATTTGCTGTCTTCAGCAGCCTGTAGCTAATGCATAGCCGAATAGAACCAATTGGTATTCCTATTTGAAGGAATATTCGCTGCCAGAGGCAGTAACCTGTTTGGCCTTTGAGTAGATATACAACACGGGTTCTGGACCAAATGTGGGCGAGGGGGTGAAGAGGCGAGAGGGGAAGCCGAGAGGGGGGAAGCCGAGAGGGGAAGCGGGGATGACTTCATCGTTCTGGAAGCTTCGAATAATATATATTGTGACGCAATTTTTCAGTTTTAGCGTCACAGGTCGTCCCGACCTTCGTTTAAGATACATTATGGGAATAAATCCAGGTAATTTTAATATTTAGCGTATGGGTTTCGCTATCGTTTCTTTTCGGTTTTCGCGTCATCGTACGTTTCAGTTAGCGAGTTTTGTTTTATGGGGTCAATCGCATGAAAAATACCGCATTACCGTGAGTAGATATACAGGGCCGGTTCTGGGCCACTAAAACGCTTCTGCGCATGCGCGAGCGCGGGAAATTCAAATTTGCGCATGCGCGTTGAATAATAATAATAATAACAACAACAACAACAACAACCACAACAACAACAACGACAACGACAACGACAACGACAACGACAACGACAACGACAACGACAACGACAACGACAACGACAACGACAACGACAACGACAACAACAACTACAACAACAACAACGCAGTATCGTCTCTGTGTAGGTGGCTACAAGTAACCACCATTCCTGTCTGCGTAACATCACCTGTACTATGTTGTCCGGTGTGATGTTACCTATTGTCGTCTCGAGTTCTCGTTTCAAGTCCATCCAGTGGTCACACACAAAAAATGTGTGTTCCGCGTCGTCTCGTTCGTGTCCAACGCAACGCTTGGCAGACGAAACGGCCAAACTGACGCAACGACTGTGCAACGCGACAATGCCGAAACTCCAACAGCGGCAAAACAGACGACCGCAGTACTGGTGGACAGACGAGATAGCCGAACTGCGTAGGATCTGTCTGGCGAACAAACGACGCGTAACGAGGGCTAGAGGCAGACCCGAAAGGGAAAACCTCCAAGCGACCTACAAGACGGCACGGAAAGCACTGACAAACGCCATACGGGACAGCAAAACGCGATGCTGGAGGAAGCTCTGCGAGGAGGTGGACGAGGACCCCTGGGGTACCGGCTACAAGATTGTGACCGGTAAACTAGGGGCCCGAGTAACACCGGAACTCAAAGACGCTGCTACCGCAGGACGAATTGTTGAGGGACTTTTTCCGACGCACCCGCTACGGACAGACGTGACTGACGACACGGATGTCCTGATAGCCCCCATATTCACCGTGGAGGAGGTTACCAAAGCAACTGCCGCGATGAAGACTGGTAAAGCACCGGGACCGGACGGAGTACCGGCGGAGATTCTTCGACTGATGGGCAACTGGAGGCCGGAGATACTCCTCGAGCTTTACAACACGTGCTTGACGACAGGGACATTCAGCAACGATTGGAAGTTGGCGCGGCTCGTCCTTCTCCCAAAAGGTAAGGGCGACCCCGATACGCCATCGGCCTATCGACCGCTGAGCCTACTGAACACGACGGGAAAACTCTACGAACAGTTACTGAGACCAAGACTCACGGACGCGATACAGACCGGGGGAGGCCTTTCAGATCTGCAGTTCGGCTTCCGAAGGGGTCGATCAACGATTGGTGCAATCCGAAAAGTGGTCGACGCCTTCGAGGAACTAGACAGACACTGCCACGCGGCGCGACCTGTCGTGCTGCTGGTGACGCTCGACATCAGGAACGCGTTCAACTCGGCCAGGTGGGTGGATATCTTGGAGGCACTTAGCGGTGGCTTCGGGGTTCCGCGTTACCTGGTCCGGGTTGCGGAGGACTACCTGAGAAACAGACGGATAACGTACGAGACGACCGAGGGACAGGTGACGAGACAAATCACCGCGGGGGTCGCACAGGGATCGATACTGGGACCGGATCTTTGGAACGGTTTATACGACAGTCTGCTCAGGCTGGAGATGCCGCTCGGGGTACTCCTCGTCGCCTACGCCGATGACGGGGCGACGGTGATCACTGAGCGCTCTCCGGAACTGGCGCAGCTGAAGTTGAACCAGACAATGAGACGAATCGGACGTTGGATGACCGACCACGGACTTCAACTCGCGACACAAAAGACGGAACTGACGTTTCTCACGAGAAAACGCATACAGACGAGACTGACTATGAAGGTTGGGATGGACGAGATACAGGCCGGAACGGAAGTCAAGTATCTAGGGGTGACTCTGGATACGGAGATGACCTTCTGGCCTCACATACAGAAGACGGTTCAGAAGGCGGCCGAGAGGATCGCATCCTTGAGCCGCCTGATGGTAAACACGACGGGACCAAGACCGGGGAAGAGACGACTGTTGATGGCGACAGCCCACTCGATCCTTCTTTACGGGGCGGAGATCTGGGCAGATGCTCTGAAGACAAAAAAGTACAGCAAGGCGATGACCAGAGTACAGAGACAAGGGGCGTTGTGGATCGCGAGCTCCTACCGGACAGTCTCTGCACAGGCTGTCTTGGTGGTGGCGAACGGAATTCCCGTGGATCTTCTCGCCGAAGAGCGCAAGAGGATCTACGGGTGCAACGCGGACGTGAGACGAGAGGACGCAGCAAGGACCGAACGCGACAGAACTATACAGGTGTGGCAACAATGATGGACGGAAGAACAAACAGGTAACTGGACAAGGCGACTGATACGGGACCTGAGACCGTAGACTGGAAGGACATTCGGGGACGAAAATTTTTACGTTACCCAGCTTCTGACGGAACACGGCTACTTTCGACGGTACCTAAACAACATGAACAGAGTACGGACACCGGTCTGTAAGTACTGTGGACACGAACGAGACGACGCGGAACACATATTTTTTGTGTGCGACCACTGGACGGACTTGAGACGAGAACTCGAGACGACAATAGGTGACATCACACCGGACAACATAGTACAGGGGATGTTACGCAGACAAGAATAATGGTTACTTGTAGCCACCTACGCATAGACGATACTGCGACGGAAAAACGCGGACGGCTGCCTGGCAGACGACTGATCAGACCGAGCGACGAGACCTAACAGACCACAGACAAACGAGACGAACGAACGAACACGGACAGGACCCCCCAGCCAGAAGTAATATAAACATAGTTCCTGGTTGGGGGAGAGGGTGTAGGAGTTGGGGGAGAGGGTGAAGGAGTTGGCGGTTTAGTGGGTAGGCCTGTTTTTTTGGGAGTCCCACATACCCCCCTGGGCTGAAAGTCCAGATCTGTAAGACTGGGCTGTAGGTCCAGGGGGTTTCCGTCAAAAGGATTCCGCAACTCCTTAAAAAAAAAAAAAATAATAATAATAATAATAATAATTTCGTCATCCCAGATTTTCAAGAGATGCTGATACGATTAAGGAATGTTAGGAAAGGTGGTATTTCCAAGGCAGCCCTAGATTTCCGAGAATTGTTTATTTCATTAAATATTTCAAGGGTTATACGAGTCAAGGGGACACTTTCTCGAAGCTTCTAGAACATTCAATGTAATAGGTCTTATATTCCAGAAGGTGGGGGATAGGCTTTATAGAGGAAGAGTTTTTAGCTTGACCAGTCAGTCAGTCATCATGAATGAATTAACACCGGCCGAGGAGCAGCATTTGCTTTTAATTCCACCATACGTCAGCGGTTACGATGAAATTTTCGAGAAACATTTCGGGAATGTTGCACCGGAATACATTCAAGATTTCATCTGTGACCTATTTGACTTCGAAAAAAATATCAAAACTTTGAAATGTGACAAAAAGTGTAATACCGAAGGTCGTATATCGTGTTCAGAGTGCAACGTTATGCATGATTCAATCGATGTTATGATAAACACGTTGAAGATTTGTATCACTTTGTCAGCTATTTGAGCATGAAATTGTTCCAACTGAAACGTGAAATACAGGTGAAAGAGTATGTATTTTTCGAAGATGAACCTGTTAACCTTGTAATAGATCATACTCAAAATCTATACGATCTTGTGAAAAAAATGAAAGAATTTGTGACGATTAGTAAGGAGAGGAATAATGTTAAGAAATAAAATACTTTCGAAAATATACCATGTTTTTGTTTATTTCAAAAACCAATACACCGTAGTTTTAAGCAAAAAAATTATACTAATTTCTTAACATTACCACTAATTGGATTGTATTCAACGATTCGATCATGCAAAATCAAACAATACGCCGATGTTTGAGGTGGAAAAGGGATCGCTGACTCGAATTCCAAGCGAATATCAACTGGCCCCGATTTCAAAAATTCGTTTTGTTTCGAACAATCGATAACAATTAATGGCGCGTATTCGAGGAAATCGGCTTTGCTCAACAATGGATCAGACTCTTTACCGTAATAGGACGCTTGGAAGTTTGCATACATATCATACAGAAGAGCATATTGGTTGCGAGGAATATCAAGATTCAAGTTCGCATAAGGATAGCATTAAGAGTTCAAAAATAGCTTAATATCGCGAATGTTGCAATGATCAAAGTGACTCGCATTCGTATTTACATTATTTTTTCTCGCAGTTTGAAATCCCACTATTACCTTTCGAGGTTTTTCGAGTTGCGTCGATGTTTTAACGACCCACACGTGTTTCGAGGTAGCCGATAGTAGTGGGTACTCGTACAATTCCCATGTACGAAAACTCATGGCAATCGATGGATCCTTGGCAATAAATCCAAGCAACTGGATTTTTCGCTGATCGGAAACTTTGATGTATGGCACCATCCATTCG
Organism: Rhorus exstirpatorius; assembly: GCA_963564615.1. NCBI lineage: Eukaryota > Metazoa > Arthropoda > Insecta > Hymenoptera > Ichneumonidae > Rhorus > Rhorus exstirpatorius. Next base: position 8,418,489 of record OY751322.1, on the reverse strand, counting down.
AATTTATTCAATGAAATCTTGAATTGTTCAGCAGCAGCCTGACCTTCGGGAGGTGTTTGTACAATGGCGTTCGTATCATTATTCGATCTTGTGAGGATTAATTCGTGTTCAGCATTAACGATAATTCGATTGTAATCTTCAGCGAATCCGAGTATCAGGTTCAGTGGTATAGAAAGATCAAAGTATCCATTTTCATCCGTCAATGTACCCTCATCATTGCTGAGCCAACCAGCATTTTCCATCAGAGTCATCTGTCCAGGGCTCTGGGATACATAATTCTTCATGAGGGTCGTGAGGCCAACATTTTTGCTTCGATCGATCTCAATAGCTCATAACGTATTTCTTCAAACAAATGACAGATGGCGTATTAATTAGCTTCGTATCTTGAACTGCAGTTTCATTAATCTTCGTTAATCGACCATGTAAGTGCAATGAGCTTTTGCTCGGTAGCAAACACAAGTCTTGATGTTGAACGGCAATTCGGATTTCATCGTTGTTATTGAAGGTAGCCGATGCAACCGGTTGATGCGCATGAATTTCGTAGTGTGCGATAGACTCATCGAAGATAATTGGGTTTTGTATCGTTAAGATCTCCTTAATGGTACGATGCAAGCAATACAGCAAAAGCGAATTTTTATTTTCCACTTTTTCTTCCTCGGGGTTTGATTTTCAATCTCAAAGTCTTCAAAAACTGAATGTTTCGACGTGTTAGCTCCTTGAGAGGTGCTCGACGACTGATTGCTTCTCGGCATCTTGATTCGGTCTTATAGCTTCTTCCGACTTTCGTGTCAAACACAATACCCATTATGCTGATTTAACATGTAATCGTACAGTTATGATTTCTCCTCGAAAATTCACCAACTGTCCGTCTTGATCCACAAGTTTCAGCTGAAGATGATCTATTGACTGTGTGGCGATCGGAAGGTTAATGATGTGTGAGGGTGCTTCAACGATATTATATCCTGGTGGAACGACTAGGAAAAATTCATGGATGGTGTGGACTCGTTGCTCGTTAATATAAGCTCCCATGGTAATGTTGCACTCGACTCGTAGAGAGTTGATCTTGAGAATGGCTACTGGCAGCTCAGATTCATGAATTATATTAGCTGCTAATACACGTGGTGTGAATCCCAATAGACGACCGATGGAATCGTCAGGCATAAAATTGATCTCTCGATTGCACTTGATCTCGCTGCATAGAGTATTGTTGTTCGGTCTCAGATCGATGGAGATATTCTTGCTGGAGAGTACGCTCTGTAAGTATCGCTCGATATCCTCGATTTCATAGCTTCCAGTAGGTACGGTTACTGTTTCCTCTCCCACATGAAACTTATTATTTCCCACATCAATGTTTGGTATTGAGTTGAATGTCAGCAATTCAACGAGTCCGAGAGTATAATTTTTGAATGGTGATAGTTCGATCGATGGAAAATAGTAAGCTTCCAGTATGGAGCTCGTTCCCGAAAGCGTCAATGTAAAAGAATCACTCATGGTGGTTAACGTTCAACTGATGCTTCCTAGGACATGAGTATCCACTTTATAGATAACCACTCAAAAATTTCAGACACAAATGTCCGCACACAACAGTGTCATAGTTCTGGTATCTTTCATGATTATATTTGATAATGCTACCAACACCGAAATAGTTTATCAGATCTTAAGGTGGCTGAAGATTACCGAGGCTGTCAAAGTAAATGACTTCATGGTTGATTTTTTTGTACGCAACCTAATGTGTACCAGGACCATCCTTATCATCGAGATTCACAATAACCGATTCATATTTTCGAGGTCCATTCTCGGGTAATTCGTTTCTCATGTAAACTCCACGGAAATATGGAATTTTCATAGCTTCGGCGTACTTTATCAAATCAGCATCGGTGAGAGCTCGGTGCGGTAGCCTTACGCGTTTTTTGTCGAGTAGGGTTTCAAGTGCAAGCCCATACCCTTCCTGTGGGGTTTCAGGTAAAGTCCTTTGCCCAACGCTATAGCTTCGATCATCTCGTTGTGACGTTTACTTTCCTCCAATTGTTTTTTAGCGGCGCTAGCATAGTTTATGGCTTTTGCTATACCCGCTGCACCACCAGCTAGAGCTCCAGTGGCACTCAATCCAGCAAAAATGGGTATGAGGAATGGTAGAAAACAACCAATTTTCGATGGTACAGGCAGGATGCGTGGTGATTTAACTTTTCTCCTTCCACCTGCCTTCTTCACAGCGTCACGTGCGCCTTTGAGAGCCGATTTTATAGGATTCACACCGCCCATTGATGCTTTAGCTGCATTGACTACCTGTCTAAGCGTCATCTTCCTCATGTTATTTTTTCTCTGTGCTCTCTTCACACCCATACCAAGCTTGGTTTTGACTTTCATTGTGTTTGCGACACCCCAAGCTGCTGCTTTTTCTCCAATACCCGCCTCTTTTGCAAAAACTCTTTGCCAGGCTTTTTTCGCAAGCACTTGATCTGCCTCGTGTCGTGCCGAAAGGTTTTCACGATTTTTTCGAGTATGCGATATCGTGTTGTTTGCAAGCAGCGTCCAGAGGATTAATACCAGGATCACCTCGAGCAAGTCTCTCTGTTAATTTCGTACCGGGACCGCAGTACTGATATCCCGGTATATGTAACTCAAAGGGGAGCTTGTTGATCAAATTATTGACAAATCCTCTTCCACGTTTTTTCGTACGCTCCCGAATGATCATCACCATAGCACGAAATGTTTTTGACTAAGCAGTTACAGGTTACGAATGCCCTATTTATACTTTTTTCACTCTATATTTTTAATACTTTTTCCGCTTGTCACCAACAATGCCGTATCGTCCTGAATCAACTTCGCCCGTAAATCTTTGCCTTCCTCGAATCTTTTCAGCTTTAATTTCGCCACTGGTGGAAGGAGGAGGAAACTGTATATGTTGTTCTTACGTGAAATTCTTCAAAATGTCAGTTATGGGATTTTTTTAATCGTATCGTTTACTCATTTTTTTTTGTTTCACATGTGTATCGGAAGAGAGAACATTCGTTACTAAGATACTGATCTTTATAAGCACCCTACTTATGCCTATTTCCATCAGTCGTTATCATGATGAAGTTCAAGACACAACCTGACAAATTGTCTGTCATGAATTTTGATGAACTTGCACAGCGAGAAGCGAAGAAGCGACGCCATGGACCTCTGCTGCCAAACAGTGTGCGTGCTGTGATTTGTGGACCGTCAAATTGTGGCAAAACTAATGCACTTTTTACCCTCATAACCCACCCTAACGGGTTGAGATTTGAAAACGTTTATGTATACTCTAAATCGTTGAATCAACCAAAGTACAAACTTCTCAAGCGTTTACTCGGAACTGTAAAAGGAGTGGAATATTTTCCTTTTGACGATCATGAGCAAGTAATCAAGCTTGATGATGCTCTACCAAATCCAATCATGATTTTCGACAATGTAGCCTGTGAGAAGCAGGATCATATGAGAGCTTTCTTTTGCATGGGTCGACACCGCGATGTTGACTCGTTCTATCTCTGTCAAACGTACGCTCGTATCCCGAAACACCTAGTTCGTGACAATACTAATTTGCTAGTACTCTTTCGTCCGGATGAAATGAATTTACGGCATATCTATGATGATCATGTGAACACCGACATGTCGTATACGCAGTTTAAAGATTTGTGTTCAGCATGCTGGAACGATAGTAAATATTCTTTCGTAGTGATCGATAAAGATGGAGATATGAATGATGGTCGATATCGCCGAGGATTTGATTGCTTTATAAATATAAGCGCATCAGAGAAAGAAGAACAGTGAACGTTTCAACGGAAAGGCTTCAACATGCGGAGCGCAAGATTCAACAAGGAAAAAGACGTTTTACGAAAAATCACAACCGCGAGTGATGCGATTCGACGAAAGCATAAACCTATAAAATCGGGCAGAGAGACCACGGAACGGGTCATGGATCAAGTTTTCAGACCCGTGGTGACTCCTCTTCAGAAAATTGTTGATCAATCAAAAACACTGGAGAATATTAAGAAAAAACTGGAAAAGGAAGAACCTGCTTTGAAGATAGAAAGGGATTTTGATAGCTCTTTTAGAACTGCATATGATGATGATGAGGATTATCAACAAGCATCAGATTCATCATCCGAGAAGGATTCTTCTGTTGTGCATGAAACATCCAACAAAGAAGATTATCGACAAGTGCCAGATGCGTCATTCGAGAAGGATTCGTCTGTTATACATGAAACACCCAGTGAATCACTTGTCCAGCAGTATCTGCATATGTTTGAAACGACTGAAGGAAAAGAGCTTGATACCGTATACGGTGTTCGAAAACTCACGGGTGGTGTTTTGAAGATCGGTGATTCACCGGTGATTTTTGACGATAAGCGCATTTCAGTGCAGGACAAGACTTACGAACTCTCCCCCGGTTTGCTCGAATTGATATTCAAAAAGTCACCAAACAGAGAGATCATAACTGCAACAGATATGGATATCTATGGTGCAATTATCACAAGCACGAATGCGCATCACAAATATTATAAACCGAGCAAACCCATTCGCACAGATAACAATAAATTCAAAAATATTATTGCAAAGATGGTTGATTCCCCGATAAAATCAGCAAGGAGGACACCGAAGAGGCGGTCACAGCCAACAGGAAAGGTTTTACCGCTGTATATGATTGCTAGGAAGAATAATAAAATGGACTACGTTTATTGGGATGATCCGAATGAATTGGTGGATCGACTAAGATTACTTATGGCATCGCAGGCAGCCGGCAACACGAATCATGGCAATGAAATAATCTCCATCATTGAGGAATTGCGTGAAGCTGGAATTATTTATTAAACGGTACGCGGACTACACGGATTCATTTGGGCCATGAGCGTCGACGTGTTTGGACGACAGTTATCGAGAAAAGGTAGTCTCCCAGGCAGCCGCGGTCCTCCTGGAGATGGATTCAAAATTACGACCGATGGTCAATATGATATGAACAATAAAAGATTGTGTAATCTTGCTGATCCTGTAAATGCAAATGATGCAGTCACTGTTGGAGTCATGAAAAATGTTGTACAGCAAGAAGTTCATCTCGTATATGAAATTACTTCTTCTTTGCGAAATAATACCGACGATGTTGATATAATGATTCGAGGTCTTCAGTCGGAATTTGGCAATAATTTAAAAAATGAACGAATCAATTATGAAAACTTACAAGATCTCATGAAGCACAACTCTGAGCTCATTAGCGATCTGGAAAACAGACTGAGAACATTGGAGCGTAAGGACAATTGAAGCTGGCAGACGAGAAAAAATGAATGAGCGGAAGATAGCTGTAGTGGAGGAGCTCCACAGACCTGCGAGAAGAAATTATCCCCGTCGTCACGTGAATATTCGTGGATTGGATGAAACCTGGCAGGCTGATCTTGTGGACATGTCAGCATACTCACGATACAACAATGTCTACAAATTCCTATGGACGATTATCGATGTATTTTCCAAATTTGCTTGGGCTGTACCGATACAGAGTAAGAATGGCAAAGATGTAACGAACGCTATGAAATCTGTACTCGCGAAAGGCCGTATACCGAAAAAATTGCATGTTGATCGTGGCAAAGAATTTATACAATATTTTTACAATAAGAATTATTATAATAATATTATACAATATTATTACAATAAGAATTTTATACATTATTACAATAATGAATTCAAATCTCTATTGCAACGTTACCACATTGAACTATATTCCACGTTTAGTAATATGAAAGCATCGATATGTGAACGTTTTAATCGTACCTACATTAAAAAATAAAATGTGAAAACAGTTGAGTTTACGAGGTACGTATAAATGGATAGATATTTTGCCTGATTTAATATCAGACTATATTAATAGCAGACATCGTACAATAAAAATGAAACCAAAAGATGTCACAGCTAGAAATGAGAAAAAGATCCTGCGCAATATTTATGAGAATTTTGAAGTCAATCGTACGCGAAAAATAAAATTTAAGATTGGCGATAAAGTTCGAATCAACAAGTACAAACACGTTTTCGAAAAAGGTTATACGCCAAATTGGACGACCGAAATATTTACGATAAGTGAGGTGCGAAATACCAATCCGGTAACATATAAACTTGTAGACTATCGGAATCAACCGATTGAAGGTGGTTTCTACAGAGACTAGTAGAGAGATCGCCAACGCAGGTGCTCGAGGGGGTTTCGACTGGCCGAGATAGTGGGGGTAGTTCGCGTGGACATTGACTCGGGCGGTGTGGCAGATTTTGAGTCAGCTGTGTGCACATTGGCCTCCCGGGTAATGCAGGTTGACTGAGCGTGGCGTGCACATGGTATCGAGCGAAAACGCAGATATATATGTTACACGGACCACGGACTGTGAACCGCGAGCACAGTCTGCTACCCTGTCGGTCTTGGGATCGAAACTACTACTCGCATTTTTTTTCGGAATTAATATTTTTCTAATATTTATTTTTTTTGTATTTAGTAATAACGATGTTTTAATTTTAGTAAATAAATGGTATATACTGTTATTATAACGAATCTTTGCTACAGGAAATATTTTTATTTTATTACTCTGTATTCTTCAAATATTCCTGTCAAATATTCCTCAAGGAGTTTGCACACATTGGCATCCCGAAAAATAGGCCTATTTATTTTATATCCTAAACATAAGGAAGCTTTTACCAAATCTTTAACCCCGCACCCCGCAGATGTACGGAGTAAAATATACGGTATAAATGGTAATCTCGAGAAAATTACCGCCATTAAATTTTTTAGACCAATAATAATTGGGTCCTCGAAGTATAAAAAGTCTATTTATTTATTTATTTACATTTATGCAAACACCACGCGCAATTTTTTTCTTAATTAATATGTTTTTCAATATTTATTTTTTTTTTTGTATTTTGTAGTAACAATATTTCAATTTTAGTAAATAAACGCCACCTACTGTTATTTTGATGAATCTTTTTGCTACAGGAAATATATTTATTTAATTACTCTGTATTGTTTAGATATTCATGTCAAATATTTCATAAGGAAGTTGTACACATTGAAATGCCACAAAATAAGCCTATTTTCATAATTCATTCATAAGTATAAATCGATCTTGTATACTGAAACCTTGATTATTTGATAAATAAATAAAAAAATTCATACAAGTCTAAAGCAATTGAGTCTAAACAACCAGGCAAAGGTCTAAAACAACCAGCTGTTTCTACACTTTCGAAGGACAATATGACATTGCACCAAAATTTCATCCCCCCACTATTGTTGCTCCTCGAAATAATGATTAATGAATTCTCAATTTTACAAAAATTATAAGTTTGTAACTGCTGATCGGATTTAAATGATTAAAAAAGGATATTTTTTATCTTTGTTGCCCTTAAAAAAAAAATACGCCGTCGTCGGAGAAAAACGTATTAGACAGTTTTAGGGGTAATTTTTTTATTTTTTTTGTTCTTTCTACGAAAGGGCTACCCGGAATTCCACTCACTATTTTTTTTTCCTGTTAGAAGGGGCAAGACGCAACTCCACGGGATTTTTTTAAGATGGAAAAGGGCATCAGTGGAGAGGGAAAAATTGTTTTTTGTCAATTTACCCCGAAAACTCTCTAATGAGCTTTTACCCGATGACGGCATATTTTTTTTCGAAAAGGGCAAAAAAATAAAAAAGATTTTTCCTTTAATCGTTTAAATCCGATCAGCCGTTACGAAGCTATCTATGATTTTTACAAAATTGAGAATTTATTAGTCATTATCTCGAGAACCAACAATAGTGGGGAAATGAAATTTTGGTGAAATGTCGTGTATATATTGTCCTTCGAAATGCCTATACTGAATAATTTTTTCGAGGCGAAAAAAACGGGGTGGTTGAGTCGACGTGGAACGCGACATATGTATGTGTGCGTGTGTGTGTGTGCGTGCACGTTTGACTTTATCACATACAACAATAAGATGCGAGAATGGCAAAGAAATACAAATTTTTGATCTTTTTTGGAAAATTCTAGAGCTTGCTGAGGAATCATGGAATGTGCCATATGGACATATATATGTGTGTGTGTGTGCGTGTAATTTCGTCAGGGAAATAAATCACGGTGAAACGTGTTCGATAATAGGCTCCTATAGTAACTTGTCGAATGATGAGTGCATATTATTTCCCTGACATGCCTCTGATATACGATTTGACGCTCGTTTCGATGTGTACTTCTTTTTTATCATATAAATATTTTAATTTGTAAAAAAGTCCATTCACGCTCGTAAAAGGGTTTTTATCCGAGAAATAAATAAATAAATGAATAAATAATATAAATAAATAGATAAATAAATAGACTTTATACTTAGCGGATCCAATTATCATTGGTCTAAAAAATTTAATCACGGTAATTTTCTTGAGATTACCATTTATGCCGTATATTTTACTCCGTAAATCTGCGGGGTTAAAGATTTGGTAAAAGATTCCTTATGTTTAGGATATAAAATAAATAGGCCTATTTTTTGGGATGCCTCTTTGAAAAATATTTGACAGGAATATTTGAAGAATACAGAGTAATCAAATCAAATATTTTTCCTGTAGCAAAGATTCGTCATAATAACAGTATATATACCATTTATTTGCTAAAAAACAAAAAAAAATCGTATTACTTAATATACAAAATAAAAACATGTCAATTCCGAAAAAAAATGCGCCTTGTGGTTTCGATTCTAAGACCGACAGGATAGCAGCCACGGACGCAATGACCACTGCCACGACCTGTGTACACATATGCTGTTGGTTACCGGATTATGTTCATCTACAGGAGGCTAAACCGCCAATTAATTTAATTTTATGTCACTTTGGTCGAGTTAGATATGATATAAACAATAATATTGCCAAAACGTGCATGCTAGAATGAAAAAGTCGTCTCTGACGCAGTAACGTATCGATGAGCATATTTTTCCGCAATACAGGCACGACAATTTTCGTGATATATACTTAAATGAATGCTTATTATAACTAAATTTTGAGATAAAAACTCGTCTTTTGTCATCAAGACATAATCTAGTGTATAAATAAAGGGCAGCTCTCACATTTTTTGTCTTCTACAACAAACGCGTGAATCGTGGTTCGAAACGGTCAAAACGATTCACAGTCCGTGGTCCGTGTCCATATATCTGCGTTTTCACTCGATACCATGTGCACGCCACGCTCAGTCAACCTGCATTACCCGGGAGGCCAATGTGCACACAGCTGACTCAAAATCTGCCACACCGCCCGAGTCAATGTCCACGCGAACTACCCCCTCCACGACTAATCCCCCCTGACCAGCTTTACACCCGCAGGGCGACCGTTGGCGATCTCTCTACTAGTCTCTGGTTTCTATGAGGAAGAACTCACCAAAGTCAAATATCCGGATATTTATCTTGTAGAGAAAATTGTACGAAAACGTGGAAATAAATTGCTTGTGAAATGGTTAGGTTTCGATAATTCACACAATAGTTGGATCGGCGACAAGGATATGTAAAGGTTTATTAAATAAAGAGAAAAAAATTACACAATGGATTTTTTATTTTTTATAACCATGGGGTACAGTATCCATCGTATTGGGTAACAGTATTCTCTTATCATCTAACCAACTTAATGCCATTTTTTTTTGTTTTATCTTATGCACTTCGTGTTTTTTGCTTCGAATTAAATATTGATATTTTACTAAGTCTTGCTGATCAAACAAACAATTTTTATAATCTTCAAATGTTATTGTTTTTAATGTGGATCCTTTAATTCCTTTAGCTTTCTTTTTCGCTTTATTATTATCGAAAACTTTGAAAGCGTATAATTTTGCTCGGAGTCCTATGAACTCCTCCATAATTTTACTATTCATCTCATCTTTCATTAAACCTAGAACTTTCTTATTGGCTCGTGGAATTCCATAAATGTTATTAACCGGGTAGTCGGAAGTATCAAATCGATGTAAGTCTTGCTTAATATAATCATAAATGTCAGGTACGGTGAAGTGGTATAAGAGGCTGTCAGTGTCGGTATACATCAACTTAGCTCGATCGCCAAATGTTGGTTTTATGTAATTATAATGAAATTCGTAAATGAAAATTTTCGACAAATCGAGTATGGAAAATCCAACGTATATGGGTTTGTTAAAATGTACTTTGACGCGATTCAGTTCAATAATTACCATGTCATCATCGAAAACGGTGCAGCTATGGAAGTTTGGTTTTGCAATGAGAGCCTTTGCACCGTATCGACCTTCCCACTTTGTCACGAACTTAACATCTTTGTGCTTTCTTACATTTTCCATGGTTTTTCCAAATACCACATTATTCATCAATTGAAAAAAATTCTTTTCGAATTCATTGTTGGATTTTTTTCTCATTTCTGTGTTCAGATCAATGCACGTTTTGAGCCATGGAGCTTGATGAAATTTCAAAATTCTATGAATTTTTGACAATCTAATTCTCAGATTTAAACATTGTTTCAGATTTCTGTAATAAATAATGTATCTGTTTTTCGGCAGTAATGTTGTCATTAATTTCGATTGCTTGTTGTGAGGTGGTACGTAATGCTCGGGACAAAGGGGGAGATCTTTATGTAGCTCAAAAAGTTCCTCAGGATATTCCAAGTCCACCTCCAGGATATATCCCACAGGAGAATCGTCCGGAACATTGAGCACATTTATCGGCTCAGACTCCCACTCAAAAGAGCCAACTGGTAGATATTGGCTCATAGCCGCACCGTACAAATTGTTAACGTCAAAGTACATCAAGTACGATTTCTCTTTGCTTGGATCATAATCTGCACCCATGTATCTGTTGTTTGCATGAGCATACCTGTTTGAGCACTGTGAAACACCGCCTCGAATGCCTTTCTCGACAAACAAGAGCATTTCGGGATCGGTGAGAAGCTCAAGCTGTACACCGGTACATTTGAGCATCGCGTCAAAAGCAAGTCCCGGAGCTGTGAAATAATGCAGAGGATCCAAATCGTACGTCGAAGAGCAGTTGCGTCGAAAATTCTCATATATATCCGCCAATAGAAGAACATCGGTTTTCAAATATAAATCGGAATATTCGCCCAATAAGGTGATGTTGAATTTTTCCCAAACTTTTATTGCGTGTTCGTAGTCTTCTTCCGAAATATTTTCACCCATCAATTTTGAATAAAAATTTTCTCTCGATGGCAACTGCTCTTCGTCGAGTTTGTCCCAGCTGTCCACGTGCTCGTAAGGGAAAACTCCCTTTCTCGTGAGCAACTAGAATTCCTCTGCGCTACTGCAGTGCTTGCGTGTGATTGATTTGTCATTATCGTTCAAGTAAGATGCGAGTTTCTCGAGACTGCTCGCCATGAAACGGAAAGAATCGATAAAGCGTAAATTGACATTTGTGCCTTCGACGTACTTTGTGAATGAAATGTATTTTTCTTTGATATATTTTTATATATCTTGATGTATTTTTCTATATTTTTGTTTGATAAACCACTCGATGCAATCGGGCCCCCGTTTCAGTTCGAATTTTGATTGAGAATCGTCGAAGGCACATTTCAAGTAATACGCGGCACTGTACGGAACATGCTTTTGACAATCGTTTCCCGTTGGTTCGAGAAGGCATTCGAGGTCGGCGTACACGACGAACGGTACATCTTCTTTGTATCGATAATTTTTGAAATTCAAAATGTTGTTTTGTCCAGTCGGTAAAATCATTTTAGTTTTGTTTATGCTCATGCAATCTTGTTTATGATTTTCAAAAGATTCTTTAAGATAGAAATGGTTTAAGCAATTGTCACAAAACAGTGTTTGTTGATTATATTTTGTTACTTGAGCACTTAGCAAACGTGACAGATTACGGATCCAAGCAAAGTGGTAAACTGGTTGGAAATTGTCATCCCCGTCTACGTCCATATCGATATTCTCCTCCACCATGAGGAGATGTATAGTGGGCTTATCTGACTTGATTTTACTCATGTATAACGGTACTATTTCATTTTTTCTGCCACACTTGTCCATACCGTATACATTAATCGTTAAGTTGAAGCGATCCTCAAATGCGAGATCGAAAGAAGCATCAAGAACTCAAAGTACGAATCGAATTATTCCTTAAAGATATCCAGGAAGTAAAAAGACTTATTCGCTTTAACCCCTTCACTGGTAAAGGATTTGAGGGTGAAGTGGACATTTCTGGTAGACAATTTTTTTTTTTACCATCAACTTGTAATTTGGCACTTGAGGGTTTTTGGGGTCGCTGATCACAAATCTGCACTCCAAATTTGGCAATTCAAGATGGCGGATCCAATATGGCGGACAAAAATGCAAAAAGTCACTCGACGAGACTGAACGTTGGTACTCGGATGTTTTTGGGGTCGCTGATCACGAATCTGTACTCCAAATTTGGCAATTCAAGATGGCGGATCCAATATGGCGGACCAAAAATGCAAAAAGTCACTCTACGAGACTGAACGTTGGTACTCGGGGGTTTTTGGGGTCGCTGATCACGAATCTGCACTCCAAATTTGGCAATTCAAGATAACGGATCCAATATGGCAGACCAAAAATGCAAAAAGTCACTCGACGAGACTGAACGTTGGTACTCGGGGGTTTTTGGGGTCGCTGATCACGAATCTGTACTCCAAATTTGGCAATTCAAGATGGCGGATCCAATATGGCGGACCAAAAATGCAAAAAGTCACTCGACGAGACTGAACGTTGGTACTCGGGGGTTTTTGGGGTCGCTGATTACGAATCAGCACTTCAAATTCAGAAGTTGAACGCATGTTTATTTCTTACCTCCAGCATTGGTTCGCAATTTTCATACGATCCAAAGTGTGCCACGAGGAGGCTGCATGGTAGGATTTTACACTTCATTTTTTTTTCTTTTTTCACTTTTTTTTTTAATTTTTTTTTTTTTTTTAGATTTTTTCCGTTTTTTTTGCACGATAGTGCAAATAATAGAATAAGTAATGTAATATTAGACGAAGAATCGACGATTCATCATGGAAGTTATATCAAGGGTAATCGCGGAGATCGGGAACCCTTACGGAGAGACCCCGAGAACAAATTACATTATAACCAATCGGTATTACTATTTGAAGGAACTTTCGCTGCCAGAGGCAGTAACCTGCTTATACCTGTTTATATAGGCTATTGAAAATATTACTAAAATAATAATAAATATTAGAAATATTGTAAAAATAATTTTAAAAAAAGTTATTTTCAAACGGTCTAGTGCGTATATAATTATTATAAATATACATACGCACATTATTTCTTGAAATTATACCGATGTGTACAATCATATACATTAAATATAAATACACAAAACATCAATATAACAAAGTTATATTGCAGAGATCTTGCAGCAACATTGCAAATGCTATGTAATGAAAATGAGATTTAGCAATGTTGCTGAGACATTGCTGCAACCTTGCGTGCTGTATGGGGATAAGATGAATTGAATGCTTAGGAGTCATCGAGCACACGTAACCAACTCGGAATCGAAGGTAGCGCCTCTTGCGGAAAAATTTGAAAAAAATGCATGTCGAGGTTAGCGCCGCTTGCGGCAGATATGTCAACTAATGCATTCAACAAAAAGTGACGGTTGTCGATAGAGTAGGATGTAGTTACAGTGACGGCGCATGTTTCATGCGAAGGGCCCCGATCGCCCCGATTGACCCTCAAAGCCCTCAAGTACCGAAGTCGTGTCCCACATATATGTATCCCACCGATCCATGTGCCGGGTAGAGTAAATATACTCTCTCTCTCTCTCTCTCTCTCTCTCTCTCTCTCTCTCTCTCTCTCTCTCTCTCTCTCTCTCTGGCTTACGGACGACATCAAGGCGATCATGAAAAATCGGGATAGAGCAGTAGTGTTACAAGGACAGTTCTAACTCAAGATCCCTACCCCGACATTTACCGACATTTTTTAGCTCAGACACGAACCACTTAGCCGAGACCCGAACCCGGGGGGTGGGTAGGGGGGGGCTATCTTTAAGAGTCCGAATGCACGGAGTCGATCGGGGGGGGGGAACTCTAACAACTGGAGGGCACCTAATCTTTATGAGTCGAGGCATTGGGGGGGGGGGGGGGGGGAGGGGGGCTAGCTTTGAGGGTGGTATTGGAATGCCGCTATCTCTGGCAGCGGCGGGGCGCCTTATTTTTCATGGCGACATTTGATTGATGATTATCAGTTAGACTGGCGCCTCTGTAGGGCGGGGTGGGGGCTAGTTTTGAGGGTGGTATTAGAATGCAGCTATTCTGTATTTCTGACAGCTGCAGTGCAGCTTGTCTTGGCATTGGAATGTTATTATCTCTAACAAGTAAATAGCGGGCCAGAGAGTTAGACCTTTCAACCACACACGACGCTACCCTCCCGGGCCAGTGCGTCTGTTTGTCGCAACCTTATCGCGGGTCATAAATCATATCTGGTCGTGTGCCAAGGGTTAGACCGCAGTCTGGAAAAGACCAAACATGAGGTCATAAAATCTTAGAGGCGCCTATGATCCGGCTGGTCCTCGGCACCCGAAGGAAAATATCCCTAACAGGTATTCTTCTGACCGAATTTATATAAGCATTTCCCTATCGCACTGACTGGTGCGTGAGCAGATGTAGCGCAAGGTGCTGCGGCAGATCTTTTTTCAAACCGTGATGAAATTGGGACGAAGAGGAGATTGAAAATATGGAAAAGCACGTTCGATTCGATACTCGAGCTCAAATTCACATGATGTATGCATGGGATTATGCGTACAGAGCCGCTCGCCGAGGCCGGTGGGAAGAAGTTGCACGTGATCGTGAGCGATTTAGATTAAGAATTGAAAAATGCGGCAAACTGATTGATTCTGTATTGACGGAGAAAAAAATTTAACGAAAAATGGTATACTGATATGCGCCTTCGACGTGTTTCGACCTGTTTCGAGCCCTCCCAATACCTTCGAGAGCGGATGATGCCATCTTGCATGTCTGAACACGCTTGAGCCTGCACAGTGTTTACATATTGTGACAAACCGCCGGAAAATGAGGCTTTGATGTTCATGGAATGCCGCTATGACGCGCTTAGTCCCGTTCTTGCTATCAACATGGACGGATATTCTGATGGCGTTCTCGGAGCCAAATATCCGTGGGAATTATCAAGGGGTGATCTTAAGAATATAACGAAGCCTATAATTTTAAAATATTTTAGTCGATCAATTCATATGTTTTATGATCGTTTACCGCAAAATCTTCGTGCAGACGCCGAAATTATGTCATATCTGCCTTGTATGGAACATTGGAATACGCTCCACATCATGACTCATATCGATGGCCCTGCACCCTCTGTACGGAATTGTCAAATGTGTCGCTCTAAAGTGTGGGCGGAGGAAAATGTGAAAAATTCTATTGGGTCCTAGAATTGAGAGTTGGTGGGGGTCGGGAATTTTGAGGGCCTATATAATATCAAGATGCACGCCTGAACTGCAACCGTTTACATGCAAGACAAGCAACGTGAGCTGAAAGAACGATTGCTCCTGCTTTTGAAAAATATTGAAGAAGTGAAAAATCTTATACGTTGGAGAGAGGATCTGGGATTCATCACAAACAGATTAAAAGATACATCAATAAGTCGAAATGGATTTCACAAGTATCAACAAGGTGGGAATAATGGCGGAATTTTTGCCAATAAAAAAATTGGCTGAACTCTCCGTTCAGGCAGATCATCCGATCTCCGACCTGAGAATAGTCGAAACGAAATTCGGGAGGAGGATCGTGGCGGATATCACCAACGATTCCTCCGTATTCCTACCTGCAAGATTCGTGAAAGCGTTCGACGAGAACAAAGAAATATTCAAAGAGATGATTGACGCTGCGCATACAAATCAACTCTATATGAACTACTTCGGTGGGAAATATAACAGCGTAGAATTCAAACGCATCTGACGCCATCAAACCATCAATCCATCGCGCCTACTATGGGGTCGTGACTCTACGCGAACGATGGTGGCACTGAAAAAAGTGTTTGAATCCATAAGTGCGCATGGTTGAAAAAGTAAAAAAAAAAAAAAAAACATTATAGATGACGTGTGGTGCGAAATGTATAAGTTGGAGTGAAACCAAATATGTAATACAATTTCCTATGGTTTATTTCAATAAAAAGCACACATATATTTTTCGATAAAATGTTTTTATTTATTTCAAAAATCCTGCGTTTACACAATGCCTAATGTACCAGCTCCTTAAAGATTTCACGTTTGCGTTGGCACAATTATATTTTGAGTCATGGGGATGATGAGAACATCCTCTGTTGTTTGATATATTCGATAATTTCTGCAATGATGGACAATCGAGAGTTTCCATATCGACAATATGTGCCGACGAATCCGTGAATTGCGCCAACCACGTCCTCTTCTCTAATCCCTTCACGTAGATGGTTCGGGCTTGTTTCAAGATAGCTCGAGTTGTTGTTCCAGCAGCTTCGTACGGCGTGTCGCCTGAATTCCATCGTATTCCATGAAAATTTCGTTCCAGCCATGAATTCATCGTTTTGTACTTCACTGGTAGAGAGTTCCATGGGGTTGGAGGTTTGAAGAAAAACGTCAGGGGTTCAGCGTTTTCAGAGATTTCGACAATAAAATTTTATTGAAAATATTGAAAATATTCCCGAAGATTCGCCGATCGGGTATATACTCGAGGTCGACTTGCAGTATCCCAATGAGCTGCACGAATCTCACAAAGACTTTGCCGCTATGTCCAGAACACTATCGAGCCCCGAAATCTAAAAATTCAAAATTGATGACGACATTGCTACCGAAGGAAAAATACATTATTCACTACCGTAATTTACAGGAGTCTTTGAGATTGGGTCTAAAATTAGCAAAGATTCATCGGGTGCTAAAATTCAAACAATCTCCTTGGTTGAAAAAATACATTGATCTCAATACGAATTTGAGAAAGCAGTCCAATAACGATTTCGAGAAAAACTTTTACAAACTAATGAATAACGCGGTGTTTGGGAAAACGATGGAAAATGTACGTAATCATCGTGAAGTAAAGCTCGTTACACGCTGGCATGGGCGATATGGTGCAAGAGCTCTCATCGCTCGAGCTACCTTTCATAGCTGCACCATATTCGACGACGATATGGTTATAATAGAATTGACTAAAGCTAAAGTAAAATTCAACAAACCGATATATGCTGGATTTTCAATTCTTGACCCGTCTAAAATCTATTTATACCGTTTCCATTATAACTATATGAAGATTACATTCGGCGAACAAGCCAAATTATTGTACACAGATACGGACAGCCTAATCTATCACGTAACTACTCCAAATATCTACGAATCCATGAGACGTGACATACACCAATTTGATACATCTGATTACCCGACAAATAATCCCTATGGAATGCCTCTTGCGAATAAAAAAGTGTTGGGTCTTATGAAAGATGAAAATAATGGTAAAATTGTGACCGAGTTTATAAGGCTTAGGGCAAAGTTATACTAATATAAAGTACAAGGTAATGAGCTTGAAAATAAACGTGCAAAGGGCGTCAGAGGAGCGACTTTAAAAACCATTACGTTCGATGACTATAAAGAGTGTCTATTTCATTGTAAAACCCTGATTAGGACCCAGCACATGATACGCAGCTCAAAACATATTGTAGAGACGGTTAGGCAAAATAAAATAGTATTAAGCTGGCAGGATGACAAAAGAATTCTGTGCCCAAAGTCTACTGATACTGTACCATGGGGCTACGATGTGACGAGCGAACACATGTACATGGAAGCATAAATCTTCGAGCAGTAAGAGTCGGCAAAACCTCTCAACGTTTCACGAAATTTGGGTGCAACTATCAGCATATTTACCGTAGCACTAAAATGCCCTTCGCTCTTCCTCTCTTTTATGACAGGCAGGTCATTTTCAAGGGAGAACCTTCTCAGTATAATTTTTCTCGCGTAGCTGAACACATCGATGAAAATGGTACCATTATCCTCAGACGTCTTTATGCTGTTTGTGTTCTTATTTAATAAGTGCTCTCTATTAAAACGAATTTGGCGTGAAGTGTGTTTTTCCGAGCTCAAACTCTTGCCTCGTCAAGCTATTTTAAGAAAATTATGGACTATTTTATCGGCAACGCGACGGAGGACGTTTCGTCGAGCGTTTGATCGCGGCTTAATGGATCATCCTGACATCCTGAACACTGCAGTTCGCGTCATCAGGATGTTCAACTGGGGCGAGGAAGGCGAGCTACTACCGATACTCGATGAGCATGGTAAGTAATAGAAATTATCTATCTCCTGCCTAGCCATCTGTCAGCACATTACTTGACCACCTGACTCTCTATCTCTCTCTCGCTTTCTTCATTATGCCTAGCTGTAGTTGGAAAGCTTAGCAGCGTACCTGGCTAATCTCCCTCCCACCCTTTTTCTGTCTCTGTCTCTCTCTCTCTCTCTCTCTCTCTCTCTCTCTCTCTCTCTCTCTCTCTCTCTCTCTCTCTCTCTCTCTCTCTCTCTCTCTCTCTCTGTCTCTCTCTCTCTCTCTCTCTAGAAAACATAAAGTACCCACTGCAATGAAATATATATTTATATATTCAGCAAAACGAAAGCTTCTCGCTAATTCCGACGAAGAATCTTCAGATCAGGATGATTTAGTACAGCCGGATGGGGCAATAGCTGGACCGTCCGGGTTAAACCGGCGCTCGCTGTCATTATCATCGCTATCGTCATCATCGTCATCGTCCTCAGCTATTACAATATACCGATCACCACCAGCGTCTCCATCGAGATCTTCGTCGTCCTCGCCATCGAGAGCTCCGCCTTTACCACCCGCTCGACCACCGCCACCCCGATCCCCCAGCCCTGAGGCCCAAATAGAGTGGATCCACGCTGAGCCTAGACCACGCGGTTACTATACGCCGCAACCGCCATCATCCCCTAGACAATACGAAGATAGCGATTCGAGTATGAACTCACTCTTTTTGGACAGCGACCTATGCGAAGATTTAGGTAAAGAAATAAAACGCGTGCACACACACACACACACGCACACACGCACGCACGAACGCGCACACACACACACACACACACACACACACACACACACACACACACAAACACACGCACACAGATTTTAACATGCATATTAGAATATATCATTAAAATGTTACAGGTTATGAGTCGTGCGCTTTCGCTAATTTAGCTCCAAGGGAGCAAGTTGCAGGATTCGCCGATGACGACGAGGAAATAAATATAGATTATTTGTAATTTAATAAAATAAAAAATTAATTCGAAAAATGAAATTTATTTTATTCAATTTATTTCAGATTTCCTTACCCAACTATTGTGGGCATTGTCGAAACCCAACCATTTTACAAACATTTCATTCCTACGCGTTTTCAATACTCGTTCAATCAGATAAATATCGGGATTTTCAACTCTGAGTAGCTCTTGCTCATAAAAACCACCGGCGATGGGTTCATCTTGATAGTCCTTCAGACTGCACGTCACAGGGTTCGTATTTTTCACTTGATGTATTGTAAATATTTCCGTTGCCCAGTTTGGAGTATAACCCTTGGCAAATATATTTTTAAATTTGCTTATTCTCACTTTGTCACCGCGTCGAAATTTCGTCGACTTTTTTTTCAAAGGTTCTCGAGTCGTGAAAACGCGTTGTAACAGCTGCTTCTCATTCTCCGAGTTCACGTCTTTCGGCTTCATTTTAATTGTGCGATGTACACTATTGTTATATTCGGAAATCAAATTTTTCCTGTGAGAGATGGGATAGAAGGTGGCGATTGAAAAGATCAATAATGTTCATTTGTTAAAATATTTTATTACACATCAGATTTCCTTATCCAACTATTGTGGGCGTTTTCGAAACCCAACCATTTTACCAAAATTTTATCCCCACAAGTTTTCAATATTCGTTCAATCAGATAAATATCGGGATTTTCAACTCTAACAAGGAAGGTATCCCAGGTCGATCTCTCCGATTTTGATCTAACTCATATATGTTGTAGTACATTGAAAACTAAGCGACACGTATTTTTTTTTATCTGCCATTAAACACTTTAAGGGGGTGAAACCACCCTCCAAAGTAAGGCATGTCAAGGGGCCATTTGGCAGTTTCACCCACAACGACATAATATTTTTTAACCAATCCAACTGCAAAAGTTTTCTCATAATGAGAAACAAAAAATGTAATTTTCTCGATAAAAAAAAAAAAAAAAAACAAGGGGTGAGCCACCCCTAAATATTATTACATTAATGCCAAAAATGGGCAAATTCAAGTAAAAAAATCTGAAAAAAATATATATTACGTATGAACACAAAATAAAATTGACGTGTTTTTGGATTTTCCCGAAAAAAAAAAATTGGCCGGGCTAACTACCCCTGAATGCTGTTTATCTTGCGTGTATGCGAAAAATCGTCAAATTCAAGTTTAAAAATCTAAAAAAATGTATATTGCGGATAAACACGAAATAATATTGCCTTGTTTTTGGATCTTCCCGAAAAAAAATATTGGCCGGGGTAACTACCCCTAAACGCTGTTTATCTTGCCCGTACGTGAAAAATGGTCAAATTCAAGTCTAAAAATCTGAAAAAATGTATATTGCATATGAACACGAAAGAATATTGCCTTGTTTTTGGATCTTCCCGAAAAAAAATATTGGCCGGGGTGACTACCCCTGAACGCTGTTTATCTTGCGTGTATGCGAAAAATGGTCTAATTCAAGTCTAAAAATCAGAAAAAAATGTATATTGCATATGAACACGAAAGAATATTGGCTTGTTTTTGGATCTTCCCGAAAACAAATATTGGCCGGGGTAACTACCCCTGAACGATGTTTATCTTGCGTGTATGCGAAAAATGGTCAAATTCGAGTCTAAAAATGTGAAAAAATGTACATTGCGTATAAATACAAAAGAATATTGACTTGTTTTTGGATTTTCCCGAAAAAAAATATTGGCTGGGGTAACTACCCTCGAACGCTTTTTATCTTGTGTGTATGCGAAAAATGGTCAAATCAACTCTAAACATCTGAAAAAAATAGATTGCGTATGAACCCAAAGGAAATTCGACGTATCTTTGGTTTTTCCCGAAAAAAAATATTGGGCGGGGTAACTACCCCTAAATGCTTTGAATTGTTAACGTTTGTTTGTTTTCTCACGATATCATCAAATGCTTAAACAAAAAAATCATCGGGAACAAAGACAAGGTAATTTTTCGAATGAAGTTTAATACGTTTTATTGGTGTAATTTATCGTTACGAAAATGATAAACCAAAAATTATTAATTTTCGAATATTGAACAATTGGGATAATCGTCGAAAAAGTGTTTCAAGCAGAAGGATTTTTTACACCATGAACATCGAATAACAGCAACGTTTGTGCAGCCTTCGATTTCGACGTCTGCCTTGCAGATTCAGTATTTTGTATAAAATTAAATTCCTCACGATCACCTTTGAAACGTGTACGTAGAGTAAAAACCGCCCGAATGAATTTTGTTCATCGGGGGTAGTTGCCCCGGCCAATATTTTTTTTTTCGGGAAGATCCAAAACAAGTCAATATTATTTCGTGTTCATATGCAATATACATTTTTTCTGATTTTTAGACTTGAATTTGACCATTTTTCGCGTACACGCAAGATAAACAGCGTTCAGGGGTAGTTACCCCGGCCAATATTTTTTTTCGGGAAGATCCAAAACAAGTCAATATTATTTCGTGTTAATACGCAACATACATTTTTTCAGATTTTTAGACTTGAATTAGACCATTTTTCGCATACACGCAACATAAACAGCGTTCAGGGGTAGTTACCCCGGCCAATATTTTTTTTCGGGAAGATCCAAAAACAAGGCAATATTCTTTCGTATACATATGCAATTTACATTTTTTTCAGATTTTTGGACTTGAATTTGACCATTTTTCACGTACAGGCAAGATAAACAGCGTTTAGGGGTAGTTACCCCGGCCAATATTTTTTTTCGGGAAGATCCAAAAACAAGGCAATATTATTTCGTATTTATACGCAATATACATTTTTTCAGATTTTTAAACTTGAATTTGACGATTTTTCGCATACACGCAAGATAAACAGCATTCAGGGGTAGTTACCCCGGTCAATTTTTTTTTTTCGGAAAAATCCAAAAACACGTCAATTTTATTTTGTGTTCATACGTAATATATATTTTTTTCAGATTTTTTTACTTGAATTTGCCCATTTTTGGCATTAATGTAATAATATTTAGGGGTGGCTCACCCCCTTGTTTTTTTTTTAATCGAGAAAATTACATTTTTCGTTTCTCATTATGAGAAAACTTTTGCAGTTGGATTGGTTAAAAAATATTATGTCCTTGTGGGTGAAACTGCCAAATGGCCCCTTGACATGCCTTACTTTGGAGGGTGGTTTCACCCCCTTAAAGTGTTTAATGGCAGATAAAAAAAAATAAGTGTCGCTTAGTTTTCAATGTACTACAACATATATGCGTTAGATCAAAATCGGAGAGATCGACCTGGGATACCTTCCTTGTAAGTAGCTCTTGCTCATAAAAACCACCGGCAATGGGTTTTTCAAAGACTTCCAAAGACTTCTGAAGACTATCAATTGCGTATTATGAAGAATTCTTCGAAGACTTCCAGAGACTCCCAGAGCCTCCAAAAGACTTCCAAAGACTTCCGAAGAATTCCAAAAACTTCCACAGACTTCTAAAAACTTTCAAAGATTTCCAAAGGCTTCCGAAGACTTCCGAAGACTTCCAAAAACTTCCAAAGATTTTCAAAAACATCTAAAGACTATCGATTGCGTATTATGAGGAATTCTTCGAAGACTTCCATAGACTCCCAGAGCCTCCAAAAGACTTACAGAGACTTCCGACGAATTCCAAGGACTTCCACAGACTTCTGAAGACTTTTAAAGAATTCCAAGGACTTCCACAGACTCCTGAAGACTTTTAAAGTCTTCTGAAATGCCTTCGTGCTCACCCAAGGGGGGCATCATGATATTCTTTCAGCAATTTTTCTCGGCCTTCTTTGCTTGGGCAGGCGGCGCCTATGCTGAAGCCTTCTTTGTTCCTCTCGTGGCTGCTTGAGCATCGGTGCTTGTCTGGGAAATGCCAAAGCGTAATCTTCGGGGGGGGGGGGGGGGGGGCAGGGAGATTAGGGAGTATCTACCTATAGGTATGGATAGGATATCTATCGGTAGATACCATTTGGTACGGATAGGATCGTATTCGTATCTATTGGTATATACCTATACCAATCGGTACCAATCATAGTAGAAACTAATTGATACAAATAGGGTCCTATCGGTGCGTATTAGTATGTGCCGATTGGTACAGATCGTAAATTTTTATGATCTGTTATTTTACGACCATTTATTTTAACGGCCTTTTATTATTGCATAATTTTTTGAAATTCATTTATTTTTACGCACTTTCATTATTGGATCATTTGTGGAAATTTTCGCGGAATTAAAATTTAAGGCGATATTTGTTGTTTAAAAAAAACCTGCAGATACAGGAATTTCTCAAGAAATGTTAAAAAAAATTAAAGGCTTTTCAGAGACAAATGCATGAAAGATTACAGACGATATCGAAATGGATCAAAATGAAAGGCTGATGATCGTTTGCGTTAGCCAGAAATATCTCGCATATATTATCTATCCGTACCTATCGATAGATACCTATTGGTACAGATAGGATCCTATTCGTATCTATTGGTATCTATGTGCACCAATCGGTGTGTATCAGTAAAAACCAATTGGTACCAATAGGATCCTATCTGCATGTATTGGTATGTACCCATAGTTACAGATCATGAAATATTACGATCTTTTATTATAAAAACTTATATTTTAACGGCCTTTATTAATGAATTATTTTTTAAATTCATTTATTTTTACCCACATCTGATATTAGACCACTCTTTTAAATTTTCAGGAAATTTTAATTTGAGGCGATATTTTTTCTTAAAGAAACACCTGCACACATAGCAGTTTCGCAAGAAATGTTTAAAAAAAATTAGAAGGCTTTTCAGAGACGTTATGAATGCATAAAAGATTAAACATGATATCAGTATGGATCGAAATGAAAGGTTGATCGATTAAGTTGGCCGGAAATACCTCACATACATTTTATCCGTACCTATCGGTAGATACCTATTGGTACAGATAGGATCCTATTCTTATCCATTGGTATCTACCTATACCAATGGGTGCCTATCAGTAGAAACTAATTGGTACAGATAGGGTCCTATCGGTACGTATTGGTATGTACCGATAGGTACAGATCGTAGATTTTTACCATCTGTTCTTTTACGAACTTTTGTTTAAACGGCCTTTCATTAGTGGATAATTTTTTGAGATTCATTTATTTTGACCCACTTTTATTATTGGATAATTTTTGCAAATTTTCGGGGAATTATAATTTAAGGCGATATTTTTTGTTTACAAAAAACCTGCAGAGATAGAAGTTTCTCACGAAATGTTAAAAAAAAAGGCTTTTCAGAGACCGTAGGAATGCATGAAAGGTTACAGACGATATCGGAACGGATCAAAATGAAAGGCTGATGATCGTTTGCGTTGGCCAGAAATATCTCGCATATATTATCTATCCGTACCTATCGATAGATACCTATTGGTACAGATAGGATCCTATTCGTATCTATTGGTATCTGTGTGCACCAATCGGTGTCTATCAGTAAAAACCAATTGGTACCAATAGAATCCTATCTGCATAATTTTAAAATAATTGTTGTCCACCGTATACGCAAACATTGTACGAAGTACGAATATGTTTCATGTTTTCGCTTCAAGTAATCTGTCCAGGATCTGAGACTTGCGTAAGCGAGAAATATCATCGCCGGCGCACCGAAATACGTCACTTCCGCCCTGCCCCCGCTGTCTTTTTTTTCACTTTAAAAAATATTTTTGTATTTAATGAAGACTACCAAGTGAACACACCACATTTCAGCATTGTATGTTTTATATTTTTCTCATGGAAAATTTCGGAAACATCGACGATTTTAGGACCCAACAAGGTAGAAACCTCCTTTAATACAGCACACGATCCTCGTGGAATACCCAATATATGATTTTTTTCATTTTGCACTAAAAGAGAAGATTTTTTGCACTAAAAGAGAAGAACTCATTTTTTGTCTACGATTAACCTTAAAAAAATATTAGTCTGAAAAATTATGAATAAGTACATTTTCGAATTCTATGATAATCCCAAATTATATAGAGATGAAGAGGATGAAAAAAAATATGGAAGAATTAAGGTATATTTGTTACTATTGCAAGCCGATTGAATTGGTTCCAACGGGAACAATTTTTGACGAACCACCCTAATGTATAAGTCAATAATTTCAGTCATTAATCGTATTTGTTCGGTAATAGAAATTTTATTTCCTATTTTTCGACCATTTTTGATAGAATTTTTTTTCAATCACATTATGAATTTTCATATTTATAACTAAAATTCAGTTTACGTCTTATCTTTCTGATTGTTTCCATGCAGCCATCCATTAATGCCACCAATGTGCTCATGTATGTTGCAGAAAAAATGACGAAAAAAAAAAAAAAAAAAATGAAAGTAGTAGCAGCAGCAGCAGCAGCAGCAGCAGCAGCAGCAGCAGCAGCAGTGGCAACGCCAGCGACAGCAACAACGACGATAAAAAATTAAAAAAAAAATAAAGTAATAAAGTAAAACACGCATAGCTCTCATGTGTACATTATTGAGGTGTGAAAAGGTTGTTAATGGGTGATTCGTATTTGCCAATAAGGATCACTAAATCACCCGAAGGGTACATTTTTTGCAATACGGATAAATACCGATAAGTGCAAATGAAGAGTGATTTGCAGATGCGCATATATTCCAATAGAAAAAGGCCCTTATTGCATTCGAGAATCCACATAGAAACCACTTGAAATTACGCTCATCCTGAAGTGGTTGCATCAGGTAAATCCAATTGAAACATGTACATTTTTCACCCGTATTTGCCGATAAAAAAGCACGACCTCGCCCGAATGGTAGATATTTTGCAAAACGGATAAATACCGATAGGTGCACATGAAGAGTGATTTGCAGATGCGCATATATTCCAATAGAACAAAAGGTCCTGATTGCATTCGAGAATCCACATAGAAACCACTTGAAATTACGCTCATCCTGAAGTGGTTGCATCGGGTAAATCCAATTGAAACATTTACATTTTTCAGTCGTATTTGCCTACAAAAACCACTACCTCGCCCGAATGGTACATATTTTACAAAACCTATAAATACCGATAGGTGCACATGAAAAGTGATTTGCAGATGCGCATATATTCCAATAGAACAAAAGGTCCTGATTGCATTCGAGAATCCACATAGAAACCACTTGAAATTACGCTCATCCTGAAGTGGTTGCATCGGGTAAATCCAATTGAAACATTTACATTTTTCAGTCGTATTTGCCTACAAAAACCACTACCTCGCCCTAATGGTACATGTGTTACAATACGGGTAGATACCGATAGGTGCAAATGAAGAGTGATTTGCAGATGCGCATATATTCCTATAAAACCGGAGGTCCTTATATCATTCGAAAATCCACATAGAAACCACTTGAAATTACGCTCATCTTGAAGTGGTTGCATCGGGAAAACAGAATTAACACATATACATGTTTGATCCGTATTTGCCGATAAAAACCACTACGTCGCCCGAATGGTACATATTTTACAAAACCTATAAATACCGATAGGAGCAAATGAAGAGTGATTTGCAGATGCGGATATATTCCAATAGAAAAAAAGGCCCCCATTGCATTCGACAATCCACATAGAACTACTTGAAATTACGCTTATCCTGAAGTGGTTGCATGGGGAAAACAGAATTAAAACATATACATGTTCGACCCGTATTTGCCGATAAAAACCACTACCTCGCCCGAATGGTACATATTTTACAAAACGGACAAATACCGATAGGTGCAAATGAAGAGTGATTTGCAGATACGCATATATATTCCAATAGAACAAAAGGTCCTTATTGCATTCGAGAATCCACATAGAAACCACTTGAAACTACGCTCATCCTGAAGTGGTTGCATCGGGTAAATCCAATTGAAACAAGTACATGTTTCACCCGTATTTGCCGATAAAAACCACTATACCTCGTCCGAATAGTACATATTTTACAAAACCTATAAATACCGATAGGAGCAAATGAAGAGTGATTTGCAGATGCGCATATATTCCAATAGAAAAAAAGGCCCCCATTGCATCCATTACAATCCACATAGAAACCACTTGAAATTACGCTTATCCTGAAGTGGTTGCATGGGGAAAACAGAATTAAAACATATACATGTTTGACCCGTATTTGCCGATAAAAACCACTACCTCGCCCGAATGGTACATATTTTACAATACGGATAATAACGGATAATAAGTGATCGGTGGATACAGATACATTCTCGTAAAACCAAAGGTAAGTTTTTGATCTGAAAATCCATTCAGAAACCGATTGCTGGCAACTTCCAATTGGAACAGACATCATCCATTAGGATCTCTAAAAACAAATTCTGCCGATACGTTCAAATAAAATCCTAGTTCGTAAGTGCACGTTCATTCCGATAAAAATATTAAACAAATTAAGGCTATCTGCAATTGCAGTTAAAATATCACCGAAATTTAAAAGTTATCTGCAATTGCAAATTGATTCGCGCTGAGCCGTTTTAGGATTCTATACGTTTCTATGGGTGGGGTAGATACCTATAAATCCCAATAAAATCATGAGCTTTGAAAAATCATCAAGCCTATCGTAATTTAAAAGGGATTCCAAGGACAAAAACACATCAAATTACGATTGAATATATTTTTTTTTAATGGTTTCTATCGGTTTTTTGCAACAGGGACAGGATGATCATCCTGTCCTGTTCACACTTTCAATATTCCACACATAAATTTCATAATTTCAATGCTCCTAGTTTTTATGCAACCCATTTGTTAATTAACAATTAAATAATATTTTTCACTGTATATCACCTTTTTATTAAATATCACGCTGGTCTGTTCAGCCCAGTGAGACAGCGCTTTTTCATGAGTACTCGTAGACTGATGTCATTTAAATACGGGAAAGTTGTAAGGCGTCAATGGATGTGTTTAGCCGAACTAAACGTTGAGAACTGTTGAGTGTGAACATTTTCGGGCCGGACACGTTTATGTTGAGGTGCGTTGCGATTGGTCGGAAAAAGTGTGACGCCATATTGGTCATTCGGTAAGTCAGATTGACACAACCTAACCTAACCCAACTACAGTAATCAGTGATTACAAGCCGCCATTTGTGGTGAGCCTTTCTACTCAACGTTTAGTTCGGCTAAGCACACCCATTGGGTGTGTTTAGCCGAACTAAACTTTAGCGTATCCCTGCTAACACAGAAGTACAGAACGTTAGATAAACGTTGTTAAGACATTTAAAAAAACACGTAAAAACGTCTCTTTTGAATGGTCGAAAAAACGTCTTGAAAACGTCTTTTAATGTTTATTTTCCCCAATACGTCTTTTAAACGTCCCCAATACGTCTTTTAAACGTTATTTTGGCCGCAATTTTCTTCCCCAAAAAGTTTACAGCGTGTTTAACACATTTCTGTTAGCTTCTGTAAACTTTTTGGGGAAAAAAATTACGGCCAAAATAACGTTTAAAAGACGTTATCAAGACGTTTTTTTGACCATTCAAAAGAGACGTTTTTGCGTGTTTTTGTAAACGTCTTAACAACGTTTTTATAACGTTCTGTGTTAGCAGGGTAGTGGTAGCGTATCAGTCGTTAGGTAGGTCGTTAGGTAGGTCTCAGGTAAAATCTCAGGTAGGCTCAAAATCAATTTCGACGAAATAACGTCCGGACTACGGAGCTGGAAACAATCCTAAAAAAAAATCTTTTAAGCGTTAAATTTGTTTTCAATGATTATTTGAGGATCGAAAGTGCTGGATTCACCGATTGGAGGATAGCGGGTTCAAATCCCCGTCAATGACTTTTTTTTTTTTGAAAAATTTACAGGATTTCAAAAAATAATAGAATACCAATTTTAAATTCGTTTATCGATCATTCCTATTATATTTATTATGCGGATTGGACCCGCGTGTTTCATTTGGCATTTGTTTTTTACGACTATCTACGAAATACTATGAACTTCTTCGAACGCGTACGAAAACCGATTACACAAAAGTACGCCTTTATATGACAATCTACAAAATTTTACGACATTTTACAAAAAATTCTATGCCACAAATTAAGAACGTGTTCCAAATTTCCTAAAAAATAATAGAAATTTTGGTAGAAAGTCGTAGAAATCATTTTCACCGTAGGGAAGACTGTTGAGACGAGTCATCGCATTTAGCAAGCGTATACGAAGATGGCCGAGTGTAGCCGAGCACCCTCGGGTCTCGAGCGAGGCAAGGCGAAGCTTTCGAGAGAGTCAGTCGCAAGCGAACTATAGTAGAGAGAGCACGCAGTGTACCTATATAATAAAGTCACATATATATTCAGTCTATTTCAATATTCATCGGCATTATTCTCCTGCGTCGTTATCCTCCCTTTTCAGAACCATATATTAAACATTGGCATTAACAGGTTATGGGCCCAGAAAACGTAGCGGGTTAAAAAAAAAGTGTGGTTTTGGTGGAAAGCGAGAGAGTTCCGGGATCGCAGAAGTGCGGGAAATAGAAGCGAGCGGGCTTGTAGCTCAAGGCGGCCATCGTTGCGTGTCGGAGAAAGGCACGTGGCCGAGAGACAAAAGAGACTAGTGTTCGCGAGGCAGGTGCTCGGATAGAGTTCGAAGTGCGTCGAATCTCGGGCATCGGGGAAAAAACGAATCGGCGAGAATATACGTAATCGAGTTTCGTGTCGTATCGCGCGCGTCGGCATACGCGTAGTTTTTTTTCGTTTTTCTGGCTTTAGTGTTCACGTGATCCGAGTTTTCGTCACCGCTCGAAGATGTCGAGTGACGCGTTGGTACGATCGGTCAAGCGGTTCGACGGCAGAAATTTACAAGCATGGAAGTTTCAAATATCGGCAGTGCTGATGGCGAACGAGATATTTGACGTGGTCGACGGTACCAGAACGAGGCCAGCAAATGCAACAGGCGAAAACGCCGCGCTTACGAAAGTGTGGTTAAAAGACAATGCCAAAGCGACGGCGATTATCGCGTCAGCTATGGAGGACGAACAAGTAGCGAGTGTGCTAGTGTGTGTCACAGCTAAGGAAATGTGGGACAAGCTCATCACAGTACACGAACAGAAATCAGCATCGAACGTCGGTGCGTTAACGCAGAGGTTCTATTCCTACAAGATGGGTCCGACCGACACGGCCATTCAGCACGTGAGTGCTGTTCAAAACATGGAGCGGCAGTTGATCGATCTCGGAGAAAGGATCTCCGACGCGGCAGTGATTGCAAAAATCCTATCGAGTTTAACGCCGAAATTTAACGTGTTCAGGACAGCGTGGGATAGCGTGGACCCGGCGCGTCAGACGGTCACGTATTTGCTAAAGAGGCTCATACGGGAAGATTCGAACGACAATGATGACGGGGACACAGCGAGTGCGTTGGCAGTCACCAGACAAAGCGAGTCGAAAGAAAAGGACAAAAAGAAGAAAAAGTCGAAGAAAAATATCGAATGCTATCGATGCCAGGAAAAGGGACACTACGCAAGTCAGTGCCAGAAGCAGAAGAAGGAAGGCGACAGTAAGGACAACAACAAAGGTCAGTCAAATCGCGGGTGCGCGTTTGTTGTTCAGTCGCAGAAACAAAGCGCGGAAGCACTAGTAGTGGGGGATCGAGGAAAACAGCCTTCGGCCGAGCAGCCAAAACGGTTGCGAGATGCCGACAAGAGGGACGTCTGGATTACCGACAGCGGAGCGTCGGAGCACGTCACGTCGCGTCGCGACTGGTTCGAGGAGCTAAGGCAGGTAAAAGGGGAAACTGTCTTACTGGGTGACGACGGAGTATGCGAGGTGGCTGGCGTTGGGAGAATCCGTGTCGAGAAGTTCGTCAACACCCTAGCGGGAAAAACAACCACCCAAGCAACCGCGCAGACAACCGGTTGTTTTGTGCAAAAAAGCAACCGCAAAAGATGCGGTTGCTTGCGGTTGCTAGTTGCTGGTGGTTGCTAATGCAGTTGTTGATGGTTGCTTTAAGTTCATACAATCGCGATCAACCGATCATGCGGTTGTTGTTATTTTCCAAAGTCCGCTGAATATGCTGGGATCGATTAAGGTAATCGGGGACGTTATTTATTGTATCATACGTGTAGTATTACGTAGTGCTCCTCTGTTAAGCTAGAAAGTTGCTAAATACTTCATAAGAAAAACCGTTATTTTATAAAAAATACAATATCCAGGAGTTTGTATTTAACCCAGTAAGGACGTACCTTCCCAACCAAAATTGACTTTCGTCGCGACAATATTGCATACTTTGTGATAAGATAAAAATCGGAAAAAATTCAACCACAATAAAGACGATAGAAGATTAATTTTGAACAATAATAGAGCCAAAAAGTTATCAATAAATTGTTTAAACAAAACATTGTTTACCAAATTTTTAGGGAAAGTTTCCTTTTTGACACGTGAAATGAATTCGTTGATTTTTCTGACTATACATGAGTTTTTTAAAAATTTTCTTATCATTTTGAAATTTCGGTTTTCGAAAATTTTTTAATTTTGAAAAATGAAGGAAGAATCATGAATTTTGGATATGTTTTCGTAAAAACGTTGTATATTTTACAATTTAGAAGTTTCCAGGGCATTGAACGAATAGTTTCGTAAATACAACCTTTACAAATTTCCGAAACCTGAAATTTGAAAATGATAAGAAAATTTAAAAGAAATTCACGTGTAGTCAGAAAAATCAATGAATTCATTTCACATGACAAAAAAAAACATTCCCTAAAAATTTGTTAAGCAATGTTTTGTTGAAACAAATTATTGATAACTTTTGAGCATTATTATTATTAAAAAGTCTTTATTGTAGTTGTAAATCGTCTTTATTGTAGTTGAATTTTTTCCGATTTTTATCTTATCATGAAGTAGGCAATATTGTCGACGAAAGTCACTTTTGGTTGGGAAGGTACGTCCGATACATCCTTAACGACCAAGATAGTTAATTTTATAACATGTTTTTGAACCTAAATTTTACATCTGTAACAAAGTAATAAATGAATATAATGTAAGGTTCTCTATATTTTCGGGTGTGCTAAAATAGAATCCCAAACGGGCATTGCGGTTTAAAAAAAAAGTAAAAAAATCCGATTTTAGAGAATCAAAAAAGGGACAAAAAAGTTCGTGTACAACAATCTCTTGGATGAACGGGTAAGGCGCGGGCGCGTGTCAAAGAATAAAATTGCACCCAAACGCGCTTTATATGCGGATTAAAAAAGTAAAAAAATCTGATTTTAGATGATCAAAAAAGGGACAAAAAAGTTCCCGTACGGTCATCTCTCGGATGAACAGGTGAAGTGGGGGCGCGTGCCAAAGAATGAAACTGAACCCAAACGCGCTTTATATGCGGCTTAAAAAAAATATTCAAAAATCCGTTTTTAGAGAATCGAAAAAATAACAATAAAGATGCTGTACAGATATCTCTCAGAGTCATAGTATAAAAGCTACAAATTGCCAAACTTCCAATGTGCAGGTATGCAGATATCTTCAGGGTCATATCGACGACCCCAAAAACCCTTAAAGAACATGTTTCACGATAATTCGTTAATTTTTGAAAATTGGTTACGCTATTTCGAATTTGGTATTTTTCACTTCGAATTGGTAATCAGCGACCCCAAAAACCCCCTAGAACATATTTCACGCTAATTCGTTAATTTTTAAAAATTGGTTCCGTCATATTGGATCCGCCATTTTGAATTTAGCATTTTTCACTTCGAATTCGTAATCAGCGACATCGAAAACCCTCAAATTGCTTACCTTTATGCAAAAATATTTGCGAGAGAAAAACGTGTGACCCAATCGATTAAGACAACCACTAACAACTGCACGAGCAACTACCAGCAACTAGCAACCGCAAGCAACTGCATCTTTTGCGGTTGCTTTTTTGCACAAAGCAACCGTTGTCTGCCCGGTTGCTTGTAGGGTTGTTTTACACGAGACAACCGGTTGCTTTTACCGCTAGGGCAACGAATGGGAAAGCGGTACCATCGAAAATGTGCTACTCGTACCTCGTGTTACACGAAATTTGTTTTCAGTTGGAGCATGCACGAACAAAGGGTTCAAAGTAGAGTTCGAAAACGGAATCGTAGAGATAACGCGAGGAGGCATCGTCGAGGCATCCGGTGAAAAACAGGACAACGGGCTATATCGATTGTATTTCCGAAGACCGAAAAAGCGTCGAGAAGTCAATGTGACAGCGATGGACTGTAAAATGTGGCACGAGCGACTCAGCCATATACACAAGCGAGCACTCACAGAATTGGTGAAGCAAGAGCTTGTGGACGGAGTAATACTCAAGAACGTCGAAGATTTTTTCTGCGAGGCTTGCCAGTATGGCAAACTACACAAACTTCCGTTCCAGAGAGAGAGCAAGAAGACGGCGAGCAAGCCCGGAGAGGTCATCCACAGCGACGTGTGCGGACCAATACCGGTGGAGTCGCTGGGAGGAGCGAAGTATTATGTACTCTTCAAGGACGACGCGACAAATTTCCGAGTCGTGTACTTCATTCGTCACAAGTCGGACGTGTACGAGCGATTCAAGGAATTCGAACGTCTAGTAAACAACAAATTCGGGCGAACGATGATGACGCTACGTACGGACAACGGTACCGAGTACCGTAACGAGAGGATGAACGAATATATGAAGAAGAGGGGAATCACGCTCGAGACCACGGCCTCATATACTCCGGAACAGAATGGGAAGTCCGAGCGAGATAATCGCACGATAGTGGAAGCAGCGAGAACGATGCTGCAAGCGAGAAAACTACCGACGCATCTTTGGGCGGAAGCAACTGCTACAGCGGTGTACACACTCAACAGGACTGGGCAGTCGAGAAAGGGCGGAAGTCGTACACCGTACGAGATGTGGACGGGGAAGAAACCGGATCTTCGCCACATGAGAGTCTTCGGCTCCGACGCCTATGTCTACGTGCCGAAACAGGAGCTCACAAAATTCGATCCTCGAGCGAAGAAGTTAGTGCTCGTGGGATACGACAGCGAGTCGTCGAATTACAGGTGTTACGACCCTGTCACGAAAGCTGTGTCTATTTCGAGGCATGTAGTGTTCAATGAACGAGAGAGTGGTGGAAGATCGGAGGTACCAATGTCCGAGGTCGAACTCACATTCCCGATGGAGAACGAGATCGACGAAGAAGACTACCAGGATGCAGAAAACGGTAACGGAGCTGTCGTCGGCGACGAAGCCGACGGTGAGGCCGCCGGAAACGCGATAGCAGGACAAGGAGCAGCGAGTGACGAAACAGAACAACAGGAGCAAGAGGCCACGGTACCAAGAACATTGCGCGATCGAGCAACGATCAAGCCACCGAAGAGGTATGAACTGTGTCTCGTGGAATACAATATTCCAGAAACATACCAAGAAGCTGTATCGGGTCCAGAAGCTACTCAGTGGGCGGAAGCCATCGAGGACGAGCTCGATGCACATCGAAAGAACGGGACGTGGAAGATAGTGCCACGAATCCCAGGCGGAAAAACCATAGACTCGAAATGGGTTTTCAAAATATTACGCGACACGGAAGGAAGCGTCATCAGGTTCAAGGCACGACTGTGTGCCAGAGGCTTCATGCAGCGAGAAGGCGTGTACTATTCGGAGACGTTCTCACCAGTCGTGAGGTACGATTCTCTTCGAGTACTCCTAACGATCATCACGGAAGAAAATCTTGAAGCAGTACAGTTCGATATCCGAACTGCGTTTCTCCATGGACCTCTTGACGAGGTCGTCATGATGGAGATTCCAACGGGACTGGAAGTGAACAAAAATCGAGATAAAGTGGTGTGTCGTCTCGAGAAGGCATTGTACGGACTCAAGCAGGCTCCACGCTGCTAGAATCTGAAAATCGCGAGTGTTTTAAAGAGGTTCAATTTGAAAGAGACTAATGCGGACAAGTGTGTCTTTGTGGGCACCTACGACAGGAGTAAAGTATACCTCGCGCTGTTCGTAGACGACGGGATAATTGCATCGAAATCTGCGGATGTAATCGAGAAAATTGTCAGCGAGCTAAGCAAAGAATTCGAGATAACGATCGGGGATTGTAGTAGCTTCGTCGGAATACAAATAAGTCGAGATCGCGAGTCAAGGTCGATGTTCGTACATCAAGAGGCCTACGCGAAGAAAGTCATCGATCAATTCGGAATGAGTGAAGCAAAATGGGTTTCCGTGCCGGCGGATCCTCACACAATTTTGTATCCGGTAGAGTCAGAAGCGACCGAAAGGCAAACGGTGCCGTATCGCGAGGCAATAGGATCTCTTATGTTTCTTGCGGTAGTAACACGCCCAGATATTGCATACGCGGTAAATTCGGTTAGCAAGTTTCAGAACGAACACGACGAGAGTCATTGGCGAGCAGTGAAGCGAATCATTGCCTATTTGATCGAGACATCGAAAATGGTAATCGAGTACCGAGCATCGAAATCGGGAATCAAACTCGCGGGATATTCAGATGCGGATTTCGCGAGCGATATAACGACCAGAAAGTCGACGACTGGTTACGCGTTCTGTCTAGCAAACGGAATTGTAACATGGTCGTCTCAGCGACAAAAACTCGTGTCGATGAGTACGACGGAGTCGGAGTATATCGCGGCCTCGACGGCGGCGAAAGAAGACGTGTTGCTACGTGCGCTGTTAAGCGAACTAGGGTACCTGCGAAACGAGTCGACGAACTTGTACGTCGATAACCAGAGCGCGATTCGGTTAATTCACAATCCGAAATTTCATAAGCGCACGAAACACGTTGATGTGAAGTTTCATTACATTCGCGAGAAAGTCGAAAACGGCGAAATCAATGTAATCTTCGTGCCTACCGAAATTCAATTGGCGGACATTTTTACCAAAGCGCTACCAAAGAGTAGATTTATCGAGTTATATACGAATCTCGGGCTGTGTATAAAACGCTCCGACGGCGGAAGTGTTGAGACGAGTCATCGCATTTAGCAAGCGTATACGAAGATGGCCGAGTGTAGCCGAGCACCCTCGGGTCTCGAGCGAGGCAAGGCGA
Organism: Rhorus exstirpatorius; assembly: GCA_963564615.1. Lineage (NCBI taxonomy): Eukaryota > Metazoa > Arthropoda > Insecta > Hymenoptera > Ichneumonidae > Rhorus > Rhorus exstirpatorius. The sequence goes on along the minus strand of OY751322.1, from coordinate 8,382,322 downwards.
AGCTCTCGAGAGAGTCAGTCGCAAGCGAACTATAGTAGAGAGAGCACGCAGTGTACCTATATAATAAAGTCACATATATATTCAGTCTATTTCAATATTCATCGGCATTATTCTCCTGCGTCGTTATCCTCCCTTTTCAGAACCATATATTAAACATTGGCATTAACAAAGACACTAAACATTGCTAGAATCTACGAAAATCTATAAAATGGTACGCTATTCTACGAAAAACAACGAATATGTACGAAAGGAAGTACGGAAACTCTACGCCAAAGTACAACAGTGTTCCAATTGCCCAACAACGGCATAGAAAATCGTAGAACTTTTCGTATAAAATCGTAGAGAATCGTAGAAATTCCCGTAGAAAATCGTAGAACTTTCAGTAGAAAATCGTAAGAAATTTCGTAGTTCGGCGTAGAAATTATTTTCACCAGGGCTGCTATTAACATATAACTACGCATAACATGCTTAATTTTTAGGGCTAATGAATCACACCAAGGTTGAGAATAATCCATGACCCGGAGGCCTGATACTCTCCTTGTTAGTCCAACAATACGAGCTCATCCCAGACAACATGAAAATCAGAAAGTTATCCTCAAGAATTCTTTTCAAAGATAACCTCTGGAATTATAAAAAAGATATCTTCAAGATATCCGACTGAATAAGTCTACTTTGAGAAGTCCAAAAGATGTCATTTTTTAGAAGTTCCTAAATAAGAGATCTTATAGATATCTTTTAGGAGATATCTTTCAATTCTCTGAAATTTGACATCAGAAAGTCATCTTTTTTAAGACTCAAATGTCCGCACTTGCGCAATTGATAGTACACGCGATCTAAGACGAGGACGCGTCTGGCTCGGTATAACCTCGAAATGAGAGGACGATATAATAAAATATAGTATCAGAAATAGTGCAGTTATTTGAGTGCATTGCAAATTATTTATGGGTAAGTAAAAAATTATTCTAATTAGTCCATATGTAATCAATTCTTTTTTTAATTAGTAATATAATACTAATATACTAAAACTTTTCGCAACATGTAATGCATAATTTAGAGAGTTGTTGCTTTTTAGTGAGGTTATGATTTTCAGTTACCATATAAAACGTATCACGACATTTGTATATTGAAGCATCGATTATATCAGGTAAATATATATCCTTTAAACTGATATATTGATCGTTTTAGTTATTATTATACTCGAGTAAAACAACTGAAGATTGAAATATACTTGATGAAAGTATAAATGATATGTTCATCATTTAATAGGTTATGTTTAGCACGTGATCCGTTGCATACTACACTGCAAAAAATGGCGTATATCTCATGCAAGAAGTCTTAAATAAGACGACTTTTGGATATCTCATGCAAGAAGTCTTAAATAAGACGACTTTTGGATATCTCATGCAAGAAGTCTTAAATAAGACGACTTTTGGATATCTCATGCAAGAAGTCTTAAATAAGACGACTTTCTGAACTCCGGAAAAAGATGTCTCAAAAATGTTATCTTTCTGACATCATTTTAAAGAAGTCTTGACTACGTCTTTTATCGACGCATTAGAGTTCTTTCTGAGCTCTTTATGTGTTCTTTCTTACATTACTTTGAGAAGTCCAACTCCCAACGGAGAGTACTTTAAGATCTCTTTAAGATGTCTTACTGCTGTCTGGGATGTTCCTTTGAAAAATTGAAAAACAGCCTCAAAAATACCAAAAAGACACAGGTGAATTTACACCATTTTTTCATTGTCACCCAGACTAATAGGGTAAAACGCTATGGATTAGGCTAAAATTTGCAAAATTTAATGCACGTACATAATTGGTCAAAAATTTCAATATTTTTTAAAATCTGAAGCCCTTGAGAGATTTTTATCCAAATACCAATTATCCTTGTCCCTGAGACTATTAGCGTGAAAAGTTTTGGCCCGCGATAGCACCAAAGTTTGCGAAAGTTGGAGTGCACAGGCACATTTTTTGAAATTTTCTAAAATCTTATGTAAAAAGATTAGGCTTGATAGCGTCAAATTTTCGAAATTTAGAGCACACATACATTTTTCAAAAATTTAAAAATTTTGGAAAAACTGCCAAATTCAATTCGAATCATCCTTGCTCTACAGACAATTTATATAAAAAGCCAAATTTGCGAAAGTTAGAACACATGCATACATTTTTCGAAAATTTCAAAATTTTCAAGGAATAATAATTGCCCGCAATACCAATCATCCTTCTCGTACAGACATCAATGCAAAAATGAGTTTAGGCCCGATAGCTTTAAATTTATGAAAGTTATAGCGCGGACACTGATACTATCACACACATCGCAAACGGACATTTTTCCTAAATGTGTTTTTTCGATTTTTTGGGAAATTTTGAACGTGATGGTATGAAAATCTCGAAAAAAAAAATTCTCGAAAACAAAGCTTCCTCTCTGAGAAAATGATACCCCGGCTGAAAAGTAGAAGCTCGATCAAAATAACTTTTTTTTAATTTTTAAAAGTATGGAAAAATATGTTGAAAAATTATAACATTTATAACCTTTAAAACACTGACAAAAATTAATTCATATAAATGGGCCTCAAAAATAGAATAAAATAATTTAAATAATAATAATAATTATTATTATTAATGAATAGTTATCAAATAATTAGTTAATAGAAAAACATCCGTCACAGCGCTGTGAATAACAATAGTTTGTTATTGAAATATAGCTCAGATGCTCCGTCATATGGCCCAAGCATTGCATATATCGCTCAGCTGTCAGCTCGTCAGCTGTTGGGATGCGAATCCCTGAATCCGTGCATCGAGAGAAAACTTGGACCACCGCCGCTACAGCGTGTGTCTGTAGTGCGGCAACCGTGTGTTTCTGTAGCCTGTAGCAGAGCGGCAACAGCGCGGTTACAGGCGTTCGTGCTTGGGATCCTCTCTCTCTTTCTCTCTCTCGCTTGCAATATTTGAACATGATTAAGGTAAACGGCCCAGTTTCTGACCCTTTAAGAGCAGGGGTGTCAGATTTTTGCTATTCACTGACGCGTGATATAGCTAAAATGTAAATTAAAGGTTTCAACACGCGCGTTAAGGCCCCCCGAATGAGATTCACCTATTGAACAAGGAAATAATTAAGATTTCTTAATATAATAGTTATTTTAATATTGCTTCTCGGCTGCCGGGGTTCCTGACACTAGAGAAACATGACATGTCGTAGTTTGTGACCCCTGCGTGTACCCGATTTATGACCCCCTTGGCGCAGTTCGTGACCCTTACGTGTACCCGATTTATGACCCCCTTGACGCAATTCATGACACCTATGTAATTTCACGGACACACATATATATAAACAAGTATAAATAACAAAAAAACATTTAATTAGTGTACAACTATTTTATTTTTTGTACATATGTAAAAAATATTAAAAAACTAAGAGCAAAAAATGTTTTTTGTCACGGAAAATTAGAATAAACAAACAAAAAATGGTTCGGCGCAGCAGGTGACAAGTCGAGGGTCAACAGCAGCAACATAACCCTAATTCTGTGTCGTAGTCATTGACACCACGACTTTAACCAGATATCGAATCAAAAGTTAAATTATTTTGTATCTCATCGATAGCCTGGTTCCTGCTGAAGATGTCGATACCACTTTTATGTCGTTTTATACTTATATAACGAACAAAATTCTGATTTGCGTAGATCGTCGCACTTACTATAACCATCTAGCACGATCGCTGTAGAGCCACTGAGACGCGTGTCGCACTGTTCACTGGTTTATTTCTATTATAAAATATTTCATTAAAAAAATTATGTTTGTCCAATAATTAAAAGGGAAAAACGCTCTTTAATTAACGGATAATTTAATTATTGTTCGGAAAAAAATATAATTATGGCAGTTAAAACTTTGCCGTCGGGGTCACAAACTGGGACAGGGTCAGAAACTGGGCCGTTTACCTTAGTAGTGTAACAAGGAGAGTTCTAACTCAAGATCCCTACCCCGACATTTGCCGACATTTTTTAGCTCAGACACGAACCACTTAGCCGAGACACGAACCCGGGGGGAGGGGGGGCTATCTTTAAGAGTCCGAATGCACGGAGTCGATTGGGGGGGGGGGATCTCTAACAACTGGAGGGCACCTAATCTTTATGGGTCGAGGCATTGGGAGGGGGAGGGGGCTAGCTTTGAGGGTGGTATTGGAATGCCGCTATCTCTGGCAGCGGCGGGGCGCCTTATTTTTCATGGCGACATTTGATTGATGATTATCAATTAGACTGGCGTCTCTGTAGGGCGGGGTGGGGGGCTAGTTTTGAGGGTGGTATTAGAATGCAGCTATTCTGTATATCTGGCAGCTGCAGTGCAGCTTGTCTTTCATGCTGGCATTGGAATATTGTTATCTCTAACAAGTAAATAGCGGGCCGGAGCGTTAGACCTTTCAACCACACACGACGTTACCCTCCCGGGCCAGTGCGTCTGTTTGTCGCAACCTTATCGTTGGTCATAAATCATTTCTGTTTGTGTGCTAAGGACCAGACCGCAGTCTGGAAAAAGCCAAGCATGAGGTCATAAAATCTTGGAGGTGCCTATGATCCAGCTGGTCCTCGACACCCGAAGGAAAATACCCCTAACAGGTATTCTTCTGACCGCATTTATATAAGCGTTTCCCTATCACTGACTGGTGCGTGAGTAAATGTAGCGCAGGGTGCTGCAGCAGATCTTTTTTCAAACCGCGATGAAATTGGGACGAAGAGGTGATTGAAAATATGGAAAAGCACGTTCGATTCGATACTCGAGCTCAAATTCACGTGATGTATGCATGGGATTATGCGTACAGAGCCGCTCGCCGAGGCCGGTGGGAAGAAGTTGCACGTGATCGTGAGCGATTTAGATTAAGAATTAAAAAATGCGGCAAACTGATTGAATCTGTATTGACGGAGAAAAAAAATTTAACGGAAAACGGTATACTGATATGCGCCATCGACGTGTTTCGACCTGTTTCGAGCCCTCCCATTACCTTCGAGAGCGGATGATGCCATCTTGCATGTCTGAACACGCTTGAGCCTGCACAGTGTTTACATATTGTGACAAACCGCCGGAAAATGAGGCTTTGATTTTCATGGAATGCCGCTATGACACGCTTAGTCGCGTTCTTGCTATCAACATGGACGGATATCTTGCGTAATCTTTACAATGGCATTGGAATGTCGTCTAGCAGTTAGACTGTTGCGTCAAATCTTGTGGCCACGCAACGCTACCCCTGGAACCCTATGTTTATTCTACGACGACCCGAACGAAGATGTACTCGTGCAACTGATATACTTGCTGATGCTGATGGTCCGTAGAATGGTGGGGAGGAGTGGGAGTATATATTGCTGGCTCCAATTATTTAGCCCTCCATTAACATTCGGGCAGTCTTTCCTTCTTCTCGGGTTATTTTTTCTCCTAATATGGATACTCATAAGTGTAAGAAGCTCATTTCCATTATGGAAAACGCTTATTTAATTTCACAAAAAAGATCATCACCAGCTATAGCACTAAGGTGGATTAGGGAGGGGGAAAAAAACGTGAAACTATTGACGAAAATTTCTCGGCGCGAATGTCCTTCAGTGCATGAGAAAATGCGCATTCAAGCGACAATTGCGTCGGTATTATCGGTGATAGAAAAATCGAAGAAAAGAGGAGCTGGTTCTGAAGCAGCTGATAAAGTGCGATGGAAGGATATGGAGACGGCGTTTAAAAAAAGAATCCAAACGGGCATAGTCATCAACCTTCAACATAAAGATCTCGATGCTTTTCTCGATGATTCTAAACCCTTGATCCTCGCCAAATTGGAAGCTGCATCCCAGCGTTATGGTAATTTAAAGGTTAACGTAATATTAGCGTGCAAGTTTCAACTTAAAAAAATAGGTGAAACTGCGTTGGAGGATAAATTTTTTAACACGCGGAATGAGGCAATTCTTCCCTCTACGAACATCGACATGTGGTTCCAGGAGCATGTAAAAGATCAGTTGTTGAAAAAAATTGAGGAATTTCATGGGAAAGAGTCTGGTTGGTCACTGCACGAAGTATCCAACCTAACTGTGAATTTTAATAAATACGTGCCACTCCGGGGAGGCACATACGTTAGTGTTCCGAAAGATATTCAGCGAAAGCGTGCTGTAGTCAATATAGAGAGCAATGACGAATTTTGCTTTTTTTGGGCAGTCACTGCTGCACTTTCTCCGCCAGTTATAAATTGCAATCGAGCAAGCTCTTACAGACATTTCAGTGAAGTTTTACAGTACAAAGGTTTGGATTTTCCAATGACTGTAAAAAAAGTGCCAACCTTTGAAAAAATGAATAACCTTAAAATTAACATTTACGGTGTTGATAATCAGAGGAAAAACAGTGTAATAGTGCCGATATATATCAGTAAACAAACATCTCCTAAATCAACAATTCACCTTCTCATGCTCGAGAGTGACATGCATGATTGTGATGACGATGATCTTGCGAGTCCTATCCATCACTTTGCATGGATCAAAAACATTTCGCGCTCAGTGAGCTCGCAGATTTCTAACCATAATGGTAAAACATGGTTGTGTGACAGGTGTCTCTGCCACTTTCAAAGCGAAATCATGCTGCAGAAGCATATCCTCGACTGCACGAACCAGTGCCGAGTATCTTTTCCCGAGGGTGATGCGAAATCCATGAGGTTTAGAAACCATAAGCATAAAGAGAATGTTCCGTTCGTGATATATGCTGATCTCGAATGTCTCCTAGAGCCGATTGCACCTACGGAGGAGGCGAATACTATGGGCTACCAAAAGCATGTACCACATTCCATCGCCTACTACTTCCACTGCTCGTACGATGATACCATTTCGGAATTTAAATCCCATCGAGGTTTGGATTGTATTGGGTGGTTCATGGACGAATTGACGAATATCGCGAGCTTGGTGAACACCCGGTTGGCGAACATCGTACCAATGGAGCATCTCAGCGATGACCAGCGAAGTGCATTTAATTCTGTAACCATTTGTCATATTTGCGAGAAACCTTTCGAAAATAACGAGTTGAGAGTTCGAGATCATTGCCATTTTACGGGGAAGTATCGCGGCCCTGCACACACTGGATGTAATTTAAATTATAAAAACTCTCACGCGGTGCCGGTTATTTTTCATAATTTATCGGGATATGACGCTCATTTTCTGATTAAAGCATTAGCCGTAGCATTCGAAGGTGCGGTTTATCTTCTACCAATTAATAAGGAGAAATATATTTCATTCACAAAAAAAGTCCAGGGCACGTTTGTAGAGTTCAGGTTTTTAGATTCATACAGATTTATGGCGTGTAGCATTGAAAAATTAGCATCGTACTTGGAAAGCGATGAAAAACAAATAACTCGTAAGCATTGTAATAATGCAACGGAATTCAAGCTTCTGACTAGAAAGGGGGTTTACCCATATGATTATACCGATTGTTGGATGAAACTTGACGAGACTGAGCTACCATCCAAAGAGCAGTTTTATTCTAGGCTAAATAATGAGGAAATTTCCGCAGATTCATACGCTCACGCCATGAATGTCTGGAAAACTTTCAAAATATCAACGTTAGGAGAATATTCAGATTTATATCTCAAAATTGATGTTCTCCTTTTAGCTGACATTTTCGAAAATTTCCGACGCAGCTGTCTATCGACATATAATTTAGATCCGTTGCACTATTATACAGCTCCTGGACTCGCTTTCGATGCGATGCTTAAGTTAACAGGTATTGAACTCGAACTCATCACTGACGTTGATATGCTATTGTTTATTGAAAAAGGTATCAGAGGAGGTCTTGCTCAATGCTCAAATCGTTATGCAAAAGCAAATAATCGATACATGGGAGAGGATTTTGACTCATCGAAGCTTGAATCATACTTAATGTATTTCGATGTAAACAATCTTTATGGCGCAGCTATGGTTCAGGCTTTGCCATATGCTGGATTCGAGTGGGTGGAAAATTTTGATAAATCGGATATTGACAATATCCCTGCCGATTCTCATACTGGTTACATATTCGAGGTTGATTTAGAATACCCCAAGGAGCTGCACGAATCTCATAAAGACTTACCACTTTGTCCGCACCATTACAGGCCACCCACCTCCAAAAATATAAAATTAATGACAACGTTATTAGAAAAAGAAAAATATATAATTCATTATCGAAACTTGCAGCAGTGTCTCAACTTGGGCTTGAAATTAAAGAAAATTCATAGAGTTTTAAAATTCCAACAGAAACCATGGATGAAGCCATACATTGATTTAAATACTGGATTGAGACAAAAAGCTACCAATGCGTTTCATAAAAACTTGTATAAACTACTCAATAATGCAGTTTTCGGGAAAACAATGGAGAATGTGAGAAAGCATCGAGAAGTGAAGCTTGTTACTGAGTGGGGTGGTCGGTATGGAGCTCGAGCTCTAATCGCTAAGGCTACGTTCCACAGCTGCACCGTATTCGACGATGATATGGTCATCATCGAGCTCAACAGAGCAAAGGTGAAATTTAATAAGCCATTGTATGCAGGGTTTTCAATCCTTGACTTATCAAAAATTTACATCTACGATTTCCATTATGAGTATATGAAAAAACAGTTTGGGCAAAAAGCTCAATTAATGTACACCGACACTGATAGTCTCATATATAATATTACAGTGCCTAATATATATGATGTCATGAAGCTCGACATAAACAAATTTGATACCTCCGATTATCCTCTTGACAATCCTTATGGGATGCCTTTAGCGAATAAAAAGGTGTTAGGGTTAATGAAGGATGAGAATAATGGACAGATCATGGAAGAATTCGTGGGCCTGCGCGCCAAACTATACGCTTACAAGGTTCGAGATGATGACGTAGAAAAAAAGCGTGCTAAAGGTATTCGAGGATCTACGTTAAAAAGAATCAGATTCGATGATTATAAACATTGTCTTTTCCGGCATGAGAATCTTGTTGAAACACAAAATTTAATTCAGTCGAAGAAGCATGTAGTGCACACTGTAAGACAAAGAAAAGTCGCTTTAAGCTGGAATGATGATAAAAGAGTTCTCTCCGCTCATACGACTGATACTCTACCTTGGGGTTATGAGCGCAACACGAAAGAATGTTTGTAGTTTAAAAATTAAATAAATAAAATTAAAAATGCGATAAGCTGGCGTGGTAAACTATGATTGGCATGAAAACTGTGAATACATTGTGTATGAATTAATAAAATTGATACGCTGGAGGGAAAAATATATTAAAAAAAGATATATTGAAACCGACTTTTTCTTAATTAATATCCTGTCCAACAAAATAATCCTGTGAGAGATGGGATAGAAGGTGGCGATTGAAAAGATCAATAATGTTCATTTGTTAAAATATTTTATTATACATCAGATTTCCTTATCCAACTATTGTGGGCATTGTCGAAACCTAACCATTTTACAAACATTTCATTCCCACGCGTTTTCAATACTCGTTCAATCAGATAAATATCGGGATTTTCAACTCTAAGTAGCTCTTGCTCATAAAAACCACCGGCGATGGGTTCATCTTGATAGTCCTTCAGACTGAACGTCACAGGGTTCGTATTTTTCACTCGATGTATTGTAAATATTTCCGTTGTCCAGTTTGGAGTATAACCCTTGGCAAATATATTTTTGAATTTGCTTATCCTCACTTTGTCACCGCGTCGAAATTTCGTCGACTTTTTTTCCAACGGTTCTCGAGTCGTGAAAACGCGTTGTAACAGCTGCTTCTCATTCTCCGAGTTCACATCTTTCGGTTTCATTTTAATTGTGCGATGTACACTATTGTTATATTCGGAAATCAAATTTTTGAGAATATCGGTCCACTTGTAGCTTCCACGAAGACTAAATTGCATCCACATTTTATTTTTCAAGGTACGATTAAAACGCTCGCAAATTGATGCTTTCAAATTACTGTATGTCGAGTACACATGAATATTATACTTTTTCATGAGAGTTTGAAAATCGGCATTATAAAACTCTTTGCCTTGATCAACATGTAGGTTCTCTGGTATGCGTCCCTTTGCAAGTATAGATCTCATGGCGCTCGTTGTATCTTTAGCGTTCTTGCTCCTCATTGGCACGGCCCAGGCAAACTTGGAGAAGACATCGATGACGGTAAGGAGAAATTTATGATTGCCGTTTTGCCGCGCGTAAGCCGACATGTCAACAAGGTCTGCTTGCCAAGTCTCATCCAAGCCTCGTATATCCACATGCCGACGAGGATAGTTTCTGCGTGCGGGCTTATGTAGTTCCTGCACCAGCGCTCGCTTCTTCTCGCTCATTTTTTCTCAAGGATGTTTAATCGAGCGTCAATCTGGGAAAACATGCTAAGCATGGACACTCGCAGGTTTTTCGTACCAGCATTCGGAGTTTTGAGAATTTCTTTTATCTCAGTTGTAAGATCTTTAGTTATTTGCGCACTAATTCTCTCTATTTTATTCCGTAAGTCGGTATTTAACGTGTCGCATTTATCTTTTATTTCCTCATGTAAGTTCTTAGTTACGTGTCGGGCTTTAGCATTCAGCACCTTTAAGCTGATAGCGTCGTCGTCCTCTTCGGGAATTCCAACGTTGCAGAGTCGCTTGTTCTCCAAATTGTAATGTCCGTCTTTTGTAATCTTGAATCCAATGCCCGGAGGACCGCGATTGAGCGCACTTTTATTATCCAGCTGCCGTCTAAACACGTCGACACTCATTTTGTGAATGCGCGAAATTGCGATGATGAATGTATTAATAAATGATTTGAGCCTCACGCAATTCTTCGATAATCGATATGATTTCATTCGAGTGAGATAAGTTTCCGGCTGCTTGAGATGCGAGGGGTAAACGTAGGCGGTCCACTAGTTCATTGGGATCGTCCCAATAAATATAATCGAATCTCGCGTCTTTTCTAGCCACTTTATACTTTGGCATACCTTTACCCGTGTGCGTATTAACTATTTTCGCGATATAATTCTTGAATTTCAAATTTTTATCCGTCCGAATTGCTTCATCTGCTTTATAATATTTCTTATGGGCATTCGTGGCAATTACAATGTTCTCATAATTTTTCAAATCGTTGGATGTCAGATCCTCAACGCGGGGCACTTTTTTGAACAACAGTTCCGCTAATCCAACAGTTTTTGGATAATTTTTATCTCGGACACGAATATGCTGAGAATCAAAAAAGATTGGAGAATCTCCAATCATTAATTTATTGTTAGCGAGATTTCGTACACCGTATGAGACATCCATGGTTGATTTTCTATTTGTCTGCAGCAATACTACATACTCATTTATTAATTCATCAACATTCACAGCTGTATCCTCCTCCTGCTCTCCCTCTTCATCACCGTACGCAGACTGGAAAGACAAATCTTCCAACATTGGATCATCCTTAACTTCATGGTTGCCATCCTCAATATGTTCTTCTTCTCTTTCGTCTTCAACACGATCTTTGACTTCCTCCTTAAGTTCCTGTTTCATCTCTGGCGTCTCGTTTTTCCGCATCACCAATTTTTCCAATGGCGTGACTATTGGCTTAAAGACATTTTGCATTGCCTGTTCAGCATTGTCTTTGCCGATTTTTATCATGCGATGTTTTCGTCGGATTGCATCGCTCGCTTTGACGATTTGACGCAATACGTCTTTCTTCTCCTCCAAAAGTTTATTCATGTTGCTACCCTCGAGTCAGAGATGATACTGTCTCCAATGCACGTTTACTTATGACTGAGAAAAGAATCGAATCCTCGTCTATATCTACCCTCATTCATTTGACTATCCTTGTCGATCGTGATGAATCCATACTTGTCGCAATTCCAGCATTCTGAGCACATATTTTTAAACTGTGTATATGACATATCAGTATTCACATGATCATTGTACACATGTTTAAGGTTCATCTCATCTTGCTTAAATAGAACCACAAAATTCGTATTGTCACGCACGAGATGTTTAGGAATACGAGCATAGGTCTGGCAAAGATAGAAACAGTCGACATTTTTGTGTCGTCCCATGGCGAAAAAGGCTCTAATGTTATCCTGTTTTTCACATGCCACGTCATCGAAGATAAATATTGAGTTGGGGTGTGCATCGCTGGGTGTCACCACTTGTTCGTGCTCATTGAATGGGAAATATTGAACACCGCTCACGGGCTCGAGTAATCGTGCGAGCAATGTATATTTTGGCTGATTGAGGGATTTAGAATAAAGGTAAACGTTCTCGAATCTCAGACCATTAGGATGTGTTATGAGGGAAAGTAAAGCGTTCGTTTTACCACAGTTCGAGGGGCCACAGAATACTGCGCGAATGCTATTAGGCAACAAATCGCCATGACGTTTTTCGCGTGGTTCACCTCCCCGCATAAATTCATCGAAATTCATTACAGGCAGTTCATCCGTCCCCATCCTGAGCACGACTAATGGGAGAAAAAAATATAAATAGGGTTTTATAGGGATTATTCACCAGTCGAGCAGTCATCCCCGATATGATCGGTCGTGCTTTGGTCAATAGTCTGATTGAGTAGCTCCCTGTCGAGCTGCATCTACCTGGGTATCAGTATTGCGGACCTGGTACAAAGTTATCTAAACGTCTTGCACGAGGCGATCGAGGTATTAATCCATTGGATGCAGCCTGCAAGCAGCACGATATTGCATATTCAAAAGAAACTAGCCTCGAAGCGAGAACTTTGGCCGATAAAGTACTGGCTGAGCAGGCTTGGAGACGAGTATACGCCAAAGACGCGGGTATTGCGGAGAGAGCAAGTGCTTGGGGCGTGGCAAACATCATGAAGGCTAAAACTAAACTAGGCATGGGGCATTGCGTGAAAAAAACAAAATTAGGCATGGGACAGAATAAAATCGTTGATGAGAAAAGCCGTGGTCGAAAGGGTGCTCGGAAAGGTAGCAAGAAGGCTAAAAGTAAATTGCGCATTCTACCAGCGCCTCGTAAAATTGGGGGGTTTTTGCCGCTCCTCCTGCCGATATTTGCCGGTCTGAGTGCTGCAGGAGCACTGTCAGGTGGCGCTGCTTCTATCGCTAAGGCTGTAAATGCGGCTGAAGCTGCTAAGCGGGAATTGGATGAGAGTAAGAGGCATAATAAGATGATGGAAGCTGCTGCTTTGGGTAAAGGTCTGCATCTAAAACCGTATAAGAGGGGGACGGGTCTTGGTTCAAAAAACGGAAAGTCACGCTGCCTCCCCAAGCCTTAACTGATGCTGATCTGCTCAAATATGCGAAAATCATGGAAATTCCACACTTCCGCGGAGTTTTTATGAGAAATAAATTGCCGAAAAGTGGACCGGCAAAATGCGAATCAGCAATTATCAATTTAGATGAGGATATGGGACCTGGTACACACTGGGTTGCATACAAAAAGAGGGGGGAGAACGTCATGTACTTTGATAGTTTCGGCAATCTTCAGCCTCCAGTCGAGTTGATGAAATATTTTGGTGTTGGTAGCGTGAATTATAATTATAAGGGATATCAGAAGTATGGTACAGTCGAATGTGGGCACTTATGCCTAAAGTTTCTCTGCCAGCAATTGAGCGGCAAAGAAAAATATTCTCTATATAAACGTGCATAATGATGAATATAGAATCATTTGACTATGTGCCGTCGTCATGGATGATAGTCTTACACTAACTATTTCCGGGACGTCATCTACACTTGAAGCTCAATATTTTCCCCCCATCGAACTTTCACCCCACAAAAATTACACTTTAGGGCTCATTGAATTACTAACCTTCAATTCTATTCCTAATATAGCTGATGGTAATAATAAAATTTATGTGGGAGACAAGGTATTGACCATACCGACGGGTAGCTATGAAATAGATGATATTGAGAAGTACGTGCAGGCAGAGTTGCCGAATATTTCTATTAAGATTAAACCCAATAACAATACTCTACGTAGTGAAATCGAGTGTAATCGCGATATAAATTTTAAGCCTAATGATTCGATCGGCTCTCTCTTGGGTTTCACACCGCGTATTCTTGTAGCCAATAAAAGGCATACATCTGATCTCCCAGTAGCCATTCTGAAAGTGAACGCCTTGCGTATAGAGTGTAGCATTACCGCCGGTGCCTATATTAATGAGCGAAAAGCTCATACGATTCACGAGTTTTTCCCGTTCGTACCATCCGGATATAAAATCATTGAAGTTCCATCGCACGTCATTTATCTGCCAATCACGAGCAAGACAATAGATAACATCCAGCTTCGGATAGTAGACCAAGACGGAGATTTAGTAAATTTTCGCGGCGAAGTCATAACCATACGATTGCATATAAAATCATGGGTATAGTCTTCAATAAAACCCATAATACCAAGTCATCATGGATGAGCGTGACCAGTCGCCGATCGACACTCAAAGTGCTAACACCTCAGAACGTAATACTTCTAAAGAATTTGGGTCTGACAGTGCGCGGAAAAAGCGCATAAGGTATTATTTATTCTGTGCCCTCTGCATCTGCTGTGTAAAATGGAGGAGGAAATAGTAAATATACAAAGTCCTATCGTCTTCGATGAATCTATAATACACTGCGAGATTCATGCTCATAAGCCGTATGCATCGTCAACTTTCAATAACAGCGATGAGATACGTATTTCCATCCAACATCAGGATCTATGTCTTCTACCAAGCAAAAGTTTTATACATATATGCGGAAAACTGACTAAAGCCGATGGTGCAGCGCTTGCCTCCACAAGCCTCGTCAATAATGCTATTTGCTTTTTGTTTGAAGAAGTACGATATGAGCTCAACGCTATTGAAATTGATCGAAACAAAAATGTAGGTCTTACGAGTCTAATAAAGGGATATTCATCTCTGAGTCCCGGTAAGAGATCTATGCTCGAGAACACGGGCTGGCTTGATGTTGAAGAAACGATGCAAATCATAGATGCAGCGGGCAACTTTGACGTATGCATACCGCTAAGTATGCTGCTCGGTTTTGCCGAAGATTATCGAAAAATTGTCGTAAATGCCAAGCATGAGCTGATTCTATCGAGATCGAAGACTGATGATAATGCTATTGTGCAGACGGTTGACGAGGAGTTCAAACTTGTATTGCAAAAAGTAGAATGGCTTGTACCATACGTGACAGTCTCCGATCAGCGTAAAATACAACTTTTAAAGTTTATCGGCAGAGATGCGCCAATCTCCATGAGCTATCGTACGTGGGAACTGTATGAATATCCGCTGCTCCCCGCAACCTCGAAGCATGTTTGGACCGTCAAGACTTCTACTCAGCTGGAAAAACCGCGATATGTCATTCTCGCTTTCCAGACTGATCGAAAAAATAAGAAAAAGAAGAACGCGAGTAACTTCGATCATTGTAATCTCGCCGATGTTAAACTATATTTGAATTCGCAATGCTATCCATATGGAAATTTGAACCTAAACATAGAGAAAAACCAGTACGCCCTACTATACGAGATGTATGCAAACTTTCAGAATACTTATTACAACAGGGAAGCGGAGCCGTGGCTAAAAAAATCCGAGTTTCAAAAGTATGCCCCTCTAGTCGTCATCGACTGTTCAAAGCAGAACGATTCTCTCAAGTCAGGCCCCGTTGACATTCGTCTTGAATTTGAAGCAAGAAATAATATTCCTGCCAATACATCCGCGTATTGCTTGATTCTACACGATCGTATTGTTGAGTACAATCCAATAAGTGGCGGGGTAAAAAAATTAGTATAAAACCTTCAACGATGAACCGACTCTCTTCAATCAGCACCATGGACTTTATCGTCGATATTCAAGGCTTCAGGAGACCCATAAACGAATTTGTGCTCAAAGAAATAGCAATTGTGGAAATCTCTGACAACACCGAGCCCCTGACGTTTTTCTTCAAACCTCCAACGCCATGGAACTCTCTACCAGCGAAGTACAAAACGATGAATTCATGGCTGGAACGAAATTTTCATGGAATACGATGGAATTCAGGCGACACGCCGTACGAAGCTGCTGGAACAACAACTCGAGCTATCTTGAAACAAGCCCGAACCATCTACGTGAAGGGATTAGAGAAGAGGACGTGGTTAGCGCAATTCACGGATTCGTCGGCACATATTGTCGATATGGAAACTCTCGATTGTCCATCATTGCAGAAATTATCGAAAATATCAAACAACAGAGGATGTTCTCGTCATCCCCACGACTCAAAATATAATTGTGCCAACGCAAACGTGAAATCATTAAGGAGCTGGTACATAAGGCATTGTGTAAACGCAGGATTTTTGAAATAAATAAAAACATTTTATCGAAAAATATATGTGTGTTTTTTATTGAAATAAACCATAGGAAATTGTTTTACATATTTGGTTTCACTCCAACTTATACATTTCGCACCACACGTCATCTATAATGTTTTTTTTTTATTTTTTCAACCATGCGCACTTATGGATTCAAACACTTTTTTCAGTGCCACCATCGTTCGCGTAGAGTCACGACCCCATAGTAGGCGCGATGGCTTGATGGTTTGATGGCGTCAGATGCGTTTGAATTCTACGCTGTTATATTTCCCACCGAAGTAGTTCATATAGAGTTGATTTGTATGCGCAGCGTCAATCATCTCTTTGAATATTTCTTTGTTCTCGTCGAACGCTTTCACGAATCTTGCAGGTAGGAATACGGAGGAATCGTTGGTGATATCCGCCACGATCCTCCTCCCGAATTTCGTTTCAACTATTCTCAGGTCGGAGATCGGATGATCTGCCTGAACGGAGAGTTCAGCCAATTTTTTTGTTGGCAAAAATTCCACCATTTTTCCCACCTTGTTAATACTTGTGAAATCCATTTCGACTTATTGATGTATTCTTCAATGTATTTATAATGAAGCTCAGATCAGACCTCGTACGTATAAGATTTTTTACTTCTTCGATATTTTTTAAAAGCAAGAGCAATCGTTCTTTTAGCTCACGTCGCCTGTCTTGCATGTCAACTGGTGCAGTTCAGACGTGCATCTTGATATTATATAGGCCCTCCAAATTCCCGACCCCCACCAACTCTCAATTCTAGGACCAAATAGGATTTTCCACACTTTCCTCCGCCCACGCTTTGCGGCGACACATTTGACAATTCCGTACAGAGGGTGCAGGGCCATCGATATGAGTCATGATGTGGGGCGTATTCCAATGTTCCATACAAGGCAGATATGACATAATTTCGGCGTCTGCACGAAGATTTTCGGGTAAACGATCATAAAACATATGAATTGATCGACTAAAATATTTTAAAATCATAGGCTTCGTTATATTCTTAAGATCACCCCTTGATAATTCCCACGGATATTTGGCTCCGAGAACGCCATCAGAATATCCGTCCATGTTGATAGCAAGAACGCGACTAAGCGTGTCATAGCGGCATTCCATGAAAATCAAAGCCTCATTTTCCGGCGGTTTGTCAAAATATGTAAACACTGTGCAGGCTCAAGCGTGTTCAGACATGCAAGATGGCATCATCCGCTCTCGAAGGTAATGGGAGGGCTCGAAACAGGTCGAGACACGTCGAAGGCGCATATCAGTATACCATTTTCCGTTAAATTTTTTTCTCCGTCAATACAGATTCAATCAGTTTGCCGCATTTTTCAATTCTTAATCTAAATCGCTCACGATCACGTGCAACTTCTTCCCACCGGCCTCGGCGAGCGGCTCTGTACGCATAATCCCATGCATACATCACATGAATTTGAGCTCGAGTATCGAATCGAACGTGCTTTTCCATATTTTCAATATCCTCTTCGTCCCAATTTCATCGCAGTTTGAAAAAAGATCTGCCGCAGCACCCTGCGCTACATCTGCTCACGCACCAGTCAGTGATAGGGAAACGCTTATATAAATTCGGTCAGAAGAATACCTGTTAGGGATATTTTCCTTCACGTGCCGAGGACCGGCCGGATCATAGGCGCCTCTAAGATTTTATGTTTGGCCTTTTCCAGACTGCGGTCTAACCCTTGGCACACGACCACATATGATTTATGACCAGCGATAAGGTTGCGATAAACAGACGCACTGGCCCGGGAGGGTAGCGTCGTGTGTGGTTGAAAGGTCTAACGCTCTAGTCCGCTATTTACTTGTTAGAGATAACAATATTCCAATGCCAAGACAAGCTGCACTGCAGCTGTCAGAAATAGCGGCATTCTAATACCACCCTCAAAACTAGCCCCCCCCCCCCCCCCTGCAGAGACGCCAGTCTAACTGATAATCAGCAATCAAATGCCGCCATGAAAAATTAGGCGCACCACCGCTGCCAGAGATAGCGGCATTCCAATACCACCCTCAAAGCTAGCCCCCCCCCCTCCCACCCACCCCCTCCCAATGTCTCGACCCATAAGAGATTAGGTGCCCTCCAGTTGTTAGAGACCCCCCCTCTGATCGGCTCCGTGCATTCCGGCTCATCGAGATAGCCCCCCCGGGTTTGTGTCTCGGCTAAGTGGTTCATGTCTGAGCTAAAAAATGTCGGTAAATGTCGGGGTAGGGATCTTGGGTTAGAACTCTCCTTGTAACACTACTTACCTTACTTTGTTTCTCAACGAAATAGGGTGGAAATATTTTTAAAAAGTGCAGTGAAGTGGCGAGCAGTACGCTCTGGTCCGATAAAGAGTGGCAGATGTGCGTGAAATTAATAATAAAATGAACATGTCAGTTGGTGAGAAAAGCGTCGTGGCTAACTACAACCGCCTCGAGTTTTCGATAATTTATTGTGCCTCGAAAAAAAAAATTCCACGGAGCAGAGGACCAGAGCGTATATTTTACAAGTCGAACAAATTTATCTGTTATGTTTAATTGTGGAATACTATTGTATTTTCGGCTACACTTCGAATATAAACATCTAGGGAATTTTTAGTTCGCTTATTGCCACTTGGCGCTTCATATGCCCTCTCTCGATGACTCTTAACCATTCCGCATTCTTCTCGAATAACCTCTCTTCCTTCCGGTAGGCTTTTTTCCACATATCACGTAGTTTGTAGAGTACACTGAACTCTAATAATACTGGAACGTGCGCTGGCATATGGAGAAGGAGCGTATCGAGAGAGATAGCTCGCAAACTATCTTTCTCTCTGTCTGATCGTGTGACGCACGCGCACTTGAAGGTGTTGTATAGGCGCTTCAAAAAGTTTATCCCACTGAATTCTATTACTCTATCGAGAGTGTACTGCAAACTGAGAGGCAATGCTCTTTTTTTTCTCTTAATATAACTATAATGACGCACCAGGAATTCAAGACTTGACGACTAATAATTGGAAGTAGATATGCATACCTCGGTGACGCTCTGATATAAGCAAGATCTGAAATCGAGGAATAAACTTTTTGACTGTACTGTACAGACAGAGACCAAGATACCAGCAAGCGTCGTTCGTGGCTATCTCTCTCGATACGGTCTACCAGCGGCAGCGCACGTTCCAGTATTAGTAGAGTTCTGTGGTAGAATACATGAGAGAAATTTTTTTTTTCACTTCTTCAGTCATGAAGAATGCATAGCCCAATTGGCACGAGACGTGCGCTTCAAGAACGAGAGCTGCCTCGTCCACAGTTTGGGAATCGAGCGAGGGCATACGAAGCGCCAAGTGGCAATAAGTGAACTAAAAATTCCCTAGATGTTTTATATTCCGGATTTCGCCGAAAATACAATAGTATTCCACAATTAAACATAACAAATAAATTTGTTCGACCAGTAAAATATACGCTTTGGTCCTCTTCTCCGTGGAATTTTTTTTTTTTTTAGGCACAATAAATTATCGAAAACTCGAGGCAGTTGTCGTTTGCCACGACGCTTTTCTCACCAACTGACAAGTTCATTTTATTATTAATTTCACACACATCTGCCACTCTTTATCGGACCAGAGCGTACTGCTCGCCACTTCACTGCACTTTTTAAAAAAATGTCCACCCTATTTCGATGAAAAACGAAGTAATCATCCGGAATATAAAATCGGAGACGCCAAGTTCGTGCTCACGGCTATGACTACGTTTCCACCGGAGGTTAGAATTGGGTCAGAGTCGGGTTGTCTTGCCTGTTTCCACGGGACGCTAGTTACACGGTGTCACACCAGAGTAACGGCGAGGTTAAGAAAGAAAAATTTATTTCCAACGACTCTTAATAAATGTTATTAATAATAACTTATTACGAACCACCGTATGAATGAACTGATATAAACATCGGTCATAAAACAATTAATTTTGTACGTAATAGGCAGCACAACAGTAACCAAACTCGACTTTTGTCGTTTCCACCGAACCTCATCCAGACCTAACCATAAAATATTTTATGGTCGGGTTCAGGTTCGAATTCCGTGTTTCCACCACACGAGCGCTTACCCCAACCCGACTCTAACCCAATTCGAACCTCCGGTGGAAACGTAGTCAATGGGCATGTTCCGAAATTGACTGGCAGTGCTGAAAATGTACAGTATACGTGACTTGCACTATACATTTTCAGCACTGCCAGTCAATTTCGGAACAAGCCCAATGTGACAGTGCATGCTATGTATTTCACAGTTCCGGCTACTAACGCTAGGTTCGGTAGTCACGGTTGCCGGTAAGAGCGGAGAAGCAGTAGTGATGGCGTAAGCGCAAATTGAGCCCTGAGATAAAATATTTTTTTATTCTTTGACCGAATATTCGTGTAGAATATTGGTTCGATGATGTAAAGTCAATGAAAGTGATCTTTGAATTTTTTAGGCATTCTTACCGAAATACTGTCTATAAACAATACAGCAGTATTGTACAAAGCAATACTGAAATGCAACTATTCGCGAATTTTCGTTTTATATACACTACCGCCCATAAGTATGGAAACACTCGCCCCAGATCCGAGCCACACAAGAAGTTGTATCGCTCTTCTAAAAATGAATATATCTCAATTTCCCAAGCGGCGTTCTAAAAAGGACACATTTGGCTTCATTTAACTTGTTTGGAAAAAATTTTGCGATTTTTTTTGAGCCCGCTACGCACTTTGAAAGATGGTCATTTTTTGGCTTTTTTTGGAGGGTGGAAATTTTCCCGCATATCTCGTAAAAAAAATGTTTCAACTTTTTTTTCCGTGAAAAACTTGAAGTGGGGAGTACAACCTTCAATCTCATTTTTTGGAAAATTTTTTACGATTTTTTTTCGCAAAGATATTCAACTTTTTGCAAAAAACGACCATATTTATAAGGGGTAGTCTCACTCTGAAACTACTGTATTCATTATAAGCAGTACATGGGCTAGATATTTGGTTTTTTTATGTTGATGAGTAAACGATGAAATCGCATGTGTATGCAATTTTGTATGCATATTCAAGTGGGAATATATATATTGTTAACGACCGCGCGAGTGAGAACGTTCGAGAAGTTTCGAGAACATTCTCGAACGTGATGGCGCATGCGCGCAGACCGAGAGAGTAGACCGAGACGTACATCGAGAGTGAGTTACGTCCGAGGAGTCGCAAGAGAAGGACGTTACCGCGCGACGAAGTGAAGAAAAGTTATACGAAGGACAGAAATTAGTAAGGGGAAGAATTTCTACGTTACCGACGGTCGAACGACCGATATCGAAGGAGGCAATCCGCGACAGTGACCTTATCATCGGAGAGGGTCAATCTCACGAAACCATTCGGGATTTGGTAGAAGTGATCAACGAATACCGCGATTGTGTCGCAACGACCATTTTCGAAATCGGTGAGGCGACAAATATTGTCATGGACATTAAGGAGATCCCAGGCAGCCGTTCGGTACATGCTAAGCCATATCGAGCGAGTAATCACGAGCGCCAAGAAATTAAGGCGATAATACAAGAATGGCGGGACGCGGGTATAGTTCGGGACACGGAGTCACCGTATGCGAGCCCCGTGCTCCTCGTGAAAAAGAAAGACGGAAGATCACGACTAGTGGCTGATTTTCGACGATTAAATGCTGAAACGGAACGAGTCCATTTTCCCCTGCCAAATTTGGATGATCATCTGTCGCAAATTAAAGACAGCACTCTTTTCATCGCGTTAGATTTGGCGCACGGATATCTCCAAATTCCGTTAACTGAAAATGCTAAAGCAAAAACCGCGATAATAACGCCGGATGAGACGGTGGAATTTAATCGAATGATCTTCGGATTAATGAACGGTCCCGCGTATTTTTCAAAAGTGATGCAGAAAACGTTGGGTCCGCTCCGAGACAATGTGGTATTGTATTATCTAGACGATATTTTCATTCCGGGTCGTGATTGGGTCGACCTCCGCGCGCGTTTGGTCATGACACTAGAAGCACTCAGACGATCGGGTCTGACCATAAATCTCAACAAGTGCAAGTTTTTGCAGCGACGCGTAAATTATCTCGGTTTCGAAATCAGCGATAAGGGAATCGAGCCGGGAGAATCGAAGTTGCGAGCGATTACCGAGTATCCGCCACCGAAGGGAACACACGCGGTTAGACGTTTCCTCGGCATGGCCGGATTTTTCCGACGATTTGTACCGAACTTCGCGAGAATCGCGACACCGTTACACGCGCTACTGAAAAGAGGGGTTGAGTTCAAGTGGGAGAATAACGAGGCATCAGCGTTCGAGGCGCTTAAGAGCGCACTTTCGAGCAAGCCGGTGATTCAGCCGTTCAATGCAAACCGAGAAACGGAACTACATGCGGATGCCAGTGCATCGGGACTGGGCGCGATGTTATTACAACGTAACGACAAGAAACGACTCCAACTCGTGTACGCAATCAGCCGGAGAACGAGCGATCCTGAGAAAAATTACCACTCAAGCAAACTGGAGCTACTCGCTATCGTATGAGCGGTAACCAGGTTGAGACCGATGCTTGTAAATATCGCTTTTACGATCGTAACAGATTGTCAGGCGTTGCTATATTTGTGCACAGCGAAAACCGTCAATCCACAAGTGATCAGATGGAAAAATACTCTGAGTGAGTTTGATTTTAAGATCATACATAAACCAGGAGAAAAACTCGCCCATGTCGACGCATTGAGTAGAGCACCAATAAACGAGAACTCAAATGAAAACGAATCGGAGTTAGGGGTATTCGTACTATTGAACGAGTACGACGAGATATCGATCCAACAGGGTGCCGACGCGAGAATAAAAGTGAAACGAGAAATACTCGAGAAAAACGAACGAGAGCGAACCAAACACGAGGAAAACGAGACACGAGGATACGAGCTAGTCAACGGAATCATGTACAAGCGGGTCGGGGAACAATTATTATTCGTAGTACCGCGAGCTATGAGAAAGAGTCTTGCCGTACGTTTTCACGACACCATCGGACACCCGGGTCTTGATCGCGCGTGCGCGATGTTGATGAAAAACTATTTCTTCCCGGGAGTGCGTCGTTACTTACGTAAGCATATACGCGCGTGTGCTCTCACCAAGGTGAAAACGGGGAGACAAAGTGGTCTTCTACAACCGATTCCACGGGGTAGACCGAGACGTACATCGAGAGTGAGAACGCCCGTTCTCAGTTATCCACATTGATCATACAGGACCTTTCGTAACATCAAAGACAAAGAATAAGTATGTGTGCGTTATCATTGACAATTTAACGAAATACGTGGTGTTACACGCAGTGCGAGACACAAAAGTGACGGGAGTGATCCGAGTACTCGAGCGATTCGTTAATAATTTCGGAGCGCCGAATCGAATCATTTCGGATAGAGGCACATGCTTCACCGCGTCGAAGTTCGCGGAATTCTGTAAAACGCACGGAATTCGACATACGTTGAATTCACCGAGACATCCTCAGGCCAATGGCCTCGTGGAACGAGTGAATTTCACCTTGATACCAGCCTTACAGGCAAGCCTTCGAGATACCGAAGGGCGAGATTGGGACCTGAGAATCGAGAAGGTGCAGCGTGACCTTAACGATGCGCCGAATGCAGCGACGGGCAAGAGCCCATTCGAACTGCTCTACGGATACACCGCACGACGAAACGAGGGCGAATTACGACACGTTATCGATGAGAGTCGATTTTATGTACCGCCGTGGGAACTACAAGGAAAGGCACGAGATAAAATACGAGAAACGCAACGAAAAATGAAAGAACGCTACGATGCAGGACGAGCGAGAAACGTCGAATTCAACGTCGGAGATATCGTATTCATGCGGATTGGAGCCGTAGGAACAGGAGAAAGTACGAAACTCCAAAATAAATATCGAGGGCCCCTAGTTATCAACGAAAAATTACCAGGAGAAACGTTTAAGGTGTCGGAACTTCATGAGAAAAACGGTCGACGATACGCAACGACCGCCCATGCGAGTCAGCTAAAGCTATGGCGGCCGCATGACGACGATAACGACGAAGACGAGTCTAACGAATCCGTGGACGAAGAGTCACCCGATAGCAGCGAGACAGAGGGCGATCCTAACATTCACAAAGAGAGCATAGCGAAGGTGGCCGAGGAGACGACATCGCGACGAGCAAGCCGCGTACGTCGAACACCAACGCGATTCAAGGACTACGTAACGACGGGGACGATACTCGAGGACGAGTAATATTCCAGGAGGGCCGAGTGTTAACGACCGCGCGAGTGAGAACGTTCGAGAAGTTTCGAGAACATTCTCGAACGTGATGGCGCATGCGCGCAGACCGAGAGAGTAGACCGAGACGTACATCGAGAGTGAGTTACGTCCGAGGAGTCGCAAGTGAAGGACGTTACCGCGCGAGTCTTGAGCCTGAGCTACAGCGAGCGTAGGGCGGGAGAGAGAACCGTGATACGATTATATCTATATCGAGATACCGAGGCGCGTAAAACGCAAACCGTGATAGCAAGACCGTGGGGCTACTGCGAGCCACCACGTTATCGCCGAGCTTATTAATTATCCAATAAACCAGTCATTATTACTATTATCATACGTCGAACGTGATTGCGAGTTTTATTTCCTTCACCTTGCCCTCCCGGCGTCTTTGCGAGAATTTCCCAGCTCCGACCGATCTACCACCATTCTGACATTAGTCGTGTATTTAAAAGAAGAGCATTTAACAATATATATATGTCAAAGATATTCGAAAAATATAAGATAGAAGATTTTAGCATGAAAAATGCTGTATATGTATTTTTCGTAAATATTTAACATTTCACATATATGTATATATTTCCGTATATTTCACGATTTCACGCATACAAATAACCAATGGAAAAAATATATTATTTTTATATACGTAAAATCGATGTAAAAGATATGTGAAATATATTTTATATTTCTGTTACATGTTTATATGTATATTCCATAAAATAGAGAGAGAATTCGACAAATAGAGCCATGAGAGATTGAGCGTTGACATGGCAAATCTGTGGCGTGAGAGAGAGAGAGAGAGAGAGAGAGAGAGAGTATATTTACTCTACCCGGCACATGGATCGGTGGGATCACTGAACTCTACTAATACTGGAACGTGCGCTGCCGCTGGTAGACCGTATCGAGAAAGATAGCCACGAACGACGCTTGTTGGTATCTTGGTCTCTGTCTGTACAGTACAGTCAAAAAGTTTATTCCTCGATTTCAGATCTTGCTTATATCGGAGCATCACCGAGGTATACATATCTACTTCCCATTATTAGTCGTCAAGTCTTGAATTCCTCGTGCGTCATTATAGTTATATTAAGAGAAAAAAAAAGAGCATTGCCTCTCAGTTTGCAGTTCACTCTCGATAGAGTAATAGAATTCAGTGGGATAAACATCTTGAAGTGCCTATATACAACACCTTCAAGTGCGCGTGCGTCACACGATCAGACAGAGAGAAAGATAGTTTGCGAGCTATCTCTCTCGATATGCTTCTTCTCCATGTGCAGTATAGCCAGCGCACGTTCCATTATTATTAGAGTTCAGTGGGTGGGATACATATATGTGGGACACGACTCCGGTACTTGAGGGCTTTGAGGGTCAATCGGGGCGATCGGAGCCATTCGCATGAAACATGCGCCGTCACTGTAACTACATCCTACCCTATCGACAACCGTCACTTTTCGCTGAATGCATTAGTTGACATATCTGCCGCAAGCGGCGCTAACCTCGACATGCATTTTTTTCAAATTTTTCCGCAAGAGGCGCTACCCTCGATTCCGAGTTGGTCACGTGTGCTCGATGACTCTTAATTATGCGGAATATCTCTTGCCTTGTCAATACTTCTCTAACGTCTGCAGTTCCTGAAATCAGTGAATAATATGGAATTATATCCCTCGGAGCCGAAACTAGCCCGTGAGTAGAATAAACAGCGAGCGAAAACAAGAGTCACTATACTGTGACGCTACTTATATTGTGACGTATTTTACTATGTTTTATTCAATGTACACAATAATTTATTGAAGAGATATGTTTATTCATCCTCAAAAAATAACTAATAATGAAAGAAGTTAAGAAATAATATGAGCCGTTCGCTCAAAGAATGACCTAAGTCACTTTAGGTCGTTTTTGGGATTTAGTTACCAGTGCGTAGGTATGAGTCCTAAAAGTATGTTTGCTAAGTTTCGTAACATTTCGGCCATTATTGACCTTTTTGTGATTGGTTGAAACAGCGCGTCTAGAGTATTGTCGTTGTTAGTCCTCACCGCGCGGCTGCGTCTCTAGTCTCGCGCTCCAGCTGTTGATGTGCGTTGTGGTACCCGCGCGGTACGTGATAATATCGTTTGCTCTCTTCTGTCACTAATAAATTTGTGACAGAATTCGGAATTCGGAAACTTAAGATGGCGGATCCAATATGGCGGGCCAAAATTGCAAAAAGTCCTTTGACGGAAGTGAAAGTCGGTACTCAGGGGTTTCAGGGTCGCTGATAACGAATCTGCACTCGCAATTTGGGAATTCAAGATGGCGGATCCGATATGGTGGACCAAAAATACAAAAAGTTGTGCAATGTCAGTGAAAGTTAGTACTCGGGGTACCTGATAACGAATCAGTACTCAAAATTTGGAAATTGAAATAGTGGACGTAGAATGCAAAAAGTGGTTCGATAAAAATAAAAGTTAGTACTCGGAGGTTGATGTAGTCCCCGACTACGAATTCACGGTCAGACTTCGGGAATGCAAGATGGTGGATCTAACATGGCGACTTGCATGCGAAAAACAATGCTTATCTAGCGTAAGATCAGTACATAGATATTTCTGGAGCCATTGATTGTAAATTGCATGTAACACGGCCGATGCAGACCTGAGAAACCGTTTATTCAAGGTCAATTTTTATACTAGAGTACGATATACAAACGTACTGCATATACGATTTAGGAAATGGAAACCTCAATTTTCTCCAAAAAGTACCGCTCTCAGTCAAATCCAGAGACACACGAACGAGGACATGTCGGTTGATGTCTCCGTTTCTAATTTTTTTTTGAATTTTTTTATTTTTTGTCGTTTAAAAAAAAAAATTTTCGTTTTATGTTATTTTTTAATTTTTTTCTTCGTTTAAAAAATTTTTTTTTTCGTTTTTTGTAATTTTTTTATTTTTTTCTTTGTTTTTTTTTTTTTTTCAAATTTTGAGTGCATATTCGTTATTAGCGACCCCGAAAACCCCTGATTACCAACTTTTATTTTCGTCAAACGACCTTTGGCATTTTTGGTCCACCATATTGGATCCGCCATCTTGAATTTTAAAATTTCGAGTGCATATTCGTTGTCAGCGACCCCGAAAACCCCCGAGTACCAACTTTTACTTTCGTCAGAGGACCTCTTGTATTTTTGGTCCGCCATATTGGATCCGCCATCTTGAATTTGCTAACTTCGAGTACGGATTCGTTATCAGCGACCCCGAAAACCCCCGAGTACAAAGTTTCAAGTCGATTACACGTAAAGAAAAATGTGTGCTTGAAAGGGTTAAGTAATTCGCCGAAAAAACGACCTAAATCATTTTGTATTAATTATACATTTCAGTGTTCTTAAAATGTATTTAACAACGATTTTATGGTCTTGAATCTTTATTCAGGAGTGTGTCTTTGAAGTAAAATTCAAAAAATTATACATTTTTACACCTAACAATTTGCCATACAATGCTGAATCTTTAAATCGCTTTTTCTCAAAACGACCAAATTGAACTTAGGTCATTCTTTGAGCGAACGGCTCATATGTAAATCAGCGACCCTGAAAACCCCCTTGTACCAAAATACCACGTCGAAATTTGCACGGCTTCAGAAAAAAAATCATATCTCCGTTCGCGCAAAAATCGCAAGTTCGGCGACCTCGCTTTTTTTCGTTAGGATATAAGCAATTTAATAAAATATATTCCAAAGAAGGAGCGAGGACGAGCGATAAAGTTATGTCTGCCTGAAAGTTTACTTTTCGTTTGCGTTTTCCCAAAAAGACACCCTCAATCCAAAACGAATAACTCTTTTCATAGTAACAATTTTGCAATTCTATAAATTGTATTCGATTCTACATACCTTCACGAAGAGAATCCATTTTATACTTTTCGGAGAGGGGAGCAGTAGCGCAGTGGGTAGCGTGCTCGGCTCGCACGCAGTGGCACGCGATGTGGCCGGGTTCGATTCCTACTGTCGGCACCAATGGAAAAATTTTCTAAGTGCTTTTTCTGTGACCCCGGTGCTTCGGAACCCACCTAAAAAAGTAGGTCCAAAGGAAACCAGCGGCTTCGTGTGGTGACCGAAAGGCTGGGAAGATGTCTCGGGTTCGATTCCCGATGCCGTAGTACGGCTGATGAAAGTACAACGGGCTCGGACGTAGCTCCAGAAATAGAACGTACGAACTACGACTGCCTCTGTCCCAAAGTGCTGACATCTAGCGTGTGCGAGACGAGCTCCGGCAGCGAGAAGCATTGCCGTAGCACAGCAGATGGTAAAAGCACAAACGGGCTCGGACGTAGCTCCAGAGGCAGGGCGTACGAACTACGACTGTTTCTGTCCCAGGTGCTGACATCTAGCGGGTGCGCGACAAGCTCCGGCAGGGGGGATCGAACCGGGGACAAACGGATACGAGAGGAGACCAAGGGTAGATGGTGTTGGGAGCCCGCAACCCTCAGGGGAGTCGGTGTAAGAACTCATACCATACCATACTTTTCCGATTGCGTTTTATTTTTCATTATTATATTGTGGGTTTTCTGTAGTGTATGGCGCGCGTCAGATTCGGTACTTCGATGAGACTCGCGTAACGGTCACATTCGAACTGATCCTGCAGGGACAAGAAATATACCTGCGCCAAGAGACCGGTTGTTTGGGGACCCTCGATACCCCTACTTCATATTCCGCAACAAGAGAAACCCGAAATAAAACCTTGGTTTTCGAGGTTTTGGCCAGCTTTTTGGGATTCTGTCCCACTGTGATCGCGATGAAGATCGAGAATCTGCGGGGATTCGGGCTCGGATGTTGCTCGTTCGGTAGACGTTGCGTCCAATTCGCCAAAAAAAATTTCGAGTTCTTGGAAGATCTTCGAAATCGCCAGTCCGATGTTCTGTTTCGCTTGTTCAGCGAGTTCAGGCATATTCACAGATTACCATTGAGCTTTTCTATCAATTCACCAAGTTTTTTCTGCAGGATACAATTTTTTTCGCTTGAATCGGAATGAAGCTCCTGTATAATGCCGTTAAGACGATTTATCTCGGCTAATTTTGGATCCTGACTGGTGATCAGTTTGTTCGTGATCTTGCGAGCACGATTAGTGTATCTTAGCGTGCATAGTGTCTCATGAAAATTGTAATCCGCTGGGCTGACGCAGGCGATTGTGAGCATCATTGAATTTTCACCCGATGAATCTTGCAGGAGTCTCGTTAACTTATTGTTGAGATAGCTGACATAACTCATCGAGCCACGCTCGCCGAGCTGCGATATCACGTTTCCGAGAGCCGACAGAGCTTTGTTTATTTTGACATGCTCCTTCAAACGTTCTACGAATACGGAGGCCTTTTCACATCGCTCGGAACTGGCAAGATCAACGAAATGAAATTTTGACGACGTGGAGCTGTTGAGATCGTCGATCTTGCAGTGATCGATGACAATCGTGATTATTGCATGACTTCTGTTGCTCCGTGAATTCGAAGGGGTAGCATCGGTCGCTCGCTCGCGCGCTCGAGCCATGAACAAGAGCACGCCGAGTTTCGCCTGCGCTCGTCACGCATTTTTCCGTTAGACCGACGATTTGAATTCCTTTTTCCTTGCCCTCCTTGATATCAACGATTCGCTCCTTTCTCCGCTTGTCCGCGAGCAAATCGAACTCCTGATAAAGTTCCATAAATGAAACGGAAACTTTGAACGTCTGATCTTTCGTTGAGTCTATCCAATCGAATATTTCATGAATGTGCTTTTTTCATTAAATTTTTTATTTAATTCGCTTCAACAGGGGCTCAATCAATGGGTTATCATTCACTAGTCACGAATAACATATAATCAGATGGACTCTGTATAATAATTGAGTACTTTTATTACAAAATTTTGTGTTAATTTTTTTTTGTTTTTTGATACATACGCAGCATAATGGTCTTGCGATATTGGTTTACCATTTACCGTTGGATAGTATACAATTATATTCTAATAAGAAGCCAGGGCAAAGTATGTTTGAAAAAAAAAATAAAAATAAAAATAAAAAAAATTTGTTTTGTCGATCTCTGACCGCTCTCACTTGACTTTTGCTTGACCGTTTTCATTAACTTCGTTTATTATTATCACAATGATAGATTCTTTTCGATACATTATAGAAGATCCCGTTATAGATATATATTTTCTTGAGAATTTTTTGGTTGTAAGTTCCATTTTGTGTTTAATATAGCTATTTTTTTCTCATTACTTTCATAGAATATTCTTGTTTTTTTTTGGCTTTCGTTTTACCAGACGAGAGTTAACGAGCCTCTGGCGAATTTCCGTGTATTATATCAAGCATATACCCGAAACCTTTGCGCGCAGGTACTCTCGCCTATTGGCGATCAACAATACCGATGGCGGCGCTCACGTCACTCGGAAATATGGCGCTATTGGAGTGCAGTGTGTGACAGTTAGCATTGAAAACATGGGACGTTTATACTTGAAACTGTGACAAATTTACGATTTCGTAAAAGGAGACCTAAATAACCGAAATATAACTGAAGGGGAAGAAGTTCTGAAGTTCGGGCAAATGGTAGTAGTTGGATGTACTGAAAAAAACGAAACAAAACGCGAAATATTAGGGCCAGTACACTCTGATTGAAGACTTCGGGTCGCATCGAGACATTTTGAGCACTCTTATCCACATTTTCCGTCGATCTATCATTTCACGCACGCCGAATAAATTTATCCGAGATACTTTACCGGCGTTTTTTACGGGAAACCGATGAAATGTCACGTCTCAATCCGTGAACGAACGAGAATGACATTCGAACACGCAACAATAAACTCTAGTGTTAGATTTCACTTTTGGGCTGAATTTCGTAGATTCGATCCTTTCGACAATCTCCATTCCGATATCCAATAATATAAAAATTTGAACTACAGCTTTATTGTTAATTTGAACAGGTACAGAAATGTCAAAACTAATTTACACGCTGCATGTATCGTGTGCATCGCGTGTACAAATAAAGTCTTTTGCACTCCAATAGCAGTTCGTCAAAAACCCGCTAGGAGTCGCATGCTTAGTGTCGATCGCCAATATCGTTCAACACGCATCGACAATATTGGCCATGTATGGTAATGTCGTTTGTGACCTGCGCTTCTATCGACCTTATATTCGAGCTCACTATGCATGCCCATACACCCGAAGCGAATCCAGAAGCTCCAAATTATTTTCGAAACATTTTTAAATCGTGACTCTGCCAAGACATTTTTTTTTCCAGCGCCATTTTAGTGCAATACGAATCTCAAGATCATTGCTGCGCTCAAAGTAGAATCACTCGAGACAGATTTTTCTGAAACTTCAATAGAGTTTCATTCATAATAGGATCTAAATTTCCTACAAATTTTAGAATGATCATCTCACACAATCTGGAGATAAATTATGTTAACCCTGCGTGGTCCAACTGGGTCGTTTGTGACCAGAGCGAAATTTCACTTGGGATTTCAAATAGCTCAAATAGCTATTTACAGCGTAAAAAATAATAACTTTTGGGCTTTGATAACTATTGATGCTTATTGTATAAACATTGAGGAGTACTCAGGCATTTTTTTAGATTTTTTAAAGCGTTTCAACCCGTTGAAAATTGCACGCGGACACAAACGACCCTGTGGGACCGCCGAGCCAGTCAAAATATAGTGGGACCGCTCAGGGTTAAAACTCGGTTGTTTTACATGCATCGCATATGCCATGTCGCTGTTTATGTCACGTTCTCACTAATTAAGCTTTTATCTCAAGGCAGATTTTTATGAAAAACGAACACGAAATAAATAAAAATATTTCGAATTTTCTTAATCGAGTTCCATAACCATTTACTCATACGTTTACGCGTTATTAATGTTTCAAAATTCATAATAAAGTTCCACATATATGAGACATGAAGGGGATGGCACGGCGAGCCTGTGAGCGGTCCGGCTCTCTCTTGTTTCATGCGTGCCCGCTTACCGTGCTTCGTCTTGCCTACGTGTCCGCTTATTCCCCGCCGCCGGTCGCGGAGGTACCACCTTAAGGAGGGTCGAGTGCTGCGTGCGCGCGGTAAGGGGAATGTAAGGCACGGACGTGGGTGACGTGCGGAGCATGTTGCGTTTGGCATTTATTTTGCCGTAGCCATGGCTCGATTCATAACAAGAAATCGCGTTTTTCATCCACATTATTATTTATTGCTAATTAACGGTGTTGTTCAAGGTTCTGAATTTTTGCAGGAGGCATCCTGAGGATATTTCCGACGATATGCAAAAATTAGTTTGCTATGTACACAGGTCATCTGCGCTCATTGACTTCGAAATTCCGTCTAACTTCACGATCTGCCATTGGAAACTGTGCTAAATGGCCCAAGTTTTACTTTTTTTCCCCCTCGAAAACGGTGTAGCAGAACCTACGGATACTTTGGGATTAAACTTCTTGTGGACATATCTATCTATAAAAAAAAATCAGCACCTCTCAACAGATATCAATGTCGCACTCGACCCTCCTTACCGTGAGAAAATTCATCAAAGTATTGGGGTGAGCGCCGGGACAGATGCTCCGATAAAACTCGAGAGACATGATATTGGAATTCACATGAGGGACATATGAAGATACTATATTTGGAGATACAAGGGAGAAATTGAGCAAGGTAAATCCATTTTAAAGTTTCAGTACAGACTGGCGACGGGGAATAAGCGGAAACAAGGGTGCGGTGGCGCGCGGTGAGGGGGGCATGCATAAAACAAAAGAGAGTCGACCGTTCATGCGCTATACCCGTGGATAGTGAGCACGGTCTTGTATACAGGTCTGGGCACTGGAAGTAAAAAGCCGTGCCGTTAAAGTGGCCAATTAATACGAGAGCTTACCGTATATGAGCGTTAGTATCGGGAAAGCCTAGTAACACGCGTGCGCAATGTCGTCCATCGCATTTCAAGTGTTCGGTTTTTTAAGACAACCTCCTACAGTCTCGAGTTGTCAGTTTTTATTCTTTCGAGTGGCCAGGATGACGAGAAAGTGCATTGTGACTCAGTGTAAAAGTGGATATGTTCGTAATAACGAGAAAGTTTCTCTATTTCATGTGCCCAAAAACAACACTCAAATGCCGAGCATGAAAACAAAAGTATGGCAAAACGAAAGCAAGCAAAACATTATAAGCATAGAATGAAAAATAAAGTTTGTATTTTTTTATATTTCTCATTGTATTTATTTCCCCACCTCCAAATTCTATGGTAGTTATGCATGAAGAATATAAGGTACAGAAAAATCCTCAGAAAAATCATAGTTATACTACAATGATTTTTCGGAAAAATGACGATTTGGCAGATTGATATTTGGGGAAATTATGTGACTCCATTATTTTCAGCTATCTTCGATTTTCATTTCCTTATTATCTGATAATATTCTATCATTTTCATCTAAATATCATAAACGTATTCAATAAACTTATTTATTGAACTTTTTTATCGTCCGACAAGAGGTTGTACAGTTTAAAGAATTTACTAATGCGCATGTGCTGTCGCATCCGGCTTTCCCGATACTAGCGCTTGTGGACAAAAATGGTATCAATCGGCCACGAAAATGGTTACACTCGCGAATGTGGTGAGGGTAGGGAAGTGCCCAGACCTGTATACAAGACCGTGATAGTGAGCTTATGTTTTGGGTTGTAACTAATAAACCAGATGGACGACCCTATTCAAATTTGTTGACAGTCATATCAAAGATCTAATAAAAATCTGATATAAATTTTATGCGGGTGGTAGTATTTTAATGGAATTGACAGCTCAAACAAATATTGCTCCCATTTACTCTCGTGTATAAGCCAAATTTTCGAAAATTATTTTTACAAAAACGACATGGAGGATCGACTTGAAATTTGAGCAGTTCACGTTTTATATATTTGTCACTTATTAAAAAAAAAATTGAGTTGATGGAAGTATTTTCAATAGGTGTACCGAAACTCCTTAAAACGAGCGAGACATACATGGAATAACGAATGTGATAAGGTTAGCAGGCGGCATGAGGTGCAAAGTTAGACGCAGCTCCGCAGGAGCAGTACAGTCGAGCTTCTCAATAAGAGGGTCCTCAATAAGAGCACCACGAATGACCGTGCTCGAGCAATACCCCCACTACCGTGCTTGTTTTGAATGCCACCGGATTCATTTCCAGGCTTCTCAATAAGAGCGTCGGTGAAGCTTGATTATTAATGACTTTCTCGTTTTGTTAACGCGACGATTTAAAAAAAATAATAATAAAAATGCATTGTTTTTCATTTATCGATGCGTGCAATCTTTTTAGCAATAGCTAGTTTCGATTTCAGTGTATTTTTCTATTTAATTTTGAAGTTTTGATCACAATTTTTTAGCAATAATAAATTCGTACAAACATATTGAAAAAATTATTTGACAAGAATATGTAGTTGCAAATTACATGTTATGATGTAAACAATTTTTTGAAATGGTAAACGTTGAAGTGCAAGAAAAGTTGATTTTAGATTAAAAAAAAATAATTCATAACATAAATGTTTGAGATTTTTATTCATAACTTAGAATGATTGTCTACGTTTTTTTTTATTATTATTGTTTTAATAAATTTGAATTATTGTTGTTTATTATCCTGAAGCGTTACGCGCTCAAATCAAGGAGAGTCGCAGCGCTCTTATTGAGAGACCCGCTTACGTTTCGAGCGAGCGAGTTTTACGGTAGTGAGTGGGGGTACCACACTTCTCGGAAATTCCTTCCCCTACAGCCACACGAGCGCTCTTATTGAGAAACCCGACGGTAATTAAATGTCTTGGAGACGCGCGTGAATATATTCATGTATTTTCACGCGTCCATATTTGGGTATATGTATTCATGCGTAATGCCACGTAGGTACTTAGGCTCATCTAGCGGATGCACGGGTCGTGCAAATAATGATAACCTTGCTTGCACGCCTCGCCGTTCACTGCTATGCTGTGAAGCAGATGCTATTGGTAGCGATTACGGTAGCGAGTTAGCAGGAGCGGTAGATGAAGGAAAAAATCAAGTACTTGAAAGATGGACGGATCAAGTAAAAAAATTACATTTTTACGCATTCGCATACTTTTGAAGTAAAAAAAATCCCTCGTTCTTATTTAGCGACGAACAAACTTCTTGCAATTAAAAATTATGCAAAGTTTAGGCAATGACCACCGACAAAGATAGTGCTTGTGGAAAAAAGATAAATTGGATTACTAAACTCCTTTTTTTTTATACTTGACCTTATCATTTGACTGCATTTTACAAGTTCCGCGATCGTTTAAAACTGTAATAGTAGAGGGATTAATTTGGTCCTTGTGTCGTGTAGGCTTAACGCAATAATACCTCTTTCCTCATCTTGTTTCGCGGTATCCACTGAATTGTTTTTACATATTTTTCATGCTCACTTGGGCGGTAAACGGGTTTTGCTTTTGGTTTTTTGTGCTGAACGCCGATCGTTGAGTCGCAGTGGGCTTGATGTATAGTCAAGAGTCCTCGCGGTAACCCGTGTCAACAATGTTCTTTTTTTATTTTTTTATTTTACACTCTAGAGTCACTCACGCTCGTCACCTTGACGATCGATACTGCTCCACTGCTACCATCTTCATCGTCGTCGTCGTCTTCCTCGGTCATCGTCGTCAAACGCGTCATCTCATCAAACAGGAGAAGGGCGCCCTCCTTCTTAGGATGCTTCTTTGGCTTGCCAACGCTGCTTTTTCAACGGTGAAAATATAGAAAAGAAGATAAATGTCACATATTACGAATCGAACCACTTGAGCGAATCGAGACATACACCTTTTAACACGTGTTTACAGGGCAAATTCAATAATTTTCCTTGTAATTGACTGGTATCAATGGACTATCGCGATGGACCGATGTTCATATAATTTAATTTTTCCGAACCATCACAAGCCACAACTGACCTCTATTCCAGAGCTCATTTAATATGCTGAATAGAAAAATGGTCCGAAAAAGATGCATGCGTGGTCAACGGATTTGCAGCAGAAAATTTGAATTATTGAAATGCAAGTATCAGAAAGAGAGGGTTGAATTATAGAAACATGAAGTGTATATCTCACTGACATGAGTTTTATAACCAAAGTGATAACGCGGTGATGAATTTCTTGTGTGCGTCAGTGCGGGATGAGTACGAGGTGCATGTGTGCTTGAAAATTATATTAATCGTTGAAGCTCGCGATAACGTTGATAATGATGATGATGATGATGATGATGATGACGATGATGATGATCTCCATAAAAACGAGAAAAGTTTTGTTTTTTTTTCGTCAAAATCGTACTTGATCATCTTCGGCTGCTTGTGCTGTTTGTCCTCCTTATTGAGGTTGACGTCATTGACCTGCTTCCATATACCAGTTTTGTTGACCTCCTCGCTGATGTTTACGCTCGTCAGCGGTATTTTCATGATGTTTCCGTTTGCGAGGGATATCCGTAGGTTCCCCGTCGACGGCAAGCCAGTCACCTCATTCGGTTCCTGCGGGATTTCGAATAACTATTCGCGCGATCCCTCTCACATACACATTAAGGAGGTACGACTAGTTCTTTGGAGTCAAAAAAAAGTCTAAATTTATTTTACCCACAGTTGTTCTGATTTATGTTTATTTGCGTTGATTATTCATATTATCGATTATAATGTGAAAAATTTTGTGGTAAATGATTAATTTATTGCGCATGAACTAATAAAAACTGAAAAATTAGATTGTCAACGACTCGATAGTAGTCTCCATCATAATAATAATGACATGTCTACCACAAAAACGGACTAAAAAACATTTTTTTAAATCAGCCGAAAACCTATTAAAATAGACTTGAATTACCTCAGTGGAATTAATACGATCGGCAGAATGATAATTATACATATAATTGATACGTGATAAATAATAAAACTCCATAAATAACATGATGGAATTTGAAGTAAACACTTGGCAACGTCGCATTGGCGATGCTATAAGTTGGTATACGTGACCAACGAAGATGACTCTATCTCGTTGCTAATATCAAAACAAAGCTAGGTTATGTTCGCCGAAACCCATCAGCTGTTACTCGCGACGTTGCTAAGTCTGTGGGTGCTATTTGATCGTTCTGACCATTTACAACCGGAAATTGAAACTTTTTTATGATGTAGTGCCAGAACTACACGGTGAAGAGTAATTTTTCAATTTTTTACAATATCTATTATATCTAATCTATCAAGTTTCAGTTTTTCAACGGGTGTAGTTGGATACGTGAGCAGCAAAACCGTGATCACAGCACTTCCGGTTAACCGTCTCCATAAGACGACGTGCTTTAGTAACTCAAACTGCTCGACTTTGCAATTTTATTACGAATAAATTAAACGGTTAATATAGCTCAAATTTTGGCAATAGGCGCATAAAGTATTCGGCAAAAACATATAAAAAATTCAAGTCCGTCAGTTGGATTCTTCATACTAGTCGTACCTCCTTAACCCAATCTAATGTTAATTCTATATATTTATGCATCCTATATTTATTTAATATACACACGCGTACATATGTGACACGATAGTAAAAGCGGGGACAATATATGGCATGGAAATATGGGAAATGGGTCATATAAGCATATTTGAAAGGGTAGGTGTTGATGGAACAATATCAATGTATATCGTATATGGAGAAGAGTGCCTACTATGGAATATTTTATAAAAGAAAGAGCGTCAAGGTAACAAGAATGGAGACAAGATGGCCAAAAATTTGCTTGTTGGAAGAGATCACAAACGGTGAACCGTCAAAATGGGGAAAGAATTTAGTTCAAGTGCTTAATTATATGCGGAAATAGAAGACATTGTAACGACGATAAGGGAACGAAGAGATGTGGAAAGAATAGACAAAAAAATAAAACGAGGGGCTAGAAAAGTTAAAAAAAGAAAATTCTATGGAAAGAAGAGGAAAAATAAGAAATCCAACGTAGAACGTCATGTACAGAGATTCATTGTTGAGAAAAAGGAGAAGATGCCCTGGAAATACTGGTCCGACGAGGTAGTGAATGGAAGGGCGAAAAAGAAAGGATAGAAGGATTGCAAGTGCAGGATATGTAAAGAACAAGATGAGACGCGATGAAACATTTATTGATATGTAAAAAAAATAGAGTCAGTAATGACGGAGAAAGCATGAATGAATGCAGAGGAATGTGGATAGAAGGAATTTATGAATGGGCAATAAAGGGAGAAATGATAAATATGCGTGTATGATTACTATAGGGAAATTGAGGTCTGTAAAAAAATGAGTAAGGGGGTAGAGAGAAGGGATAAATAAAGACTAAGAGATAAAGGTGTGATAAAACGATGTGTATTTTAAGGATATTATTAGAAAATAAGTGAAGGGTGTTGTATATAATAGTATTTTGTAAAAAAAACTTGACAGTTATGCAAATGAAACTCCATAATTGATTGATATACATGAATACATATGTTCATCATGTTTATCAAGGTAGAGGCCGAACCATCTGGATTCAAGTGTTTCTATTCAATAAACATTTGAAATTTTTTTGTGTGCGAACCCGGGTTTCATTCACTGCGAGCCACTGTTGCTTCTCATCTTATAGAGAGATTGTATAAATCATAATTATTTTTTCAAACTTGAAATTTTTTTTTTTCATTTTTATTATACGTATTTCGGAAATGACTAATAATGATACTAATAATAATAATAATAATAATAATAATAATAATAATAATAATAATAATAATAATAATAATAATAATAATAATAATAATAATAATAATAATAATAATAATAATAATAATAATAATAATAATAATAATAATAATAATAATAATAATAATAATAATACCAATAACAATAACAATGATAATAATATCAAAAATAATAATAGTGCTTGTATCAAAGGTAGTTCTATTGATTTTACTTTCTTGAAATTTTTTTTAACTTCCCACACGTTTTCTGCACGTTGGTGAAATTACAAAGAGACTGATGATTCCAAATTTGTGATCGTTCCGGTTGCAATTAGAAACTTTTTACGTGTAAAATACCTATATCGAGCACATAAGCCAATGTCCTGCTTTGTTCTGCGGATTTTTCGGGCATCTCTAGATTTTAACGAAAAGCCACAATTCAGTGGAGAGGCACTACCCGAATAGTGTATGAAAATTACAGAACGATCTACCATTTGTTTTTTTTTTTTTTAAGTATCATGAGTCAAATTACCGGCATGGCACATATTAGTTTATTGGCCGTGCGAGCGATCCAAATCTCTTTCGTTTCGTGCATGGCTTGCTCCACCTTTCATTCGTTGATTTCGCTTATTTCCCACCGCCACGCGCCGATCGCGATAAAACTACCCTTAAGCGCAACGGTTATCATGAGAAATGATGCTGTCGATTCAGCGTCAACCTTCTTGGCCAATTTTTATCACGGAAATATCGAGCAAAACCAAATTTTATCCAGCTAAAATTCCCAGATTCTCAGTTTTTTTTTTTTTTTTTTTTCGGTCCGAATAATTTAAGTACAAAGAAGTTTCGTATGTCGAGAGTAAAATTGTTTGCTCTTTCAGGATCTTTTATGAGCATATCTCGAAGATTGAAGAGACTTTCTTCAAAAAAAAAAATTATTTTTTTCTGAATGGTTTGAATTGGAATTGATTAAATGTATATTTCCTCAATAACCTTAATTCAGTTTTCAATCTACGGCTTGATACTGATCATTGACATCCTAAGAGTTCACATCCCTTTTTCAATACACACACACACGCACACACATTGTATATAAGGTACCTGCGGGTAATAAGGCCTTTCGACTAATAAGGCCTGATTAACCAAAATCGTATTTAAAATAACCGCTCTCGCTCAAGGCGACACTAACAGACACCTATTGCACGAAGATGTACTTAAATAATGATTACTATTAAAACCTGTTGATTCAATTGGATATTTTTCTAGGCCTTATTATCCGGAGGTATCTATATCATTTTTATATTTTTCAACTTTTGCATTTTATTATTCTCCCTTTTCTATCCCCATGATGAGCCGATCTCGGCCAATAACTGGCATTTTGCTGCTAAATTGCTCTCATTAAAATAATTCATGCGGAAGCCTCGTATTAACGCGACGTAAAACGTTTTCCCGGTCTGTATCTTTTGCCCTGCGATACGCATGACTAACGCTATCAATCTTTTCGTCGTACATCTGTTTTTTTATAACCTTAACACAAGTGTCCTGAGCCAGGAGGTTGCTGATCTTTCGAGAGGATACCGATGTATGTATATATATATATATATATACATGTATAAAATACGTAAAAATTCGAGGATGAGATTAAGTTTAGCATACATATATCTCCAGATTTGTTTAAACGTAGAGCGTTTCTTTGTCGCAATCGCATAGCGTTACAGTGACAACGGGACATGTTTCTGACCCGGAGTCACTTCTCGCAGGTTATTTACGACATACTATTGCCCTCAGCATCCGTGTCATAGTGCTAACCTCGCCGCTCTCCAATTGTCGAAGATCGTCAGCTTGCTTCTTGCTTGGTTCCGGCATTACGTCATCCAATATCCTGAGCTCACGCTGCGTGAACACGAGATCAAGAGACTTTCGAATGCCGATCATGACAACGAGCTACGATAAAAAAATAAATAAATAAATAAAAACCTAAGAATTTGTAAAAGACAAATTTCTTTCAAGTCACTCACCATAAGTGGGAAGAGAATGGAGGTGCTGCTGAACGACTTGATTGTCCAGAGGCATGCCAAGCAAGTCAGCTGGAAGATCGTGAACATGTGGACCCTCTTCAATGGTACCTGAAGTAAGACTTTTTTTTTGTACTCCACTTAACAAGCACTTATTGTAAATAAGCGACTTTTTGACTTTTTTGACGATGTTTTCGGGAACTTTTTTTTTATGGTACTTGAAAGATTTTATCTATGCTCTCTTTGGCCAGGAAAAAAAGGCATCCGATTTTTTGGGCCACACCAAATATTAATACTTTTTTAATCAGTTGGAATGAACTTGAAAGTCTATTATGCTGAACGATTCAAAATGGCAGATCCGACATGCCCGAAAATTTAAAACTCTATATCTTTTGAAGTTTAGATTGATTAAATACAAATACTGATTCATACACCAAGTCGTCATTAACGTATTATTGTAGTGCAACAATGATATTATATCGCGGGTCTGAAAGAAAAAGTCGACTCTTCTGGATTGTCTTTGTCATCCACAGTTGCTTGTACTCACGAAGAAACCTGTCGTAAGAGGTGAGGCCAATGAAAAAATATTTACTATCGCCTAATGAAAAAATCCGTGAATATATTTTATCTATTCTAACAAGGGTATATTACATGATCTCAGTACACGTCTTATAGCTTGAATTGAGTCCATCAAACCTCGAAGCCCCGCAATAATATTCAACCTTCCTTATTAATGTTCAAATATTTGTAAGCTGTCGACAAAACTTAAACAATTCATATGCAACTGTTTATTGAGTATCTTTGAACTTCCCATTAATTATATTTAATTGTATACTGTGGAACTCAAGAACTGTGAGAAATGATTAAACACTGTTTCATCACTAAAAACTATGTTAATGGTCCAAGAATGTGGGTAAAGAATGTCAAATGAATTCTTCATGATAGATCCTACGTTTTGCATTAAGTTTTTTTTAACAAGACATCGAAATCTGACAGTCCAAAACAGATATATTATAAGACATGACTCAACTATTTTTTTTTTTTTCATATACAGTACTACCTCTCTAAGAGAGCGGTCTAGGGCGGTTAGGGGAACAAATTCTCGAGAAATTCGTCGCCGAAGCCTTCCCCCACCGCTAGGTTAGCGCACTCGAAAATCGCGCATGTGGTAGCGTGTGTGTGTTTCTCCACTCGAACTCTATAAGAGAGAGATTATTATACAAAGGAATATTCATTTGACAATCGTGTGACGTGCGATTTGCTGAAATCGCTTGCGATCTCTTATCGAGTTGTCCGCGACAAACTCGAGAGGCCTCGGGTACACTGGACTGCTCGAGCTAGGTGGGGGAAGCCATTAAATGCGCTCAAGCGGAACGGCGGGGAAATTCTCTCTTATCGAGGGCTCTCTTAGAGAGGTAGTACTGTATACCCAAATGAACGTTATCTATTAAATATCGTCCACTAAATATAATTTGAATGATGGATTTCTACCACCGATATGCACGGAGCTCCAAAAAAATGCCTAGCCCTGCTTTAAACGTGACTGGTGAGGTGTGATGACTTTTACTTCCTCATAGAGGAAGCTTTGTGATGGGAAATATATTTCATTTCCATCTTTCAATGCCACCTTCCATGTATACTATGCCCACAGTTTCAAGTAAGTTAACAAACTTGCGTAAATAAGAAAATTCAATAACATCGCTAAGACGAAAACACCGCAACAACACCTCTCTCCTATAAGATATTTAACGTTATTTTGATTGGAACTTTATCCTGGTTTAATTTGAATGATTAAAATATAATCGTCTGTAAAGGAACTATAAATGCTTCCTGTTATTTTCTTCGTATCCATTTACCCAAATCAGACAACTCCCAAATGTGTGAAGATTCGCAGAACCCTATGCTCATTGAGGCTAGATTGACTGCAACGAAAACTAACTGTATCATGTGACCACCAAGTATTTTAAAGCCTTCCTGCTGTTTCGCGACGGAAACACTTATATACCAACCGATCGATAAACAAGATTACCTGAAATAATTCGTATAACGCTTGG
Source organism: Rhorus exstirpatorius (assembly GCA_963564615.1). Classification (NCBI taxonomy): domain Eukaryota; kingdom Metazoa; phylum Arthropoda; class Insecta; order Hymenoptera; family Ichneumonidae; genus Rhorus; species Rhorus exstirpatorius. The sequence goes on along the minus strand of OY751322.1, from coordinate 8,339,143 downwards.
AGCGGTATTGCGTTCGCCATTTGCCGTTAACCAAATGACCTTTTCCATAACGAATTCGTGACGCGACACGCCGACACTTTGGAGTTGAATAATTTTTTTTTTTTTTCATCGAGACAAGTTTGCAAATATCTTGCTTCAATTTTTTTTTTCCCGCAATTATTACAAACAATCAGGATGAATCACTGATAAACTCTGTTGTACGTGTAATAAAATTTTATGAATTTTACGGTAAATCGATCTTTTTCATGGATCAAAGATTGCATGAAAAGTCGGATAAGTTTAAGTTGTTCGCGCAGATGCTCGGGAAACTATAAAAAAAAACTGTGCTATTTCACTCGTAAAATCGAACATGCTAGGAAAATTTTGGAGCTCGCACACCTATGGGAGGTCAAATGTCATAAATCCAAATCCATTCCATGCATTTTGAAATACCAGATTTGCAAATTTACCTAGACTTTCCCTTTAGGAAAAAAATCCGACATGCTTGATGAAGAACAGTGAGATATGAATTTTTGAAATTATAATGTGCTCTACGCTTGTAAAAATATGAACATTAATGGTATCAGCGCTAAATGTTATTGTACGGGTTTCTGGTTTGATGAGACTTCATTTTTCGTTTCAACTCTGAACATAGACGTTTACAACCTTATGCCGGAAAATGCATATTTAGGAAAATTTGTATTATCGATAAGGCGATAGTAGTTTTTTTTCCACAGGCTACGCCTTTCGTGATAGTCATTTTTGCGTCAAGGTATAAGGATCCAATACAAATATGTAGCAAAGTCTTCTTTTCAATTATCCTGGCAACCCTTTCGATGCGCAATTTGAAGATGAATGGGGAAACAAAAAAATTTGCACCATTCAGGGATGATGACAACATAATAATTGAATGAAATATGCGTTTCACATACAATTAATTGAAGTTTTTTCAGAGGACATGAACCATTTTTTTTTTATTTCTTCGTACCTGTCGCAGGAACATGTAATCCGGCTGATACTTGACCGGCATGAGCATGATGAGAATCCTATCGAAGAATTGAAGGCCTTTCAGAGACGCGACGCCCATGTAAAGGAACACTCCGAATAGTACAGGCATCGGTATGTGTCTCAGCATCGGTGTCAAAAGAACGGAACATCCGATCATGAGAAAGATGAGTACATGCGTTACACGTTGTTCACGAACACCGAGGAATCGTGGCTTTTCACCTGGTGCCGCGCATTCGGACTCGAGTTTCAATGAATTCACATGATTTATTGACAAGACCGTAGCTGCGACGAACCATGGCAAACCCAAGAGTGAACAGATCTGAATGAGAATTGCCAGTACGAAAAGATCAAGATGGTAGCCACATCCTTTCTGCAATTCGATAATAAAGCAAAAAAACAGAAATACTCAATGCATGGGAAAAAATTTCAAAATATTTTCGATATTTCCAAGTATCATCTGACTTATCAGTCATATTGCAGACGCAGATTTCAGCGAAAACAACCTACCTTGAGCTTATTCTCTTTTCTATTAACGATAACAGCGGTGATCTGTTGATCCATGAAGATTAATATAGTGCCCAGTAATGCGGGCAAGCAGGCAACCAAAGCACTCCACCATGGATTCCGTTGAAATGGCCAAATCACCCAGCCACGCCCTTCCAAGGTCGGTTTGAACTCAGCCGGTACTTCGAGTTTTGGCGTGGCAATACCAACGTAATGATCGAGCATCGACATTGATAATATGGCGATAATAACGGCAAAATCACTCACGATTTGTCGAACCTATAAAAACGAATACTTTTTTTTAACTATATGCATAGAAATTTTCGTGCTCGTTACCCCCTTTCTACGGAACTTGGTTCATCACCAGTCCCAATGCTACAAATAAAAATTGAATTTATCACCAATCAAACATGGAAAAACTTTGTTTATGACCAACTCTTCATAATAAGAATCAGCATTTTGATGAAGCAGCTAACATACTCGCCACTTATTAGTAGTCACAGCAACGAAAGGTCAACTGTTTAATTTCCAGTCACATAGTGTCACCGAGAATCAGTAATATGAGCATAAAAAGCCTCAAGATGTATACATTATTTATATGGACCCGCGTGCGTGTATGCGTTACATTAGGATGGTCCTTATTTAGGGCGTGAACGAATTTTTTAGCAGACCCCCCCCCCCCCCCCCCCCCCCCCGACATCATGTTAGTCGATGTTAGTCGGCTAACATCGACTTCATGAATGTTGGCGCGACTCCGACGCTACTGCCTTTTTCACGCCGAGCTTTTTGTTCCGAGCTCCGAGTATCAGGAGTATATCGATAATTCCAATGGTGGAGTAATCTGGCATTGGCGTTTTCAATTGGCCGGATATGTTCTGGCCAATCGAACTGGCCTCACTTAGCAGAGTACTATACCGAAGGAATGGGAAGCGTACGAAGAGGAGACGCTAGGAATACGGGAATATTTTCTATTAGAATCATCTCAAAATTGTCTATTTTTTGAAAATATAAAAACGATGCATTTTTATATAAAATATTGAAAGTTATCGCAATATCTCGTAAGCGCATCGACAATTTTTTTTTATCACCATCGAATTTTTCCCTCGAAAGCGTCAAACTTTTTTATGAACCCTTTTTTCTTACACCTTATCTTTTCGATTCATTTTAATAACTTTTTACGATAGGATACCCTGCCTGTACATCACACCTCTGTCCAGCACAGCTCAATTAATTTTCTTTTAATTATACGCTTTTAGAGCCGTGAACAACATTTACTTGTCTCGAAACATCCTAGTCACTTGAGATCTTTGTAACGTCAGGCTCCATCAAACCATACAATACGAAGTACTACATTCAAAGTATCGTTATTCCTTCCTATGCCTCTTCCCCGCTTCAGCCCATATCAAATGAAAATATATTGTCACAATTTTATCAAATGTAATCAGCGCACTTTCTCTTTTCCATACCTTCGTCTTCATTCGATAGACTCTCCTTGGCTACCAGTGACCTTTAAGACCTATTTTCTTCGTAACACTTCACGGGAATAGTAAATTTTTTCTCACAAGTGGTCGTTTAGTAGCTAAAAAACTGGATTGCGAAGTTTCTTGGGTAAGAAATACAAAAACGGATAAGAATTTTCAAGTCAAATGCATTTAATATAAAGGGAAACATTAAAAAAAAAACAGAACTGAAAACTGCCATCATGAGAGAGTACAGTGTACATTCCCATTTACAACCTTTTCGTGCTGCCAGTATAATATCAGTTATTTTGTGCTGCCGAAATCCGTTTATTATGTTTCAGATGGTTATCTTTGCTCTTTGACGCAATAACTGCGCAGTTATAAGACGCTGAGTAACATTTCGTGGGGTTGGACAGCAACCAAGCAACGATAACCTGCTAGTTGAGATTTAAATTCTATATTTACATTTATTATGAGTGAAATCGCTGTCACCACCTTCTCGAGGTGCGGGGTACATTTTATCTTTGGCTCATCCTACCAAGTTCCGGACAGTTTCTAGCACTAAAATTTTCACAGGTGTAAAATTCTCACGTCTGATTTTACATTATACGAATGGATTATCCTGTATTTCCATTGGTTTTTCAGGAAAAATATCAAATTTTTTCAACTCGTAGCAATAAACACATATTTTTCTATTTCTTAACGGTTCTGTCAGGAAATAAAAAAAAAACATTAACACATTATATAGTTCTTAAAGGTACCTAAATTTTACGAAAAAAAAAAGTTATATATGTCATGGAGGGTGGTTTTACCCTTTTAAATCCTACTTTTTGACAAAGCGGCTCTTTTGACAAAGAGTCGGATAGCAATGATCTTAAGTGTTGATTTTTTTAAACTCGTAATTTTATTTTTTTATTTTTTCTTTGTTTATAATGTTCTGGCTCTGATTAGTTGTTGAAACTATTAGCAACAAATTTTTATTTACTTCTGCAAAAAATCGCTAAATGATTTTTCGCATCGCATCTCGAATTAGATGTGAGATTTTAGAGAAATGAAAATGTCGGTGCCAGAAACCGTCTGGAAATTGGTAGAATACGTGTGTACTGACGGTGTTGGGCTTTTGATGTATATACCTACAAAACGACAGTCGCATAGACCTGCACCTCTAAACGTTGATGACCTCGTTGATGGAAATTGGGACCTGGATTAGCCTTAATCCAAAAAGTACGATTGCATTGACCTAGATCCTAAAAACTATGGCCGTGGCTACGTCGACTCCCGCACGTTACAATCGGGCCCCCCGTCCGAGATGCTATAGCAGATTACAGTCTGTGGAATCTATATCTGAAGAAGTACTACCCAACCAAAATCCTAAAAACAATAGTTTCACTGACTTGAAGCTCCAGATTATCGTGTAACAGGTCAATGAATAAATTGATAAAAACATTAAATTATAAATCAAGAGCGAGCAGTGGCCCAGTTGGTCCGACTCTGGACTGCCACGCAGGCGGCCAGGGTTCGATCCCGCGGCCGGCACCAATGGATTTTTCCAGATGCTTTTTCTGCGAGCTCGGTGGTTCGAAACCCACCTTAAATTGTAGGTTCTCACAAATACACTGGGCCAATAGCAATGAGGTTGCAAAAATCGAGAGAGAAAAATAGTTCCGTAAATGAACAGAAAAACTATAATAGTGGGCCCAGTGTAATAGTGATATAGTGAATGAAAGTGTTGTAAAAAGCCGAAAAGGCTATGCAAGTAAAACTTACTACTACTACATTAAATTATAAATCAACAAATTAATCTACAGTAATGACTCGTATAGTTGAGTTATAAAAAATTAAGCCGTGCAGAGATGCTGAATTGGATACTCAGGAAACAAAGGACTACATAAAACATAGTCCGGCAGTGATCCGTTTAGTATTAATAGATGGTATTCTAAAGGTGCTCTATTTGACTGGATGTTTTGTTTGTGTTTTATGAAAAATCATTTTGAACCTATATTTTTTTTAACCAACTTCAGTATTTGATAGATCCTGACATAGATTATATAAATGATATAATGAAAAAGTGCATGTTCTTGTGTCTACTGACGCAGGCAAAGAGAACATTCTTTGTTACACCACAGAACAGATGCTTTGGATCGAAAAACATTCATACTCAGCTAGAATGTTAGAAAATATATTATCTTACCTTTGAGGGAAAGAAAAGAGCGTTCTTAAAGTCCTTGAGCTCGATGGAAAGCAGAAAAGTGCCCATGAATAGAATAATTGACATGAGGAAGACATCGGGTACGTAATTAGGAATCGTGCATCCATCTCCGAACAGTGTGCCATTGTATTTCTATAAGAAGATGTAAAAGATACAAAGAGGTTATTATTGTCATCGCCATTAATGATTCACATTAACCGAGGATTATACACCTTGTTGATGTAACTTACAGTCTGTGTAATTTATAATAACGAAAGTAATAAATGGTCAAAAACGAAAAGAAAAACAGTACTTTTCCATTGCCGTTAAGCAAAAATACGCTGACAGATGTTGATGAGCAACCAAATCGGTAAGTTATTAACCGGATCACCGGTGGTCTCTGATGCTTTAAGCATTATTTGTTGCATTTACTACTTTCATTAGATGACCGATCAGCTGTGCACTGGTCGGCCCATGGAATAGCTAAGCGGAAGGTGATTCATGTAAGACTTTGATATTTGCGTTGTATGTAGTCGCACATGCATCGAATAATTAGTTAAAATATAGCCTTATAAATCAATACGCCTGCACAGAAATGGGATGTATCTAATGATTTATCAAGGATATAGAACTTTTCGACGTTTATGTAACAGAACTGTATAATCATGATTATATTTTAGAAATATATACCAGATGAATCTTTATTCGGCGGATCAATTCTTAATATTTGATGTTGATTCCAAACGTTGAGGTTTCATACTCAATAACTGACTGCCGATACCCAAGGATTGAAGGTTTAATCTGACTAGTATTTAAAGTTAACACAGAAAATGAGAATTAACGCCCAATTTTGAGGATATGCACTCAAAAATCGAGTGTTTTTTTCCGTGAGGGTATACATTGATATTGATAAAAAGTGATACCGAATAAATGGAACATCAGGACCCAAGTCCATAATATTGTTATGATTATCAAAGCGAGACGCGAAGATACGACATTAGAGAGTCACTGGACTGAAGATAGATACTAAAGACCGTGCTCAAGACACACCGATAACTACGAGGACTGACCGCTTGACAACGGTTACTATGAACTGGGATAACTTAGGAACTAGATAACAACAGATCGACAGTCTTGTTCAAGACCTCCTGTCACTCGGACATATGTCATTCCACATAATAAAATCGCTCGTGCTTCATTAGTTCATAATCGGCTATTTATCATTCGTCGGATATTACAATATACTACACAAAAAATATCAACCGGGTTACTATTAACGATGGAACGAACTTACCTGTGAGTGAAGTTCTACCATCATAATTGTATGAAACATGCCTCTTCCGAAGAAATCTTTATTTCAAATTATCGATTTCGGCCCACCCTCATATCTGGCGTGATCCGTAACTTATTGGAAATACTTCAAGTGCTCTCGTGGCACGTCTCATGCTTGCAACATTAGAAAGCGAGAAAAATTCTTTTTCGGAAGAAGCGCTTCGTACAATGATGACGGAACTTGACTCATTGTGATATTATTGTCACATATTTTGGTGGCTACCTTTTCTCAGATTAGTGATATCATTTGTGCGGTTCGGCAGACAAACTTGCAAAGCGAGCCATGAATCACTCTGTTAGAATATGTATAGTATCTCCACAAACGATAGCTTGCAAATTGTAAATTTGATTCATTCACAAGATTTTAATTGTTTATACTATTCGGGGTTCAGCTCTGTTGAAAATTAATAATCATGGCGTATCGATGATTCTCGTCAGATCTTTTCAGATCTGAGCTCTGAGATCTGAGCACAGGAACTTCAGCTTAAATGAATTGCAACTATACTATTGATTTCTTAAACGACGATTTTGATTTAAGAATTAATAATTCCCATGTGAATCAACAATGAGACGGGGCTCTCTATAATTGACCAAGTTTTTCTCCAAAAATGTACAATCTCTAAGAAAGAAAAAATGTATAATCTTATTTTAGCAACCATAAACGAACTATCTTATTCTCAAATTGAAATAATCCAAGTGCACAAATATAACCGAACATAAATTTATAATTGAATGGCCATTTGTTCGCCTGTGAATTCGTATTGTGAAGTTCATTATTATTAAGTTATTATTTTATTATGACTTTTTATTTATGATACGAATTTATAAATTTTATTTTATTGCAACATTTACAACTCACTTATTCTCTTCCATTCGGAGGGCAATATTGGTAAATATTGCGAATCAGGGCACCAGCCAAAACGGCTCCAAATTTTTTTCTGGCACTTGTTATCATTAAAAAATAATATCCTATGTAATATTAAGGAGGGGGAAGACTTCCAATGTCATAAAAAATATAAAAAATTTGCAATATCAAGTAATACAAATATTAACAGATAATAGTAGGTATCGACTCTCGGTACTAACACACCGCACGCACGCACGCACGCACGCACGCACGCACGCACGCACGCACACACACACGCACACACACACACACACACATACACGCGCGCGCGCGGGATAAACACGCGGAGTTTTCGGAACTTTATCCAAAAATAATATCTCATGTGTCCCACTTCTCGTGACACGATTATCAAGATTACTTCGCTTGAAATAATGTTGAACACTGATAGAAAATTAATATATGCTTTATTTAATAATTAATCTGCGATACACCGATCAACCACGTCCGACCGCTTCTCTCGTCTTTCGATTTCTGTTCTCTTTTTTTATTTATTTATTATGCTTAACAACACCGTTAGCAACGCTGTTGCTATCAAGAAAAAACTATCAATGATATATATGTAAGGTTGGAAATCACATCGGGGTGAAAGGTGGGGATCGAGCCATTCGATGCCTCTATAAACAGGATTTATTTAAAAAGAAATAACAAAATGAAATTACAGGGTTTAAATTAAAGAATAAATGAAATATTACAAACAAAATGTTTCGTTCCTAACCTATAAACAGGAATCGAAAGCAATGCTCCTTCTCCCACGTTTCTCTCTGACTCTCTGCCTACTATTCTTCTTTACCAGAGTCTATCGGCGTATTTCCGTCGGTAAGGCAGTGTAGGCTTTTATCATAAGCCGTGAAGTGAAAGGGTTTCACTTTACATATATAGGACATCCTGTTGCATAATTTCCTACAATTCGGCCTTCCTGGCAATAGTCGTCGACCTCGACGATGAACATCTTGAAATCATTCACCCTTTGGTATTGTTTTCAAACGATCAATAGCGATTATGCCTTTGTAGAATCGTTGGCTCTGCTTTTCCCCTTCGATGTCTTGTATTAGGTATCGATCATTTCCTATCTCTTTCACTACCTCATACGGACCTCTATATTTTTCTGCTAATTTTCTACTTTCTCCAGTTGCCGGTGCTTCGTAACGTACCAGTACTAGTTGTCTTGATTCCAATTTTTCTGCAGGCTTACGTTTTTTGTTAAATTGCTCACAGAGTGCCTCTTTGTTCTTTCGTAAAAGTTCTGAGATATTTTCGCCTTCTAATTCGAATCCGTATTGCTCGTTTAGTTCTTTTATCTCACGTGTCAGTAAATTATCTCCTTTTCCTATTGGTTTATAGTTAAAGATGACTTCAGCTGGCGTTTGCTTCATTATCCGATGAGTGCTATTATTGATAGCCCATTGAACTTCGTAAATTTTTTTATCCCAATCAGTATGCTCCACGTCGCTTGTTATTGTGGGTAAACAATTCAAGATCACACTGTTCACTCTTTCTATTTGACCATTTGCTCTCGGAGTGCCGGCAGCAATATGTATGTGAGTTATTTCGTACTCCGTACAAAAATCCTTAAACTTCTCGGAAATGTATGCCGCTCCTTGATCACTGACGATGCGTCTTGGTTTTCCATAATGGGCCATTAATTTTCGTAATACGTCAATCGTTTCATCCGATCCTGTGCTCTTTACGGCTTCTAGCATAACGTATTTGCTGTAGGCACATATCACCCCTAGCACGTATTTATTTTCGTGTGTTGTCTTGATAAAAGGACCCAAATGATCAACATGTATTGTGTCAAACGGAATACTTCCTTTCTCTATTGGGTGCAAATATCCAGGTTTCTTTCCTGTTTGGGATTTGTAATAGAGGCAATTTATACATCGATTAACGTAGGTTGTAACGAAATCCCGCATCCCTGGAAAGTAATAAGTTTCCTTTATTTTAGAAAGAGTCTTGTCAATACCCAGATGCGCAAGACTCTTATGGGCCGACATGACTACTTCGTTTCTTAGCTCGCTGGGTACGTACAATCGCCATCGCCCTTTTGTTATTCGATATACTCTTGCGTTGCACATACTAAACTTCTTATGAGTCTCTGCGTCACCTTCTTCCAACTTGTCTCTGACTGCGAGAATCTCTGGACTAGCCCGCTGCATGGCTGCTATCCAATTTGTATTGACGTTAATACCCAAAATCGGTATTCCTATGATCGGAGTTTCCTCAGCAGGTTCTACGGGAGATCGACTCAGCCCATCAGCGGCACAATTTTGCTCGCCCTTCAAATATTCAATATGGTAGTTGAATTCCGATAGCTTCACGAACCACCGACCGATGCGAGGATTCAAATCCCTTTTATTCTCCAAAAGTTTCAGACTGTTACAATCCGTTTTGATGGTAAACTCTATTCCGATGAGATATACGCGAAATTTTTCCAGTCCACAAACAATCGCTAATGCTTCCAATTCGTATGAGTGGTATTTGGCTTCATCCTTCGTTGTTTTTCTGCTGAAATAGCTAATCGGGTGCATTCGTCTATCGTCCTGTTCTTGAAGCAAAATAGCTTCTAATCCATATTGACTCGCGTCTGTTTGGACTTCCGTTTTTGCTTTTACATTATATATTGCCAATATTGGTCTCGATGTCAGTCTTAGTTTGATTACTTCGAATGCATTTTGTTGTTCATTTTTCCAAACAAAATTTTCATTCTTCGCCAGTAGATTTGTTAATGGCCTTATGATTGTCGCGAAACCCTTCACAAATCGGCGGAAGAAACTAGCCAATCCAATGAAACTCCTTACTTCTTTTATATTTGTTGGCGTCGGGAAAGATTTTACGCAATTCACCTTCTTCGAACCTGGTTCTATGCCCGATTGTGAAATCTCAAAACCCAAGTAATCGATCTTCTTTTTGAAGAAATGGCACTTGTTCAAATTAAGTGTCAATCCTGCTGAATGGAGCGCGTTCAAAATCATTTCAATTTTCTTTATACCGTCCTCGAATGTCTGACTTGCTGAAATAATATCGTCTAGGTAGGCCATCGCTATATCTCCGTCCAAAGATCCGAGGATTAGATTAATCATTCTTTGAAAAACAGCTGGTGCGTTGCATAAACCAAAAGGCATCCGCTTGAACTGATAATGCCCGTTCGGCGTTACAAATGCAGTTTTGTCCCTCGAATCTCGGGCCACTGGCACCTGGTAATATCCGCTGAATAGATCGAGACTCGTGAAATATCGTTGTCCTCTTAGCCTATCTATTTGGTCGTCTATCAGTGGTAATGGGTATTTGTCTTTGATTGTTATTTTGTTCAGTGCTCGATAGTCGACGCACATCCGAACCTCTCCGCTTTTCTTACGTACCAGGAGAATAGGACTGGCATATTGGGATGAACTATCTTCAATCACATCCGCTTTTTTCAGGTCTGAAATCATATCCTTCACCTGTTCTTTTTCATGATAAGAAAGTCGATACGGTCGATAATAGACTGGCTTGTCGGTTGTCAAATGAATTTTTATTTCGGCTGCATCAGTCTTTCCCATTTGATGCATGTCCCTTGCGACGATTCCTCGATATTTATTCATCAACTTAACCAATTGCCTGTGTTCAATATCACCCAAATCGGAATCTATCTCATTTTCGTCTATTATTTCAGTACGAACTTCTTGCGTTAATTCTTGTTCCTCGCATACTTCTCCACGAGCAATCGTTTGTCCTTTCTTGATCGTTATTTCATTGCTACTCAAATTCATTATGGGTATAACGGATTCTCCCCTCGCACTTGTGCTGACGACACATCGTGGAATTATATTTCCAGTTTCTCGTGTACTCCCTTCGATGAAAAACTCATTCTCTGGGATGTTCCCAATGACGTTGACATGACCAAGATAGTTTCTCGGAATGACAATCTCTTCTCCCGCGGTGAATTTTATCTTGTTCGATTTTGTCTCAATCGTCAATAATTTTTCTAGATTGCTTGCTATGCTCAAGGTTCCCTTTGTATTCAAAATATGAACATTCTCCTGTTCCGTGTAAGAATGTCCGACCAACAACGGTACGATTTGTGCCTCCCTTGGAACCACAAAAACATTACATTTGGCCTTAACGTTATCGATCTTTATTTCCACGGTCATTACGCCGATTGGGGTCACATGTCCACCACCGTATCCTGTAAATGGAGTAAATTTGTCCTCGAAATACGTCAAGTTCAGAATTTCTGCGTAATCTTCTCTCAGGGTGGTTACTCCGCTTCCTAAGTCTTTATAACACCTGATTACTTGACCGTTAATCGAAGCCTCTTTGAAAAACTTTGCGTGAGAATTTCCGTCGATGTGCAAAATTTTCTCGCTTTCCTCTCTTCTTGCTTCCTTCGGTCGATCCTTCTTTTCCAGATTTTCAGGGCAACTTCGCGCATAGTGCCCTGCTGTATTACACTTGAAACATATAATTTCTTTCATATCTCTTGATTTAATCATTTGTGTTGCAGTTACTTTGTTTGATTCTTGAATTCCATCGGAGTTTTCTGCGTATCTTGTTTTCCGGTATTCAAAACTCTGACCTTCTCTTCTTGGGAATGTAGATTTTGTCACTGGTCGTGTATACTCCTTGATAAAACTGTCCCCACTTTTCAAATCCGGTAACAGATCAGTAGGTTGATTGTACCGCGAAAGAGGACCCAAATACGAACGGTATTGAACATTTCCTAATCCATCAACGATCCATTCAATGATTTCTCGAGGCTCCATCCGAGCATTGTTACATTTTGATAATTTCTCGTAGAAATACTCGATAATATCTTGACCGACCTTGCGTTTGTAGTTCTGAGCCTCCAAAACTTTCTTAATCCCCGTTTCTTCGCCCGGAAATGTTTTTTTTAACAGTACCTTCCAGTCGTTCCATGTTCTGTCGGCTCTTTCAAGACTGTCCTTCCATCTTCTCGCTACACCGTCAAGTTTAGACAAAGCATAGTGCTTTGTAGCTAGATCATCCCAGCCATACATATCCGCGTACTCTTCTAACTTGTCGATCCAACGATGAATATCGATATCACCAATCACTGGATCGAAACTTGGTAAAACTTTCGACAGGTCCATAAAACCACGTATTCGACTTTGCGAGTTATCCAATATGCTTAATCTCCCTAAGTCCGGAAAATTTTGATTCAGTCCCGATGATGGAACTGCGTTCGGCACACTTCGATAATGTTCGTCTATTCCTCGAGGACCTACGTCTACTTCTATATTATCCTCGATTTGTTGTATCATTCTTGCCGGTAAAATTGGAGTTCGTTGCATACCTTGATGACCTTCGTCTCCTTCTCGGAAACGTTCTTCGTGATTTGATGTATGCACTATCGCGTCGACTTGAAGCTTTTTTGGTCGACCTCTCTTTTTTTTTTCTTTAGGCGTGCTTGTAACGTTGGAATCCACGGTGTAAGGATTAATTCTCTCGATTGCTCAGACATTTGAAATTATCGAATTATCGCGAGTCTCGTTTCAAAATCGGCGGTTATTTGTGTACCCTTGACACGTGATTGAGAAAATCCGTTATCTCAATCTAATCGCGATGAATCGTAAACTCCTTCACTTCGATGTCGTACGTATATTGAGTTATAATCCCACTTCTGAAAATTGTCGCACTTCTCGTGACACGATTATCAAGATTACTTCGCTTGAAATAATGTTGAACACTGATAGAAAATTAATATATGCTTTATTTAATAATTAATCTGCGATACACCGATCAACCACGTCCGACCGCTTCTCTCGTCTTTCGATTTCTGTTCTCTTTTTTTATTTATTTATTATGCTTAACAACACCGTTAGCAACGCTGTTGCTATCAAGAAAAAACTATCAATGATATATATAGGACATCCTGTTGCATAATTTCCTACACATGTAACATTGAGGAGCAGGAAGACTTTCAACGCCATATTAATTTATTATTATATCATCGTCTCGTTCTCGAGATTACATAGGTAGTACCGTCTACTTCATGCCTAATATCTCACGAATATTCAGAGTTAATATAAAACAATGGAATGACGGATCGGGACATCCCTCCCGTTCCCCCGCTCCGTGCGTCTCCCTCATAACGTTTTTTCGTGCCGAATGGCGACGTTTTGTCAGAGTTAATTGTGCGAATTAAAAGTATTTTTTGCTGTTTTTTCTTCGAATAAAAATGTCAGAAAAAGATAATAAAAGAAAGGCGGAGGAATCCGTGTTAGAAAAGATCTATAAAAAAATCAAGAAACTCGAGGATCACTGTTATAGCCTCAAGAAATCATCGGCATCTGAGATGCTTCGAGAAAGTTCTTCAACGAAAAATGATGAAACGCAGAATGCGTCGAAGTAAATCGATATTTTACAACTCTTTGAGTCAGGTAAATATTTTACGGGTGCAACGAGATCGCACATTAGAGGCGATACATGTTTTGCAATTACGACCCATGGCTGGAGCTTATTTTGACAATAAGACGGTTGCCTCGTGTCGATTACCCGCAAATGGTTTATGTTTTGTAACATAACGTATAATCTTGTTCATTTATGGGTGCAACGAGATCGCACATTTGAAGCGATACATGTTTTGCAATTACGACACATGGCTGGAGTTTATTTAGAGAATAAGACGGTTGCCGTGTGTCGATTACCCACGTAGGTTGTTTTTTTTTAACATAACATATACCCTGATTCATATATTGAATGTGTGCAATGAGATCGCACATTGAGGCGATACGTGCAAATGCGACACACGGCTGGAGCTTATTTTGAGAATAAGACGGTTGCCTTGTGTCGATTACCCACATAGGTTATGTGTTTTTTAACATGACGTATGCCCTTATTCATATAATGAATATCGAGTATGTCTTGCAGACGGTCCGAATGCTGAGTCGGAAAAGCAAGATAGCACATCGTGTAGCGAGTACGACTCATTGGAGCCGGAGACAGAGGAGGATTCAATTGATGAAGAATCGCTTCAGATTCTGGGCGATGATCCGTTGTCGAACAAACCAAAAGCATTTCAGATCCATTCGGACTTGGCTTCTCGATGGAAGGCTTGGATTGTTTCTGGCTTGGAAAAAGATGTTCGAGCAGAGCTGCTCAATGGTTATGCTCGTGAGGGAAACTGCCCGCTCGAAGCTCCCATATTGAATGCGGAGCTTATCTCGTCACTGAACGAGATGTCATTGAAACGAGACAAGCATTTCGTAGATTCGCAATGTATCATTGGCTCCGCAATGTCAGCATTGGGATCAGCGATCACGCTGATCTTGAATGACAAAAAAGAGGAGGTCGACAGAAACGAGCTGCTGAAACTGATGTGCGATTCAGGAAAGCTATTGGCAGATCTGCATCACAAAGAGTCGATCGCCAGAAAAGCTTATATTTTGCCAGGCCTGGACAAACGAGCGAAGACGATCTTAGGTAAGATCGAGACAGATAAATATCTGTTCGGCGAGGACTTATCGGAGAAATTAAAATCGGCAAAAGCAGTGGAGAAAGCGGGGCTAGATTTAAAACTGCCGCCGCCGAAATCAGCGCCGCCGAAAGCTCCATTTAAGAAAAATAATTCGGTAAACTGGAAGAGCCCACCTGTGAGATTCCAGAGGGCCAATCAGGCGGGCAACAACTATCGAGGTCCCAGTACGTACAAACCGAGAGGAGGGCGTGCGCAGCGAGAGAATCGACTGCCGGAGCAAATGCAACCCTTGGACGAGAAGTCGTTGAAAGGGAAGAAATAGAGGTATCGAAATCTGCCGGCAAGCTTCGAAATTTTGTTTCCGAATGGGAAAAGCTGGCCGAAAATTTCGTGGTGCGTTGCGTGAGCGGATATAGAATTAAGACCGCGTATACGGTTGTTCAAAGAGAGTGGCCCAGGGGCCCGGCATTGAAAAATCAGGCCGAGGATAGGGACTTTGTGCAAGCGGTAGAAAATTTATTAGAGCTCGGCGCGATTCAAGCTTGTTGCCCGGCGGAAGGTCAGTTCTTATCCAGCTATTTCTTGGTGAAAAAACAAGATGGTTCTCACAGATTTGTTTTGAATTTAAAGAGGTTCAATGAGTTTTTGAAAACTGAGCATTTCAAGATGGAAGATTGGAGAACCGCGATTAAAATTGTCACTCGATACGATTTCATGGCGAAAGTCGATCTAAAGAACGCGTATTATTCTGTTCCGATAGATCAAGATAGTCGAAAGTTTCTACGATTTATTTTCAAGGGGCAGCTATACGAATTTGGGTGCTTGCCGAATGGTCTGTCCACAGCACCATATATTTTTACGAAAATTTTAAAACCGGTGGTTAGTTCGCTAAGGGCGAGAGGTTTCGTATCGGTCATATATTTAGACGATTTGTTGTGCATAGGTGAGAATTATGAAAGTTGCTCGCGTAATGTGACTGCGTCAGTCAAGTTGCTCGAATCACTTGGATTCGTGATAAATTATCAGAAAAGTGTTTTGAAACCAGCGCAGGTCTGTTCGTTTTTGGGGTTTAACATTAACTCGATCGACATGTCGTTAGAACTTCCCAGCGAAAAAAGGAAAAATGCGAGAGCACTAGTTCAACTATTCTCGCGAAGGACTGTATGTAAAATTCGAGAATTTTCCC